>OY728146.1:688430009-689680009 GCA_963277665.1 Viscum album
TCTTAAAGAAGAATATAGTGTTAAAAAATATCAATTTATTATTTCTCAATGTTACTTATTAAATTTAAGTTTATTTATTTATTATCATTAGTGAGACATGTATCCTCATGGTAGTAATATATGAATTATCTTATTCAATATCATTGTTTTCAATAATTAAAAGAGTTGGATATAAATTGTAATTGGGAATTGTTGACATCACCGTAATTCTAAAATAATCGTATAGGATTATGTTCACACATATAGTGTAGTATTTTGATTAAGTAGTATTTTGGATTTACAATAGAAATTATCGGTACACTCATGATAATTCTATTACAGGTACTTCAATTCATTATAACTTCATTCATCCATCTATATTTCATTTACATATTTAATTTATAGTTTTTTATTTGTCACTAAAAATTCATATATATTTTTATAATTTAATAAAATTTAAAAATAAATTATACTAATTGAATTAGTTTTAATGACAAATTGAATAAAAAATATCCTCAAGTGATACAATCCTTTTTAGCCACAATGAAACAATAATAAAACATATAATTCCAAGACATTGCACACCACTAATGGTTTATAAAATCCAAAAAGAATGATGGATATATGTTTTAACAGAGAACCACTCATGCATTATTTGAGTATTGAATGTGGGGAAAAATATTGGGGTTAATTGCGGTTATTTAAATTTAGATATCTCATTGAATAAGAATAAAAATAGTGAATATGAGGAAAATATAATGATAAAAGTTTTTAGAAAAAAAGGAAATTTTATCATGAGAAGCCTAAAAATATAATATAATTTGTAAAATATTTACTACTAATAGAGAGTATAAAAATTTATTGTTTTAGACTCAACTATAATTGGTATAGAAGAAAATAATTTTTTAGAATAAATTGTTCTCAGACCATAGATTGTATAAAAAGAGGAAATAAACTATTTTAATTTAGTGGAAAAATAATATCTGGTGAAACCAAATTTACAAGTTTATTTAACATGATATGGTTTAACAGTATATAAAATAGCTAACTAATAGTAGAATATTTCACACATTGAAACTATGATGATGAATAAATATGTTAAATTTAATGGGATAGAAAATCTGACTTCCATCCATGGAATCCTAAAAAATAATTATGGCCAATGTAAATGATTAGAAGACACCACAATGAATATTCTCATATAGACTATAAATTAATTACAATTAAAGCATAATTCTAATCCTCATGAAGGGTGTATTCATAATGATTTATGTTCATAATATTCTGATTTAAACTAATAGGTTTTTCTAATAAATTCATTGAATTAAAAGGAAAATAAAAATTTCATCTACTCGAATAGTTATTTGGAACTTTTTTATGCATAAAATTACCGAACTATCTTAGATGAATAAATGATGTTATTTTTAGGCATATTTAGTTATCATAATTTAAAATATAGTTTTAAAAAACAATACACATTGGGATAAGAATAAAAATCACTCAAAATTATAAATTCACAAAAGAGATAATGGATGTGGTTGGAATGCATCAATATGGAAACCAATATGATATTGATGTGTGTATGGAATCACAAATCATTCTTGATAAAAAATATGGTCATAATGTTTTGAAGAGACATGGTGGTAAACTAAATATTTCATTAAAACAAGATTATTATAAATAGGATTTCAGCTTCATATCGAAATCTAATGTATTTGTTTATGATCCACAATCTATTATTATTTTTAATGAAATGAATGAAAATTTTAAAGAATAAAAGGAGAAAATTATTTAATATTAAAAATATGGATTTCTAATGGGGCAGTTTTTTCTAATGATTTATTATGGACTATATTTATTATAAAATGATTACTCGGGTAACCTACAATTATTTTCAACTCATATTATTTGACGGATTAAAAAATATTTATGTTATCTAGAATAGAATTATTATAAATACACCAAAAATTGGTAATCAATTCATGGAGAATAATTTTTTATAATGATTTATATAATTATTATTTCCTATAATAATTAAAAATGTAATTAATAAATTTAGTAATTTTTTTCAAATATATTTATTGGTATCAGAATTATATTATTTCAATATTCTATTTTAAGTGACATGGGGATTAGATCTACAAGGGGAATTTGTTTTCCCTAAAATATAATATTGATCCATTATTAAAATCTACAGATAAATTATCAAACAACTAAAGTGGGATAGTCTAAGGTATAACCATAATCACCAAATATACCTTATTTCCAAGTGATTATAGATTACAATAGTTGAAAAGATACATAAATACAATATGAAATATGGTAAATTCAAATAGATGTTTTTTAATGGAAATGGTAATTGATAAATTTATGTAACTAAAATTGTTCTAAGTTTGGTCATTTCTTTTCATGAAGAAATACATGGTTTTATTAATAATAATATATTTTTTGTTATATATAAAAACATAAAGGGTGTATTTAGGTTATCGTTATTATTATGAATGATTTTTTCCATTCATGACCTGTTATATTTTGTATGATTTTCTTAAAGTGAAGGATATTTTTCAATGTTCAATAATGTTCAATAGTCAAATAGGATTGATTTGGAATTCTTTGAAGAGATTGAAGTACTCAATGTATTTTGATATTATGTTATAATATTTACCAATATTTGTGAAAATATAAAAAACATAAGTTTGATACAAATGGTGGGGATGGAATTTTTACGTGATAAATATATGTTCCATACATGAAAATTTAATTCAATTATGGATAACAGAACGTATTATAGATCATTATGGATGGGAGGTGATGTTACATAACATTGGAAGAACATAATTGAACATTCCATGATCATAAATGAGGTGACTATATATGGTTATTTTGTATAATATATATAAGTTAAGATATTTTTTTAATTTACCATATTCATGGATTGAATCATTTATGGAATATCTATAGGTGGTCATCGAGATTTTCTTAAGGATTTAAATCTCATTCTATATCAATAATAACTTTCATATGATGAATAATAACATAGTATTTGGTGAAAAATATAGATCATGTGACTCCATGTGATAATAATGTATGTATATATTTGAGACATTACTATATTCTCACCATGGAATAGATTTATCTCAAAAGAACTATCCAAATCTATTTTGTGTTCGCACAAACAGACGAATAAATATTTCAATGTATTCTACATGAAATTTTTACTTTATGAAAAATAATGATTTTTCATTTCTACAGCTTTATTTTTCATGTCATGCATTTTATTTTTTTGTGGAATAAATTTGATTGATAATGATTTTTGATATATCATATTCTGTTCATATAGATGATTAATAATAAAAAACCATGAATAATAATCAATAATAAAATATATTTTTCATATGGTCATATATCATCATAATTGTGATTATTAGAAATTATTGATACATTACATGAATAAAGTAATAGATCAGGCTCATTCATGAGTGAATGGATGGAGAATTAAATGTTTTAATATTTCATGTTATATCACTATGTAAACTACACAATATAAGAATGATAGTTTAAAAAATCACTAAATTAGAAATTGTGGTGATGATAATTTATTTTGTACTAATAGTATACCATGAAGTCCTAAACATGATGTGGTTGGAGTTAAATGTTTCATTTCTAGTAGTAAAATTTTTTAAGATGTGGAAAAACATTGTTTTAAGGATTTTTACACATTATGACATGTTGAATCCCACTTTGAGTATTTTGAAGAAGAATAAATTATTTTTATTGTTGTATCTATATACAATTATTTATAAATGAAACAACGAGGTATAATATATCATATTTTATGGTTTCACGGTTGTCGAAAATGAGAATGTGTAATAGGATCTTGGTGAACCGTCAAATATAACCTAGATAACTTAAAATAACATTGGTTATGGATGTCCATGTTTCATGGAAATAGATTGAAGTATTTGAGTTCTCACCATAAGGATATAAGAAGAAAATAGTTCGAAAAATGTAATGGTGTAATATAAAATTATATGTGTATCATGATCATAATTGAAAAAACTATAGTGCTTCTCATTTTTCTATAGGTGAAAAATAAATTATGTAATGGATTGGATCCTTATGTCATGGTTCTTGATATAAATTTATGAATTGGGAAAAGTAATCAACATTTTGTGGGGTCGTATGGAGTATGTAAAGAATATAATTTGGATATATTTTTGACTAGCTACAAATGTTATGATAACCTCCCTAACACACTATGGTCCTAAGAATTTCAAAATTTTAAAAATTTAAATTCTCTATTTATTAATTAATTTTTATGTAAATAAGGTGGTTCACATCAACATATTAACTTTTAAATTTGACATGTGATTTAATTAATACAACTATTGGGATAAAATGATGGAATCCAAAACACATGGATTAATTATGGTTATAATAAACGATATATATATATATATATATATATATAAGAAACCTATAAAAATTTATTATTAACAATACTATGAAGAAAATAAAAAATTTTATTAAACAAAAGGGATGGATTGAAACTGTAATTTATCAGGTGATGTTATTAGAGGTATAGCCAATAGATTTGTTTTGGAAAAAAATTATGTGCACACAAAACCTACATACATAATGTGGAAGGCCTCGACCAATCTAGACTGGAATCAGTGAATTAATAATTACATTGGTATGATTACAAGGAATCAAATACCAAAGGACAGATTAGACTAGTAGTATTGAAAAAACTAGATACAAACATGTAACTTTTATTACATTAGAAATGGTAACAAAAAACAACAAATAACAAAAACTAGAATTAAGCATCCATGAGAACTGAATAAATGGTCTCCTTTTCATAACATGTTCAAGGTAAACAAATGAAAGGGGTGAGCTCATATTCTCAGCAAGGGATACAAATAGAAGAAGCATGAATCAATAATAACTAAATCATAAACAATTATGCATTTTCAATATGTTATTGTGAATAAATGAAGAATACACGACTTTATTAAACTGACAACGGAACTATATCTATAGGCATTTTCATTGTAAAAATATAATGGATAGTAATAGCTAAAAATGAATAAATGGAATTATTATTAATTGGAAATCATGTATCTGGATCATGATACCACAATACAGTAAAAGCCGTTTAAGTATGTTGGTATAAACCCGTCTTAGATTGGAAACAAACTTGAAGGGTTTGTGGGCAACTGATTTCTCTCATGACACCTGTTGATGCATCGAGGGGCTATAGCGGATCCCACTCACCAATGCATTTCAATATAATTATTCATACATATATTTAATACATTTATAATATGCCTTCTCAATATCTGTATACATTTGAGAATACCAATTCACCAAATGATGTTAACATAAATAAAGATACTTTTAAATGAGACATTTGAAAATTTCTTTAGAAATAATACTTAAACCTTACTAAATGTCCCATAAAACATTGAATCATTCAAATAATAATCTCTTAGAATATAATGAGAATAAGGATAATCTTGACATGATATACCAAAATAAAATAATTAAATAAGAGGTGAACAAGCCATGTATCATAAATAGATAAAGTGTGAGGAGAAAAATCTATTTAAATTTGGAAAGAAGACTTATTTTGGAAAATAATTTGTACTTTCCATAAATATGTTTTTAAAAAATTTTATCCTTGAAAAGAAATGGTAAGGACATTGAGATTATATTTGTGGCATAAATTATGTCCTACTGAAGTGAAATTATGTAAAAACTGATTTTAAAGAAGAATTGGAATTAAAACATTTTATGGCGGTTTTAGGAATTAATTAATTAGATTTTTAAAGCACAAATGTGTGTTTTATTTCATAGAATCATAAATAACCCAAAATATAATTTAAATAGTGTGATTTAAGAAGATAAAAATGACTTAAAATATATTATAGAGTGAACACCAAAATAGTTAATAATTTTAGAAGTTCCTTGAATCAAGCTTCAATTTTGGATGAATTTGTGAATGATTATTTTAAAAGATGTAAATTCGCAATAAATAAAAAAGTATTATTAATGGTAAACATATAAAAGACATATATAATAAATTTAGGATGAGTAAATAAGAATAAATAAGAATTCAATTGACATGAATAGAGAATAATAACAACCTGAATGAAAATGGAGGGTCTGGTAAAAAAATACTTTCCACTTAGTAATCAATTAACCACAATGAAAAAAAAATAATAGTCATACATGATACATTTAATATAATTAAAATAAATAAATTAATGGTATGAATTGTCAATTGGAAGTATACATACCCCGTACACAAGTAATAATATTGAATATAGAATAACTCACAAATATGGAAGTGGGATGAAGAAACCCTTACCAAGAACGTACCATTAGATTGAGGGAGAATCAATGACATAATTATATGGGTGACCAAAATAAACCCAAAAAATAAAAGTGGATATAAATAAAAAACAATCATATCCCATTCACACATATTCTAGTAAAATACAAAACCAATGACATTGATTTTAACTCAATGAATAGAAATTTTGGTAAGATATCCCTTACCTTAAATTCGAATATGTTCGCCTCTTGAATATAAGTTCTTGAAATATGAAATTATACTCATTAATAACATAATTAATAACATATTAGAAATGTATTTATTTTATGATAATTCTATTTAGATCATTTATGTATTTATTGATAAGTTATAATATCAAATTATGTTGCTCATGAGTGTTTGTTTTCTTGATTTTCATAAATAGTTCACTTTCTCTTATGTAATGGAGTTCATGTGGAATGGATTTAAATCTCAAGAATTGAAATTATATATTATTTATGAACATAAATAAGTGTTAATGATCATTTATATAACTTTGTTTCATGGCATGAAGATGAATTATCATATATAACATTAATGATAACTATTTCAGTTAAATTAGAGGGTTCCGATTACAATGATCTCATTTTTCTTTATAATGTATTACCATTTGTAAAAAGGGATAAAAGGACATTAAATAGGTTATATTACATATATAATAATCTGGTTCAACCATAAAAATAATGGTTTCATGAACAGAATTGATAATGATAATAGAAACTGAAAGCCCATCATCCTTGAATGTGGAAAATTGACACATCTAGGATGGTGTTATTTCTACTAGTATAAAAGATGGTAAAAGGAATAGATGATGATTACTTCTTCAACTATCCGGAAAACATTACTATCAATGTATGGTACTAGAGTCATCACAATATTTGGATAAGTATAGGTAATAATAGAAAAATAAAACAAATGAACATGAAAGGAAAGACAAAGAATTGAAAAAAAATTAATATTGAACCAAACTTCCTTGAGAGCCCCTTTAATGTAGAGGTTTTTTTCTTTCTGTGATACCAAGGGTTTTTGGACTTGGGGGAGGTGGTTTTGAGGATATTTTTATAGAATATGGGGAAACAACAAGGCCTGAGAGGAGTAAAGGTGAGAGGGAGTGATAGGGGGTTTCATAGTGGAGGGGAGAGGGGATATCTCAATTTTATATTCATTAAATTATTATTTCCCCACAAGACAAAGAATAGTGAGACTTTGATGAACGTTAATAGTAATTGGATCATGTGAATCCGGATCAATTTGGATTACATTAGTAGAAGATTATACGTGACTCTATAATTTGTGTATTTAGATTATTTTTTAAATTATGTTATTTCACTATTCATCAAAAATACATGTTTATCAATAAAATCCAAAAACTTCACCCCAAATATTTTTTAACTTGTAGAATCCAAAAATGAAACCCAATTTTAAAAAAAAAATTCTAAATATGATTAATTTTATATTTAATTAAAATCATAATTTATTATAAAAATAGTTTTAAAATATTTATTTACTTATTCCAAAACATATTTGTATCGTACTCTGAAATGAATATTATTCATATATGATCATAGGTAAGGTTTATTTTCATTTGGGTATAACACTATTCAAAAGGGTATGTTATTATTCATAAGGGTAAGATATAATTCCCAAAAATTTAAGAATGTATCATTTGATTGAAGATGAATCAATGAAATAATTATATGTGAAAAACATAAACCCACACAATAAAAGTGCATATATAGAATAAAACAATAATAGGTCATTCACAAATATTCTGGTAAAATAAAAAACCAATGACATGTATTTTAACATAATGAATGAAAGTTGAGTTAAGATACCCCTTACATTAAATCCGAATGTGTTCCCTCCTTGAAATTGTGGTCTTGGAATATGAAATTATACTCATTAATAACATAATTAAGAACATATTAGACTATTATTTAGTTTATCATAATTATTTTAATTTTATTTTTTCCTTATTGATATGTTATAATATCAAATTCTGTCACTCTGGTGTGTTGGTTTTCTTGATTTTTTCATAAACAGTTAACTTGTTCTTAAGTAATGGAGTTCATGTGGAATGAATGTAAATCCCCCGAATTAAAATTACATATTATTAATGAACATCCAGAACTGTTAATGTCCATTTACATTACATGTTTTCAAGGCATGAAGATGAATTATTATATAGAACTTTTATTGTAACTATTTCGGTTAAATTTGTTGGTTTTGATGACAACAAACTCAATTTTAATTATAAATTAATACCATTTGTATAGAGGGTTTAAAGAACCTCACATATGGTATAATAAAAATATAATAATATGGTTCAACCATAACAAGAATGGTTTCATGACCAGAATTGAGAATGATAATAGAAATCGAAATCCCATCGTCCTTGATTGTGGAAAATTGACACATCTCGGATGGTTTTCTTGCTACTAGTAAAAAATATGGTAAAATGAAGAGATTATGCTAAATTATTCCAATACCATGACAACATTCTTGTAAATGTATGGTAATTTAGTCATCACAACATTTGGATAAAGATAGATAATAATAGAAAAAAACAAATTAAATTGAATGAAAAGACAAAGAATTAAAAAGGGAAATTTACCTCTTGAACCAAACTTCCTTGATGGCATGTTTAATGGAGAGGTTTTGGTACTTGGCACGCAAGAGGAGGTTGGGAATATATTTGGACAGAATTTGGATAAGTCAAAAGGCTTGAGATGTGTACAGAGAATAGAGAGTGATTGGGGGTTTAATAGTGGCAGGGAGAGGGGATTTCTCTATCTTATATTCATTAATTTATTATTTCTCCACAAGACAAGGAAGAGTGAGCCTTACATGACCAAGAATAGTAATTTTATCATTTAAATCCGAATAAATTGGGCTTACATCTTTATAAAATTATATATGACTCTATAATTAGGGTATTTAGCTTAATTTTTAAATTATGGTATTTCACTATTCATAAAAAATTCAGGTCTTTTAACAAAATCCCAAAAATTCAACAAAACCATTTTTAGACGTGTATAATCCAAAAATAAAGTCCATTTTATTAAAATATGTTTCTAAATATGAATAATTTAATATTTAATTAAAATCATATTTTAGTCTACAAAAACAGTTTTAAAACATTTATTTACTTATTCAAAAATATAGGGATATCGTACTCCAAATTGATTATTATTTATATACTATCATAGGTAAGGTTACTATTAATTAGGTTATATCACTAATAATAATGGTGTATTAATATTCTTAAGGGTAGGTTACTATTCAGAGATAATTATGTTATTTATCAGACTCCAAATAACCTTTTCATCATAAAAGTGTGTGTGGAATTTTCGAAATTCATTTCACAAAAGCGACAAACATATGTTTACATGTCCATGTTATAAGAAAGTAGTGATTTTAGATACTAAGTGAATCATGTATTCAATAATAAATCTATCTGAAAATTATTTGGGTGTTACATAATGGGGAATGGGGAATAAAATCATGGTTATAAATTATATAGGGCTCATTATTAGGGATATTTTACCACTTATTGTTGTAACGTTCTTTTACTTATTTATAACCCCTTTCCATATATGTATATATATGTCTACATTAATTAATTTTGTGATAATATGACATCATTGATGATAATGAGATAATATTTCTAAACACAGAGGATGAAATCAATCAATAAAAGGAGTATCTTTTATTTTTAATACTCTTGTAATGTGGTTTACTTCATTACTCTATATGTATATAAACATCATCATTTCCATTTAATAACATGTCATATATTCCTTTCACTAACTAATAAAATATTTACGTTGCTTATAAAAGGGATAAATGTAGTGTGGGCCTTCAATGATATATTTAACCTCCCCTCTTAGATTTCAGGAATCACTCATCTCTATGAAAAATAGATTAACTATTTTATTTTCTCATTCATGACGCACCATTATTATAATTAATCATCATCTAGATTTTATAACCTTCAAAATATTTTCTTTCCAACATAATTTAGATGATCAAAATCATTATTATTGTTATGAATATCTATATTATTAAAATAAATTGTGAATAAAATTACAAATTCCTTTTCAAATAGTGTGAAATTTATAGTTTATTTTCTTTTTAAAATATACTTATCAATGTAAGATATATTTTTTGAAAAACTATTATTCTTAAATAAAGTCATTCTAACATTTTAATTAACATTTTCCATTATTATTCTTTTATTTCCATTTATATTATTTTAAATTTCGATCATTATACTACATATATTGGTTATTCATGTAATTAACCTTGATTTTGAAAAAATCACTTATTCCTATAAACATAATGAGATTGATTAAATTATTACACTTTTTTAGTTATATTTGATTAAACCATCTACTTTTATATTAGATTTTAGGATAAAATATTTTTTGAACGGTGAAGTAATTATTATTTTGAATTTCATAACTATTTTATATTGTTTTTTAATATATTTTTATTTTGGAAAATTAATATATTTTTAATTTGTTAAAAATAATCCCAAAAATTACACTAAGGTAAAGATGTCAGCCACCCCATATATATAATTATCATTCCAAAAAAATACTGAACATATGGTGATAGAGGATTAGTGGAATGATAATGATTGAGGTATTGAATGGTGAGTTATGTTTACAATAGAACATAGAAAAGTAAAATTCCCATAGTGAAGCTGAAAAATGTTCCATCAAGAAGTGAAGATATACATGAAATATCAATGTGCTGATGTTACAAATAATATTTTCAAATTATTATAATTTAATAATACGCATTACTATTGATGAAACATTAATGGTACTATTTTTACAAAATAATAATCATTATATTGGAATTGATGATCTATTTTTCATCATTTATAAAATTACATAGTGAAGGGTATATACATGGAGTTTATATTATTCATTCTACAGCTTAGGGATTCTACCCTTCACAAGTTTTTTTAAGTAGATGTGTTGACATTTTATTCAAAATAAATTTTGTAGGGTTTTCATGTTTAAAATTTAATTTAGTCTTTTTGGATACCGATAATGAATAAAAATAGTTAGGTGATATATACCTCTATATTATATCAATCAATGATAATAGTCATATTTCAGATGGGCAGAAGATATAATTTAGTTGGGTGATGATGATGGGAGTTGTGAATGTAGGATGAGGTAAGATCAAGTTGAGTGTATCAGAGAATTGTGAAGAATAATTTCTTTTCATGTCTTGAAACTAATATTTTTGGTATTTAAAACAAGGGTCCATGTAATTTATTTATGTCTATGGGATAAAAGGTTCATTGTGAATTTGAGAGATACCAAGGATGTAGAATTTATCTATCTGTACATGTGGAAAATCATTTACGGGATCATCTAGAGAGGGAGTGAATACAATGTTGAGACGAATAAGAAATGTAGTGTGTAATGTTTTCATATAAAGAATGAATGTATAAAAAAATACCATCTCATGTTAGAAATAGAATCAATGAGTGCAATGAAGATCATGTGCATGATGATACAATGATTTCTCAGATATGTGAAGAATAAGTGGATTCAACATTTATTAAATTGTTTCTAAAATAATAATCCCAGTATTATTTTTGTTGTTTGTTTCATTATGAATAATTAGTGTTCATGTAGATATTTACTCATTCTTGAGGTGATTATATCCTTGATGAAATAAAAATATGATGTGTATCTATATAGTGACTATAATATTTTACTCATTGATGTGATCTATAAAGAAAAATTATGTTAATAAATATATGTAGTATTTAAAGACATGATCCTGAAATAATATTGATAACAATAGTGATACATAGTTTTCATAGATTATTTCACTAAGATGAATTTGAAAACTGTAGTTGGTAGAATATAATTGAGTGTATATTATCTCAGTTCACTTAAAAAGTGATGAAATCCTTTTTCATATTAGGAAGGTTATGTCATTAGTATATAGAAAATATTGAGCATTTATATATCAATATATTTATTTTAAATTTTAGAATTTTGAGTTTATACAAATTCTAATGATCGCATCTGAGATATTTGAATGAATATGGTTTATGGCCCATTTATTTATCATTGTTTCATTTGAATTTTGAATAACCATTTCCTAATTATATGACTAGAAACATCAAATAATAATCATAAAGGATAATATTTTTCTATAGTTCAGGGGAAGAGATATAATGAAATATTTTTCATATTAAGTTGAGTTCATGTAGATAAAGTAGTCATGTCTGATGCATATTGGATTTCACTATGCTTAAATCTTATTTTAGACATGAAATCAACTAGGAATACAATATTTTGAATGAATTTATCATCTTTTTTATAATCTTACATTATGCTTTAGAGACATAGTGAACATAATGGATAAAAGTTAGTGACCCATGTGTGATCATCCACTAAACCTCAACTCATGCAATGATAGGTTTCTTACAATGGCGTGACCATGGCCAAAATAATGTATTCACAAAAATAGAAATGTAAAATTTATTTTGGCACATTGAAGCATAATTTTTGTGTTCTCCATATATATATATAATTGAGGATTACTAATTAATATTATTGGATTATAGTCATGATTTAAATTCTTGAATTTTTTAATTTATCTGAATGGAATAACTATCATTAATTATATATAAAATACTAACTATAAAAATAATATAACAATATCCAAATGTAAAAAAAATGGATGATTTGGTATACACCTTAATTCATCAGTAGGGTGTCTTGGGATATAATAAGTTGTATGAATGGATAAAATATCTAACGCTGTGATCAACATTCTCTTTTCTATTTCTGTTGTCATGATAAATACATATATCATTATATGGTTCATTCATATCAAATAAGAAAAATGAAAGATAAAAAGAAGAAGGATAAGATGAATGTTCAGGTGAAGAAATATCTATAGGTAGATATTGACGATGAATCAATAAATAATGGGGATATTAAATAATTGAATTTTCAAACATTGGAACTCCAGAAAATTTGATGATTATTTTAATAATAAAATGAGTATTGCTAGAAAATAAATAATGAACATTCCCATGTGAATATTATAGTAAAAACAATAATAAGATTCATAAAAAAGTATTAATGATTTATAAATGAAGTGATCAAGAATTTTAGTGTTTCAATTTATAACTGAATTGAACAGATTGTTCCTAGGGAATATGTTTCTATATTTAAGAGGTAGAAATTTTAGGAACACCTGTACTTTTTAGTAAGGGATTGAAATTTTTTTGGACACTTTATATGTGAAGATGAGTCACAAACATATGGTAAATATTCTAATGGATATGAACAAATCATGGTATAAATTAAATTTAATGAGGAAACAAATAATAAATGAATAAATATCTATATAATATGATGATTCTATAATACGTTTTCCAAGGGATATCAAATATAATTATGTTCAAAAAATATATCTCAATGAACATAGATAAAAAAAATATAAATAGTGGTGATGTTGAATAATTGAACAAGATCGTTCAATATTAAATGATAGTTAGAGATAGAGGAATGAAATTATACATGGTAGTCAAGATTTAAATTATATTTGTAAAAAAAATTTACCATTCTTAAATGAGATTTCATGCATATATAGTAAAAAATTAGAAATTTAGTGAGATTAGTCAAAAGTGAGTATGAAGAAAAAATAAAATCTTTTATAAATTACATAAAATGACTAATATTAATGTTTATGGAATATTAAGTAAATTAAAAAATCTTGAATCTAAATCAATTGAGAGTTTATAATCTGCTAAAAAGATATTTGTTATAAAAAATATAAAAAAAATTCTTATACATAAAACAATAGTATTAGTGTATTGAATACAATACTACCATTAACATATTTATCCATTAAAATCACAATGAAGAAGGTAACCTACTATATGGATAAAATAATATATACTAATTAAGTTTTAGATATTATTCTATTGATTAAATCTATAGTGACGCTATATTTCCATAAATAAACTTTAATTAACACTTTTCAGAACACTAAAAACATTATACAAATAGAATCTCGATGACCACACTAGTCTACTGGCTTTAAAAGCATGGATTCATAAACACTGATACATAAGTTAGCAAAAAAACTCTTCATTGACATATAAAACATTATACATATCTTTTTAAAACTGAGAATGGATAAAAAGGGGTGATCTTAAATGCATAGTAAGGGTGAACAAGGGAGATATGTAATCACAATAGTGAGCATAAGGGAATGAAAAATGATCATAAAAAACTATCATACCCTACATATCAAAGATCATATACAAGAATCCTGGAATAAATCATAGTTGTTCGTAATACATGAATCTGATGTAAATAATGAAAGTATGTCATGAAAGAATATCATATTAATAAAACACAGAATTGTGGCTGACTTATAATCCTATAGTATTATTTACATAGTAGCCAAGGAATCACTACCAATACCATCATTATAGTAAGGGTTCACTACCTATATCTTCTGGGAAGTAATGGTTCACTCCCATGGACATATTAGTATGATTAGTTTACTCTCCATAACATTTTGTAGTCATCGTTCACCTTCATGGATATCTTAGTAGTCATGTTTCATTGCCAATACCTTCGTTTTCTATCTTATTATATATAAATCTGTACCCAATACATTAGGGGGAAATATTAGTCCCACCCATCTCATAATGAAATCATCCATACAAGTTCTAAAAGATAATAAAAAATAATATCAAAACCCATGAAATGAAATGGGTATTATAAACAGGTAATCATAACATAACCTACATTAACAATCATGATTCTTTTTCATTTCATCATAAACCTTACATGTGAAATGAAGCAGGTTTCAAAAGATTAAAAACCTAAAAAAATGGGTTTCATTAGAATCATTCCACAAAAGCATAATAAATTCGTCGAATGAATATTAATGGAAGAATTAAATAATTTCCCCATAAAGATATGAGTATCACCAACATAAGTTATCATAGATGGTAAATAATTCCAATATCTTATAAGAAAATTTCACAAGGAATGTATATATTCTTCGTTGAAAAAATTCTGTTCATAACAAAAACCTCTTTCTTTAAAATTATAATTGAAAAATATAATGGAAGAATTGAAATATATAAACCATTTTGAAAACCCTTTTTCCTTGAAAATCTCCTGCTAGTATCTAATTATTTTTTGGAGACATTTTATTAATATAATTTATGTCTGACCGAAGAGAGAGACCATCAAATTGTACATATAAACATTATCTTAACTACCAATGATTTAAAATTTGGTACTAATATATGCAGATATCATGAATAACCATAGGATAAGAAAAATCATGAGTGTTCTTGAGAGATAGATCATGAGATTTCACTAATTTAATCATAATCATAATAAATGTCAAAAAATTATGTTATTGATTCAATAATATATTATAACTTTGTAACTATGGATCATCCTCTCAATATAAAAAATGAAATTAAATGAATCAGAAAATATCATGAATTTAATTATATCCAAGATATAACCTATCAAATTAAATTATATACACCAAAAAATGTAGGTTTATAGCAATACATGTGTCTTAGAAAAAAGGAACACTGAGATAACATTATGTTGACAATTTGGTAACTTATGAAATATAAACATCCCTAAATATAGATCAAATTTTTTTTTGAAAAAAAATAAAATTAATTATAATATAAATAAAAACATTCATGTGTAGTACATACACCACACAAAATAATTGAGTGGTGTTTATGCCATGTATCTGACAGAAATAAAAGTGAGATGAAGTCCTCTTACCTTGTTGTTTGACACACATAGTACATAGAGAAACCATAGGTAAAATAAATATAAATTTATTATCAATAATAAAAATATAAATAATATTATATATAATACTATATATGTTTATATTATGGTCTTATATTTCCACCTTGTTAACAATACTATGTTCGGGTTTCACTTTGGGTAATATCCAATTCATTCCTTGTATGTGTCTTAATTTGTCATATCAACAATTCTTATACATATTACATTATTATAGAATAAAAAACATGACATAAATAACATATATATTCCATATATGTGTATTATAATATCCTATTGATTATATAAGTATTAAATGCAATACACTGTCCATGGAGATATAAACTCATACAAACACATAAACATTGTTTCCATTTTTATTTTCATATTGAAAGAAACATTGAAAATGAAATATATGAATATATTTTATAATATAATATAGTATAATTATAATTATAATTATATTATATAAGTTCACTAACCTCATTTTTAATACATTCTATGTGATGTGTGAATGAATCGCATCACTTTGAGGGGGCGGTAGTCTACACTTCCTCAAACAAAAATATCATATTTAAACCAGATAGAAATTGAAAAAGATATGTGTTGAAAAATGAATTAAGAAGATTTAATACATAATAAATATTTTATATGAAATATTTAAATTTATTTTCAATCATAATTTCAAACAAGAGTGGTGGTAAATTTGAAAATGAACAATCATCATTTATTAAGGCAATAATTCCTCCTATACAAAAACAATATGTTAGTTAACCATTAGATTGAGGGTTGTGTAAGGATATATTCGAACAATAGAATAAAAAATTATATTATATTTATAATACAACAGGTTTTATATAATCATGGTCTATTTATTTTGGATTCGAGTAAAAAGAAAATAAAATAAATTAGCTCGAGAGATTATGTTACCTATTAATCAGGTAACATCTTTGGATTTGTGCCAAAAGGCTTCTTGTGATTGAAGTCATAAAAAGGGAATTCATCTAGGTGGAAGAAAAGGAAATTATTATGTTTAATGTTTTGATTTTGGTCGATCATAACTAGTTTTAGTGGTGTGAATAAGAGGGAGTGGGGGTGGCCTTTTATAGGGATGTGAAAATCAACAGAAGGCATTTTTTAAAACATGTTTGGTGTACCCATGTATTTACTTAAAAAAAGTCATAAAAACCCAAAAAAGTATATAATTTAAGTTTAATGGATGTATAATGTCTAGTAAATGGGTTTTAAAATTTTAATAGTTTGTTTTCAGTTTTGAATTTAAGGTTTTGTAATTTGTTAAACAAATTTTTCTCAAAGTCATTGTAATTAATTGTAATCAACTTCAATAATATTTTCGGTCGATAACTAAGTTGACCAAATTAAAAATTATAAAATATTATTATTAAAATATAGATAATATATTTTTCCAAATTAAAATCACATATTTGGATGGAATTAATTTAGAATTACTCTCATCATCGGGTCGACAATGCATGCTTTTATAGAAAAAACATTAAAAAGATCGATATGTTTTTATATCAAATTATAAATAAAATTATATCTAAATGACCTAAATTGTACTAATTTGTTAATATATTATCATATAAAAGTTTTAATACATTTTAAAATATAATTTATCCTTATATTTAAATTATATGGAAAATTATTTTTAAATGAAATTTTAGTACATTTCACTATTCATCCAAAAATGAAGTTTCATAGGCAAATCAGAAAAAATAACCCTAAGATAATATCGCCATTGAAAATTAAAAAATTATGTTTGTCTTATCCAATTTAATTTATTTACATGTATGATATTAGTATTATTATTTTTCATTAAATGACAATAAAAGAAATTCATTTGGGAAAAAGGTATTTTTAACCATATAAGGGATTTACTAAAAATTATATCTTTTATTATAAATATGTTTTATTTATATATAAAATTAGATACAATATTTTAAAATTAGTTACTACTATTCATATTACTATGTTTAAGGTCTAGGATATAATTATATCGTTTAAATAATTATTATAGTGAAATTATGATTCATAGAAACATCATTTTCGGTTGTAACATACACTGAGTTGATGTTCTGTGTAATGTATGATGATTTGATGTTTCATGAAATGAATACCATATCAATGTCGTGTGAATGGAATGTTTGACATAGATGATTTTAAGAAATAGATGAAAATTTATTACATTCGATAATAAATTGGTCCCAAAAAATCCGGATCGTATATTATCCCCCCATAAAAATATTTTTAATATCAATATTAGCCACTTATCTGAAAAAATTGGGATACATATGCTTCATCATATCCATAAGTTACCAGTGTCTTCCACTAACTGGTGATTTCTCCACTAAACATTCTCCACGTTAGTGGTCTTGTTTATTAGATAATTCTTTGTATGAACAATTATTTCAATGGGTTGTTCATTATAAAAAAAAGAATATGCTCGTGTGGTAAGAACATTGAGTTCATTAAATTTGAAAGATTTGCTATTACATACCCAATAGAGATACATGGAACACATCATGGACTACAGAGTGATTTGGAGGATGTTCCAGGAAATTGAATACCATCCTGATATGATCATTAATCACAATGGGACTGATATTCATAGGGATTAGATTCCATTTCTTCTTAAATCTCATGGCATTCTTCCATAGTGAGAATCATAGAAACACCATTTGACCAAATTCAAATTCAAGATCATGTCTCCAGTTAGAAACATATGTTTTTTACCAAATTTGAGCATCTATCATAAGTTTCAAAATTGATTTAACCATCTTCAAATTTTTTTAGTGATATGAAGTCCCAATATCATCATTTCCCCAAACTCAACCCAATGTAATGAAGCTCTACATTTACTCCCATAGATGGATTCATTGGTTTCAATTAAAATTAATTAGTGAAAACTATATTTTTAATAAAAATAAACTATAGGAAGGTATTGATCCCAACCACCTTTTAAATCCAGAGAACTAGATCTCAACATATCCTCTATAGTTGGATTATTTAATTTAGACTGACTATATGTATGTGGAATATATGAAGTGATGAAACTCAATTATATATCACGTTCTTGGGGAAGAATTCTATAAAACATTGAGGTGAACCACAGATCATGATTTGATAAAAAAAAGAATTAGGTACTCCATCAAACCTCACAACTTTCTTAATTTACATCCGGGAAAGTTGATCTTGATTAAAGTCTTATAGGATAGTGTTGAATTGTTCTGACATAGTAAAGATATCAGATAGCAAACATATAGTATTAAACTCTTTAGTGGTATTGGGTTTTCCAAAAAAATCATAGTTTTTTTCACTCATTTAATATCTGGAATGTTTAATGTATTCAACATCCCATTTGTATTTTTATCACCCAGTCTTAAGTTGTTAGAATACCAAGAAATGAGACACAAAATCTACGATATCTCTCTTCATTCCATTCCAGCAAAAGATTTTATTCATGTAAGTATACATCTTTTTTACTTCCATGATGAATACAAAATGAATAAATATGATCTTCCTATAATAGATCCTTCGTCAAATGTAGAATGGAAGGAACACATATATGGTTCCAGAACCTTATCATTCCATCATGATCAAGGTCAAACTCAATAAATTTTATATCATTCTTTTGTATCTATAGATCTTCCTTTTATGCCTACTTAGTATTCACTTAGATATATGGTAGAACAATCATTGTAGAAAGATATGATTTTCTCCTTCCTTTAGGATTTCTAGATCCATGCGTTTCAAATCCATAAATATTCAATATTTTCTCATCCCCATCATGGATAAGGTAGATTTATCCTTTAAAATCATATCATCAAACACCTTCTTCACTTTCAAAGGGTAGTAATTTGTTGAGATGACATAATACATTATCAACTATAGCCATCTTATCTGGTACATGTTCAACTCCTTCTCCGTGAATATATATTTCTGACATTTATAATCGGTATATATATGAAACATTTCTCCATAAATATAATGACTCTAATTATTTAATGAAACAATTAATACATCTAACTCCAAATCATGTGTGGGGTATGTCTTCTTATAAATATTCAATGGTCACGTGGCATAAGAGATAACCATTTAATTTTACATAATAACATGCCTTAATACATTCTTGGAATTATCATTATATATCTCAAATAATATCTAACTTTTGGGTAATTTATGTACATGTGTAATGAATATCCTTCTCTCCATTTCCATGAAATTTTCATCAAATTCATTATTAGAAAGGAAGTTGACCCCATTTCTAGTGGAATTGGTTAGAGGATTTCATAGTCATGAGACATTCTCAACAAATTCACAATAATATCCATCTAAAAAAATTAAATAAAATGATCTTAGTCATGATTCATGGTCTTGGAGACAATTAAATAGCCTCCATATTTGATGGTTCATTAGCTATACCATCTCTTTGGATTATGTGACGAAAAAATGAAACATTTTACATCCAAAATTGATACTTTGTAAACTTTTTATATTGTTTATCTTTTCTTAGGGTATTTATTACTATACTAATGTGATATTTATTCTCTTCATTTCTATTTAAATAGAAAATAATATAATTTTAAAGACTACATCAAACTAATCGAGTAAATCTCAAAAGAATGTATTCATTATGTCCATTAAAATATCAGGTGTTATATAAAAAATAAATCACTATAAATTCATAGTTTCCATACATTTTCATGAATGTCTTATTTAGTATATCCTCCTTCCTGACCCTCAATTGATGATATCTAGAGTAGAGGTCAATTTTTTAAAAGTATTGATCTCTGTAATGTTAATCAAACAAACCATCAATATGGGAAAGATTAAAATTATTTTTGATTGTGGTCTTTTTCAACTCTCGATAATCAATGAAGAGTCACATTGATATATATTCATTTTTTTCACAGAAAAAGAATCTGATCACCAAAAGGTGACCCACTTGGCTGAATAAATCCCTTATCATTGTTTTCTATGAGTTTCTTCTTCCATTCCTACAACACAATCAGGTCCATTCTATAGAGGGTTGTTAAAATTGGTTTTGAGCTAGGTATAAGTTTTATTGAAATTAAAACTTCTTGTTTTTATGGAATTATAGGAAACTCTTCCATAATGAGATCCAAAAAATAGGCATATTATCAATGTCAATTTTATCCCAAACTATTTGAGATAAACAATCCTTTTGAATATTAATTAAGGCCCACACACTAGATGTAATCTCCACAGGAAGATAATATGTATCATTACATTAATTTATGATCTTATGAGTGTTTTAAATATAAAACATAACGTCCCTTCACAAAAAATTGATGTGATATTTATGTAGAGAAAGGAAATCCATTCCTAAGATGACATAAAATTCATCCAAAGGATGAATGAAAATATTTGGAGGAAGAACATCCAAATAAAATCTACTAGAGAGGAAACATTGACTTGGGATATAGTGATCATACAATTAATGATTTTCACTACTAATAATGCATCTAATTGTTTTAGTAAAATTGTAAAATCCCTATCAAATCTTTAAGATATAAAATTTTTTGTAGATTAATAATGAAATTTGACATTAATAGTTTAAGAGTGTATATTAGGAATACATTTCATCACATCATTGTCTTAGACCTCTCCCAAAATAAATATTTCATTAGATTTATCCTTATCCATTATCTTAAGAAGGTTTTTCTGTCGATCATTATCATTATACCATGGCTTTGGGTTGTAGTTCAAATAATTCATATTATCCTTACAATTTTATTACTAAATTGTGTGAGGTGCATTATTTACATCTTTTTACCCTATCACAATGTCAACTAAATTCTTCACACAACTTTGGAAATAAAATTATTTATTCCCTTCCCTTCCACACATTAAACATTAATTATACCCCCAGATTAAATATACTCCTTGATCATTCCCACACATAGAGCATAATGTGATTCCAAACTTCTTCTCTTCTTGGTTTTTAGATTTTTCTTTATATTCCATATTCATTTTCTTGTCAGAACCAATATATTTATATGTGATCCTACATCCATTTCAACCATGAGTACATAAAAAATATTTATAGCTACTAATTCTATTATGTCCAATTAAATTTCTAGAGTAAGATTTAATCCAATGAACAACCTATCAAAAAAAATTAGTTTTGATGATAACTCTGGATGCGTACCTTGCATGCCTTGTGAAGTTAGCCTCATAGGCACTGATAGACTCATCATCCATTTGCATCAACTTTTGAAACTCTTTCAATATCATTGTATTAGGAATCAGCAGAATGTAATTATTGGAAAATAATATATTGGACACTTCCAAATCCATGGATTCATTTTTATCTTGATTCATAATATAATTAATTAAAGTCCGGCCCTATTATTATTAGACTTATATTTGATAAAAAAATATAATGGACATGTTATGCAATGAACACTGTAGAAGATAAAATTTCAATTATAGTACTATGAATCCATTTTCTAGAAACAAGTTAATCAGTCGATCCTCTGAATGAATGTGGAAATTTCCTCGGTAAAGAATCAACCAAATATTGTTCCTTCCTTTTATCATTTGGATGTCCACCATTATTAATATATTGATAAAGTTTTGTGAGAAATTAAACATGTTGTTTTCATTATATATTATATAGAATTTCATTTTGTAGGAGTAAAATAATTTCAGTTTCCATTATAATCACCATTAACATGGTCTTTAAGGTTCCATACATTGAATAAAACAATCAGAATAAAGTAAGAAATAGTTATCATAATGAGGAACCACATAATAATAAAAATTCATTTATATGATATATATGTTATGAAACCATAATTAATCTATGAATCCATAGGTTTATTTTTTTAATTAATATCCAACTAATTTTTAAATCATTTATGATGGTTCATGAAGATTTTGAGAATTCCCCAAGAATATCGCTGAGGAGTCTCAAACCATGTGTGTAGTAAGTCACATTGTCCTATATCATATTACCCTAAATCAGGATGAAAAATTCTTTTTAGAGTTATTAACACTAGGTAAATCTATTCCAAAGAAACATCCACTTTTAGTAACAAGACATATATTTATTTCTTTGTAACCAGTCACTCTATGCATT
Organism: Viscum album; assembly: GCA_963277665.1. Lineage (NCBI taxonomy): Eukaryota > Viridiplantae > Streptophyta > Magnoliopsida > Santalales > Viscaceae > Viscum > Viscum album. The sequence goes on from OY728146.1 coordinate 688,453,324, forward strand.
AACAAATTCAATGACATTTTCATACAAATTTCCTTATCCTTCATCATATCCATAGACATGTCTTTAGTTTTGTCAGTATGTTCTTATCATCCATGATTTCAAATAACAACTAAACTATTTCTATGATACCAACTATTGAGACCCCCACTTTTCATATATCAACAATACATAACATTTTCATAAGACATAAAACATTAAACTAGTTGACACCCTAATACCATTCTACTCTACTTTCTTTGGAATCATAAAATCATACAAAATGATACATTAGTGGGATACATTATATCACACATTGTTCTTATAGAAAACCAAAATTCTTAAACACATCAAACACAACACATATCTTCATAACCTATGGAAGTAATAAAAAAATGGGTGAGCTAAAATTCTTTTTAATGGTAACCAAGGGATATATGTGAGCATAATAATGATCATAAGGGTATGATAACATGGTCATGAAAATAAAATTTCATACCATACATATCAAAGATCATATACTAGAATCATGGCATAAATTTTTGTAGTACATGAGATATGAATCATAAGGAAATAATGGACACAAGACATGAACGAACAACATTGAAATAGAACATGGAATTGTGGAAGACACATATGCATATACTATGATTTAGAAATTATCCAGGGAATGGATTCTGAGACTATCTTGGTAGTGTGGGTTTAATCCCCATACCATCTTGGTAGTCATTGTTTTCTCTTATGGCCTTTTTAGTTGCATGAGATCACTCCTCATGACATCATAGTAATCATGGTTCACTACCATGACCATCTTAGTAGTCAAGGATCATTCCCAATACCATTATAGTCTATATCATGTGATATAAATCATTAACCAATGCATTTGATGTAAATATATGACCCACCCATTTTATAATGAGTTCTTACATAGATGTTCCATTAGATAATAAATAATCAAATCATAACCCATGAAATGAAATTATTTTTATAAAAATGTAATCATAACATAGCCTGTGGAATAATACTTGTTTCATAATAATATTACCACAAAAATAACATGTAAAAAGAAGGAGGTTTTAAAGTATATAACCTGTGAAATAGAAATGGGATTCATAAATATCCTTCTATAAAAACATAATCCATTAATAGGAATAATTTTAATTGAAACATTGAATAATTTAGTTATAAATTCATGACAACCGCAAACAAATATTATCATACACTGTAAACTTTTTGAAAATAAATTTTAATAAAATTTATTAAGGAACATATCCTTTTACATTGATAAATGATTTTTCTAACAGAAAACATTTTAAGACCTTTTTATTTAAAAATAGAATTTAAAACTTATAAAGAAAGAATTGAAAAGTATAAAAAAAGTATTTTTTTTCCTAGAAAATGGGATTCATGGAAATTTTGAATACATTTTTGAAAACTTTTTTTTTGAAAACATTTTTTTTTGAATATAATATATTTCCAACCGAATAGAGAGAGACAATAAAATTTGTCATAAAAAATTATCTTATGTATCAAATACTAGACAAATTTTACTAATACATGTTTATATTATGAATTAACAGAGGATAGAAAAAATCATGAGTTTTCTTGGGATACATATAATTATATTCTATAAATGTAATCATAATCATAAAAATTATCATAAAATCAATGAAATTGTTTCAGTAAACTATTATCACATGATAACTTGGAATAATATTTTACATGTTAAAACCCCAAAATAAAGCATTAAATATCTTGATAAGAATTATATTCATGATATAACATGTCAAATGAAAGTATATGCACCATGGAAAAAATGTATGTATATAGAAGACATGTGTTTTAAAAAAGAAAATTGAGACAAAATGTATTACAAATTTTTTAACATTAGAAATTTAAACGCCGTGAAATTAAGATCATAAAATGGATTTTTTAATTGAAATAAAATTAGGAAAATGATAAATAAAATAAATTAATAGTTATTATATGAACCAAAAAATAAAAGTTTTATGATGATCCCTTACATTGTGTCTTGACTGCAATGATACTCCATAAAACCACCTTGATAATATATAACAATTTATTATAATTCCTTTATAATAATATTATTATGTATGAATCCATATATGGTTTTTCTATGACCTTAAACTACCCTGCTACCAAGAATACCATGTTAAGGTTTCACTTTGGGAAATATGTAGTTTGTACTTTGCATGTGTCTTAATTTTGTATATATTTAGTACTTATAGCTATATAATGATTCTAGAATATACAACATGAAATAAATATCATTTATATTCATTATATTTCTATTATAATAATACAAATTATATATAAATTTTAAATTGAATACATCATTCATTTATATGGATATTCATATGTACACATGAACATTGATTCTATTTTTATTGGCATATTACAAGAAATTTTTAAATTGGCATAAATACAAATATTCTATAATTAAATTTGAATTATAATTTTTAATATACGATATATTTTCAGTAATCTTATCTTTAATACATTCCATGTAGTGTGTGAAAAAATCACAACCATTTGAGGGGGCTAAAGTCCACACTTCCTCAAACAAAAATATCATATTTACACCAATTTGAAAGTAAAAAAGATATGTGTTGTAAAAGGTATACTGAAGATTAATAAAATAATAAATATAAGATATTACATCGATAAAAATACATTCTATCATAATATCCACCGTGAGATGTGGTAAATTAAAAAATAAACAATCATCATTTAATGAGGAGGTAGTTCACCGAACACAAAAGCACTATGTTTATTAATAATTAGATGGATGTGTGTGTAACTATAGGTCGAAAATTTAGAATAAAAACATCTTTTTACATTCAATACACTGGGTGTTTTATACATTCTTGTAAAAAGTATAGTATAGGGGGTGGAGAATTAAAATAATATAAGAGATATTGAGAGATGATGTTTCCTCTTGATCAACTAACTCTTTTTGGTTTCTCGCATAAATATTTCTTGGATTTCATTATTTTAAATGAAATTATTCTAGATGGAATTTAGTGATGTTTCTATGTTTTTTGAGTAGGTTATTTTCAACCCTATTTTGTTTTATAGGATTGAAATATAGGGAGAGGCGGTGGCCTTTTAAAGGGAAGGGAAAGGACATACTTGGTATTTTTTAAAACAAGTTAGGTGTACCCATGTTTTTACCAAAACAATTCATACTGAAAAATCTAAAATATACAATGGAAGCTTAATTTCTAAAAAAACACTATAAAATTGGTTTTTATGTGTCTTTATCAATATGCGTCTTAAATATAAGGTTTATCACTATGTTAACCAAATTTTTGCTTTTAATCATTCTAATTAATTTTAATCCCTTTAAATGATTTTTTTTATAAAAAACTATGTTGACCTTATTATACCTTAAAAATAATTATGATTCCAAATATGGGATCTATTTTTCAAAATTATAATCACATAAGTGGCAGAAATTTTGGTCATATTAATCTCACAGTTTGGTCGATAATATAGTTTTTTAAAGTAAAAACATTCTATAGACGAGTAAGTTTTTATACCCAATTTTAATGATAAATTGATCTCCATGACCTAATTTTTATTATTTGTGAAAACATTTATCCAAATAATTTTTTGATTATTTTAATATATAATTTTTCCAAATTTATATGTTGACGAAAAAGTTGGTTTGAATTAATATTTTTTATTTTTCACTATTCATCCAAAACTGATGTTTCATTGAAAAACTACGAAAATTTACCCTAAAATAGTTTCAACATTATAAATTAATAAAAAATTATTTTATAAAATTATTTTTTAAATATTTCTAAAATTAATAACATTATTTTTTAATGTGTGATATTAATTGTAGTCCATTTCAGAAAATGGTGTATCAAAACATATAAAAACTTCTCAAAAAATTATATCATTTATTATCAATATGTTTTATTTATATATAATAATTAAAAAATAAATGTAGTTATTAATATTCATATTGAAATTTTTTATCACTATGTAATACTTATCTATTTAAATAATTATAATAGTAAAATGATGTTTCGTAAAAACAATGGTGTTGTGTGTAGCATATGACTAGTCAATGTTAAATGAAACATATGCCTCGTCAATTTTACAAGTAATCTACACCAATTCATTTTCATGTGAATGTAATTCTTGAATTATTCTATTGTATTTCATAAATTAAAATCTAATTTATCCAAAAAAAAATTCTATACAAAATCGAGGTGTTACACAATAAATATTCGTACTAATAAGGGACAACAAAGATTCCAATGAAATAAAAATGTCAGTAAATAAAAATATAAAAAATAATAGGAATTCATGATTCCCAATGAAATAATAGGTTAAAAGGACATTTTTATAGAAGTATGAAGATGTTAATTCAAGCCATATAGTATCTTCAAGCATGGGAAGGAGATTAATAGGAAATTTTTAGTGTTTTAGGATCTTTAAAAAAGAGGTTAAAGAATATTTTCATAAGATTTCTACTTATGAAAAATATATATTTCATATAAAAGGGTTATATTATATTTAGAAAAGATAGATAATATTCTATTGAGAAATTATTTAATGAAATGATTAAATATTTCAAATATAAATAGATATGAATCTCTAAATCAATTTTATGATTATTTTAACAATACATTTTAAATCTACAAATATTGGTAGTGCATAAAAATTATGAAAAATATTGATGAAGATATGATAAAATCAAAACAAAAAATAAAAAAGTGTTAAAATCATAAAAGAAAATTTATGGTATATATAATATTAGACTATTAAAAGAAAAATCCCAAGAGGTTCGTGAAGATATATAAATATAATGTTACTTATTTAGAGTAACTATTAACAATTTTTTTGTGGAAAATTCCATCCCAGGGATAATTATAAATTGGACATGAACTTCTATTCCAAATGGAATTCACTTATTTCTACATGTAATAAATATAAGGCTTTCAATATACATCCCTAAATCATTAAAAATATTAATACGGTCCGAAAATAATTTTTAACCATTTTTAAAAATCATATTGTATTTTATATGAAGATGGAACAGGATTAAGAAAGTTATATATATTTTGAGTTTATTGTAAAGAATCATATTTTCTCTAATAATTATGAGGCACAATATATAGGATAGTTGAATGAACATTCCAATAAATAAACCTTAAGTAAATTCATATGTAAATTTAAACAATTGATGATAGAATATGAGTGACATGTGGAATGAATTAGTAGTTCAAAAACCATAATACAAGGTAGTAAAGCAGTTTGGCTGAATATTCCTCTTATCCGGGAAGAAATATGATGCAGGATGAAAGAATGAATATTTGGGGGGATATTCTTCTAGTTTTAGTCTCATTACTAATTTGGAACCCCTGATAATGAATATATAGTTCTATGAAAATTAATCATAGAGATAAATTTATATTTGTAAAGTTGCATGTATAATAACTAAATATTATTGGATGGAATTGGAATGAATTTGTTGAATAATTAAGATAAACCAAAATCCATAACCTAATGAATCTAAGATTACCCATATCCCCATGCATTTAAAATTTTCTAATATCTATAGAAAATTTTGCAATATAAATTTTTATGTATATTACCTCGGGTTAAATGTTTTTAGAATAGATAAGGAAATTGAGAAAAAAATGAAAATGGTGAAACTAATTGAAGAGAACAAATAATAATGTTACTAATATGAGCATAAATAAGACTAAATTATTATTTGATTGTTCTAATTGTATATAAACCAATATTGAAGAGAAAAATATGATAGTATAGCTTTCCAAAATAGTTATTTGACTACTATTTTAAGTAGAATACACCAATATAAGATAAGTTACAAAATTCTATTGTAATATGATTATTTTCTAATCACAAAAAATCATTGTATTAACTGATTTCATTCAGAATACCAATAATTATCATTTAGGTAATGGGGATTACCACAAAATGATTCACTATTATAAAAATTAATGTCAAACTAGGATTTCATGAGTTTAAAGGATTTAGTGGGATCTTTTTATATGAACTCAATGGTTTTATTTCATTATCTAGAAATTTCAGTTTCCATGTTAGATTAAAAATATCATTATATTGCATGTTTCACTAATTAGTATTTTACTTGGTCTATCTCAATTAAAATATTCTTAATATATTATACCCTAATGTTTTAAAATATCATTGTTTGAGATCAAAAAATATAATGATGATTGAAAAATATATTCTTTTATATGTTTCTTAAAAAATATTAATTGAAATTCATGAAATTGTTGACACAGAAAAGATTTATATTCATACTTAAATTCTTGACACAATATCATTGGAGGACATTTGGACATTTCATTTCTATGTGGTGGTATTCGCTTATTTAATACGTAATGTAGTTATGCTTACTGAATATAAATATGGTATAGAAGATGAAGAATTAATAAATGATGTTTCATAGAATCATAAAAAAATCATTATGGTACTCATATGAGTTTTATTGAGGATTGAACTAAGTGGTAACATAATAACTATTATTTTTAGAATTCATGAAAATATCTCCAATTTTTATTATGATTGATGTTGGAAATGGAAAAGTGAAGATAAGGATAATTTATCATTCAATGATGGTGGTTTTAATCCCAATAATGCAAAAAATAGAAACTTGTATTTTATTAACACTGTGGGAGGGTAAGGAGGCCATAAAATCCTTATACCATTATGAAATAAATTTTTTGGTATATGGTCAACAAAATTCAAATGGGGAGAATTGTTCATCCATGAGTTTATATATTGGATTTTTTAAAGACATGTTATAATATTCATTGATATAATTATTTGATTGAATTTAATAAAAAATTTATTATTGGAATTGTAAAATGGTAATATTTTTACAATGGAATAATAGATTTAGGTTCATAAGAATTAAAAAACCAATGGTAATTGGGTGAAGTATCACGACACCCTTTAATGGAAGTGACCTATCATGGAAACTGATGACACACAAGGGGACTGTGGAGTATTAGGAAAAACAAGAATAGATTAGTTCATGTAAAAGTGTGTGTTGGGTGATGCGTATGCAAGGAAAACGAGACACCTGAAGTAGAATGGTCACCCATTTAGAAGGATGTACATATGTAATTTATTGATGTGTTGATTCCATATCAAGTATATTAATCCATGTTACATTAATTTGTAGTTTTTAACATGTAATTACATTATAATGACACTATTTATACATAATTAAATGCATGGGAAAAAATTTATTATGTCATTTACATCATCTAATACATAAAATTATCTAGGGCTTATACGAGGATTTCACGTCATTACCTTTTTAGTAAAGATAATATATGGAATATGGGTTCCTGTGAATATCTATTGTTGCATAATTATCTTTATATTTCATTTTAGTTTTTATATATTATATTTTGGATTATGTTACCTTGGTATATTACACCCATAAAAATATTATCTTGATATAATACATTATAGTATACAGATATATTTTTGAGATCATGATGTAAATGGGTACATGATTCTATTAAGAAATATAAAGGATATGGGAGTTATTCTTGAATAGTTACTGATGTTCATTTTGATTTGATATGATAAATTTAATGATGATATTGTTTTTGATGGATTGATTCTAAAATTTTATATATCATAATTAATGGTTAATTGTATATAAATTATTCTATTGTGTTGACAATATTACATTGATTTTTAGAGTCACTAGCATGTAGAGATTTCTCTATAAATAAAATGGATATTATAGATTATATTTATATTGATAAAATAAGAGAAATATATAAATGTATGTGGTAATGAAGTATATTTTTTTATTTTCACATTAATATTGATGGTATTAGGTGATAATATCCATTGTATCATTCTATTATGTTTTGTATAATGATAACCACAAAACATACATTGTGTCAAAAAAATGATCGAGTTTATATTTAACTATGGTAAGAAGTAGTAGATTCCAATCATAGGGAATAGTTTTTTTATAAAAATATGTGTGTTTTATTTGTTATATATTCTATGAAAACTAATTGGAGGTTATTTAAAGATTTAATATATCAGTAAGTGCATTTGATGGTGTAGTATAGTGGGAATATTATGTAATTATACATAAAAAGGACAGATTTAAAAATTAGTGAGAGGATATTTCTGAATTAATATAGTAGTACTATAATAGGTAATATATAAGATATTGTATAAGGAACTGTAGATCTAATGTGGTAGTGGATAAATTCACCAGAAATAGGGATTTCATTCCATATAATTAGTCCTTTGGGCCACCATTTCCCTTCATGCTTTTAGAACTCCAATAAATCATCAGTAAAATTATGTCATTTCGTAGTGCCGTCTAGTTCTCACCAATGGACTAAAGGAAGTGTGATTGGGATCGGGAGAATAACCCAGCACAATAGAAATTGTAACACCCGAGAGTTTTATGAGTAATATTTTGTTTTTATATAAATAATCAAACTAATCTTTCACTAAACATAACACTAGCTTGGCTTTCTTTACACACAATCACGACCTTCCTCGATCGCTTGCGTCATACGTAATACTGAGTTTCACTAAACAACGATATGCTATTAAAATTTTATTAAAACTAGCTATTATGAATAGTAATACCCTCCTTTTGAAATTTTGTAAATATTCTTTTTCAAAATTGACTTCATTTTTGGATTCAGAATATCGAAATTAGCCTAGGGTGAAATTTTGATATTTTTCAGAAAACATTCAATTTTTTATGAATAGTGAAAACACTGGTTTACAATTTCAAAACCGAATTTTTATAATTATTTATTTTATTTAAATTTAATTTAGTTCAAAATTGATACGTAATACCTATATAAGTTCAATGCAATTCATTAGAGTCATTTTATAATAATTTTACATATATAAAAATTTAATTGAACTTTTCACCGTCTTTTACCCACCACCTAGGAGAATTTCCAAATTCACATAAAACATAATTTTACCGCTTCTGTGAGTGGAATTTAGAAAATCTGAGAGACAAGGTTAATATCAAGGACTAAAATGTGGTTTAATAAGATGAAAATAATTTTTGGTGAATAGTAACTTTTTACTTTTTTCCCACGGTTAAAAGTAAATAGGGTAATTAAGGGTAAAAATGATATTATTATTACCCTAACACATGTACTAATTCCATTGGATAGGTTTCATTTGACCAAAAAAAACATTAGTGATAAAATATGACCATTTAGGCCCAATTGGATTAGATTATGACTTTATTATTAATTTATTTAAAGAAGGGTTAAAATAGTTAAAATCAAAGTTTAATAACTACTTAATTTTGAATATAGGGTTATACATGAGATAAATTAGACTAGAAATATTCATTAGAAAGATAAAACGATTTCCTACGTAATTGTATTTAATTTTTAATTTTTAGACTTTAAATAATTTAATTTATTTATACACAATGATGAAGCAGTAAATATATTATTAATGAAATATTGACATAATTGATGTTATAAATACCCAAATAAATGTAATTTTAGACTTTTTATGAATTAAAAGAATTTTATATGTTAATATGACATGTTAGTATTAATTTAATTAACTTTTTTAGAACTAATCTTTTTGTTATGATTCTAACAAAAATCAATTACAAAAATAGTGTCAAAATTGACATAAAATAGTTTTTAAAACAAATATTATATTATTAATTGTTATTTTATTCCTAAAAATATAAAGATCGGAAAAATGACTTAGATAAGGTTATATATATTAATAATAAACATCTTGGGGTTCGTTTGGCTTGTTATAGTAAGTTTATTAACCTTATAGTGTAAGAAAACAAGAAGACACGGTAAAAGTTAAATTATCTATCTTAAAGTTAAATCTAAATTATATGCTTAAAATAGAATTATTAACTTGTCTAAATTATATTGGATGAGATTATTTCAACCCATACCAACCTTATATTCTATATAAATAAATTTAGAGCTATTAAAAACCAAATATTACTTTATAATAAAATAATAGTTTTAGTTTTTCCAAAGGTGCCCCTCTCCTCTTTTATAAAAGGGCGCCTCCTCCCTCTCTTCCTCACACCACATTGAGCCTTCAAGATCGTCCAAACCCTGCCAAATTCCCTTTTAAATTATCCTAGAAACATCCTAGAGGTCTTGGTATTTTTCAAAGACCAATTTTAGTTCCCTAAAAGGAGGACTCAAAGAGGCGCTTCAAAGAAGAGGTAATGTCCGTCACCGATTGTTTCAACTTTATTTCTTCTTCAACTTATTCTTCTTTAGTTGTTTCATTATTAAGTAATAACATCAGTATAAATAATATACTGATATGTTATTATAAGTATGAAACAATCCTATTTCACCATCTATCCATCCTACGGAAAACGAAATCACCGCGCATGCGTACGTACGGAATATCGTCTTCATGTCGTTGTGCAATCTATTTTCTACCATCACCTTACTTGGATGGGTATAATGGTGTAAATAATAAATATATATGAATATTATAAAATGATATTTATTATGAAATAGTATACATACACTCCAATACAATTCCATGATCATGAGAATGATATCATCGCTCCTGCGTATATACGGAATACCGTCTCCACAATGTGATGCGAATCGTTCTACATGATCTTCATTGCATAATGATTATATAAATGATTTGATTGAATGAATATGATATATATAACACTAATACCATTATGGAAATGAGGTATCTATAACCTAAAAATAATAATAAGAATTTATTCGACAAAACAAGCATAAGAACAAAAAGTAATAAACATCCGAATAACAAGTAGCAATGAAATATTACTAATAAGAAGCAAAGAATATGACCATATATGATTTCATAAAAATAATTATGATTTTGGACTAAATCAATGACATTATTTAAATCATTATACCGGAGGTTAAGACACTTAAAGAGAAAATCAAACCTAAGGTAAGGGAAAATATCACAATCTCATTTTTTTACTTGAGATTGTTTATACTTTGTTATTTAATGGGGTGTATTTTATCATCCACATCCATGTTTCCTCAATAGGTAATTTTATTTACATCCACCTAAAATTGTTTAAATCCAATTTTCCCCTTAGGTGAGTTTCTAGTAAAATATATGAAAGGAATCTTTTGTCTTTTTTGGTACGAGGTACTTTTTGACTTTTCCGACAAAAGTACGAGAAGAATGTTTTTTTAACTTATACGGCATGAATGGATTTTTAAAACATTATTTACATGAAGATTACTTTAAAATTTTTCATGTTTATTTTTAATCAACTTATTTTAGTTTAAAATTGTATGACATTTTATGAAAGGAAAATGTTTTTGAAGTAAAACGGATATTTTCCTCAAGAATGAAGTTTAAGTGTTTTATCGAAATTATTTTCCATCTAAGATAATATAGGGTTCTGTTTCTATCCCTATTATTACATTGATTTGATTATGTTGTTATGGAATTATTTTTATGAATTCCTTTATCATTTATGAATTGTTTCATGATGTCACGATGTTTAAGAATCCCATTTTTATTACATGGGTTATGCAATGATGTATGATTTATGATTTTGTGGCACTGAAAATAATGGTATAATTATGAGATGGGTGGGACCTATATCTCCCTCTAATGCATTGGGTAATGATTTATATCTCATGAGATAGACATGGCTGGAATGGTAGGTTAATCCGGTTCAGTGAAACAGGACTGAAACAAAGAGTGAACTCGGTTCAGAAATGGACTTTGTCTGCTAAGATAGTCTTGGAAATAAGTCTTGACTACTAATAAATGATTCTCTATGATTATGTGTGTATGCCAAAAAGTTTCATGTTTTATGTTATGATTATTGGGATTATATTTCACTACTATGATTTATCCCATATTATGAAATTATGATCTCTTTTGTAGGTTAAGCTTTCCAAAATTATATGTTCTTATGAATATGATGTGATCGGTATTTCTTTTGTTTACCCTTACTAAGCATTTGAGCTCACCCTTTTGTATGTTTTCTTTCCCCAGGTTAGGAAGAAGGTTATTAAGTAGGATATGCCAAAAGGGGACTCTAGATATAATGAAATAAATGGGAGACAACGTAGATGATTTATGAAATAGTTCTTTATGTTTCCCATTTTCTAAAGACACTATACCTATACGGTCCTTTCATGTTTTTGTTATATGTTGTAATAAGTGTACTTCAATTTTGAATTATTAACAATGTATTCCAAGTATGGGTCATTATAGAAATTTCAGGTGAGAAGTCTCTACATTGTGGTAAATCATGATTTGTGTGACATGTGTGGCAATTAATTTCATCCACCCTCGATCCAAATGGATCATCTATATTGGATGAAGGTGTTAAAATACATGTGACTATATTATAGAGGTTCAAATTTGTGTTTTTATAATAACATATATGTGATGCATGAGAGGTCCATTTAGACATTACATTGTGGGCTGCCCGAAAGAGAGATAGTCATACTGACCCCTATCATCCATCCCTCCTCCCACAATGGGGAAAGGTGGTTTTCCATTCCATGATGCACTTTTAATCCTGAAGAAATTATTCATGATAGGGGGTTATGAAACTTTTATAACATGATCATGGTGCAATTATTACCTGTAGGGAGCATCGTGTTGTATGAAGGGTAATATTTCATGATAAAGACTACCCACTCAGGGTATTTAGCACATGTATATGACATTAGAATACATGAAAATCATACCATGTTGTAATGGGCCTATGGGACACAAGGCATTGAGGTCATGTATGCGTTACCTCTAACTATAATAACATATTTTTATACCTTAGGAATGAAACCTTTTAAATTTGGTCTAATTCTTTATTATGGACCTAATACTGATGCCTAATGAGGTTATAGAGGTTTTTGGGTGTTTGAGTATCATTTATAGCTTAGTAACCTGATCATTGAAAAATGTCACATGGATGCATGACTATTATAAATTGTGAATTCCATTTTGCCTGAAATATCCTAACCATGCGGAGCTGGATTGTGGGGTGAAGCCAAGCACACAGTTTTACCTGACCATGCATAAGGGGTTTCATGAAAAAGAAAAACATTATACCAATGTCAAATATATTTATGGATAGTATATAAATGGATTATATAAATTTGTTTCCTAACCATAAGAAATTCCCCTCCCTACCAGATATGGGGCATACATGGTACCCTATTTGGCCAATTGTGCACCCCAACTGTGTGACTCCATATTTTGGGTGATTTTACCCAAATTCAAAATTATGAATTTTTTATTTCACCTCCCTCTAGAAATTATTTTATATAGAATAAAACCACCCATATTTTATCCCTTTGCACAAATATTGAATCCCTTTTAAATTTTTTAACCATGATCACCCATCTGGTAACTGATCGATGAACTTTTCATCTCATTATATCCACACTGGCATGATCATAATAACATTTTTCCTTTTTTTCATTCATTTTCTTATCAACAATGATATTTAGATACTCACTCCTATTCTTTATTTTCTTGTCATTGATCTATTCTTCAAAAATATTCTAATATTAAATAATCTTGTGGATAATACTCAACGTTGAGTGTTTTATGAGTGCATGGTATATGGTCTATAACTCATCCATTATGATTTTTCCTTTTATAAATTCACATAATTTGGGAATAATTTCATATTATGATTCATGTATAATTCATGTGACTTGTTTGTAGTGATTAGTACCATGTTACACGAATCATATGAAATATTTTATCCAACACTAGAGGTGACTTGTCACCCCCTGTATTTCTTGTATTTGTTTTGATCTGGTTCAATGGAAATACCAATCCTTTTGAGTTTTTAATCACCCAAATTTGGGACGTGGGTGAGATTAATTTTGAGTTTTTAAGTTTCATATATGTATAATCACCCTAATTTGGGTTTCCAATTTCTTGTTTTGTAGTTTTTGGACAATGGGTGGCTACTTCATGATTTGGGCCAACTGTGAGCCTATTTCCCATGTTTGAAACCAAAATTGGTTTATTTTATGAATCATTTATTTATCAATATTTTTCACCCATTCCACTTCCTACATTTCCTCCCCTGATGTATTCAAACAACCATGTCCTTTTGTGCCCCATAAAAATTCGTAATAATGATGAAGATTGGTTATATATTTCGGTATTGGGCCAGCCCATGGACCGATTTCCAGTTTTAAAACAAAAATTTGTTTCTTTAAAATATTTTTCATTTTTTAATATTTTTCAGTGATTAAACCTTCCACATGAGAAAAAAATTACCAGACACACCACCATGTTCCATTTTATCTCTTTTGATCTCATCATGTGGCAGATAAGGGAAAATATTATCAATTATTCTCAAATCGTCTAGATTTAACAAAGGTATTTTGTATCATTCTTAAGTCACTCAATTCATTCTATTTTTTCAAAAACTATTCTTCCCCTAGTTCTTCCATAACTTAGGAGACACTGCAAGTATTTTCAATTCATTCACTTTTCTCTATTGGTATGGATTTAACAAAAGATAGAGAGTATTCTGTTTTCCAAAGTGAGATTTATTCAAATTTCCCCTCCCTTTTCTTCCTCTATTCATTATTTCATGATTTTATATTCTCATGTAATCACCCATGTACTAGGGTTCTTTTATACCATTATTGTTTATGTGGGTATTGTTCATTTGGGGCTGGTAATCATAGGTTTAGTGTTTACAAACCCTCAGATGGTGATATTGGGTGTGCGTTTCCATTACGCCAAGGATTTGAGGTAGGATATCCCATGAACATGAATTTATCATTTACGATTCATAATTTTCTAATTTTTACCATCTTATATATATTTTTATTACTTTATTTCAGTCTTTTAAATTTTTCTTCGGGTAAAAAACAATTTTTTAAAGCATTGTTTTGGGAAAAGTAGTGTTGCTTTTTCATAAAAGTGCAGAAAAAGTTTTTTAAAATGTTCTGTTATCTATTTAACATGGTTGGTTATGTTTATAAACTTGGTTAAGGTATATTAAACATGTTAATGTATATTTAATAAAATATTTCTTTCAATTGGTGTTTTATTCCTTGTCAGATTCTTAAAATAAATTGTTTTGTTTAAAAGGGCATGTCATGTGTTCTGTAAATTTTCTGGTAAGATTTTATGTTTTAAGTGTGATTTAAAAATTATTTTTTTGGATTTATAAATTAATTTTAAGAATAAAACATGGTATTTTATATTCCTTTTTAGGGCTTTCCATTTTTTTTGGTTATACAAACAAATGTTTTTGGTTTAAAACATGATTTGGCCCAAGTGGTTGGAAAATAACCAGTTTCATATCCTTATGAAAATGGTTTTATTTTGAATATGTAACCTTATTTTTTCATGAATATATGAATGATTTTTTCTACTATAAATTTTGTATATAAAACTCTTTAATAATAATGAAATTCATACCTTTTTCCAACGTCGGTTTTGAGAATGGCTTAAAGGATCGTTTGACATTTT
Source organism: Viscum album (assembly GCA_963277665.1). Taxonomy (NCBI): domain Eukaryota; kingdom Viridiplantae; phylum Streptophyta; class Magnoliopsida; order Santalales; family Viscaceae; genus Viscum; species Viscum album. The sequence continues at coordinate 688,468,819 of OY728146.1, forward strand.
TTTAAAATGGTATCCATGTGTATCTCATGTTCTATCTTTGGGAACCATTTTATATTCCATGAAATTTAGTTATTAATTTGTTTTTGGGATTCCAAATATGAGTTTATATGTTATAGATTGGTTTGTGGCATTAAAAGTCAATTTTTTAATGGATTTTATGTGAAAGGCCTCATTATCCTCCTTGAAGTTTTTTACAAACCTTTTTAGTTTTATATTGATTCCTTAATGAAATGGGAACTATGATTGCATGATGTTTGTGTGTTTATGGTTTGGTTATGTAATTTTGATGCTAAAATTGTATTTGATAATATGTGTAACTTTATTGATCACTAAATATAATCCCATGTATCCAGGTGTGCGGATGTGTACTAAAATGCTAGTGATCTCGTGGGGTTCGACCACTGTTTCACATAGCATGTTTCACGATGACAACAGTAACTAAAATATGATGATGATGTTTATGTGGGACCATTAGGTTATGTTAATTCATTCTACTAGTGGCTCATGTGCACAAGAACACATATTTATTATGGTTACTTTAACCGAGATACGAGGTACCTGGGTCTCACAACTAACTACTACCTAGGGGTGTTCCCATGACTTGTGCTCATTGGTTATTTGTACTCACTATCACTATAATATGTGTTTGTATGGTAAGTTTTTCAAAAAATTTGATTAATTTAAATGTGTAAATTCTTTAATTCATGCATTTTGAAACCTAATTTCATTTTGATGTTTCACCTCTTTAAAAAATTGTTACTAGCATTCATGTTTATAAAACATGAAATTTTTGTCTAATAATTATTATAGCATGGAACATCATTTTAAAAACATACTTTTATATCTTGTATTTATATATTTAAATTTATGTTACTTTTATTTTAATGTAATTTAATTTGTAATAGAATTTCAGTCTATCCTACTAAGTATAAATACTCAAACCTATAGTGTTATTCAATTTGTATCCCTTGTGTAGGTTTCAGATTGAGTTCGATCTCCTTTGGAGACATGTGATCATTGTGTTGGAGAGTGACCAAATGGGTCACATGTAGTTTTTTGTTTATCATGTTCGGTAATTTGAGTTATTTGATTAGTTTTACTTTCATTCTCTTGTACAAATAATGTTCAATTAAATTTTTGTGTAAATATATTTTGGGTTTTTAATTTCCTTACTATGTTCATTATATTGATTATAATTGTGAAAATCATTCCTTTGTGTACTCTAATGATGCCCTTGGTTCTTGTCACCATCCTAGGAGGATCAGGAATGCCTCTCTGGACTTATCATGGTCTGGCCAAGGTGACCGGTTCAGGGTCGACTCAGGCTGGTTCAGGACAAAATGTAATCAAAGGCGGTCAGCTCTTAGTAGAACATTAATTTTAGAGTGCCCTTGTTATTTGGGGGATGTTGAGGTTTATGTAATAGTATTTTTGTTTCTAGAGGGGTTTGTGCGAGGAGATCATCACAAACTCTTGCTCGTTATGATCCTCAAGTTTCCTTGGAAGTCTAGTTTTTTTATTGTCATTTGTTCTTGTTGATTGTTTGGTGTTGGGATATAACAAGGGGAGTGTGACTAATGTCCTCTATGAACATGCAGGGCTTGGAAATCCATGTGGACCTCGGGGATGTTATTTAGAATTATCTCTGTGCTAGTCTTGTGTTTGAAATATGGTTGCCAACAATATGCTCAAGTCAACCACTAACACTAGTTCCATTTTTGGTTATCTTGGACCTTTCTTGAATTATGATTTTTTTTTTGAAACGTCCTTATGTGAGAATTGTGGAAATGGGTTTTAATGGAAGGGTTGGATTATGGAATGTGGAAAAAAAGGTTCCCAAAAATTAAATATAAGAATGGTTTTGGAAGGTTGTGTTTTTGTGGAACAAATTTTGCGGTGGAAGTGGAAATGATATAACATGATTAGATTTTCCCTAATCTAAACATGTGGTTTTTTGAAATAAAATGCATTGAATGTGTGAATAATTTTATGGTGATTCAGAATATATGTTTTAGAAAGGGGGTTTTGGGATGTTGAATATTTTTTGAATATGATAAATAAGTTTTGGAAATTTTTTTTGAGCAGTTCGTGTTTTCCTCGAAAGGATATAGGTCTCAATGGCCATCCGATTATGAAAATATACCAAGAAAATTTTTAGAAAATGGGATGTGGATATTTGTAGTAGATTGGCTGTTTTAAAAGTTGATAAAAAGGGAATATGGGTATGTTTTGACGAAAATGGTTCCTAACAAAGTGTGGTCTATTTTTTGAAATATAAAAATCGTTTTTAAATTGGTGGTTGGTGTTCCTTTTGAAGTTACATGATTTTTAGAATGATATTTTTTTGTTTTAGCCTTTTGTCATTTCATGGGTTCTCACATGCGTGGTTTTATTGATATCTCGAAGGATGGCATATATGACATGGTTTTTGGGTGCCTAAGGTGCCATGGAAATGTTTATGTGGGGGAGACTTGATGAATCAGCATTGGTGAATGTGGAAACCCACGAAGTTAGTTTGTTTTTCAATAGTGTTTTGAGATTAATAATTGTGGAAAATGATTATAAACCGATGGTTATGTGGATAGTTTTTTCTAGGTCATAGAAGATTTTTTATTCAGTACGCTTTCTTGTGTTGTGTAAATCATACTATTGTTGTTTCTTGAGATGTTATCTTGTTGGTGGATCAATTTTGGTGTAATATTTAGTGGGTTTCTAATGATGTGTTGGATGTTGTGATGTGGCCATGGATAGTTCTCCATTGGAAATATTTCCTATTGGTCTACCTAAAGATTCATTTCAAATGATAAATCCACCCCTTGGGATGATGCATCATCCAATTTGTTGGAATAGAGAAATGTTAGGGATTGATTTAAAGTGATTCTAGGTCATAATAATTCTTATAGACATAGCAGTTTCATACAGTGATGTTGATGTGTTTCGACATATTCCTTGTCCATTATGCTCTTTATTTAGAGTTAGAGAGAAATTTGATATGTATCTATGAGTTCCTATTTAGATGAAGGTGTTTTTTTTTATGAAATTTAGTTTTTTTGGGATTGGTGTGATCCTTAGAACCTGAATCTCATGAAGAAAATGATTCATGAATCAGGGCAGCAGCCATAGCTTTGGAGTGAAGCTTTTCACGTCGTCAAACATTTCCAGAGGTGTGGAGTGCTCGGCTAGGCTCATGCATCCACCGTTCTGGTAAGGTAGATTCTACACTATTGTGGTTCCTCATCACAGTTAATTTCCACTTGTCAGAATGAGCATAGTGGACATACCCCTCACACAATGTCTATGGTTATGCCTTCATGAATGTGGGTTTCTGATCAATTTCCCTGTGTTGACCACCTCTATAAATTGGGTGTGGTCTTGGTATTACATATTTATAGATGTAGGTTTTTGGGTGGTTTATCTATTCATTTTGAGGTTTTAGTGGACAAGTTATTTTGTCCCCTTCCATCCATACCCAAGTGGTGGGGGTTTTGATCTGTGTTGAATGTGTCAGCCCAGTTCATTTACCCTCCGTTTGGGAGTGGGTGGTTTAAATGTTGATGTTGTAACACTATTAACTTGGATATTTTTGGCAGTTGTGTGATATTTTTGGTGGGCCTGTGTGGGTGATGCCCAATTCTAGTTCATGTTGAATGATTTTTTTCATTTCAAGTTGGTCTCTATTGGTGGGGATACCCACTACCTGTCTTGAAGATATCTCAATTAAGGATTTCTGAGATGGTAGTTGTGATTTAATGGTGTGGAGCCCATTCCAGCCTCCCCCCAAGTCATTTTATTTTGTATGTGAAAATTGGTTTGGGTGATCATTGGGATCAATGGGAGAAGGCCCAGTAATCTGGGTCTTGTCTTGGTTGTGGAGGTGGTGTCTTGACCATTCCATTAATTTTCACAAATTGGTTGTGAGTTAGTGTTTTTTGGGAAAGATGAACAAGTTCCCATGATGGTGAATGATATGTACTCGGCTTCATAAGAAGGATTGTTTTTATATTGAATACTTAGGTTTCTATCAGTTAGTTGGAATTTGTTGTGGTTTTCTAGTGGTGGAAAACATTAATGGTGGCGAGAATTGTTACACCCAGTTTTTCATGTCATTGTTTTGATCTAGTTCATTGGAAATACCTATAATTTTCGTGGGACATGGGTGTGATGAAAGTTGATTTTTTTTAGTTTCACCTATGTATAATCACCCTAATTTGGTTTCCCCATTTCATTATTATGACTTTTTGGAGAGAGGGTGGTTACTTCAATATTTGGGCCAACCATGAGCCCATTTCTATATTTAAAAACCAAAATTGTGTATTTAATAACAAATATATTTTTCAACAATTTGCACCCATTTATAGTTCTATGTTTCCTCCACTAACATATTCAAAACACCATATCCATTTTGAACCCTTATGAATTCATAATCATGATGAATTCGGGATACATATTTAGGTATTAGGCCAACTCAAGGGCCCATTTCTAGTTTTAAAACAAAAAATTGATCTTTTATATATTTTTAATTTTTTAATAATTTTCAGTTATTCACCTCCCACATGATTAAAAAAATCTCCAACCGCACCACCATGTTTCATTCTATCTCTTTGGATCCAATCATGTCATAGATTAGGAAAAATAATCTCAATGATTCACAAATAGTCTATATTCTCGAATGGAATTTTTTCTCATTCATAAATCCTTAAATGAATTCTATTATTTCCACAAATATTCTTTCAATGGTTCTTCCAGACCATAGGAGACTCTCTATGGAGTTTCAAGTCATTCCCTTTCATCTATTTATGTATATCTAAGGAAAAAATGTATAGTTTTCTTGTTTCCATGGTGGGATTCCTTCTCATTTCTCCTCCCTCTTCTTTCTCAATTAATTATTTCTTGGTTTTATATTCTCTTGTATTCATGCTCAACCAAGGGTTATGTTTTCAGATGATATTTTATAGGGTTTTTTCTTTTGGGGATGGTCGTCAAGGGTTTATGGTTTATAAACCCTCATATGGTGATATTTGGTGTGTGTTTTCATTACGACGAGGATTTGATGTAGGATATTCCTTGTACATTCCATATTTATTTATGATTCATAATTTTATTATTTTTCACAACTGATATATATGATTATTATTATTATTTTCCTTTAGATAATTTTCTCTGTGTGAAAAATGGTTGTTTTACGCTTTGTTTTGTGAAAGGTAGTGTTTTTTTGTTATAAAAGTGCACACAATGTTATTGTTTGAATATTCCATTATCTTTCTCACATGGTTTGTGAGGTTTAGTAATTAAATTATGGTATTTTTAACATGTTACAGTATCTTGAAAACAATATTTCATTCAATTGGTGTTTTATTCATTATTAATTACTTAAAATAAACAGTTTTGTTTAAAAGGGCATGTCATGCGTTCACTAAATTTCTCGGGTTGATTTTATGTTTTAAGTTTAATTTAAAAATTATTTTATTTGGATTTATAAATGCATTGGAAAAAATAAATTTTTTATTTTTGGGTCCTTCTATGTCTTTCCAATTTTGATTTAGTTTTAAAAACAAATGGGTTATGGTTTTCAACATGTTTTGGCCCGAGTGGATAGAAAATGGATAGTTTCATATCCTTATAAAAGGGGTTTTATATTGAATATTTAATTTGAGTGTTTTATGGAATTTATGAATTTTTTTTTTCTACTTTAAATGTTGTGTATACACCTCCTTAACAAAATTGGAATTAATACCTTTGTAAAATTTTATATTTGAGAATGTCTTAAAGTCTTGTTTGTCATTTTTTTGTTAAAATAGTTTCCATGTGTATTTCATGTTCCATATTTTGGGGCCATTTTATTTTCCATGAGATTGATTTATTAATTATTTTTGGTGCTTCCAAATAATTATGGATATTTTATTTATGGGTTTGAGGCCTTAAAGGATAATTATTGAATGGATTTTATGTGCAAGGCCACATTATACTCCTTGAAATTGTTTTACAAAACATTTTAGTTGTTTATTGATTCATGAAAAAATGTGAAGAATGTTTGTGGTATGTTTGTGGGTTTATCGTTTGGTAATGGAATTTTGATTTAGAAAGTGTAATTGATATTTTGTGTAATGTGATTGAGCACTAAAGGGAATCATAGATATCTAGGCGGGTTGACGTGTACTAGTATGCTAGTGAACCCATGGGGTTTGGCCCCTGTATCACGTAAAAAATTTGCCGATGAAAACACTAACATAAATATGAATATGATGTTTTTGGGGTGCCACTAGATTATGGGTATGATCCCTACTAATGTCTAATGTGCAAGAGAAATGATATTTATTATGGTTACTTTCACTGAGGTATGAGGTAGCTGGGGCTCACAACTAACTAGTGCCTAGGGGTGTTCTCGTGACTTGTGCTCATTGGCTATTTATACTCACCATAGGCATAGAGTGTGTTTGGTTGGTAAATTCTGCAGCATGATTTATTTATTTAAAAGTTTAAATTATTTAATGCATTCCTCTTGAAATCAATTTTCATTTTGAGGTTTCAACTCTTTTAATAATGTTACTTGCATTCTTGTTTAAAAAACATTCATGTTTTTTCTGATAAGGATTATTGCATGGAAGCTCATACAAAAAACAAATGTTTGTATCTTTTATTTAAAACATGAAATTGATGTTTCTTTTATTCTAAATGATGTGCATTGGGAATAGAATATTTGGATATCCTACCGAGTTTTAATTCTCACTCCTATAGTCTTCTTCTATTTTTATCCCTTGTGTGGGATTCCTCTTGAGTTTGATCACCTTGGTAGTCATGTGATCATTATGTTTGAGGGTGAATAGAGGGGTCATATGGAGTTATTTTGTTATCAGGATTGGTTATTTGAGTTTTTGGTTTAGTTTTACATTCAGTTACTTGCACAAATAATGTTCGGCTAAAATTTTATGCAAATTTATTTTGGGCAGAGCATTTCATTACGCTATTTTTTTGATTTATTATATTTGGGTGAAATCATTCCCTTGTGTAGTCTATTGATTCCCTCAGTTCTGTTCTCCTTCCCACGAGTATCCTGAATTCTTCTCAGGAATTGTCATGGGCTGGCCTAGGTGACCGGTTTTGGGTCGACTCAGGCTAGTTTGTGACATGACTGTCTCAACATCATTCACACAAAGTAGGGGATTTCCATTCATATCCTTTTAGTAGCTTGTTATGTTTATCTGTGAAAGATATTGGGCGTTCCTTGGATTCACCATTATAGAGGTAATATCTTAATTAAATCACTGGATAATATATTTTTTGAATATATTTTCTTATCTCATGACACGAAAAACAATGTGCTTCACCATTAAAAACAAATATTCAATGTAATTTGAATTTATAGTTTGTATATTCCTTTCCCTAATTATATGTAATTAATGAACATGGGAACAAGTTTGTAGTATTCATTTCCATATTTACTGGAAGGTATGACAGTGATCCTAAGGAATGTAAAATGAATTATATGAAATGAATGGAATGGTTGCTTTCCCGTTTTCATTTTCACTCTAATGAAAGAAAATGGATTAAACCTAATTAATAATTTAGCATAATTAGTATAACATTACCATAATTAATTAATGAATAAATTAAATGTTTCCTAATGTATAAATTCCTTGACATCATTATAAGAGAATTGAGACTCGAGGTTTCCTTGGATTCCAATCATAATTCCATGATAACTGAAGGACACCATTGGGATTTTGAGATTTTTTTCTCAATGTTAATTTAAAACAATTTAAATTAACCATTTCTGTTAGTGGATGCCAGATATGACAAAATATGATCCGTCCATTATAATTATTAGATTCCTTGGATAAACTTCTTCAATCCAATGTGATTTCTACAATAATGAGTATCCATGCATACACCCATAGGCCAAGTAATTTATTATCCCATTTTAGAATGAATTTTTCCTTGGACATGGTAAAAATTATATTATTATGGAATGACTTGGGAAATTCCCCTTGTATTACACTATTATTATCTTATCAATTCTATTGGTTACTATTTACTAGGTTAAACCTTTGTGGAAATCTATAAATCTATTCTCCAGTAACCATTGTGTGGGATCCAAGTTTCAGATGCTATAGAGTGGAATTAATGTATTATTTTAATTATTAAATATTTTGAGAGAAAATAGAGGGGATTATGATTTCTTTGAAATTTAGTTACATGATGTATTTGGTGTAGCTACCCCATGATTATTGTAAGTCCCATGTTTCCTAAATTATAATTATTTGTCTTCATTTTCGTATTATAGTTGTTATCGTTCCACCATTGTGTGACAAACATGCTATGTGTTGTTTATTTTTATCTTTATAATTGTGGTTGCATTTGATCCTAGGCCCAATGATATGAAGGAAATAATAAGTGTCACATGAATCATCCATGAACATAAAATTCAAATTCCTTACATATGTGATTCCATATAGGTGCATTTTACCATTTTATGTTTCTCAGTATGCATGAGATTGTTGAACGAGAATTGTTTATATATATATATTATTGTTCATCTCTATTAATGCGATTTAGTGATTTCATGTTTCAATTCAGGAGCTATGTGGGCCCTTTTTCATTTGGATTTGTTTTTTACCATGTTAATTTATTATAATAGAATTATATCGGTATTAATTTCATTGATAATGTTTATGGGCCCTAGGTTAAATGGAATAACAATTAATTTTATATGGACATTGATAAATATAAATTAGAAAATAAAAAAGTCTATATATCTTCTAAAATAAATATTTTCTAGTAAATGAAGAGGCATGGTCCTATAGTCCCTTCATCTACTAGAACCATGTAATTTGAACATGAGTACATAACAATACATGGCCTTATACATGTGGGTATTTCGGGTAGTTTACTTAGGTACTGATCCCTTTTTTTATAATCGTCTTCCCCTTTTTATATCTATCATTTCAATTATTTTTCTGAGAGTGTTCATGGAATTTGTAGACCAATTCCACCACAACAGCTTTGTGTCCTATGCTAAGATGGTGGCAACGACCATGATAGTTACATTATATCCCCAGAGCTGTTAGTATTTCCACCATGAGAACTACATGAGGCACCTCCACTTATACCTATTATGTTAAATGAGTCTTAGTTTCATTATATATTCATATATCTCATGTTTTCTACGAAGGTTATCTATGACTTGCACCTACATTGTCTGAAATAACACATCAGATCCAGTAGTAGAAACCTCCCACCTTCTCGAGGGATGGAAGTACATAACTTGTTGAGTAATTATGGGAGTCCACTCTATATTTAGTTCAGAATATAGAGACACCAATGGGTCGGAGGTTTAGGATTTAAAATTATATTATTTTTTACTGATCCTTGCACATGTGGGATATTGTTATCCAAGATAGTCACAATCAGTCCATGGTATGGGAAAATTACCTATCTACTTATTATTATCAATTTATTCTTCAAACTTTGATATATGACTGCGATAAAGATTCCTTTCATCTAGAAATGTTCATATATTAGTCATGGAGTATTTATTGTATTTTAATATGTTAAAAAACATTGCACCTGTTACAACAATTAATGCGTTTTTTCATGGTTGAAGCTGGTAGGATGTGATCATGTATAAAATATGTACTCTGATGAATGGTTATATCAAACCAATGTTTACTAAAATATTAAATAAGGATCTTATAAATGAGAAAAAAAAGGTAAAGTGATTGTACTAGGAATAGAGGATCAGTTTTGTAGAAAGCCACTAGTTATTCTGGTAACAGAAATGGTTTCGTTGATTTTTATCATCTGGTAAATGGAATCTTTATTACACGTATTGCGAAATATATAATGTTCAATCAGTGTTTATAGAAAGGGAATATAAATCCATCGTGTGATAGGGACCATCTATAGATCTTGTCTTGAGATTGTATGGGGAACATTTAAACAATCATTCAGACACTTTTATACTATCCTATTATAATATGATCTATATCCTCTCCACCTTCAAGGGTAGGTTACTTTATACCACGTCAGGAGGGATGTTGGAGTAGCAATAGAAGGACTATCCATGGAGGCAGTTTTGGGTGAACTATCCAGACATTAAATTATCAATAGCCCCCACAAAGTGGTAATATGATAGTTATTCCAACTATGTCCCAATGTTGTGAAATAGGATAGTTTCCTAAATTACTGCTGATACATTATTAATAGAGTGAGAGACCATCTATAGTACATGGTACTATTATAGTAGCCTCCACTATTTTTTTAACTTTGTTAATATAGGTATTCAGACTCATTCATCTCCTTATTTATTATGGAATGTATAAAAATAAAAATATAGTATTATTGTTGTGTAATGAATTTAAATTCATGAATGATAGAATGGTTAGATTCCATATTCCAATATAGGGAAATCCCCCATGAGAAAGGTAGTAAACTATTCTTGCGGGATTTCTTGGTTCTTGAGAATATAGGATTCAATTTTATTCTCTATATGGATTGGTTGGTCCTAATTAACACCTTTGTAGAATTATATAGCCTCATGGTATGGTATGAAACCCCATAGGGAACCATTTGTCTATAATAGGGTGAGTTGAATATTCATGCTAGAAGATTTTGACCAAATAATCTTGGGTTTTGTAAAGTGACCACCTATATTTCTAGTCTCTTCATGGAGGATGTTACAACCTAAACATTCATTAATGTTAATTCATCTTGATCAAATTAAATATTTATTATGGATATATAAAATTTGAACTTCATTGGATTTATGTTTCTGGATTTTAAATTAACATTATGAATTGTAACCATTGAAAATATAGTCATTGAGCAGTGACCAAAAGATTAGTATAAATATAGGGATTTAACAAATCCAATTTTCTCAGACAAAGGAAATGATGACCTCATCCAATATACTTGCCCTGTACCAACCCCATTTTTTGGTGCTTTAAAAGGAGGTGGCGTCATTGGGCTTTGTTCTTGACCAAGCCCAAGCGGAGCTTGAACACGTTAAGCTTTATCGGGACCGACTATTGGAGAAGTGTAAGTTAATAGAGATTGCCACCCGATCAATGTTATCCGAGCCACCCCAAGAGACTGTCACCATCAAACACCTTACAATTTGGTCTTATGCATGTGTTATAAGGTGTTATGTAACAAGACCCTAGCACTATGACTATGTACATTTTTCTTGTATAAAGAATGTGCAGTCATTTTATTATTGTTATTTTGTAAATACTTTTTAAAGCACAATTAGAATTTTTAATTAATATTCAACGAAGACATCTATTTTGATGTATTAATGGATTTTTGAATTAAATAATATATTAATAAAATATTATTATTAAATTAAATTTTATGAAATATAAATGATGTTATAATTTTATGAGTGCAATTGTAATTTTGTTAATGTTTGAAAACTATTTTTGTCAAAACACATGAATTTATGGTAAATGATGGATTTTATTTTAAAATAAAATATTCACATATTAATAAATTTATTTAGATAAAATGAATATATTTTTTAATCAGGATGTCGAAATTATCCAATGGAGAAGTTTTCATAATTTTATTAGACATTCGAATGTTTAGGTAAAAATTAAATACAATTTAAATATATAATGTGTTTTATGACATCATAATGACCCAATAGTGATGTAATAAAATAATAAGAACAATATTTTCGGCCAATATATGTTTTAGTATTAAAATAATTTTGTTTTTGTTTTTGTTTTGATTAATTTAAAAAAGAATTTTTAGACCCCCCAAATCTTATGAAACATTTTGTCTTCTTAAATTTTTTTCCTTTAGAGTGTGACACACCTCCAAATAAGTAACCCTATTATTTTAAGAAGATCATAAAATGCCTTTATAAAATATTTTATTCCTCTCCACATTGGCAAAAACAATGGTAAAAACAATTGGCTGGTTTGTGGTATTTATTAGATTAATGTGAGGTGTCCCGAACCTAAATAATAAAGAATTCCATCTCCTTTCCTATATAAACACACCCAAGATCCCACTTCTCCATCACTCAATGTGTATGTATTTTGACCGAACCCTGCCCTCCACTCTCTAAAATATTCACAAGGTTCCCCAAGCTCCCAATAATCATCGCTCAAGCATCTCCCAAGCCTTTGGAATTACACTTCAAAGTAAGGTATTTCTTTTTTTCTCATTTTGTTCAATTTTCATTAAGTTGTTATTCCTTTTTTAATTAAAAATTCTGTGGTATGATTTCACACCTTCCTCATACTTCCCTCTTTATATTTTGATAATTGCAAAACCCTTTATCTCTCATTAATTCCTCCCATGTACACCAGTTACCATGCTGAAATTCTGTGAGGGATTTCGCACTCCACATTTACATCATGCAGCTAAATTCCATTACATTTGTTGGGACATGAATCTATATGACCCCCTAACTATCCATTTCATGTAAATATTATGAGACACCGTTTTATTTCTCATCAACTGTTTTCATGAATCCTTATGTCATGTTGTTATGCTTCCGAAATTGCACCGCATTTTGCCATGTCAAGATAATTGTGTTGTGAATATCATACCCATGTCTCTATCAAGGGTACTAACCTTTATGCACCTATACATATTTAATGGTAGGTTCGTATATTTATTCCACATTACATAATCATGGAATAACTTATGACATTGATTGATTCCATGTTATATGATCCATGTGGCACAATTATGTGTGAAATGAAATGTTTAAGAAGGGTGCACACAGATAGTGCTCTAATGCATTGGGTAAAGTATAGTAACATGATACATCATGTGAAATCAGTGTTGAATCATTATAATTCAAGTGAAATGAGTTTTTAATCATTCTTCATGTTCAATGATGGTTTACTAATGCTCCATGCACAATGAGTCTTGGCCCATGCTAATTCAATGTTAAGTGTTGTTGCCACATTTTGATGTTATGATTATCATGCATTATCAGGACATTATGTTTATGTTTCTCTTGTTCTCCATTGATATTACTATTCCCTATCATGTATTATATTCTTCAATATATTTCATGTTTATTCCCTTACTGGGCTTTATAGCTCACCCTTTTCATTTGAATGTCCTAAGGTTATCCCATGCAATGCTAAGTACGAGGGAATGTAGTGGTCATGTAAAAGATGTTTTAAATAACGATGTTGTGTTTTTATGTTCTAAGCTGTTATGTAATGTTCCTAAGCCCCAAATAAACTAGACCCCTCAATATTCTATGATGTATCAAGTAATTATTTTATTTTATAAATCAGTTTTAAGTGTGTAATAATAAAATAGGGTTCTTATAGTTGGTATCAGAGGATAGGTTTAGTTATTTTTGAGATTAGAATTAGAAAACCCTAGTGATGACTTAGAGACAAAAATAAGTATAATAAAAACATCATTAAGTGTTGGTGAGTATTGAGTAAATTTTTTATCAATAAAATACATCCCGGTCTAGATACGAGAAGGTAGAGGCGGTTCTGGCACATATCTATCCTAGGGGTAAAACCCAAAAACACCGCTTTGAGCTATACTTGGACGGGAACTGGAGCATGAAAATGGGCCATGATGCGTTATTGGTTACTAAACTTCAGAGGGATATGTTTTGGTAAATTAACAAGCTTACTATGAGCCATTTTTACGAGAATGAAAAAAAATTGATACTAAGAATATATGTTATAAAGTACATCATGAATAGAATAGATTGAAGCCAATTGATTCATAAGATAGAAAATAAAATTTATTTATATGTCATCAGTTTTGTCCTTGGATTACCCATTATGTGTTTTCCCTAACATTCCTTTTATTCTATCCAATTTTCTGTAATAGGAGGACTCGAGATAATAACCTATGTGATGATCAATGTGATGGTTGTGCTAATGAAATGCCCAATATGATGGGAGTCTAAATTGCGAATTTTGTCATGAATCTCTCTTAGTTAACTCAAGCTTTGAATAAAAACATGGGTCAATAGGAATGTTTGACCCCCCCCCCCCCCAATAATGAAATGTCACAATCAAGATCTTCATTAGACAAAGACCTCCAAAAATTAATGGACCATCTTATCCCTCAATCCCTGAACAAAGGATCAACTCCATTTAAACGATCTCTGTGATCCTTGAATGTTCCGAACAAAATAATATTCTTCTGGCTGCTTATCTTATGGAGGGTGAAGCCAGTAAACTTCTAGAAGATGTTTTCTGATAAATATTTTTCGTGCACCCTCTGACTTAATATGGAAAGGGAATTCCTTGCCATCATGCAAAAAGATGATAAATTTTTCAAAGCGTATGATGATAAATTAAACAGGATTGAATGATACACCTCTGACATTGTTGTTAAGCCTGAATGAAAGGTTGGACATAACATTGGTGGGCTGAAACCAAGCCTATGGAAAGCGCTGGTGATCAGTGACCTCGACACCTATGAGAAAATTGTCCGATGTGACCTGAAGGTCGAAATGGAGATTGGAGAAACTCAGGGGTATCATGGGGATGCGATGTGTAAGATGGACTTCAATTTTGGTGGTCCAATGGATAAATCTAATGGTTTTATGAAGATCCAGCACCCCACATTCCAAAGGTCTAGAAAGAATCACCCTAGAAATTGTGTAAAGGGGATGAGGAAATGTTTTAAGTGTGGAAGAGGATACATAGTTATTAACTGCCGACATGAAAAACCTACGGCTACAAAAGAGGAGAGCAATGCTCAATTTAAACCTCAATGTGTTTTTCATTTATATAACTACAAAGAACCAGGGAAACATGCAAATCAGTTCCCTATGCCAAGGGTTATCAGAGGCAACCAAGAACTTCACATGAAGAAAGGTAGATCTTTTTCCATCACTACTACCGAAGTGAACACCTACAATGAAGTGGTGATAGATATGCAAGTTATTCATTCAGGAATAGAAAACATACTTTTTGATTCAGATTCTATGCATTCTTTTACATCCCAAAAGTTTATTAGAACAATCCTAGAACCATCAAAAATAATGGATGTAACGAAGTCGGTGAGTACGAGAAATAAGGGAATAATTACACACCATGAATATAACTCCTCCCCTTTCATAATATATGGATTTAATTTCCTGGAAAACCTCATCATACGTTCTATGGTAAAATTTGATGTAATTCATGGCATGGATAGTCATTCCTTATATATAGCCTACATAAATTGACGTGAGAGGTAAATCACTCTCCATTTAGAGAATCAACCCCCGATTCTATAGAAGGGAAAGGAGGCATATGAATCTTCTTTAGCTCCATCATATCAAGCATGGATATTACTAACCAATGAGCATGTGTATCTGGATCAGATGATTGAGTCTATGGAGGTAACCATCCTTGAAGACATTCCTATTGTGAGGGAATTCGATGAAATGTTTCCGGAGGAATTGTCTGGTGTTCCTATGTGGAATTCTTAATTGATCTCATACCTAGGGTGTTTCCAATATCCTAGAATCCATATAGAAGGGTTGTTTTGGAGATTGAGGTGCTGATGAAACAACATCAAGAGAATTTGGATAAAGGATTTATACAACCAAGTGCTTCACCATGGGATGCACTAGTCCTCTTCTTCAAGAAGATGGATGGGTCATAGCACCTTTATATTTTATTCATGAGGTTTTCAAAATCAGGATAAATAACATGTATCTTCTCCCACGAATTGATGGCTTGTTTGATCAGCTATGTGGAGCACAATACTTATCCAGGGTGGAATTGTGGTTGAGATATTATCATGTATGGGTGAAGAAGGAAGATATCCCCAAGACTGCTTTTCGTATAAGATACAGGCACTATCAAATAATAGTAATTCCTTTCGAACTCACTAATGCTCCATCAATATTCATGGATTTGATTAAAATTGTATTTAAAAATTACCTCCACGAATTTGTGGTAGTGTTTATAGATGATATTTTGATATACTCCAAAACTAAAGAGGATCATGAGAAGAAGCTAAGAATTGTACAAGAGACCTTGCTAAAGGAGAATTCCTATTCAAAGTACATCAAGTGTGAGTTTTGGTTGATGGTGGTTTCATTCTTGGTACATATCATCACAAGAAATGGGGTATATTTGGATCCCTCCAAAACTGATGCAATTGAGGGGTGGTCAAGGCCAACATCAGTAACAAATTTCCATAGCTTCTTGAGGTTATATGGATATTATCAACGATTTTTCTTAAATTTCTCACAATTTTCCAACCCTCGTACCAAGCTAACTCAGAAGGGTGTAAAGTTTTCATGGGGTCATGAAAGAAAATAAATCTTCAAGGAGTTAAAATGGAGGGTTATCACTGCACCCATGCACACTTTTCCAATAATTGGAGATCATTTTCTGGCATTCAGTGATGCTACTAAGAAGGGCCTAGGCTATGTGTTGATGAAAAATGACAATGTCAATGCCTATGCTTCAAGGCAATTGAAAGGTAATGAGAAAAAGTATCCAACACATGATTTCGAGTTGGCTGTAGTGATATTTTCTTTAAAAATTTGGCAGCATTATCTCTTTCTGGAGAAGTGTGAAAAATATACGGACCGCAAAAGCCTCAAGTATATATTCACACTGAAATAGTTCAACATGCACCGAGAAAGATTGTTAGAGATGATCAAATACAATGACTAGTCAATACATTACAACCTCGGGAAAGCGATCAAGGTGGAAGATTCTCTAATTATAAAGGACCCAATAATTCTATCATTGATCAGAATTAAGAAGGACCATATCTTCATAGATATGATAAACATAAACATGGGAATCCTAAAGAATGAAACATAATCAATAATTTCATAAATGATTTCTCAACCGTCTATTTTCCAAAAGTAAAAGGATACTCAAAAGGATGTTGGGGGAATTTAGAAGAGAGTGTTTGCTCTCAAAAAAGGGAAATACACAGAGTATAATGTTAATGAGGAAGTAATTTTGAAAATTGGGAAAATTCTTTGTTCCATCATGTCCAGAGCTAAAGAAGGAACTTTTGGATGATTGGTGGTGTTCAAATTTTTCAATTAACCCATGAAACAAAAAGATGAATCAAGATATCTGAGAGAATTATTGGTGGGATGATATGAAGAAGGAGATCGCTGAGTATAAATCAAAGTTCCTAGTGTGTTAGCATGCGAAGGCAAGGAGGCAGAATTCTAAGGGGATGATGAAACCATTCCCATACTAGCATGGAAATGGCAGAACATCACCATAGACTTTTTGATCGTACTTATAAAGACATTCAAAGGAAACAATGCAATTTGGGTTGTTGTGGATCATCTTACAAAGACTGTACACTTCATTGCAATTCTGGAGTATTTCTCATTTGATCAGCTCACATGAATATATATCTAGGAAGTTGTAAGGATTCTTGGAGTGCCACTATCTATTGTATTCAATCATGATCTAAGATTCACCTCTTTGTTTTGGATGAGTCTTTAATATGATCTAGATACTATGCTGAAAATCAGTACATATTATCATCCTCAAACTGATGGCCAATACACACGAACTATTCAAACACTTGAGGAAATGTTGAGAGCATGTGTGGGACCAACATCATCCACTAGTTGAATTCTCCTACAATAATAGTTTCCACACGAGCATCTGAATGGCACCTTATGAAGCCCGGTATGGGAAGAGGTGTAGAACACCAACATGTCGGGATGAAGTCAGTGAAAATAAGCTTCTAAGACCAGAAATGGTCGATGAAATGGTGGAGAATATGAAAACCATTTAGAAGCATATCAAGGAATCCCAGAGTCTACAGAAGAGTTATTCAGATAACCATAGATGAGACCTTGAGTTTAAAGTTGGAGAAATTGTATTTCTGCGCATATCTCCTTGGAAAAAGGTCATGAGGTTTGAAAATAATGGGAAGTTAAGTCCTAGATACATTAACCCTTCAAGATTCTTGATCGTGTTGCGGTTGTTGCCTATTAACTGGCACTTCCACCTAACTTGGCCAAAGTACACGATGTCATTCATTTATCCCTTTCAAGGAAGTATATACCAGACCCATCACATGAACTCTCTTCAGAGGTAGTATGACTAGAGGGTGATATTTTTTATGAATAGCAACCAAGGAAGATCATTGATCGTAGAGAAAAAGCTATATGAAATATGGTAATGCCCCTCATCAAGGTGTTGTGGCGAAACCAAAAGATTAAAGAAGAAACATGGGAATTGCAGAAAGTGATGGCGCAAAGTAACCAACATCTGTTTTAGTGTGGGAAAAGGAAATTTCGAGGAGGAAATTTCTAAAGGGGGGATGATTTTAATGACCCAAACATTCATTAATGTAAATTCCTGTTGATCAAATTGAATGTTTATTATGGTTATATTAAATGTGAACTTTATTGTCTTTATGTTTCTGGATTTTACAATACAGTTATGAATTGTGACCATTGCTAATATAGTCATTGAATAGTGATCAAATTATTAGTATAAATATAAGGCTTTAACAAATCCAATATAATCAGGCAAAGGAAGTGACAGACTCATCCAGTAGGCTTGCCCTTTACGAATCCCATTTCTAGAAGTTTGGAAAGGAGGTGGCATCCTTGGGATTTTCTCTTGACAAATCCCAAGCTGAGATTTAACATATTAATCTTGAGCGGAACTGACTACGGTAGAAGTGAATGTTAATAGAGATTACGACCTGAGAGATGCTATCCAAGCCACCCCAAGAGTATGTCACCATGGAACACCATTCCCTTTGGTCTTATGCGGGTGTTATTAGGGGTTATGTAACAATACACTATCACTATGACTATGTACATTATTTTTGTATAATTAATGTGCATTGATTTTATTATTGTTAAATTTTAAATAGTTTTCAAAGCACAAATAGTATTTTTAGAAAATATTCAACTAAGAAATCTATTTTGGCGAATTATTGGATTTTTTAAATTAAATATTATTTTAATAAAATATTATTATAAAATTATTTTTTTATTAAATATAAATGATCATACAATTTTATGAATGAAATTGTAATTTTTAATAAGGTTTCAAAACTATTTTTTTACAAAACCCATGAATTTTTAGTATATGTTGGTTTTTTAAAAAAAATTAAAAACTCACATATTTAAAAAACTATTTAGATAAAATGAATAAATTTTTTTGGAATCAGGACGTAAAAATTATCCAATAGTGAATTTTTTAAAATTTTCTGAGATAGTGGAATTTTTGGGTAAAAATTAAATACTTTTTAAATATATAATGTGTTTCATGATATCATAATGACCCAACAATGATTTAAAAAAATGCTTTAAACATTATTTTCGGCCAATAAATATTTTATCTTTATTATAATGTGATTTTAGAATTTTTTGGTTTAATTTACAAAATTTTGTGGACCCTCATCAACTAATAAAACATTTTGTCTTTTTAAATTATTTTCCTTGAGAGTGTGACTCACCTCCACATAAGAAACCCTATAATTATACGAAGTTCGTCTGTTGGCCTTATAAAATAATTTTTTACACTCCCATTTGGAAAAAACCACATTCAAAAACCATAGGCTAGTTTATGGTATTGATTATTTTAATGTGAGATGCCCCAAACCTAAATAATAAAGAATTCCCTATCCATTCCTATATAAACCCACCCAAGTTCCCACTTTCTCTTCACTAAATGAATTTGGATTTTGACCAACTCCTGCCTTTATCTCTCTATAATCCTCCCAAGGTTCCCCAAGCTCCCAAGAAGCCTCTCTCAAGCCTCTCTGAAGCCATTGGGATCACAATTCCAACAAAGGGATTTATTCATTTTTTATTTAGGCCAATTAACTTTTAGTTGTTATTCCATTTATTTCAATTAAAAATTTTGGGGTATGATTTATCACCTTCACCATTCATCCCTATTAATGTTTGGATACTGGTAGACCCCATTCTCTCTCATTAATTCCACCCATGGACACCGGTTACCCTGATGAAATTACGTGAGGGATTTCTCTCTCCTATTTTACATTATGCAACTAAATTTCATTACGTTTGTTGGGAAATATATCTATATGAACCCCTTACTCTCCATTTTATGTACATATGATAATACACCCTTTTCCCTCTCATCACATTTTTTCATGAATCCTTATGTCACGTCGTTATGCTGCCCAAATTGCACTGCGTTTTTCCAAGCCAATATCATTGTGTAGTGAATACCATACCCATGTCTATATCAGGGGTATCCAATTCACATATACATACTGAATGTTACTTTAAATTATTTATTACACATTACATAATAGTTCAATAACATATTATTCTGATTGATTCCATGTTATATGATCCATGTGGCACACTTATGCATGAACTGAAATGTTTAAGATGGGCGAGCCTTAACAGCGCTCCACTACATTGGGTAAAGTGTATCATAATGATACGTCTTGTACAATGGGTTTTTACTCATAATAATTCATTTGAAAGGAGTTTTTACTCATTATTCATGTGAAATTAGGGTTTACT
Source organism: Viscum album (assembly GCA_963277665.1). Classification (NCBI taxonomy): domain Eukaryota; kingdom Viridiplantae; phylum Streptophyta; class Magnoliopsida; order Santalales; family Viscaceae; genus Viscum; species Viscum album. The sequence continues at coordinate 688,489,265 of OY728146.1, forward strand.
CATGCTCCAGGTTCAATGGCCCTTGGCTCATGCTAATTCCATGTTAATTGTTGTTGCCACATTTCAATGTTATAATTATCATGCTTTATCATGCCTTTATGTTCATGTTTCTATTATGCTCAATTTATATACATATTTTCAAACATTTATTGTATTCCTCATGTTATTCCATGTTTATTCCATTATTGGGATTTATATATTACCCTTTTCTTATGCATGCCATCAGGTTATCCCATGCATTGCTAAGTACGAGGGAATGTAGTGGTCATATAAAAGATGTTTTCAATTAAGTTGTTCTATGTTAAATTTTCTAAGATATTATGCAATCTTCCTAAGAAACAAAGACACTAGACCCCTGATATACTATGTTGTATCAATTGAAGATTTTATTTAAAAAATCAGGTTTATTTGTGTAATAAAAAAGTAGGGTTGTTATGGGGTATCATAGAGTACACCAAGAAGATTTTTCTCTAGTAATAGATTTTTGTAGTGATGAATTTACCAATGTATATTATATCATACCTCATTGTATAGAGATTGGTATTTTTATTGAACTTGTTCTAGGTTGGGATCCATTGCTCATTCCATTATAAATTATGGGAAAAACTGAGATATATGAGATCAAGTGATAGTTGGATGATCTAGAATCAAAATGTTTTATACTACCTAGAATATCCTATTGGGTTTTATCCATTATTTTTGAGAAGATGGATGATGAGATCCTTTTTTATGTGTGTATTACATATAGTTGAACCAAATTATTGTCACGAACCATTATCAACTACCTTAAATAGATGATCTATTTAACCATCATCAAGGAGCTATAATACTTTCTAATATTGAGCTGTGGTGGGACTGTCATCACATGTAATTCAGGCCATCATACATTCCTCATATATAATTAAATATAATGCATGGTATACATGAGTACCTTTTTATTCAGTTTCATATTAATAACTCTCCAGACAATTTCATGGATTTGGTGAATTGTGTGTTCCACCTCTATCTGGATTCATTCGACGTAGTCATTATAGATGACATCTATGTGTTTTATCACACACGTAGCGATAATGAAAAAACATATAGATCATTCTGAGTACATTGAGAGATCATCATCATTATTCCATGCTTTTTTCAATCATTTAGATCGACAATGTTCAATTCATTGATCAAATTATCTTAGTATCAATTGTATTTGTTGACCAAGAGAAGGTATGTGTTGTGGTTCCCTTGTAGAATCTCATGAACATGTTTGATATACGATGTTTCTTGCGGATTTATGGATATTATAAGGACATCATAAATTACATATCATGCCTTTATTAACCTCATTAATTTCTATAAAATAGTGGTTAAAAATTATTTTGGTCAGAATAGTGCAATAAATCCTTTCATGAGATTAATAGAAGGATTGTGTTGAAACCTATTCAAAATATTCTATATATTGGAAGTTGATATACAGTATTATGTGATGCATTAATAAATGATATATGAGTTGTTATATTGTAGGAGGATAAATTAGTTTCTTATAGATCTTGGTATTAATCCTTAAGAGAGAAATTATCATGTACATAACATCGATCTCGAAGAAGTTTTCCATGCCATACATTGACGGAGACACTATCTTACGTGTGAGCATTATGTGTTGTATAAGGAACACAAGATCCTAAAATATTACTTTACACAACGTGACTTGAACCTTATACATCATATATTACTATAATATTGTTATTACATATAGTTTTACCATTCCTATATTCCATAAAAGGAAATTTTGTAGCAGATGTGTTATGTTAGAAAAATCAAGGACAATCATATGGGTTGACAATGATAAAAGGAAATTGATAGCCCTTATTCTAAAATTTTCATATAGAGTTTCATGATATTTATGATAACTCCTATATTTAATCATTCATTTTTAACTATTTAATCTTTAATATAGTGAAAAGTAGGTAATTTTTGGATCTTACAGGCTTGGTTCATTGTGATAGTATTTCAAGAGATGACCTGCATCATGATTGAAATATGGAGGGAGATGAAATCATATGTATTCATGGAAATTTTTGTGTTCCATAATATTTGAGTTATAAATTTTTTTAGGAGTACCAGTCATATCATTTGGAAGTTCATTTAGGCATCTCATGGATGTTTCAAGGTAGGCGATGCATGTGTTTATTTCCTGAGATTAAAATTCAATTAAAAAATTGTATCCCTAGGTTTTCCAATTGTTACTAGGTGTTCTACATTCACTAGGACCAAATCTCTAATAAACCAATCTATTTAATACTCTACTGATATAATGTATCCATATATCTATGATAAAATCAGCTTTTCATTCAATTTCTCAAAAATGGATTTGCAGTACATTCTTCTCTAGTGGTGGGTAGAATCTCTATCAATCAAAAATCATAGTAATCCTGAAATTCCTTTCACTTAAGTAATAAATAAATTTTTTTTTTCATAAGTTAATTTGGTAACATGAAATTATCCAATTTTAGATTCTATTAATATCAATTTTACTCAAATATAAATGTTTATCAACTACCCATATTGATAGTAAAATAATATTTCAAGGTAGGATATCCTCCCCCATATTGAGATATAATTAATATTAGGTAATGTCATCCAATGGAAACATCCATCACCCTTTACTATTATAAAATTTATACAAGTATTCCCCCAAATGTTTCATAATATTTCATTTCAGTCTTGTAAAAAAATTATAAAAGTGTGACACCATATTTTCTCTTTGTAATCTAAGTCAATTTAAAATCAATAATACAATATGGTCTTACATAGTGTAGGAAAAAAATATTTGATGATTTACAAGAAATGGTATACATTAAATAATCACACAGTGATGAAAACACTTCCTTTCACATGTTATGGGTTTTATAGTTACATTTTACAAGAAAATTATAAATATCCACTAATGATGACCAAACTTATCCAAAATATTCTAGTTATTAGGTGTTCACCAATATTTTATTTTGAAACAACTCCATATTTATGGCTATATTAAATATATATATATATATATTTATAGATTATGTAAAAAATAAACCCATAAATTTATTTATTTGTGGGATATCTGGACTTCATAATTCAATATAAATTAATAAATTTTATGAATCATTATAATTTCATCTTCTCCCCCTCAGTGGAGACCCTATATACTTCACCATGGGATATTCTCTTAATATAAAGAAAATTAAATCATTATATATTAACATTGATGATTAATTATTATTTTAATATAATTGTTAATGTGTTTTATAGAGGTAATTTCATGTTAGTTATAATTCCAGAAGATTATTTATTGGAATAAAATAATTCAACATATTATTTTTTGGATTCACCTTGAATTCCATTTTCCATGATGAAAAATAACTATAATATACGAATATAGTGTGACTTCATAATTTCTTATGTTATATAAGTATATATAAGATATCATCCTCAAAATATTAATTAATATATTTATAGTGTAAAGATATTTAAGTCTCAACATTCTTTCATTTTACATTGGTTTCTAAATACATATATCATTATAGGGAGCGGTTTTATTTTCATCCTCATTTTTCATTTTTATCTAGAATGGTATTTCCAAATTTAGTAATCATATAAATTTCATTTTTTAGTTGTCAATTTTCTTATAATTTTTGAAACATTATGGTACAATTATAAAACATTCTTGTTCCACAAACAATTTCCTTTTTTAGAAGAATCTATCACTACAACATGATTTATTGTATGTAGTGTAATTGGTATTTAATCATTTATCATGTAATTCAAATTTGACTTTTTAGGTATGTAATACATTTTATCAAACTATGAAAAACTAAATTTTAACTTCCACAAACTCCTTCATTTACATTAGTGTCACCCTTGGAATTATATCAACTAATTCATTGAGAATGTAAAGAACTATTCTAATAATTCTATCACTTTCATGGATTTATAACATTTTCCATTCTAGATTTATATCTTTTGATTTTATGTACTTGTACATATAACAATGGAATATTATGTAGCATTATTTACTATAATATAAGCTTCGAATTATTATTTTTCACACCCTTCATATCATTATTCACTAACTTCTTTGAAGTGATTGATTAATATTTCAACTTTTCTGCACTCCTTATTTAATTCATGCAATTTTTTACAAAATTTTTGTGGAAATATACTTTATTCATCATAATAATTTTATTGGTATGGTTCATACCAACATTCAATATATTAGTGACTATATATATTTCAAAAACATAAAAACTCTAAATGTATACAAATATGTTTTAATTTAATAGATTCACATTTATATGTAATATCCAAGTATATGAAACTTGTTTTATATTTTATGTTATCTAATATTTTATACCATTTGTCCAATTATTAGTCCCACATGTTGAAATTGCCTTCCATGATTCATTATACATATAGGAAAATCATCAGAAACACCAATATTAGCCTACAAACCAAATTTATTTTCCTAAAATACAATCTAGTCTATATTTTTTGTTTCTATTTTTCATATAGAACACCAATTTTCTAGATTCAAATTGGGTATATACTATTATTTGTTATTTTTATATCCACATATTGTGATTTTATCGGATTCTCTTAATTTTTGTCCAACAAATTTTGTCATATTTTGATATTAATTATGTGCATTCGTGGGAAAATTTACTAAAACTAATTTAATTTATACAATCATTAGTCATTAGATTCTATGTGATTGATGTTTAGGAATATATAGAAGTATCCAAAATCTGTATTACACTACTAAATTTATTCCTTAGAAGATTTACTCCATTATAATTTTTGTATGTATAAATGTTTCTTCTCAGTTATCTAGGAAGATAAAATTTCTATTGGTTACATATTTCCCTATATTGCGTCTAATTCGATAAAAAATAAACTAAAATTATTATTCTCAAATACATGTGAACTCAATAAAATTTCCATTTAATTATTCATCAACATAGACTAATATTTACAAAAAATTCTATTTTCATGAAATGTGTTATTATTATCCTTTATAATTTTATATTTAAAATCCAAAAAATAATTGTTGAAATCCATTACATAATTTTTCATTTCATAAAAATCAAGGATATTAAATTAACTAATTTGATTAATAATTTATTTTCCATCAATAAAAAAAATTAATGTTTTATAAAATCATTGAAAACATCTATCATACTTAATTTTAACGACATAAAATGGATATTAACACTATGATGAGATTTTTTTACGTAACTGTGTTCCTATTTCTTTTCACATTGCATCATATCAATTTTCAATTAATAATTTATCATAATATTAATTTAGGAAAAATTGAACTAATAATTTTTAAACATCACCAAGGATTTTTGTCATATATTTCATCTCTAAAAGGTATAGATATTTAATAAAATTCAGTATCATATTAAATTCATAAATAAAACATTATTCATTATATTAATTAACATAAATATATTTAACAAAACATTTACCACGTTAAATATAATCTAATAGTGGTCACACCCCCTTTTAATTATTGGTTTTATTCATAGTTTTTGTACCATCTATTTTCGTCATGTTTTTTAAATTATTGACTTCAACCACTAAATTAACACTATCATGGATTGATTCAAATTTCATCATATGAGTATGTAAGATTTCAAATATGAATTTTTTTAAATCATATTTAAATACCATGTAAAGGATAAAGTTACCAATTTAAAGGTACCCGAAATACTAATAAAAATTAAAACACCTCATTTCATCGATTAAGACACTTGAGAAGGGGGTGACAGAAATGTTCACTATATTTTACCTAATTCAAATTTTTTCCTTTATGAAAATATCCCCAAAGAATTTGAGTCAGTTTTATCAGTTATAAAAATAATTGTTCTTTTATGAATTTACCATTCCAAAAAACTATAATCATTGCAATGAATTCAGTACATGATCGATTGTAGTATTTTTTCATAATTCAACCACAATGTGAGAAAAAAATAACATTATGTGATAATTTTTCAACACAGTCATATATTTAACAATAATAAAAATATATTGTTACAATATTTTTGGGAAATATATCATCTTTACACATGGTTTATCATGTACCAAAAAGCATAAATACATTTTATATCTATTTAAGACAACATAATTATCAAACAACTTCTTAATAACATTTATTCTTCTTGAATGGTGAAGTTATATTACTTTAAAAAATGTTGAAATTTATTTTTATTCACAATATTATTTCAATTCATCAAATATTATTATAAACATACATAATAAATACATTCCTTTAAATCTATAAACTCATTAAAAAAAATTATTGTAACTCTGTTTATCCTGACATCACATATTCATATAACATACACAAAATCTACTAAACTAGATTTTCAACCCAATACAATTTTATAGTGACCTAATGAATCAATTATCTCTTAAATATTTGGGAGTATTGATATATAGATAAAAAATCTAGTAATGTGATGCTCACTCTATTGTAACATATTATTCCATTTTTTCTCATACATTGGTAAAAATGATATTATAAGGCATTCACCTTTTTTTATTAACTGGATTTTGAATCCTCTTCAACAAAATACTTATGTATCTTCCTCTATAATTTAGATCATGGTTATTAACTCGTTTATTAGATCTCAGATACAATTTTAAATGAGTTAATCTCCATCCTTTATTTTTTAATTTATACATCATCTAAGAACACAATATTTATAACATTTTAATATATAAATTATAATCACATAATTCTCTTAAATGCTCACCATTTAAATTTTATCTAAAATTTTTACATGGGTGTATAACCAAAAGTCTCATATTTTATACTTCTTATAGTAGATTTATCTTGTGAAAAAACAACACTACCATTCTTATTTTACATTATTATTTTATATTTTTTCAAATACTTAATTAATTGAACAATTGAAGAAACAGTGAGACATGATTATCAAAACATTTTCTATATATTGAAGAATAAATAAATCATCTAGACTATATTAAATTCAAAAATATATTTACTGAGATGATCTACTAAATAAATTATAACAGTTTCTTGGAAAAATCATTATTATTTGGCCATGAATATTTAAATTCCATATAGTTTTATATATTCAATTATAATACCATATGAATGAAAATAAAGGAATATTTATTAGCAATGAGATTGGGGTGAAGTAGGGTTAACCATTTTTAGGTTTACCCCTTCAAAAATAACTATCATATGTGGTAAGGATGAATTGAATATGCTAAAATATGTCACATAATAACACACATAAAATCAAAATAACACAAATGTTTCACTAATAAATATGTTCATATATTCGATAACATGATATTAAAAAATGTATATGCCATATTTAAAAATTCTAATAACTATTTTTTGTTTAAAATATGTATGATATATCCATTACTTTAATGATAATATAGTTCTCTAACATTTCATGTGATTCATTCCCAAATATAATAAATTAACACTTTTTTAACCAAAAAAAATAAACCTTCCCCAAAATTCATCATTAAATTACCATTATGAAACATGAACTACTCAGAATTATCTTTATAAATGTAATATACTATTCCTATTTGATTTCATACACAAAAAAGATATAAAAATCTCTATCTAAAAATTATTTATTGAATCTTGATTACCCAGAACTTATCGATTCAATAGTGTATCATCTCAAAACTATCTTATTCACAAAATACCCTATTTATATTTTACCTCCAGCATCATGTTCATCACTTATTTTTCTAATACATGTATTCAACACTTGTTAATATAACACAAATTCATTTTGAATATAGTTAAATAGATCTATTATGAAATTTCAATTGGAACATGACTTCTTTGGGTGGAGAATCACAATGCACCTAATCCCAATTATATAAGACACATTTTTGTAAACATTAAGTGAGGTTTTTAAACATCATATTTTAATTTTACACTATATTTTTGATTCTCCCACTATTTTATTTCCATATAAAACCACAATCAATGTACATAAAGAAAATTAGTTCCACTAAACATCATAAAATATTTCCTCAAAATGTCATCATCAGTGATATTCAATTACTATTGGAATCTCATATAGAATATTGAATTTTTTCTTCATGATTTTTGATTTGATGATTATTTATCATTGAATAATCAAAATGTAAAACATTAACAAAACATTATAATTAAATTTAACACTACATTCATTTCGTCCTTGTATGAACTCCTCCATATGGTATAGCTCTATCATGTTAGATTTACATGTTTCATCCATCTAGATCTTTTTGAGTTAAATAGTCAAGAACTCAATAATATTTTTTGGTAAATGAATTCATAGATCATATAAACGAATATATGTATTTGATCAACTAAAATGATCAAATTTTTTATACCTCATTGAATTTATACATTAAAAACTCAAAATTCAATAATTTGAGAGAAATATAGTCCCAAGATTATTCTTTATACATTCCCTATCTGATTAAATCATAAATCAATATATCATGCATACTCCCAAACATTTATCAATGTAGTTATTTAAAAATTATATTTTATTATTTGGATTCAAATAATTTCCCTATTTGGTTAACATTTTCCAGAATTCATAATTATTAAATCTGGTGCTCTTAAAATTACATCCATTGAAAATTTTCACTTAGAATTAGGGATATATTATAATAGTAATGAATCATGGGAAGTTAAGGAAAAATAAATCATAATGTTATTTATTTTATTAAAAAAATCAATATTGTGACCCTTTGAAAATTCGATACATATAATTTACTATACCTTACATTAGATCGTATCAGTTCGATATAATCATTTTTCCATTTTTAAAATGATCTATCTAAAATTATCACAAGGTAGCCTTAAGAATTTCCTGTGATTTATATACCGAATAAAATACAACACTATAATGAATCCATCTTTTTGAAATCAACATTATTTTCACAAATCAAAACCACTTGCTGTCAAATAAACTCCCTTATAATTTTAGTAAATCAAGTAAAATACTTCCCTAATAACCTCAATCCTATTCTATAGATCAAAATCCAAGGATACTAATACAACATGATCGAACAATGTGTATCAAACAAAAACCATTGAACAACATTTCCATGATATCCATAAATTAGTTATTATCAATCATTAAAAAAAATTCATATACACAAAACATCATTATCAAAATTAAAAACAAAATAAATCCTATAACAAACATATTCCATTATTTATTAAACAAAAAATTAAAATAGTTCATATTTTATTATGTTATAAATATCCCGTATTAAAAATAAATCAACATATTTATATGTTCTTAATAAAATAGTCATAGATAAAATAAATGGATTACAAGTTTTCATATTTCTCTTAAATCATAAGAAATTTCCACAGAAAATAAGATATTAGTTATATATACCACATATAATAGACAAGATGGGAGTGGGGTTGAACACTTATAATTATCCTTAGATTTCATAAACCTTCCATCATCACTAATTTAGTGATGATATTATGAAACTTATCCTATTCAAGTAAAAAAGTAATTATTTATATAATTTTATTCCAAACTCAAATTGATAGAGTTATTTTTAGTATCAATGTGGTTATATCTTCAATGATACATATTATTTTTCAGAGATTTATAGAACATTGATTATCACATCCCAAGAGAAGGGGAAACTTCACATTAAAAAACAAATAATTGGGATTTAACAATATACATGTTAATGGTATCATTTATTCAGTGTAATACACTTATCAAAATTCTATAATGTTGATAGAAACTAATATTTTACTTGATAATTTTAAATAACCTCAAGTAATCATATTTCACCTTTCATAGAAAAAATGTGTAATTTTTTTGTGATAATTGAAAAACACCACTCAATGTAATAAATTAAACCAAAACTAGTATAAATTATATTAATATAATTATGATTAATATACATTTAAAATGATTATCATGTTAAATATTGCACCAAAATTCATTCGCATACATCTTTATTCCAAATTTTATGGTTGTGGAAAAATGTTTTTAATAACCCATAACAAATCCTCTAGACAAATCTATGACATATATTTCTTATCTTAAAAATTATAAACAATCATTTAATTAATTTGTAAGCCAAAAAATTTCCTCACATATTCCAACATTTAAATTTTTATCAACATCTTCCTTTATATTGATAATATTAACTAACTGAAATTAAAAATAAGAACACTATTTTTTATTGCATGAAAACACACAAAATCGTTCTCAAAAGTACCACGCATTATTATTATTTAAATATTAAAATTATAACCAAGCAATTTTTTATAGGGAATGGATAAGAATGAAAAAAATATGAAATAGATATAAATATTTTATTTTATTTATTTACTAATAATAAAAAAGTGAAAAAAATTCGATATAATAAGTTTATAAGTGAAAAATTCATTTTTGTAAAAATGGTTTTAATTTTAATTTTTTACAGAATTATAATAGATTATATTCCCATTAATTTATTTTATATTATTAAATTATACTAATTTTTAAAATTCTAGCAGTATAATTTTCATAGGGTGATGTTTTTAGATTTTACTGATATGATTTATTTCATGGAGGATAGTGGAAAATAATACTTTGTATTGAAAAATATTTTTTGTTTGAATCATTTGAATAGTTCAATTTTATTCGAAAAATAATAATAAGTAAAATTAGACATTTTATTTTGTTAATAATCAAATTAATACCATTAGAGAAAATTGTATGGTTTAATTATTTATGAAAACATCTACTTACATAAAAAGGAATAATGTCGAAATTTTTTCCTATGTTTCATTTTAAATTTTAATTTAAAATAAATTTCAAACAAATATAGACATTGAATCATCCAAAATAGTCTAAATTTTTGAAATCAGAAGGGTAATGTTTTTAAAATATTTGGTTTTTTCAATATGAATAGTATCCTTCGTTAATAAGTTTCCCTGTGATAATGGAAAATTGGGTAATTAAGGCTATAAATAATATCAATATTATCTAAATAATCCCCTAAAACGTGTATTTACCATATTGCATTGGTTTTATTTAGAAAATCCAGTCCAATTGTCAAATTTATGGCCACATGGGGCTATATTTCCTTGAGTATGATGATTATATTAATTTATTAAAATAACAAATAGATAATGTCACTCCCTTGATATAAATGACTATAAATTTTTATTATATGGAAAAAATGGGACTTTTTTTGATATAGATATATATATGAAATAAAAAAAATTAATGGTAAATTATTCAAAATTTTATTTGTTAAATATTTACCTTAAATTCTTACACTACGCTAAATCTATATCTATTCATTTAATAAAAAATATATTATATTAAAAACTCTGAAAGTAATAATTTTTACTAAGTTTAAATGACTGAGAAATTTAATATATATATACTTATATAAAACGTTATATATTTGTTAAAATTCAATATTTTAACTTTATTGTTTCTATTGATGAATTTAACATCAAATTTAACAAATAATATGAAAATGGAATTCATTATAGATTTTGAAAATAGTATTTTATTATATTATTTTTTAACTGAAAAAATCATGATTGAATATAGGGGAAAATATATGGGACTCAATATCATAACTATGAATATTATTAGAATGTTTTTACCATAGAGTAAAAATTATAACCCATTAAGAGTAAAAAAATATTTTACCTTGGTTATTGATAAAATATGTCAACTAAGGAGTTAATCCAAAGAATAATTTTTAAAATACAAATTAATCATGTTTAAAAATAATTATTGGAATAAATTTCAGCCTTATCCAATAACTATTTTGAAATAATGGCCACATTATGCCACCTATCATGAAAATGAATTAATTCTATTTAAAATTTTTTTTTAATTTCATGTCTGTCATTTTGTTATCTTTAAAAGTAACCACCACATTTCTCTTATATACACCACATAGAGCCTCAGAGCTTGACTAGCCCTTGAAAAAAATATTCTCAATATACTTTCCATTTTTTATATTTTTCTTCTTGAAATTGATTGCAAATGTTTCTTATGATATGATCTTGAAAAAACATTTTGAGTAAGACGTTTGTGTATTTTCGGACTTCTAAAAATTTATTTCATTATAAGCATAAAATAAATGTATTGTAAACATCCAAAAATTATAAAACCTTTTTCATCAATATACAAGGAATTTTTTATGAATACGATACCATCATTTCCTTTCTCTTTTCAAATATATGATATGTGAAAACATCTCATGTGTGAGTGTATGGGTTACCATTTAGATTCAGTGATGTAACTCATTTTCTCTATCCACATTACATAGATGGTAATAAATAGTTATTTAATTATCATATTAAATAATCATGATAAATATTTTTATAACAATAATATAATATTTATCTTTTTACCATTAAACTCATTAAAAATGTAAACGCTGCTCATGCATAAGTGTGGACTACCACCCCCACGAAGCAATTTGATTCATCTTTTGTGAAATCCTTAAAATAATAATTAATAATATGTATATGAGCAAAATATTTCATATTAATATATATTAACATATTTTAGATGATGTATCAATGTGATATATGTAGGGACTAAATCTACCGAACTGAATTGTACATGAAAAATGTAAAATTTGAAACTAAAAAATGGTATGTTTAGTAAATATATATTGATAAAGAGATATTTAATTGTAATATTTTTTTCATATATGATATAATAAGTATTTTTATGGTTATTTTAAATAATTATAAGAAAGTAATCTTTATTATATTCTGCGTTAATATTTCTCAAAACCCATGTCGAAACATAGGTATGTGTTTTTTAAATCAATTAACTTTCATTGGGATATAGGTATGGATCCTTAACATTGATATGAAATAATAATATTTGGAATTACCTCTACTTTTATTGTGTGGTTTTTAAATATTTTTATATTGGAACTTCAATTTTCACCCATTTTAACTTCATTCATTAATTCTCTCATTAGTGATATGGTCATAGTATGGGTTTCTTGTCTCACATTCATTCTATGAGGCATATGAAATATTAACCCAATATTTCATACATGATGTGTATATAATAATCCTTTTACATAATATATCATTATTAAATTTATATTAATTATATACAATTTTTTATTTTATGTCATTTCTTTCAGGGGTTTAGGATTCAATGTTACGTTAGTGCTAAGGTTTTATTTCACAATCTCAACAATATAACGATCTATTTTTGTTTAAGAATACATTCAAGATACTATATGATAAAAACATATAAAACATAATATATTTTATTGTTATATGGTAGTTTAAACCAATTATATTTCTTCCACCAATTCCTTCTTTTTGTACTCTAGAATGTTATAGTGGGTTTTTATTGAATAATTTTTTTTCAATTAGTCAATGAATTTTTCCCTAACGTTTTAATAATATCATTAAAATGTATTTAAGAAAATTTTCACTATTATTCAATTATTTTTAACGAATTTTTACCCGTTATTTTGTTCTAATATAAAAATAGATGAAGTAAAATTTTCATTTTCATATGTGGTACTTCTTAACTATACCATGAAAATAAGAATAATGTCATTATTGTTATGTATATGGAATAAAGATAATTTCATGATTTCATGACTGGTTAATTAATTTAAAATTATTTTATAGGTTATCCTTATTCTATAAAAATAGAATATTCTCATTAATTTATTTTAAATTATTTATACTTTGTACGAGTGATTTAAAAATGGAAATGGTGTTTTTGTTAGGAAATATTTGAGTAAAAATATGAAACTATTTTCAACCATGTAAAAATTCCTCTTAAAATTGTAGGATTTATTGAAGTTGTAATATTTTCATACCATTAATCATATTAGAATGGATAAATATATTAAATTTGTAATCTATTTGTAAAATATTAATATATCACATGATAGTTTTTAACACAAATGTTTGTGTTGGTTATGATTCACTACATTTAATTGTATTACTACATTGGACATAGTTTATCATGGGTGGGCATTGTTATATCCCATAGGTTCATCTGTAAGGCTCATGAGACTAAATAGGTGTGGTACTTTGTGTATTCCATTTATTTTTAAATAGTTTATGATGGAACAAGACGTTGGCATTAATATTAGGTCATCCAAATTTAAGTATTATATTAATAAAAATTATCTTATCAATATCATTCTTTTTATTTATGTTTTTTTATCAATTTATTTAATGAATAATTTATTGTATTACATTCATGGAATAATTTCCTACAGTTTATCTCAGACATATTATCTTTATTTTATTAACCATATGAAAGCTTATTATTTAGACATTCTCCTATAGAGCATCAAATCTCCCCCTTTTCTGTGTTTTTATTTTCTCAAGATCCCATGAAGGGACTAATGAATGATATCAATGATTTTATAGAAGTGATAATAAATTTATCTAAAGAATTATAATATTATATTTTATATTTTATGATGTTGAAGTAAAATAATGTATGCATATTTTCTCTGAATAATGATAAATTATTCATCCATTAGGTATAAGATCCTAGGTAGTAGTGAAAATGTAGTAAAATATCCACAAAATCTAAGCTACATGAGTCGATTTATTAATGTTTATACCACAAAATCATTAGTAGGATAGTTGGGAACTATATTTCAGAAAAACAGATTATGGAACATTACCCTATTAATTCATTTGTTTAAAATACTTTGTATTGGTTAATAAATGAACAAATTTGTATGGATGAGATTATGAGATTTTCATAAAATACCTTGAGATTTTCTAAAAGATGATGTTTTTTAGTATAGATATATTAATGGGTAATAAAAAATACCTTGTCATGTATATCTTATACATTATTCAAGTGTGTTGTTCATTCTCCATTATTATGTATAAGGATTTAATACTCCTGAAGTATATGCATGGTAATATTCACATTATCTTTAAGAACCACTATAATGGATTAGAATAGAATATGATCATGAATGGACTTTGTTATAATTATGGTCAATTATAATAAAAATCTGTTTTCATAATTTAGACAATAGGTAAATTATATTCATGACTATTTGGTTACACACTACAATAATCTTTACTCATAATAATTTATATATTTCATTCAATATTATGATCTATGAGGAATAATGTTAATAAATAATTCGATTGAAAATGTGTTTATTATGTTCAAAAAAAATTTAAAGGGAATACAGAAAAAGATATTTTTGTTTGTAACAATTATCAATACAGATATATCCTTAAAAACATAATCATTAACCAAGTGTCATTATAACAAATGAAGTGGGGGGTATATTTTGATGATATTATGGTTTCTGGAGAACATAGAGGAATGAAATATAAAATCCATTCCATTATGAAATTTGGAAGGATTCACCATAGAAATTTTAAAAAAGGAATGGGAATATTTTTTATTTTTGGAAGGTAATGGAATATATAATTGATGTTTCTTAAAAAAAATTATTGTTTGATAGAGGGATATGATTTACATTACACTGTGATATTAATAGTTTAATGTCTTATGTGCGTTTAATATGGGAAATGTCCGATTCAATACCCCAATACAATGGTTACATCCTAGAAAATGTATACACCTATGGATATTTTTGTGGGAGTCGAGGGGATAACACAACAAGTAACCCCACATGAAACCATGGATCAAATTCTAATAGAGGGATATTTTTCAGTACAATTGTAGTATTGTAGTACTTTATTATTAAGTGATGTGTGGGAGGGTAGTAGATGCAACTAATCATCCTATTTTTTTCATTAAGGATCTGGTTTATGATGATAAGACATAGGGCCATCATTCCACTATTAGATTTCAGGGAAGATGGGACCTATGCAACTTTAGACCTCCATACCATGGGATTTCAGGCTGTGGGTCCATAAAGATGTTAGAGAAACCACTTAGGAGTAGGCCCCACATATTTATTCAAAGGAAGTAGTACCCACAAGATCATAGATAAATAAAGTGGAACAAAGCGAGAGAATTGAAATCACCAACGGTACCTGGATATAGTTGACTCTTCAAGAAAAAATGATATTCGATCATCCATGAGAGTTTGGGAGTTTTTTTATTTCAACATATTAGATTCTAGGGAGGATTAGTTTGAGTTTATTCAATTAATTGATCCCACCAATCATGTATTTGTCCTTATGAACCTAGCCTTCTGGACATATAATATCCCTTTATCCCCTATGACTATGGGTAATTTTTTTCTTACATCACATCCTCGTTAAATAATGAGGATTATCTAAAAATAAATAAATAACGTAAAGTCATTCGGGTTGAGTTGAACACTATGGAAGTACACAATCTATGATAATAGTTAATTTGTTTCAATTTTTGGATTCATGAATTATTTTGTAAAGGTGTTATATAAATGATATTATCAATATATGAGTAATTAAACATAAATAGATTATTCTAAAATAGTTTTTTTTTGGATTAAAAATGTAATGATATAATATTTCAATAGCTATGAAAAGTTATATAGTGTTGTGATGATAATATATATTTGACATTAATATATTTTTGAAATTTATGATCTAAATGGAATAATATTTCTGAACCTGATAATTGGATAGTTATTCAATGAAAATGAGATTTAGGTTATCAATAACAATGTTTATTTCATTTTTTGGATTTGTGGAATAGCCCATGATCTTATTATTGGAATAATAATTATATCAATATCTTATAGAATAAATGTTTTCATGTGGTGTTAACTTAATCGATATGGATAACATCATGAGTTTATAACATTAAGGGTCTCATAAAATCAAAGTTATAAATATTAATTTTTAGGTTTCATGTTATGGATGTTCAACATGATTATAGTTATTTTTGATGAAATTGATGTTTATAAATAACTATTGTTCAATATGAGTTTAATTTATATTTTCATTTTATTATTAATGATTTTATATTCTATTGAAATAAATTTATTTTTTAAATTTAGGGTTAATATGATAATTTTCATTCTCATAATAATAGTAAATTATGATTGTTTGGATTTGTGGGGAAAATTCCATATATAAATCTATAGTGGATAAAATGTGATTTGATGAATAATGTTTCTTTTAAGGATTTTCATTATTTTTTTGAAATGTTTTTTTAATTATATTGTTTTATAAAAAAAATATCATAGTCTATAAAAAACCCCATCCCATCCAAAAAGGATGTGTTGTTTGAACCCACAACCAAATGTTCAAAAGAGTGAAACACCTAGAACTAGCCTTTGTTATATCATTGTTATTATAAGATTAAATTTTGTAACTATTTAATATATAATAATTATTTTTATTTTGGTAGAAAATTTAATGAATCCTTATTTATATATTTATATAATTTTTATATGATTTATTATATTTTAGATTTTTTATTAGGTTGAGTTATATATACCCGTTAGGTATAATTAAATTGATTATTTTTTGAGATTACTATTATTATTTATGAGATTTACGACGAATGGTATGAAAAAACCCAGGAGGATAAAACATTGTTTAATTTTTATGATATTGAAGTAATTTTCAATATACGTTTATTTTTTGATATATGTTAAACCATTGTTATTATTATTTACTTTTGGATATTAATGTATTATTTTATTGTATCAAGGTTTATTCATATTGGGTTAAATATTTAATTGTTCTATAATTTTTTGTTTCATAAAATACTTTAATCATAATATGATATTGTTTTGTGGATTATGTGACCACTTATAAATTGATTTTTTTCTCCAGGATTGAAAAATTCATCAGAAATACGCATCGTTTGGAGGAGGGGATGTGTTTAAAATGTAATTTTTTTAAAAATTGATAGTATTTTTGGGATCTAAGTATATAAAATTATGTTATTATTTTATAATGTGGCGTATATACCCATCTATATTAAATAATTCATGAAATTGAAAATTTATCCTATTATTTAATTTTCTAGTGAATTGATATTCTTCATCACACACTACTTATTATGGACATGATGTCATTAACATTCGAATTATTATGTAATTTTTTTTGATCACTGATCATTGTAAAGATACCATATTTTATGGAAATTAATTTTCTACTAAATTTATATATTTCACATAACAATATCATTATCCTTTTTGGAAGCCTAGTTTAGTTTCATTTCAGATGGCCTCCATATTTGCTTATCCTAATATTCATGATGATGATTTATCCACAGTTTATATTTTTTGGATTTTCTAAAATTTAATTTTAAAATGTTAAACACTTCATTATAGATATGATGTCCAAATTAAAGGGGAATAATTTATTTAGTATAATAACATTTTTATACATATATTCTTTTTATCTGGAGAACTATTTTCTGTTGCATACTGTATTCTAATCTAGAAGGAATTTTCTAAACATTTAGAATGGAATCAAGAATATTGGATTCCATTTAAATATGATAAGGTTAAAATTTTATTAATATGTCCCTATTAGTTTGGGGATATTTTTTATAATTACCAAAGTAAATAATTATCAACATGATAAGGGTAAATTTGGTAATAAATGTAAGAAATGATATGATATGGACTAACAATGACACAAAAACATTCCATTATCCTATAAGATTGGTCTATTCCCTCCATTACCATAAAACTATTGAATATATATCCTCTTGGTGTCGTATTTCTTTAATTAGTACTTTTATATGAATTTAATAAAAAATGACAGTCAATTGACTCAAACAACTATATTTTTTTCGTAACGATAAAAATTAGAAAAATTCAGTTAAAAATATTATTTTGACATATAAACTAATATTTTATTATCATGGTAATCTACAGATATATTATATTGACTAAATAGTTTCCAAAATATCATAAATAAAACTGATATGGTATGGATGAAAATTATAGAAAAATAAAATAAATTATTTTAATAAATTTTTAAGTAATATTTTTTGAGAGAGATATAATGAACCAATAAATTAACATATATATATATATATATTAAAAACTATAGTTGTGTTAAATCATTAAATTTTAATTACTAATTGTTCTTGATTCCTATAAATAAAAATTAAATTATTCATGTCAAAGATGATATTAATTATATTTAATTAAGATAATATTTTATTTTTTTATAAATAATCAGGAATATATAAAAATTAGACTATGGGTTAATATATGGTATAAAATTTCTTCCCATGGACAATTATTTACCAAAATTTATCTTCTAATTAATGTAATTACATAATAAGGGTGGAAAAATGTTAGCACATTTAAGGAGAAAATAGATTAACTATGGGAGTAAACAAAAATATACGGTTTAAAATTGATCATAAAAATTCCAAAATTATTTTAGTTTGATGGATTTAAACCATATATAGTATTTTGTTCTTAATAATTTCCACTTTGCAGCACATGAGAATGGGAATAAATTTATTATATTAAACTATTTTTATTAATTACTAATGTGTCATTTAATTCAAAATAATAAGGCGAACTCTCATATCTTATAAACATTAAATGGAACCTATTAGTTTTACCAATAACTTATATGTTTTATTCCCTTCATCATTAACAATGTCAAATAGTTTATGGTATTCTAAAAATATCATCTTTTGGAACCTAAGTATATGATTTATAAAATCTTTTTCTATAAAGAAGTAATTATATTTAACAAAGCATTAAAATTTCATTCTTCATCAATATCTTCTAATCATTTTCTATCTATAATAAAATAATAAATAATGCTTCATGATTATTCTTATATTGTGTAATTATTATGGTCCATCATTTTTCATTTCTTTATTATCCCCTAAAAAATGAAATCATCACTCGTGCACTTGTACATATTACCAACTCCACAAATAGGGGTAATTAATTTTACATATTTCTATTACAAATATGGTTATTAATATTGTGCTAATTATATTTTTTTATATTAATTTCATAATTAATATTCTTTATTAATAAAATTGATTTGACTAACTAACACTCAAACTCATTTAAAAAATATAACAACGCTCGTGTGTATATGTGGACTACCCCCTCCAAAAATTCATGTCATTAATTTTTCATGTTCTACATTGAATGATGATTCAAAGTACTAATATAGGTAATATATCTGATCATTATATCATGATTAAAATTGTGGCGATAATAGAATCATGGTTGATATGTAGGGGATGGAAGTACTGTACCAAATCATACTTGAAAAATGAAATAGATAACACTAAAAAAATGGAGGGATTAATATTTTATTATTGAAAAATATGTTTATATGTTTGGTAACTGTTTCATATATTATATTATTATTTTTATCTCTGGTTAATTAATGTAATTTTACAAAAAAATAAATTTATTATACATGAGGATAAAATCTCCGAAAATAGATTTTAGACTCTAGGTATGGAGTTTCATAAGACAATTTACATTCATTGTTTTATAATACAAAATCAACTACAATGATATTAAATGTTTATGTTTATAATTATCTAAGATTTTATTAGTCTTTTTTACACTTTTTTTATTTTAACGTTTCACTCAAATCACCTCATTGATTAATTCTCACATCACTTACAAGATCATTATAAGGCTTTATTTTCAAAATTCATTCCCCTACGATATAGACCATATGAAAATCTATTTCCATAATTTGGTGTATATACTACAAATTTGATATGATATAACACGATTCCAATTATATTTGTGGAATTTAATTTTCAATTTGATTTTATTTCTTCTAAGAGTGTTAAAATTCAAATGTTTCCAAACTAGAATGGGGTTATTTTAAACACTACTCAATTTAATATATTTTATTATATTTTACTCTATATTGGTGAAATAATATAATCCTTACATCTTCTAAAAAATTATTTGCTTCAAAAATGGTTATTCTAAATTTTATAAATTTTCAAACCAATTTCAACTTCTATGTAATCAACACACCAATATAATATTTATATAAAACTAAGATTACTTTTAATTTAGATAGTAATATTTTTCATTCATGTGAATATTTTAATTAAATTGAGATATATAATGTTTTTAATATTTTATTATTATTTTTTAATGTCATTTTTAGGAATTATTGACTTTATATAAATAAATGTTAATTATTATTTCCCTCTTTTCCCAATGAATTACTTTTTAAAATATTACCATTTGTTTAAAAGTAATATTAGTTGTTACATAAATGGAATGAGTGTAATTTTCTATTTTAATTATTTATAAATTCCTTGAATATTATGTATCATGTTTTCATGATTCCTCAAAAAAAATTATGATATTATTTTTACACTTTTTAGATTTTTCCTATGTTATTTCCTTATGAATTGTGTATTTTTCTCATAAAATATTCCAGTGATAATTTTAATGTATTTTCATTTATTTCAGCATTCATTTTTTAATATAATGATTTAATGGGGGATACACTCCTCTGATACTATTCATCGTACTAATTTATCTCTCTTATGATAATATTTATTTATTGGGAAAATATAGGATTTCATATGTCAATTTTTTTTGTTAATTCTTACATTGATAATATTTCACCAAATCTATATGACGAATGAAGGAAAGTTAGTATGTGAAGGGTGAGGTCTGCTATAGCACCTCGATGCATAAAAAGGACTCCAGGGGAAAACATTTTGTGTATTTGTAATTCTATATATATTTTTAAGCATGATTTCATATCACAAGCCATTGATAGTAAGATTATTATTACTAGAATTATCTATTCTATAATTACGAAGAAATTTAATATTATCCATGTGATTATTTATGTTGTTATTTTATCAATTGATTTCATCCCCTAATACTGTATTAATTTTCTAGAATAATTTATTATTATTTATTTCAATCATATTATTCATTTCTTATTTTCATTACCATTGATTTGTTGAATTCATTCAATTACTGTTAATAGGATCCCACCCTTAATAATATAACTATTTCTCATGGACATCAAGAAGAGACATATGGTTGAAATTAGGGATTTAGTAAACTAAATAAAAAAGATATCATATGAATTATTATAAAATATTTCATGTTTTTAGATATAATTTAAACCTTATATATATATATAATCCCAACTATAATATAATTTTTAGAACATTTGGATGATATTTCTTGTACCTTATAAAACTTTATTAAAATATCCAAATAGAACATGATAATAGAGTCAATTTATCAAACAAATACGTCATAAGATTATGCATTATTCCATAAAAATGGTAGGATCAACGTAAAAAATAACCATGAGAGAAAATTGTTGATTTTATTATATAATTTTCTACATATCCATTCATAAAATCCTCAGGTTAACATTCATTAAGCATGAATCCATCTTAGAATACTGGGATACTAGGGCTTGCATTTTCCCATATGCATCCTTTATTAATTTTGAGACATAGTTCTCTCATTTCAATGAAATAATATAATATTCTATTAGATACAGAAGTATTATTCCATATAAAAATTAATAATATATTACATGAAATCCATTTCAATTATTTTATATCCCAATTATACAAAACATTATAGAATGATTTGGATGCCTTAATGTCTTACAAATGGGTAAATATCCTCATAAAAATCAATTTGATAAAATTGTGGTTAACCCTTGCAAACTATTCATTATTTTTTACCACTTCACCCAGACCATTCAACATGTTATACAAAACCAACATCATTAAAGTAATATTTTAATCATCAAAATTGGGTACAAGATCCAATGTCTCTTTTTCCAAATTTTATCAAATTCTTCATTTATGGAATAAATCAATCATGATTCTTGGACTATTTTTCATCATATCATGACTAAAAGAATGAAAATAAATAGTTATAAGAAATTGAACTCAATGTTTATAATGTTTGAACATGTTTTCCTTGACATCTAATGAAATTAATGTCATCTTCTTACATCCCTAGGTTTATTTAACATGTTTACAGTTGTCCCTCATCACTTGAAATGGATGAATAAATATATTAATCTTATATTGTTATTTATATTGATACATGTCTCATTTATGTTTTCTTTCTGATTAAATAAAACAAATTTATCTTCATTTTATTTTATATTTAGAGATAATTATGAAATATTTCAATCTGAGCGATAAATAATGTTTACATTTATATTGTCAATAATATTTCCAATTACCTTTTTATAAATCTAGTATCTTCATACATTTGGTAGATATCAAATGAAAAAAACCACTAATTCCTCATTTAGAATGGATCCCATGGTTCTCACCATTTACCATGATAATTAATAGTCTTCATAAAACCTGTTATTATTTCAATCATGGGGTATAATTTTAATAAATATTGAAATGATTCCTATTAGTGTAACAAAAATTTATATATTTATTTAGAATGACAAATTATATTATAATAGAATATTTCCTATAAAAATTTTACGATCCATGTTCAGTTATTATTGTTCAATAAGATTCAATTTTTTCGCCAAATAGGATCGCCACCACCCAAAGAAGGAGTTGTGAATTTGTGGTTCTATTTTTATTTTCAAAGATTGATTATTAAAAATTTTAGAATACTTTATTAACCAATAAAACATGTTAGAGTTACAATCCACTAAAATATAACAGTAATCATATCCTTTTATATTCCAAAAAATATAAAGATGAAAAAACAAAGAATTTATAAAGGTTTGAATAAAAAGGATAACTAAATGAAATATTGGAAAGGCCTTCCAAAATGGATTATTTTACTAAATTATTTCCAAAATACAAAGGCATGAGATGATAAATGTTATTAAATCAGACTTGAATCTTTTTTTATTTATTTTTTTATACCCCCAACTACTTCTTTGGTATCCACCTCCTTCCAAGATGGATATAAACCACAGTCACACGATCCAATTTAGTAACAAGTTGGTATTCATATCTATAAGCTTAATATTCTTCTTTTTTATCCAATTTAATATTTTCTTCACTCCCTCCACAATTCATCTGAACAACTTCAACTATCTACAATCATCAAGAACATCAAAAATTCACATAATAACTATTTTTATTGAAATGTTCCAGATGAACTATTAACAATATGAATATGATAAATTTATATATTTTCAAAAGTTATATATGGAATAACATACCTAAAAAAAGATATTCTGATATGCCTCAATATGGTAAAACATTTCTAATGGTATCTATTTGATTGGATTAAATTTTATTCTAATACCACTTTTCCAACATAAACATTATAAGGTACTCAATTGGAAACTCAAAAGTTCATATTGTAATGGAAATCCATCTAATGGTACTCTGCTCCGATGGATTCGCACTGATAAACTCACTCTAATGGAACTTCATACGCTTCAACCAGAAAAAACACATGTTCGAATATCTATAACTATTAAAAAATTGTCAAATCATTATATATCTACATCTGTGATCATTTTTATGTAGAAATATACAATACCAAATATTTATAGGCATTTTAGAATGTAAAATTCGTGAAAACCAATTCCTTTTATAACTCAATGAAATTCAAAAATGCTTTATTTTCATATTCATTTAATAATCATGTAGAAATATTTCAAGTCTTTTTATTTTTTGACAATCCTTCTATAATAATCATTATTATTCTCACAAATCCAGAATTCCTTGAAATCACAAAAATTCCTCCATCCAGACCATTTATGTTTTATCATTCATTATTTGTGACTATGATTGATCTAACTTCCTCATTTGATGTCTGATGGGAATTCATATATATATATTAATTATGATAAAAATTCTATATAAAATATAGTCTTGTATATTTTTATTCCATAACATCTAAATTTTAAAATCATAGTTATTTTATTCTTGACCTAACATAAAAAAATAATATCTTGATATCTCAAATTGATTCAATGGGTTAGAAGGAAATCATTGACTAAATTTTTTAATAACTTCATTTCAACCTCTAAAGTCATTACCCTCGTGTAAATAATTTTTTATTTACTCAATACATCTCCAATTAGACCATTACATCCTCATTTTTTGAGATAGATTACATGACTATTTTAATATCCTATGTAAATAAATATATAAAATTTTCATATTTATTAATATTTTTGAAATAAATTTTAATTATACTTTATTGGGGATTCTATGTTCGATGGAGTACTCAATATGCAACAGTGAGTTTCACTAAAATCTTACATTGCACACAACGTTGGGGCATACTAAAAAATAATAATATAATATTATTTTAAATCGTAGTTAACGCCTCGCCATTGTATTGGTAGGAATGGACAGAACTAACTAAAATATTAATATACATGTTCTTATATTGTTTTTATATTTATAGATTAAATATTAGAGTCTAAAAATAATAAATAATCTGATTTTAAGTATAAATACTCCAATATTCATTAAAAGGTCAATTTACCACCTTTCGAAAAATAACCCTCTTTAAATCTAGTTTTTGTCACATTTATATGTTTTATTTGAAAAAATAAAATTCTTATTTAGAATTGTGGAATTAAAATTTACTTTGGGTAAATTTTTGGTATTTTTATGATAAAATAGTTTTTTAATGAATAGTGAAAAATATTGTATTTTAATTCAAAACTGCCTTTTAATCTAATTTATTTATAATAATAGATTACCTTTTTAATTTATTTTAAATTTTATTTATATATTTTTTTGAATTTAATCTTATGTGGGTCATTGGAAGTAATTTTACTTTGAAATTGGACATAAATAAGTGAGAATGTTTTAATAGTTATTATTTCTTAAGAACACGCTTTTTGTTTTGGCAGCGAGAATTGATTTTAATTTAATTTAATTAAATAATGTGTTTTGAATTTTGGAAAATGGATTCCATATTCTGAATCACGAGGTCAGAATTGTTTAAATATGTATCTTTTATTTTTAGACATTGTGAATATTTATTTTAGTAAAAAAATTATTTACCATGGTTAAATGGTAAATCCGTTAAATAAAGGTAAAAAATAATATTATAATAATCATAAATTACCCTAATATTTGTCATAATCCTATTGGTTGTTATAGTTCCGACCATGGGCATCCTTGGGTCGATTTTGGGACCCCATGGAACCACATGGGAGTGACAATGAAAGTTTATATTAATTAATTTCAAGTAAAGACAAAAAATGACTTTAACATATATCTTTTAGTAATTCAATTTTTAAATGGGGTTATATAAGTTATCACTTCAACAATAAATATTAATTTAAATGATGAAAATATTTCCTACATTATAATATATTTTTTATACTTTTTATACTTTATATAAATAAAAATATTTAGGACACAATAATTCTGCAGTGTTTACCTCATTAATGAATGATTTAAATAAATAATATTATAATGATTAAAAAATTATCCAATTACTATCCAATTATTATTAGATGATTTTATTGAGAACAAAAGTCATCTAATCTTCTACTACAATAAGTATTGGACCATTAGAAACAGAAAATCATTTTTTAATAAAAAAATATTTTTAAACATTCATAAAGATTCCCTCCCACCCCTCAAATATATCCCTTATATAAAACACATTACTCACATTTATCAATCCCCTTGGCTAGTCAAAACTCTTCCCATTTATGCTCCCTAAATCCCTCATCTTATCTTATAATAATTCTCCTATGAAAAAGTGAATTAAATTAAATATTTTGGTTCAAACCAAAGGGGGATACTCTATTTAAAGGTAACATCTTCTCTTATTTTCTTTTGTTTTATTTTAATTATACAAACCCATAAGCTCTTTTTATTACTTTATTTTCTATAAACACCAATATCCTCAATATACTAGGTTTTTTTATGAGAAGGATTTGAGCTACACTTACACACACAACCATCTAATGGGTAAAGTACATACTATTTCTGTGGAAGGCGAACTACTATCTCACAAAAGATGATTCATCAATCTTAACGAACCACGTATTATGGTGGAGATAAGGATGATACTATATTTATATGTGATATATATTATATTTATACGTTTTATATTCTTCTTTATTTTTCATTTATAGTATACAATTATGGCTTCCTTAGTGGGTTAGTATGATAATTTCATTTGAGGAAGTGTGGACTACCGCCCCTCAATGTGATATGACTCGTTCATGACATACATGGAATGTATAAAAGTTCTAGTTAATATAATTATATATGATATTATACTAGAATTATATTATACATATGTATCATTAAGTATTTATACCATTAAATATGAAATAGAAAAGAAATATGTGTTCATGCGTATGTACAAATTACCTTCTCCAAGAACTGTGCATTTCATTTCATATCTCCAAATGTTATGCACTATTATAAATACATATATATACTAGATATATATGATATATATTATATATAAATCATGAATATCATTCTGGAGATAATGGAATTTCGACCACATTGACCATTTATAATTTTAACAAGGTCATTTTTTCTCTAGCTCTGGACATCGACAAAATATCCGACATGAAATCAAATAATTTAGTAATTATTATAAAAAGTTAATAATTAATAAAAAAAATAAAATTGAAAAATGTTCATAAATAAGTAGAAATTAACTTTAGTTAATTTTTCAGGAGATTAATGAATGATCGAGTCAAGTCGGACATGAGGTAAGGGGCTTCGTCTCAATCTCCTTTAATTGAAGCATATTTTTTTACATGAATTTCATTTATACAGTGTGTTAACACCATTTAATTTTCATTTCCTTCAAATGGAATATTTTTCTATGAAGAATTTTAAAAAATTAGAAAAAGTAATTTTTCTTTTTAACGTATGTGGTGACAATGACCTTTCTGCTGCCACGAGTATTATTTGATCTTTGGATTCCTTACGAATTTCAGAGTATTTTAACGGGAAACAAATACCATATACACTTTTTAGGTAATTTTGTATTGAAAATGGTTTTGAGAAAGCATTGATTTTTTTAATATCTTAAAATGATATATTGTGATTGTAATGTGGAAATGTTATCTCACCATTATGATTGTTTAATGTGTTATGGTTCATGGGCATTGTTTACTCATATGGGTGGTTCCTTGATAATCCTTGGGCAGGGGAGCCCGGGATAGCCCTCCAATTCAATAGGTAATGTGACAGAGGTAAATGTGAATTTTTATCCTAATAGATTTATGGAATATATATTGATGGGTATTCCAAACGTAACCCAAAATGTAGCCTTGATATCTACAACATTATTATGTTATGTATTCCACAAGTTACCTTTATGATTTATTATTTCTATGTATATTTCATAAATATTATGATTTTATGAGTGTTGTTAAAGACTTATGTCATGTTTGTATTGATGATCTAATGTTTTCTTTCTTTGTTTTATAACCCTTACTGATATTTTTATGCACATCCCACGTTTTTGAAATGTTTTTTACAGGACTTAATGATAAATAGGGCCAATGATGGGATCAAGGGAATTTCATGTTGTATAAAACAAGGAACATGTCTTGACTATTTTTTTCAAGAGTTTTTAAATTATTAAAAAAATGGAAACTATGTATAATTGTCAACTTTGTAATTTTTGAGATGTAATGTAATAGTTATAGCCTCATTCATTATAACTCAAAACCTGTAAAGATCCTAAATGTGATTTATTTATTTAATTCAATATTGTCTAATATTTTACGGATGGGTCATTATAGTTGGTATAAGTGGTCGATTTAGACAAATTTAAGGGATATGATAATATTAAATTAATATCCATAATATATTTTATGCTATTATTGAAATGATATAGGATTTTTAGATTTTCATTTTGCTTCGCCTATGATATTTTTGTGTTCAGGATGGTTTTCCGTAGAGGAAACAAGGAAGCTATGATGGTTCGACATCAGGACGAAGGCAACCTTCCAAATTAACAACCAGAGATGGTCCTAATCAGAAATAAATAGTTTTTTTCTGTGCTAGAATAGTTGACTCAGGCAATAAATACTAGAGGTATCCATGCACAAGATCATCCAAATCATCCACAAAAGAACATTTCAGTAGTAGAGCATTTCATAAGGGAAAATTCTCCATCATTCAGAGGATCATATGACCCTATGCTAGCTGGAAGGTGGATTAAATCACTGTAGAAGATTTTTGATGCCATGGGGTGTTCAGAACATCAAAAGGATAGTCTTGATGTTTTCTGTTTTGTATATGAAGCCGATCAGTGGTGGTTGATGTAGAAAATATTGTGGATATTGGGGAAATTGATTCTATTTATTGGGATGAATTCCTAGGTATATTTCTTGAGAAATAATTTCCTAAGGTGGTTTATCTTTGTATGGAAAAAAAATTCCATGAATTGAGGTAGGGGATGACTCGGTGACTGTTTATGAAGAAAAATTAACTCTACTCTCAAGGAATGCTCCAAATTTCATACGAGATCTTGATAGTAAAATCAATTGTTTTTACTCTGTATTTATGAAAATGTATCAAAAGTAGTTATCTTATCATGAGTTAAGAAGTTATTAAAAACATGGTTTTCATGTGGAGAAGGTGGAAATAGAGTTTTCGGATGATCTGGTGATCTTTGAAAAACAAAAGAATATATGGTCTAAGTGGAAGACAAAAGGGATGAACTCTACCGAAGAGTCTAATTGTAGGAAACATAAGTTTACGGTTTTTTAAAATTGTGGAAAAATGAATTCTTTGGAATGCCTTTTGAATACATGTAAGTAACAACGATGTGGTACAATGAGACCTAAGGCTCATAAATGCACTAAAAACGAAGAGTGTAATGGAAAGACAAAATGTGATATAAGGCCCCAGCCTTAAACCTTACTTAATCTTGAGTTATTACAAGATTACACATTAAGGATATTTTCATGTTTAGAGTTTTATATAATTAGATCATAAAACATTCATTACATTCCACATTTAAACAAAGTGGTTACATAAAAGATAGTATTCATTTTTCCCATCAAGGCAAACATATTTAAAAGAAGACATGGATTCTTTCTTGACACTTCCTTGACACTATCATTATATCATGTACCATTCCCTTGACATGTGAAAAACATTTCAAAAACTTGGGATGATCATAAAAAGATCGGTAAGGGTTATAAAAAGTTTGGAAAGGAAACATGATTACATATATACATAAGATTGAAATCATACTTTACCCATAAAACATAACCACTTTAACATACCTCGTAAAATCATGAATAAATCAAAGAAATCATATGACATAAAGGTAACTTGAGGCATTCATAACATTCTTACATAGGGAGTAACCCTCTTGGTTACGTTTGTAATACCCATCACAGTATATTCCATAAATCACTTCGGAGAAACCATAACGTTTAATCCCTTCGCGTTACCCAATGCATTGGAGAGCTATATCGGGCTCACCTGCCCTTAGATTATCACAGAACCACCCATCTACATAAAAAATGTTGAAGAACCATAAAATAATCCAAGAACATAACATAAGCATAAAGTAAAGATAACATTCCAACATT
Organism: Viscum album; assembly: GCA_963277665.1. Taxonomy (NCBI): domain Eukaryota; kingdom Viridiplantae; phylum Streptophyta; class Magnoliopsida; order Santalales; family Viscaceae; genus Viscum; species Viscum album. Next base: position 688,519,728 of record OY728146.1, read on the forward strand.
TCAATAATAATATATCATTTTAAGATAATGAATCCATTCTAAAAACCTTTTTCAAAATCATTTAAAACATTTAATAAAGAGATTTTGAAATCAAAGTGTCCCATACCACATTGAAGTTTTTAAAATTTTAAACCCTTAATATCCATATAAATAAATCCTTTAAACCATTTTGAAAACGTGGATATTAATGAGAAATATTTATAAGAATAAATCATTAAATCATTTAAAACGATATTTTAGTTAAAGGGTTTTTAACAAAATGAGAGACACTTGAATACCAAAATTCCGGAATAACATTTAATCAAAATATCATGAGAATAAATGGATTCATGATATAATATTCCAAGGGATAGTATATACACCATATAAGAGTGAATTGGTGCATAACAACAATGAAGTCTCAATAGAAATGTAAAATGAGATGAAATCCCTTATAAAGAATGTATCCTTAAATTAAAGATAAAACAATCTCATAATTATGTGTGACAAATATAAATACACCCAATATAAGTGGATATTAAGTTTAAAACAATCAAAGGTCATTCACACATATTCAAAGGATGACTTATTCAATAACTACATGTTGAACCCAAAGAAATCAAAATTGGGTTAAGAAGTTCCCTTGGTAAAATTCGACAGCCTAACCGCGTCACTTTAAAATTCATAAAATTAGTTGATGAGAGAGAAAATTTTATCTCATCACTTGGACATAAAATTTACATCTATAAGGATATATATTAACATATTGCAACATAAAAATATGTAAATTAAAAGACATAACAAAAGAAGTCTTAAAAAAGGAGGGTGAAAGGTTCCCTTACCGATTTGGGTATCATTCGAAACATACACCCCATGAAAGAAGTTTTATAGAACATTGATGTAAATACTCATAAACGAATGTATGTTACACAAATATTAGAATAAAATACAGTACATACACCACTAAAAAGTAAATATTGGCAAATGTAGCATGAATCTCACAAAAACACAAAGTGAGATAAAAATCCCCTTACGAAATTTCGGCAGACTAACGACGCCAATTAAAACATCCAAAAAGTTTTGATGAGATAAAATAGGGTCTATCATCATATGAACATATAAATTAAAGTAAGAGTAATATAAAAGAACATCCCAATAATAATAAATATTATCTTAAAAGGAATGACATAAAAGATTGTACTTAAAAAGAAAGAGAGGGGTAGGATCCCTTACCTCGGGTCCGACTTGACTCGATCATTCTTTAACCACCTGAATAATAAAGTTGAGTTAATTTCTACTTTCTTAAGAACATTTTTCTCGTTAATTATTCCTTTTATATCACTTACTACCATGCTATGAATACTATGTAATTATTTAAGTTAATAATGGTCGTTTTGTAGATCATTGCTACTTGAGTCAAAAATAAACTATTTATAATTACAAGTTGTTCATGTGGTAAAATATATATTATATCCATAATTATATTCATTATTTAGATATAATATATATCATATATATCCATTATATACATGCATTTGTAATATTACATAACATTTAGAGGTAAGAAATGAAATGCACCGTTCGTGGAGACGGTAAGCCGTACGTACGCATGAACGCTACTTCCATTTCTATTTCTTATTTAATGGAAATAAAACATAATGATACGTAATAGTATTATAATTCTAGTATGGTATCATATATAATATAATTAAATATATCCTTTATATGTACCACATATGGTTTTGACGAATCAAATCACTTTGAGGGGGCGGTAGTCCGCACTTCCTAATAAGAAGATATCACATTTAACCGTAATGAAAACAATAAAGGTATGCAATAAATGAAAAATATAGAAGCTGAATTAAAACATAAACATATTATATATCATATATAAATATAGTTAAATCTTCTTGTCAACCTTTTAGGGTGTTAAAATAATATTGAACAATCATCGTTTCGTGAGGTAGAAATTCACCATCCACAGAAACAGTATGTTCTTTAACCATTAAATGTAGGTGTGTGTAAATGTAGCTAGAATAGTTAATATAACAACATCCTTGTATATTTAAGATACTGTATTTGTTACAAAATAAATGAAAGAAAATAGTTTAGGAGGTTGGAGAAGCAAAATAAAACAAAAGAACACAAGTGAAGACATTACCTTAAAATCAGGTATTTCTCTTTGATTTGATCTCAAAGGCTTCCTTGGGAAGATTTATGCCCTAAGTGAGGCTTCTAGGAGTAATAAAGGGATGTGGAGAGACAAAATTAGCAGGGTTTGGCCGATCCAATGGCTTGAGAGGTGTGGGTAAGGTGGTAGAGGTGGGGGCCTTTTATAAGAGGAGAGGTGGGGCACTCTTGGAAAGATACAAAATGTTACTTTATTTTCAAATGAGTATTAGATTTTAAAGGTCCCGCATTGATGTATTTCGAGGATAATGTGGTAAGGGTTCGAAATATACTCTTCTAATAGGTCTTTGACAAGTGTAAGTTATAGTTTTAACATTATCTTTTCATTTTATTTAAATCCATTATTAAAGAGGTAATCGCTGCATCATTATGATGTCATAAATTATTTAATTTATTTAATGTCTAAAAATAATAAAAAAATATCATGATGTAGGAAATATTTTTATATTTCTGATTAATATTTATAGTAAAAAATATGACTTGTATAACCCCATTTAAAAATTGTTTTAATAAAACAACTCATGCTTGTGACATTTTTATTTTAACTTTAAATAAAAAGTTATTTATGTCATTTTCCAACCAAAGTGACCCCATGGGGTCCCCAAGTTGACCCATGGATTTTATTGGTCGGTAATGACACATCCAATGAGGGTGGGACCTTTGTATAAGTCACTTCATATTATTAAAACATTATTTTTACATTAAATTACACTAATTACCTCTAATCGCAATTAAAAACATAAAATTTACTATTCACCAAAAAATTATTTTAATCCCATTGAACCAAATTTTACATACTAATAACAATTATGTATTTTGGATTTTTTAAATTCAAATAATAGATGTTGTATGGTTTCATTTAAACGAAAAATCAGTTTTTAAACTACCACTTAGAGGTTTCACTATTCATCAAAAATTGAAGTTTTTCCGAAAAATACCAAAAATTCACCCTAAGGTAGATTTGATATTCTGAATTCAAAAATGATGTCTATTTTACAAAATTCAAAATATATATGCTGCATTAATTAATTTAATAATTAATTCCCGCTGTCAAAACCAATAGTGTGTTTTTAAGAAACAATATCTATTAAAAGATTGACACTAGTTTAAGTCCAATTTCAAAGTGAAATTAATTCCATTGACCACCATTAGATTAAATGGTAAAAATATATTCTAAATAAACTTTAATATAAATTAAAAATATAATCTATCCATATAAATAAATCAGATTAAAAGGAGGTTTTGAATTAAAATTCAACATTTTCAATAAAAATGATCTTTATCGGAAAAATAACAAAATTTTACACAAAGTAAATTTTGATGTCCAGATTTTCAAGAAGGATTTTATTTTGTCAAATACACCATATAAAATTGTCAAATTTATATTTAAAAAGGGTTCTCCATCAAAAGGCGGTTAATCGACCTTTTGAAAAATATTAGAAGATTTATGCTTAAAAATTGGATTCATTTGCATTTTAAGCCTCCAACATTTATTGGATAAAAGAAAAAATATTTGACAAACATATATAATAATTTTTTAGTTAGTTCCATTCATTCCCACCATTACAATGGCTAGGAATTAACTACCTTTTAAAATAATGTTATTTTGTTATTAGAGTGCAACGTAAGATTTCAAAGAAACTCGTTGTTGCGTATTGGGTATGCCCTCGAGCATAGCATTACCTTTAAAGTAATATTAATATTTTATTCAAAAATATGGATAAATATGAAAATATCATATTATTTATTTACCTGGGGTGTTACATCCTTCCCCCCTTTTGGGAATTGCATCCTCGCAATTTTAAAATTGGGATTGGAAGCTTCATTGAAAATCCCACATAGGAACAAGAGTCAGTAAAACTATCACTTTAAAAGAATGGGAGATAAGTACAAATGTAACCCAAGTTAACCCATAATAGGATTCCAAGTATGAAAATATCGATATGGTGGAAAAAACAAAGGGTCATGTTCTGATGGAGAGTGATAGTAAATATGTCTAGGAGAAAGTTAACAACAAGAAAATCACAAACGTGTGATGGGTTAAATGGTATTTGATTCCCCAGGAGGAAAAATTAACAGACAACATTTTTCTTTTAAGTTACTTTTTATTGAGGAATTTATTTATGATTTTAACTAAAAACTAAGGAAGAATACTTAATTGTCATGTTGACTTTCATGTTTTAATAGATTTCTTACACGAACTCATGTTTTCTCCCAAAGACGAGTATTTAGGATGACTTGTCCACATTAAGAGAGATATAATCAACTTCTAGAGAATCACCTAATCCAAAAAATAGAACTATATACTTCCCATGTCTTTATACCTTAACCAAAACTAAAAAAAAATGTTAGTATGAGATCAGGTAATACCCAAAAAGGATAATCCTTTATAAAAAATTCTATTCTTAATCTCCAAAATTTGTCAAACCAAACCCAAAGTTCAACAAATACCATTCAATAAACATATATCCATAAAATTCTACAAATTATACAAAACTAAGATTGAAACCCAATTCTCTAAAGGATTTAATCACATAGTCTCCTAAGATAAATTTTAACAGTTTTCTCCAAAATAAAATCAGTTACTCTTACAGTCTCATACTGAAAAGTAATTAACCTAATAAAATATCCTCAATGATAGGCTAATCATTTCAATTGATAACAAAAAATCAACTTACTCTTAATTCTTAAAATCATATAACTAAAAATAATCATTCAAACTAACCAGGGACTTCATGTAGTCCAGTGTTAGGTGATAAATACCAGTTGCACTTTGGTTGTGGGTTCGATTCCAGCAGCTTCGTCTGACGTGACGGGTTGTCACACGGTCTGCGTGTTGTCCCTTTTCAAAAACTATATAATTTTATAACATTACTCAACAAGAGATAAATTAATCGAAAATAACCATAACATATTTTAACCACAAAGGTTATCTGATAACTTCCATTTGCAACCCAAAATGTATTAACCAGTAATTGCCTCAAATTCAAGGATCATATAAACCCAAATGGTTCTTTATAACTATATCCACAAAAGAAAGGATAATTATTCCCTGAATAAAATTTTCGTATATAAAACTTCAAGGTTAATATAAAAAGTCTTCTAATGTAACCCCATCATCAAAAGAGACTTAATACATCAAAGAATTTCACCATCCGAAAATCTACCATAACTCTTGAATCCCTTATATGATGACTTCTTACTCATTAAAAATTATTCATGATCCATTATCCATTACTTTACTTATTCTGAAAAACTTCTTTCCTACAAACAAAATCATGAATCATATCCTAAGATTCCAATAATAGAAAAACATATGTTAAGAAATAATCCATACCTTTCATTCTTCATTGTCAGTTTATTCATCCTCAATCGGAATGGCATTAGGTATTGGTAAATGAATATTTGTACGATCTTGGTGACCCCATTACCGAAACATCTTGGAAGGACATGTGTTTGCATAATGACCATGCACACCACATTTAAAACATTCAATTGATCCTTCAGAAAGAACTTCTTTCCCTTTCCTAGAGTCAACTAGATTCTTCCTTTTTCCACGGCAGGTTCTTTCTTTATGACCTTCATTTCCACATCTATAGAATCTTTCTGTCCCTTTGAAACATTTCCCTATGTGTTTATTTCTGCATATTTGACACATAGGTTTTTGAACATAATTACCTTTACGATTCTTACCTGAACATCCGTAGGGATTTGTTTCTCGCATATATGATGACTTATGATAATGAATAAGGTTCATGTGGTCAATAATGACTCTAGATAGTTGGTTCAGGATAACCACAAGAGTTCTCATTGCAGCTCCCATATCATTCAGTTGTTCTTTCATAAAACCGTCACATTTTTCCTCAAATCCACTATTACTTTGGTGCTTGCTAGATCCATCCATTTACAAAAAAAAAGTCAATTGTGAGTATATCAGTATAATCATCAAATAACAAATAAGAAGATAAACACAAAGATATACTTATCTAAGTTATCTCAAACTCATTCTAACTTTCAAAAAATTGATGACTACATCTAATATACTAACCATTGTGGTTATACACAATGTGTCACTTTTTCTTAAACAACACGCTAACCTCTAAAGTTATCTAAACCGACCTCTAATACCAACTATAAGGCCCCAAACTTAAACCTTAATTAATCTTGAGTTATTACAAGATTACACATTGAGGATATTTTCATGTTTAGAGTTTTAGAGAATTAAATCATAAAACCTGAATTACATTCCACATTTAAACAAAGTGGTTACATAAAAGATAGTATTCATTTTTCCCATCAATGAAAACATATTTAAAATAAGACATGGATTCTTTCTTGACACTTCCTTGACACTATAATCATATCATGTACCATTCCCTTGACCTGTGAAAAACATTTCAAAAACATGGGATGAGCATAAAAAGATTAGTAAGGGCTATAAAAAGTATGGAATGGAAACATGAGTACATATATACATATGAATGAAATCATAATTTACCCCTAAAACATAAGCACTTTAACATACCTCATAAAATCATGAAGAAATCATAGAAATCATAATACATAAAGGTAACATGAGGTATTCATAACATTCTTACAAAGGGAGTAACCCTCTTGGTTATGTTTGGAATACCCATCACAATATATTCCCTAAATCTCTTCGTATAAACCTTAACGTTTAACCCATTTGCATTACCCAATGCATTGGAGAGCTATATCGGGCTCACCCGCCCTTAGTTTATCATGGAACCACCCGTCTTCATAAACAATGCCCAAGAACCAGAACATAATCATAGCACATAACTTAAGCATAATGGAAAGATAACATTCCCACATTTCAATAACAATATAACATTTTAGGATAATGAATCCATTCTAAAAACCATTTTCAAAATCATATAAAACATATAATAATAAGATATTGAAATCAAAGTGTCCCATACCACATTAAAGATTTTAAAATTTTAAACCATTAATATCCATATAAATAAATCCTTAAAACCATTTTTAAAACATGGATATTAATGTGAAATATTTATAAGAATAAATCATTAAAACATTTAAAACGATATTTTAGTTAAAGGGGTTTTAACAAAATGAGAGACACATGAATACCATAATTGAGGAATAACATTTGATCAAAATATCATGAGAATAAAGGGATTCATGATATAATATTCCAAGGGACTGTATATAAACCATATAAGAGTGAATTGGTGCATAACAACAATTAAGTCTCAATAGAAATGTAAAATGAGATGAAATCCCATATAAAGAATGTATCCTTAAATTAAAGATAAAACAATCTCATAATTATGTGTGAAAAATATAAATACACCCAATATAAGTGGATATTAAGTGTAAAACAATCAGAGGTCATTCACACATATTCAAAGGATGAAAAATTCAATAACTACATGTTGAACCCAAAGAAATCGAAATTGGGTTAATAAGTTCTCTTGGTAAAATTCGACAGCCTAACGGCATCACTTTAAAATTCATAAAATTAGTTTATGAGAGATAAAATGGTATCTCATCACTTGGAAATAAAATTTACATCTATAATTATATATAATAACATATCCCAACATAAAAAGATGTAAATTAAAAGACATAACTAAAGAAGTCTTTTAAAAAGAGGAGGGTGAAAGGTTCCCTTACCGATTTGGGTAACATTCAAAACGTACACCCCATGAAAGAAAGACTATACAACATTGATGTAAATACTCATAAATTAAAGTATGTTACAAAAATACTAGAATAATGGACAGTACACACACCACTAAAAAGGAAATATTGGCAAATGTAGCATGAATCTCACGAAAACACATGGTGAGATAAAAAGACTCTTACGAAATTTCGGCAGCCTAACGACTCCAATTAAAACTTCCAAAATGGATTGATGAGAGAAAATAGGGTGTCTCATCATATTAACATATAAAGTACAGTAATATTAATATAAAATAACATCCCAATCATATGAAATATGAGCTTAAAAGGAATGACATAAAAGACTATACTTAAAAAGAAAGAGAGGGGTAAGATCCCTTACCAAGAGTCCGACTTGACTCGATCGTTATTTAACCTCCTAAATAATAAAATTTAGTTAATTTCTACTTTCTTAAGAACCTGTTTAATGTTCATTATTACTTTAATATCTCTTACTACCATGCAATGAACACTATGTAATTATTTAAGTTAATAATGGTTGTTTTGTAGATCATTACTACTTGAGTCAAAAATAAACTATTTAAAATTACAAGTTGTTCATGTGGTAATATATATATTATATCCAGAATTATATTCATTATTTAGATATCATATATATCATATATATCCATTATATACATGCATTTGTAATATTACATAACATTTAGAGGTAAGAAATGAAATGCACCGTTCATGGAGACGGTAAGCCGTACGTACGCATGAACGCTACTTCCATTTCTATTTCTTATTTAATGGAAATAAAACATAATGATAAGTAAATATTATTATAATTCCAGTATTTTATCATATATAATATCATTAAATCTATCCTTTATACGTACCACATATGGTATTCACGAATCAAATCACATTTAGGGGGCGGTAGTCCGCACTTCCTAAAATGAAGATATCACGTTTAACCATAATGGAAACAATAAAGGTATGATATAAATGAAAAATACATAATCTTAATTAAAACATAAATATATTATGTATCATATATAAATATAGTGACATATTAATGTCCACCTTTTAGGGTGTTAAAATAATATTGAACAATCATCGTTTCGTGAGGCAGAAATTCACCATCCACAGAAACAGTATGTTCTTTAACCATTAGATGTAGGTGTGTGTATGTGTAGCTCAAATTATTATTATAAAAACATCCTAGTATATTGAAGATACTAGATTTGTTACAAAATAAATTAATAAAAAGAGTTTAGTGTGTTGAAAAAGCAAAATAAAATAAAAGAACACAAGTGAAGACATTTCCATAAAATCGGGTATCTCTCTTTGATTTGAGCTCAAAGGCTTCCTTGGGAAGACTTCTTATGTAAGTGAGGCTTCTATAAGTAAGAGAGGGATGTGGATAGACAAAATTATTAGGGTTTGGCCAAGCTAAAGGCTTGAGAGGTGTGGGTAAGGTGGTAGAGGTGGGGGCCTTTTATAAGAGGAGAGGAGGGGCACGCTTGGAAAGTTAGAAAATGTTACTTTATTTTCAAATGAGATTCAGATTTTAAAGGTCCCACATTGATGTATTTCGAGGATAATTTTGTAAGGGTTCGAAATATACTCATCCAATAGGTATTTGACAAGTGTATGTTATAGTTTTAACATTATCTTTTCATTTTATTTAATTCCTTTATTAATGAGGTAATTGCTACATCCTTATGATGTCATAAATAATTTAATTTATTTAATGTCTAAAAATTATAATAAAGAATCATGATGTAGGAAATCGTTTTATCTTAAATTCATATTTATAGTCAAAAAAATGACTTGTATAACCCCATTTAAAAATTGTTTTAGTAAAATGACTCATGCTTGTGACATTTTTATTTTAACTTTAAATAAAAAAGTTATTTATGTCATTTTCCAACCAAAGTGGCTTCATGGGGTCCCCAAGTTGACCCATGGATTGTCTTGGTCGGCCATGACACATCCAATGAGGGTAGTACATGTTTCTAGGTCACTTCATATTATTAAATCATTATTTTTACCTTAAATTACACTAATTACCTCTAATCGCGATTAAAAACGTAAAAGTTACTATTCACCAAAAAATTATTTTAATCTCATTGATCCACATTTCAAATCTTAATGACAACCATGTATGTTGGATTTTTTAAATTCAAATCACATAGGTGGTAAAGTTTCATTTAAACAAAAAATCATTTTTTAGTCTACAACTTAGTGGTTTCACTATTCATCAAAAATTGAAGTTTTTCCGAAAAATACCAAAAAATCATCCTAAGCTATATTTGATATTCCGAATTCAAAAATGATGTCTATTTTAAAAAATTAAAAACATATATGTTGCATTAATTAATTTAATAATTAATTCTCATTGTCAAAACAAATAGTTGTTTTTAAAAAACAATATCTATTAAAAGATTGAAACTAGTTTATGTCCAATTTCAAAGTGAAATTAATTAAAATGACCACCATTAGATTAAATGGTAAAAATATATTCTAAATAAACTTTATATATAAATTAAAAATATAATATATCCATATAAATAAATCAGATTAAAAGGAGGTTTTGAATTAAAATTCAACATTTTCAATAAAAATGATCTTTATCGGAAAAATAACAAAATTTTACACAAAGTAAATTTTGATGTCCAAATTATAAATAAGGATTTTATTTTGTCAAATACAACATATAAAATTGTCAAAAGTATATTTAAAAAGGTTACTCCATCAAAAGGCGGTTAATCGACCTTTTGAAGAATATTAGAAGATTTATGCTTAAAACTTGGATTCATTTTCATTTTAAGCCTCCGACATTTATTGGATAAAACTAAAAATATTTGACAAACATATATAATAATTTTTTGTTAGTTCCATTCATTCCCACCATTACAACAATTATGCTTTAACTACCTTTTAAAATAATATTATTTTATTATTAGAGTGCAACATAAGATTTCAAAGAAACTCATTGTTGCGTATTGGGTATGCCCTCGAGCATAACATTCCCTTTAAAGTAATATTAATATTTTATTCAAAAATATGGATAAATATAAAAATGACATATTCTTTATTTACCTAGGGTGTTACATATAATTAGTAAAAAAATTTATGTGTAATGAAATGGGTTATAATTAAAATGGATGTCCAACGAAGAACTCAACAAAGGTTAAGTAGCCAAACTACAAGAAAGAAATTGGTGGTGAAATCCTTGGAAACTACTTCAGCAGATGTTGGTCCATCAAATTAACTTTTATTAGGTACACTGATTGTTTGTTCATATTATGCCAATGTTTTGTTTGATTTAGGGTCTACACACTTTTTCATTTCTGGTAAGTTTTCTAGTAAATTGGGAATTCCATATCAAGATATGAATCATGATATTATGTTGAAAAACTGGGGGAAATATTGAGACTAATAGAAATTGTAAGAACCTTCTTATCCTTGTGTGTGGAATGAATCTACATGTAAACCTTTTTGTTATTTTTCTAGTAGAGTTCGATGTTATTTTCGGTATAGATTGGATTTCTATTTACGATTCTAAGATTGATTTCAGAGCTATATAGGTTTCTTTTCTGAAGGTTTTTTAGTTTGTGTACTAGACTGAACCCTTACTTTTGATAACTTATCCAGAAGCTGGGAAACTAGTAAAATATGGAAATTAATGTTACATTGAAGATATTGTTGAAAAAAAAGGAACTGTTCAGAATAATGATGTAAAAATAGTAAATAAGTATCTTATTGTTTTTTCTGATGAGTTTCTTGGCATAATACCTGATCATGAAGTTTAATTTTCTATTTTCATAGTTCCTATTGCTAATCCAATATAAAAACCCCCTTATCAAATGGAAAAAATATAATTTTTATAGTTAAAGAAGAAATTATAGATGTTATTAGATAAACATTTCATTTGATATATCACATCACCATGGGGTTCCCCTATCTTGTTTATTAAAAATTTATATGGTTCAATGAGACTTTTCATTGATTACAGTGAATTGAATGAAATCACTGTTAAGAACATGTATCATATGCCTCATATCGATGATTTGTTTGATCATCTCTAGGTAGCTCGGTTTTTTTTCAAAGATTGATAAGGGGTCAGGATATCATCTATTGATGGTAAAGGTAGCATACATTATGAATTTCAATTTTCGTACTAGATATGTCCATTATAAATTTTTAGTAAGGCCTTTTGGGATTACAAATTCACTTGTTGTATTCAGGTATCTTATGAATTGAATTTTCTGTGAGTTCATGGATAAGTTTTTTTGTTGTGTTCATTGATGATATTTTCTTTATTTCAAAAGTAAACAAAATAATTATAGTCATTTAAGGGTTGTATTCAAAACCTTTGAAGAAATGACACTATTTGGGAAATTCAGCATGTGTGAGTTTTGGTTACAAAAAATTTCATTCCCTGGTCACATTGTTAAAAAAATGGAATAACTGCTGATCCTACCAAAACAAAAGTTGTATAAGAATATACAAGACCAAAAAATATTACTAAATATCATAGTTTTCTTGTTTTAGCGGGTTATTATCGGAGGTTTGTTGAAAAAAATTCATGGTTATCCAGCCCACTAACTAAGTTAACTTGAAAAGGTGTTAAGTTCATCTAGACAAATGAATGTGATGATTGTTTTCAGGAATTGGAAAAAATATTGGTAAATGATCCCATTTTTGCTCTACCTTCCAGAAATTTAGAGTTTGTTATCTATAGTGATGCTTTGTTGAAAGAAAATGGTTGTGCCCCAATTCAAAATGATCAGGTAATTGCTTATGCTTCACATTAGTTGAAACCGCTTGAGTTAAATTACCCTACACATGATTTGGAATTAGTTGTTGTTGTTTTGCTTTAAAAATTTGGAGGCATCATATGTATGGGGTAAATGTGAAATATATACCAGCAAAAAATATTTATGTATATATTCACTCATAAATAATTAAATACGGGACATAGGAAATTCTTGGATTAATAAATTATTATGATTGAACAATTCATTATCATCCGTAAAAAATAAAATAATGTGGCTAATTATTTGATTTGAAAATTCAATGCTTCATTATACATGTTACATTTGGAACGAGGTCCTTTGGTGTTTGATTTGATGAAATTTGGAATAGAAGTTGTTGGTGCATGAAATTACTCTGTTTTGTTCCAGGTGTTGGTGAAATCATCTCTATTAGACAGAATTATGAAAGCATAGAAGGAAGATAGTGAGTTGCCAAAAAATGCATGGTTGGTTCAGAAGGGTAGGTATTCTAATTTTAACATTGAAAACGACTGTGTTTGGAGGTTTGGGATTAGATTATATATCTCTTGTGATTCACAGTTGAATAAGGAGGTGTTATGTGAATCTCATAGTTATCCTTTGTCACTTCATCCGGGTAGTACTAAGATGTATAGAGTTCTTCGAGAGTATTACTTGTTGGATGGAATGAAAATAGATATTGTTGAGTTTACTATGAAGTGTTTGATTTGTTAATAGGTTAAAGTAGAGTGAAAGTTACAGAATGGGATGACTCAGTCTTTACCAGTGCTAGAGTGGAAATTGGAAATCATATCCAAGGACTACGGTGTGATATTATCAAAGACATCATGAGAAAATAACACAATGTGGTTTATTGTTTATTGATTGACTAAATGTTCTCATTTCGTTCCTATTCAAGATACTTTTTCTCTAGATCAACATTCTAGAGTGAATGTTAATGATATAGTTAGGTTTCATGGTGTTCCCTACTATATTTTATCTGATCATGATCACAGGTTTACTTATAACTTTTGCAAAGGCCTTCAGATGTCGTTGGGTACTTAATTAAATTTTAGTACAGCTTTTATCCTCAATCAGATGGGCAGTTATAAAGAAAAATTCAGACCTTGGAGGATATGTTACATGCTTTCTTGATTGATTACAAGGGAAGTTGGGACCAACATCTTTTTTGGTTCAATTTTATTATAATAACAGTTTTCATTCCATTATACAGATGGCCCAATTTGTTGCATTTTATGGGAAGAGATATTGAACTCCATCTTTTTGTGATGACGTAAGTGAAAGGAATTTGATGGAAGCAGAATTGGTAGAAGAGATAGTAGAAAAGGATCATTTGATTCAGAAGCCCATGAGATCAGCTAAGAGTAAGCAGAAAGGTTTTGTAGATAAACAGATGAAGGATCTTTCTTTTAAGGGAGGTGATCATGTCTTTCTAAAAGTTTCTCCATGGTAAATTGTAATCCGTTTTGGGAAGAAGGGAAATTTAAGTATGAGGTTCATTGGACCTTATGAAATCCTAGATAATTTTGGATAATTTGCATATAGAGTGGATTTACATCCTTTTTTATCCCTAGTACACAATGTTTTTCATGTTTCAATGTAGAAAATATATATGCCAAATCCAACTCATGTTTTGAGCCCAGAGTTAGTGTAGTTGGAAGAGAATCTCTCTTATTAAGAACAACCAGTCAAGGTTCTTGACTAAAGTGAGAAAGTGTTGCGAAATATGGTAATTCATTAGGTAATGGTTTTGTGAAAAAACCAAAATGGTTTAAGATGCAAAGTGGAAATCTGAAAATTATATGAGGGACAAATACTGCCACTTATTTGATAATTGAATAAAATTGCTGGGACGCAATTCCCAGAAGGGGGGAAGGATGTAACATCCTAGGAAATTAAAGAATATATTATTTTTAAATTTATTAATATTTTTTAATTATATATTAATTTAACATTAAATGGCATTCTATATTCGACAACATAATCAGTACGCAACAACTAGTTTCTTTGAAATCTTACGTTGCACACAACGCTGAGTCATACTGAAAAATAGTAATATAATAATATTTTAAATGGTTGTTAAGGTATAGGAACTTTATTGACGTTAATGTACATAACTAACTACATATGTATATAAATGTTTTTTAAATGTTTTTAAATTTATCAAATAAATTTTAGAGTCTTAAAATAACAACGAATATGATTTTAAGCACCAATAGTCAAATATTCATTTAAAGGTCTTTGTACCACATTTTGATCGATAACCCTCTTTAAATCATGTTTTGGTCACTTTTATTTCTTCTATATGAAAAATTAAAATTCTTCTTTAAAATCAAAACATCAAAATTTTCTTTGGATAAATTTTTGTGATTTCTCTATAGAAATTTATTTTTAATGAATATTAAAAAATACAGTATTTTAATTCAAAACTGCCTTTAAATATAATTTATTTATAAGTGTATATTATATTTTTATTTGGTTTTAATGTTTAATTATATTAGGTGTTTACCATTTATTCCAATGTTGGTAATTGGAAATAATTTCACTTTGAAATTTGACATAACTAAGGGTCAATCTTATGATATTTATTATTTCATAAAAACAGATTTTGTTTTGACTGCGAAAATTATTTAGAAATTAATTTTTTGCACTTATGATTTTTGAATTTGGAAAAATTAATTCCAAATTTGGAATAAATAGATTCAAATTGTGTAAAGAATTAACTTTTATTTGTATACATTATGAATATTTAGTTCAGTAAAAATTATAATTACCATGGTTAAAAGGTAAATCTAGTAAATAAGGGTAAACAATAATATTATAATATTATTAAATTACCCTAACATGTGTCCCAATCCTATTTGTTGACACATTTATGACTATGGGAATCCTTGGGATGATTTTGGGACCCCATGAAGCCACTTGGGAGTGATAATGACACATTATATTAATTAATTTAATGTAAAGACCAAAATGACTTAAACACGTATCTTTTAGTATATTAATTATTAAATGGGGTTATATAAATTATCTATTAGACTATAAATATTAATTTAAAATATAAAACTATTACCTACATCGTGAAAATTTTCTTATAATTTTTATAAATCAAATTAATTAAAATATTTATGACACAATAATGATGCATTTTTTACCTCATTAATGTAAGATTTGAATAAATATAATTATAACGATTAAAATAATATCCAAAACCTATCAAAATCTTATTGGACGATTTTATTTCATACATGAGTCATCTTATATTTTACATTAAGATGTTTTTTATCTTTAGGAACTTAAAAACATTATATAATAAAATCATATTTTTAAACATTCCTATAGAGCCCCTCACCCCCTTATAAACAGTACACACTTCTAACCCATTTCTCACACTTTGAAAGCCCCTTGAATTGTCTAAATGATTAAAATTTAATGTACCTAAATCCCTCTATTCCTCTTATATTCCTTCCCCTATGCATAAGGAAATTCAATTAAACATTTTGGTCTAATCCAAAGGGAGATACCTGATTTAAAGGAAACATCTTCTCTTAAGTTCATTGGATTTATTTTACTTCTCTAACCCCCTAAACAATTTTATTATTTTAATTTATAACAACACCAATGTCCTAAATATACTAGGTTGTTGTTATGAGAATTATCCTAACTACAATTACACACACCTCCATCTAATGGGTAATGAACATACTGTTTCTATGGATGGCGAACTACTACCTCACGAAATGAGGATTATTCAATCTTATCCTGCCACCACTTATGGTGGCCATTAAGATAAAACTGTATTTATATGATATATATATATTATATTTATATGGGTTATATTCTTATGTATTTTTCACTTATATGATACCTTTATAGTTTCCATAGTTGGTAAATATGATAATTTCATTTGAGGAAGTGTGGACTACATTCCCCTCAAACAGATATGACTCATTCATGCCATACATGGAATGTATATAGTATGGAGTTAATGAATTTATATATTATATTATACTTGAATTATAATATACCTATGTATTATTATGATTTTATTCCATTAAATATGATATATAAATGAAAGAAGCGTTCATGCGTACATATAGCTTACCGTCTCCATTAATGGTGCATTTCATTTGTTATCTCCAAATGTTATGTACTATTATAAATATATATATATATATATATACTGGATATATATGATATATATGATATCTAAATCTTGAATATAATTCTGGAGAAAATGGAATTATTACCACATGGACAATTTATAATTATAACAAGTTCCTTTTTAAATCATGTTCCGAACATCGACAAAATGTATGATATGAACTCAAATAATTTACTACTTTTTATAGAAAGATAATAGTTGACATAAAATGAATTCTAAACTTGAATAATGTTCTTATTAATGTATAAATTTACTTTAGATTATTATTTTTAGAGATTAAATAACGATCAAGTCAAGTCAAGTCAGACACGAGGTAAGGTTCTTTTCTCAATCCCCTCTCATTGAGGCATATTTTTTTATACATGACATTATTTTATACGGTTTATAAACACCATTTAATTATTATTTCATTCAAATGGAATATTCTTCTATGAATAGTTATACAAAAATTTAAAAATGAATGTTTCTTTTTCACATACGTGGTGACAATGACCATTCCACCACCACAAGTACTATTAGATCTTTGGCTTTCTTAAAAATTCATAGTGTTTTTATTAATGTAAAATAAATACCATATAACCTTCATTAAGTAATTAGGTATTGAAAATGGTTTTTATAAATAATTGATTATTTCAATATCTTGAAAGGATATATTGTGATTTTAATGTGGAATTTTTATCTTTCTTTTATTCTTGTTTTATATGTTATGGTTCGTGGGCATATTTTACGCATATGGGTGGTTCAGTGACAACCCTAGGGTGGGTGAGCCTCAGATAGCTCTCCAATAAAATGGGTATTGTGACAAAGGTAAATTAGAATGTTTCTCCTATGAGATTTAGGGAATATACAATTATGGGTATTCCAAATGTAACTCCCTACGAAGTAGTGATAACAACAACATAAGCATGTAATTTATTCCATAAGTTACCTTTAAGATTTATGATTTCAATACATATTTCATAAATATTAAGATTTCATGTGGTAGGATAAAGAACTTATGTTATGTATGTATTGATCATATAATGTTTTCTTTCTTTCTTTTATAACCCTTACTGGGATTTTTCTGTTAATCCCATGTTTTGAAAATTTTTTCACTAGACATAAAGTTGAATAGGGGCAATAATGAGATCAAGGGGAAGTCATGATATCTAAAACATGGTACTAGAGATGACTCTTTTTCTTCAAGAGTTTTTATTTTTTGAAAAAAATTAAAACTGAGTAGAATTTTCTACATTGTAATTTTTGAGATGTAATGTAATAGTTATGGACTCATTCTCCAAAACACTAAACCTAATAAGATCTTCAATGTGAATTATTCATTTAATTCATGATTATTTAATGTATTAAGGCCGGGTCCTTATAATTATGATTACAAAGATGAACTCATTTTGTTTCTCTTATTTGAAAAATTAATCATTTTAACCGACACAGGTCCGTACGATGTTCTACAATAAATGTTTCCCTGTTCTATATACCATATGGTCAATCAGTGCCTTCTTCTTATTGGATGTATTAGCATCGTTTTTATAACAATGGGTCAGTCACTATTTCCCATCTAATGTATCGATATTAGGATCTCATTTGACTCTTCTTTCTCAACAACTAAAAAATCAAGTATGCATACGGTAGAATGCCACACAAAATTCTACAAGGATACCAATATTTAAAAAAATGAATTAGGGTAATTATTTCATCTGATGTACAAGATTTTACACCTGTGTTTCAGATAGACCTACTTCTATCGGTTACTAATGGGTTGTTCTTTGAAGCTCACCCAATTTATTTTTTAGATAGATGTATTGACAGATAACTAAAAATAATGAATCATCCAAATTAGGAATTGTAAAGTCCGTTAATCTCAGTATAACAATGTTTCCATCAATTCATGTATTATTATATCATTAAGGGGTAAAAATATTTATGAAAAATGAATGAACTGAAAATAATTGTCATTTTTTATGTTGAAATATCTATAATAAAAATTCCTACTATTTGAGAATCTATATCCTTCATGTTTTATAAATGTAATCCATTGTAGCATATAAATTTACATAAATATCCCAATAATATAATCCATATGAAATATATCTTGATGATTGATTAGATATAAAATGCGGGTTCTAATTGAAAACGTTTCCAGTATTATTCCTTCATATAAACATTCACCAACATCAAAACAACATATTGATCTATTGAAATAATATGTAATCAAAATTAAAATAATTTCTAAAACCCCCACCTTTTTTGTTTTTTGTTATTACATAACTAAAAATTATACTCTGTTTAATCAACTTTTTCACCATTAAGTATATTTTTTTCTCCCCCTATATTCCTTCTCACCCTATATGTATTCTCCCCCTTATTGATAATCAAATTCAAATAGATCACTCCTCATTCTAGAAAAATTCATTATGGGAAAAAATATAATTATGTGATATTGATAAAAAATATTCTTTAGCTATAAATTATTAAGACTATGTGGTAGAATATAGGGATGAAAATAGGTGTTCATATCAAATGTGATCAATGTTTTCAACAAGACAAATTTTATATAAAAAATTTTCATGATTATTTCAACATTATAATATATGGGGAAATCATGTGATGATTTTATAAGACAATAAAATCGTACATCCAAATTGAAAAAAATATATAAATGTTAATTTTTATAGATAAAACATTCCAAAAAATATATTCCTTAACCTAAATACTTTATTTTTTCAGAAGAGTAAGATACTCAAACACCATCTTCCTAACATCATAACCTTTAATTTACATCACATAAGTAGAAATTAAAAGGTATTTAGGGAATAAGGAGAAACCATAATATATTTATAGAAGGATTAGTTTGACTAATATTCATCTCTCAGTTCAGAATTTTTTTTCAATTTCATGGATTTGTTATTGGATTTGTTTTATTCATTTGATTCAACCCTCTTAGATTTCATAAAAAAATTCATCTAATATATAGAATAATTAGATGAAACTATTATCTTCTCTTCTACTATGGTTTACTTTTTCATATATATTATATATAAAATTAATCATTAATTTCAAAATTTTTAGTAGGATAGTCAATAAAATAGTAACATTCCCATCATGGTCACATCTCTTTCCTGTTTTCTGAATCTTCTAAATCAAAATAAATTTATATAATTTTATCTACTTTGATCTCATCATTATAAACATATTTCTTATCCTTTTCATTAGAATAATTTTTTTATTATTTCATGTATATATAATTGGAAACCTATTCTGTGAAAATAACAAAGAACTCTTTCATTTTAGACTCATCATGGTTACTTCCCTCAACATTTTTAATGTAACCAGCTTTCTTAATGTACTCATTTTTCATTCATGATACTTAAAATTAGAAAACTTGAGGGTTTAATTTTTTGGATCCAATGGTTTCATAGAAAATGTTGTGCTTATTTTTTCACCATATCCCACTCCTATATTTTTACCCATTACCAGATAGAGACATGTTCAACCTTAATGAATAGGAATTGTGTATAAAAATTAAAAAACAATAGTAGTTTCCTATCAATATTAATTTTTTGGATTTGAAGAAAAATTATATAGATCTTGTTTTATGTGGTTTCATCCTAAATTTTGGACTAAATTAAACTGGTTGATATTGTTCAAAAGTGTATCTATCTTTCTTAATGAAATATTTTTCCTACATTTCTACTTTTGTAAGACCTTATTTTAACCCTCTTTATATGTTTAACCATTATCAATGACCACCTTAGTAATGTGTCCATTCAGAGTACTTATATGAAATTTTGTTCAAAGAATAAATTACAATGTTTCTAATAATTTATCTTGTTTCTCAAACAAACTATTTATAATAAAAAATTTCATCTTTTGAGATTCATCTATATTCAAATTTTTCTTTTTAATTTCGTTATGCATAGATTATGTCAAGTGGAAATTCTCTCTATAAGATGATTTTTCATATTAAAATTTCAACTTCATTTCGAAAACAACAATTTTTATTAACATTGTTATAACCAAACTGAGATTCTTTTATTTATTCATTTTTCGATTATCACTCCAAAAATTTAAATGTTTTATATCATTCATCAACATTTTTCATTCATTCTTGAGATGGGTATTTTTATGAATTAATGCTTCAAAATTCTATTTTCTAATTCAACCCATTTATCATATCTATTCATAGACATAATTACTCCCTAAAGACATACATCGATTTCTATTATGAGCAATAAGGACACATTGGTGATCAGTTTTGTCTCTAGATGATATTCATGACCCATCCCAAGGGGCCAATATTTTGACTCCCCATGTCAGCCTCCAATATTCCAAGAGATTATGTCTATTAAAATGTAGGATAATCACTATCATGGGATGTATTACCTATGTACATGCACACATGAACACATCTCCTTTCTCAAAAATGATAAAATATAAAAACCACTATGAAAACATGCATGGAAACCACTATATCCAAAAAACAGAGTATGAATGTAGATAAATGTTAAGGTAATGAGGCCATAATACATGCCCAACAAAAAAATACAGTAACCAAAAGTCCATACTATAAGAAAAAGGTACTCAAACTACTATTTAAAAGCCATAGGAACACAAACTGGTATGTCATGTCACATAAAGGACCATGTTGATCTGGTCCTCTTCTAACTCCATCAAAGATTTAATCATCTTTATAATACATGATACATGCGGTAACATCCCATGTAGTGGTGAGTAAAAAAATACCCAGTAGGACAACCCCAAACCACAAAAAAATAATATACCAATGGAAATTATAGTAGAATATACACAAGTATATGTCATTAGACCATATAATAAGAATATCTGGATACACTCAACTGAGACACACATTATAGTGGAATGTCACAACCACCACATACCAACCCTTGGATTTGAGCATGATGATTCGATGATGAAATCATCCTACAGAACACATTCTCGATTCTGAAAGCACTAATGACATCAATCTAGTATATATTTCCCATCGAATCATTCTATGAGAGAGATAAGATGATAGATCTAAAGAGTGATAAAATACAACAGATTAGGTTAAAATCTAGGGTGATGAAGTTATATGAACAACTAAATATGGATTAACATGCTAATTATAGGATTGGTGCCTACATAGTGTTGGTCACATCCATACCGAGCCATCCACATTGAAAATGAAGATGAAGAGAGGATCCTGCACTGGGCATTTGAGGGGTTGAAAAAAATGTTGTCTTGGAATTATTATTGATGGGATCGTAGTCCTAAAAGTAAGAAATGATATTATACATAACATCATAGATGTGATAAGGGGAAAGAACCACAATCTCAATTGTCCAAGATATAGATTATAGGAGAATCAAGCCATGTAAAAAGGGGTACACAACATGTATTTGTGTCCCAGGTCATGTCATGTGTCCCCGAGTACTACCTGGGAACAATAGACAATGACAATCCCAAACTTTTTATATATTAGATAGTTACACTGTGTTTTGAACTATTCAAATGTTGTTTCTATCCATGTGGGGTCTCACCGTGTACTCTAGACGTGTTCCATTACACTATATCATCTTGTGCATTCATGACCATGTACGAGTACTTGGTTTAATCCATGTAACTGCTTCATTCCATGTCATGTTGGGGAGTACATGTGGTGTAAGAAACCAGTTTACTCCACTCGGTGTTTCAGAACATCCAATGTACATGCTAATTTTTTCAATGATGAACACTCATTGTTTTTTCGAAACTACATTTTATGTGTATCAGGTTATCCATTAACATGTGTTCATCCTCCTATCACCCCAATATATCTCCATGAACATTTTTAAGTGTTCAGTTCTGCTCAAAACTCTTGATCAAATGTCTTCTAGTCACTCTAACACCAAATCTATCTGATCATGGATTTCAAATGACATGGAAAATGTGATAAAATATATTTATTTTAATTTTGAAAGAACATAGATTCAAAACCAACCATCATTCGATCTTCCACCACTCCCACCATAACACATCTGTTGAGTGATACCTATATCAAATATCTAGTTTCATATTGTTACACCATGAACCAAAGGAGAAACAATTAATTGTTCAATTTTGGGGGAATAAAAAAAGACACACGAAGAGTCCATGAAATTGGTGGGAGGAAAAAACACAAGGAACAAACCAAAGAAAAATATCATTTTCTTTTTATTCAAGCCTTGATCTATTCCAGTATGAATTATAAACAAATCAAGAACAAACAATAGAATCATATCATGATAAACTCTGAAAATATAATCCCATCCTGCTAGTATGATAGATCCAAGGGATAATTTTTCATCGAATCTGTCTGCATTCATCATTTGAATCAATAATGAGAAATAATATTTGAAATAACACGTCATAACTTGATTTTGGATTTCTCACTCATAAAGATTAGTCATCATGTTATTACCATTAGAGAGATCTTCCAAAAATGTCATTCATCGATCTCTGAATCAAATTTTTGTTGTCTCCTACCGCATTGATTCCATAGACCTCTCTCTCCATTACATCCAATGGATTCCAAAGATATGATATTAACCCTATATCTCTGCAAAATGCTTTATATAAAATAAAGGTGTCACTACGTTGCGACATCGCTGAAATGAAAATGAAATAAATTTTTATAAATTTATTTTATTCATTTATAATTCCCATGATGACTTTCAACAATTGACCTGATACAACTAATGATTGGTCATAGATAGGGTAAATTCTATATTCTAAACACCAGGGTGTGTTCAAAATTCAGATCTAAGAACTTGTTCTGAATTTATTCTATTTTTAGGAAAACTGCGTGTGCGTGCAATTTAATATTGTAATATTTTTCAAAAAATTGTCTCGAACACACTAGGATTCAAAATCACAAGTTTTCTGTGATTCTAGCCTCCAATTTAACTCATATAAAATTTATAAATAATACATGGATAAATATGGGATATTATATTCTCCCCACCTCAGGGCTTTACATCCTTGAAAAAGAAAAACCAAGGCTACTCCAATATATATGGGTACTAGGCACGAATATTAGCCTCCTAATTCAAGGTTCTCTTGTTGATATTCTCAAGATTCCACTGGACACACACTAGTGGAACAAATATCCAATTATGGTACCTCTAATACAGATCAATGATCTCCATTGGGTACTCAGTAAACATATATCTGTCCTCTATGTCTATCTTTTCCATGTCTATGGTGTGAGATGAGTCATGCACATGCCTCCTAATCTACGACACATGGAAGATGATATGTACATAGTATAAATATGGGATAGAGACAATAATATGACACATCTCAAGATTTATGTATAATATGAAAGGGGTTGATGAATGTCAGTGGTTCATGGGTTCATCCCCAGCAGAATGGATCATTAAATTTAGAGAAGTCCTTAAAGTGGTGCCCAAGGTACTTGTGTGAAAAAACATACTCTCTACCAGGATGGAGTTGAATGAAGAAATTATTTTGGATAAGTCCTCAATGTGGTTCTCTAATTAGTCCAAATCACCATCGGCATGCATGGTTATTTCACTACATAATTCTGGAATGCAAGACACATGAACGCCCAATCTCCTTTCACCAATGGTTTTATTTTTTCCTTTAAATAAACCCTTGGGTCATTCATTTGATTGAAAATATTTCCCTGAATCCTAATTGAAGCTCTGGTTGACCTAGTTATTCTCCCAAGTCTCCCAAAACATTCATGTGGGCTCTTTATATCCTAATGAGGAGTAACTGAAGGAGGATCATAAGACATAAGTCATTTTAGTGTTTGAAATCAAAAACACATGCACAAAAAAATCACCCAACCTCCCTAAATATAAAATTCTTGTGTGCCACCTATTCCTCCCACAAGTACTTTAGTTCCCCACTTTTGGGAATACATTTCAATACAATAGAATGGTTGAGTCATGTGTCACCCACGTATCAACATCCAGAATGTTCGTCAATCATGTGAACATCAGGTCGCCCAAGCCTACTTGCATGACCATACTTGTGTGTCATTATCTACATGGGTGCCCCTCTTGGATTCACCTAATCTAATTAGTCTCCAATCCATAAATCCCTCCTCCATGCCATTAATGGAAATGAATCTTCATCAATTACTCTCTTGTCTGAAAGGGATTTTTTTGAGACCTCCTCTAAAACCACCCGACATATCAAACCTTTGGGAAACGCACATCAGTGTGTCTCTTATTTGGGTTTGTATACCCAAAATTAGAGGTTTCCAAATTTTATTCATAATGGGGTTAGAATTAAAAAACAGTTCGTGGGATTGTATATCCGTATTGGCATGGAAATTTCTCCTAGTAAGACTATTGGGATGTTTCCAGTTTGGAGGATTAGTGTTTGGGTTCGGACCTCCCATTCTCATCTTAAAGACATGTCTTTTCCCTGGTAAGGATGGTATGTTTCACACTTACTTTTCCATTCATCCAATGGAAAATTCTCCCTCCCCAACTAGGATCAATATTGGGGAAGCCATCCTAGTGTAAGACCCTAACCTTATAAGTATAAGGTTGTAGTATTTCTCTTCTCTACATCCTTCACCTTCACTCTTTCCAAACTGTAGACCCTTTTCCAATTTAAAGTGAATAAACGTAAGTCTCTTCTCCACACCCCTTTCTCTGTTCTTCATGACCTCTTTCACCATTGATGTCATAGGCACACCCTCTTCCACCAGTGGAGGAGGAAAAATGTGGGTGCCTTTGCTAAATATTTGAAATCCTCTTGTTTCTCACACCAAGCATAACCCAGGTGGGAATAGAGATTTATCACGATCACAAAATTTGTACAATTACTTGAACTATGAGAACTCTGAATCCATATCCATCTAGGTTATATAGGATGCCTACCTGAAGGCCCGAGCTCAAAAGGGTGTCCTTCCAAAAGTGTTCACCCAATCATGTCCGCTCAAATGGTCAGTTCTCATGCATAAGCCCAAAAATAATGAATAAACTATGAAAACTCTAATTCTCACCATAATTGGGATACATAAAAAGCCTTCATCAGGGCTCGCGCTCACAAGATATCCACTTCAGGAATCCAATCCTAATTCCCTTAATCTGGGTATCCTCCTTAGGATTAATCCCCAACCCCCCCCCCCCCCAATTCATCAAGGAATTATTTTCATTATGAATGCACAAAATCATTTCTCTCAGAGGACAATACTCTCTTATGAGACATATCGAACTACGTGGGATTTGATTCCCATCCACATGGGGGAATTAGGAAGCATCCTTTAGGATCAAATCCAACACATTGAATTAAACTTGTTCTCCTTGGTCCATATGCTCAATAGGGTCTAATATTACTAGGAAACCCATATTCATTCCGTGTTCCTTGGAATTATTAAGAATAACTCCAAAATCAATTCTTGACTAAGAACCTTTCATATAGATGTCCTTACCACATGACATTAATGTTTTGTGGATATGTCTATATCACATGACCATAAAAGGTATGATATGTCCCATTATGAGGCACTGATTCCTTTCACAAGGATACGTAGGAAGTCCATTTTATGAATATGATACCAATATCAAAAAAACCTTCATCTTCCTAGAAGAAAATAAATTTTAGAGTGCCCCTTAAGTGGCTTAAAAAGATATATCATTATATTTATGATTATAAGATTCTCCTAATAGTATATGAGAGGACACCATTGATGGATAACCTCAAATACATTCTGATGTCTCCATTAATGAAGAACCTAGAATATATGTGGATGATTCAAAATTTTAGACATGTAAATAAGTGATTTAAAATTCCAAGTGAAACCTGTATTATACATAGTAAATTAAAAAGTATTAAATGAAAATATCTCAAATTTATAATGTGATTCCTTGAGTAGAAAATAATTTCCCAAAAGAGTGTGAGGAGTATGACCTCCCATCATCTCGAACAATGAATGTTCTTAAGTATTGTAAAGATCACACATAACGAACGCCTAAATTTGGAAGGTAGGTCCATTTTGGATAAAGATGTACTGGATGTTTCCAGTTTCAAAAATAAATCCAATGAAAACCGCCTAAAAGCATTTATTGTTTAATTAGAACACTAGTTTCAAGGAAATACAAAAAAAATGGTAAACCTGATGTGATTCTGTAACCAAGTTAGTATTGATACCCACATATCACACCACTATCAATTGATAAAGGAAGGTAAGAAGAAGGAATGAATCATGCATGTGTCCATCTAAAATATGTTTCATTAATGCATTTATTTATTGTACTCATTTTTTTATTCTGAAATCCATTCAGTTCAAAACGGCTTTCTTCAAGACGAAACCTATGTATTTCATAGTTGAAACTCAATATGGATCCTCATCCACGGGAACAACGTCATCACCCACTCGGAATCATCAATTCTTGGTCTCAAATTTGATGGTAAAGTATTATCATCAACACGATACTATACCAACTTTGTAGGCTTCCCGACAGGCTCTCTAGGTTAACAACAACCCTCAATCATCTGGTCAACGATGACCATTTATCCATAAGTAGATGGTGTCAACCACCATCTTCTACTATTTAGGGCCCTTATATAAGGAACACAACATCCAGTCCCTCCCATACTATCGGGAGGTATATCAAGAATACCTTCATGGACTCAATTCAATGTTGTAGTTGACATTCCCAAGGAATCCCACCTAAAATCTCCACCGGTAGAATCCCGCGGTAGTGAATCCCCCAACATGATATGGGTGTTTTTTATCTAGATGTTCGACCCATGTCCATCAAACCCAAGCATGCAAGAGGAACCTCCAAGGAAAACTTCTAGCTGATAGGGAGAAGATTCTTACCTTTTCCCCATCTGATGAAGTCCATCATCCTAACATTATGGAAAACATCGAGCGGGCACATATAATTGTCTGTCCTAATTATGCTTCCTAGTATAATCATATGAATATTACCCACAAATACCTCTAGAAAAATATTTGGGAGTATCTTGAATTGGATGATACACTTGTTTACAAATTACCATCAAGTCAGCAGTTTCATCCGACTGCATTTAAGGAAGCCCACCAATCAAATGTGGTGGAAAATAATAAACATGAACATACAACTGCTTACATGAAACAATTCTACCAGTGGTCTTATCCTCTATTGTAGAAAAAAGTTTTTCATCCATGATTGAAGGAAAATATGTTTCAATTACATACACCATCAAGCATTCATCAAGACTGCGAAAAACCTCATTTGGTAGCACCTGGAGAAGTCAATTGGAAAGATCTGATGACAAATCTGGGGCAGACTCTACTCTTTACACCCATACATGAGTACTGTTCATATCCAATTTTTGGAAAGGGAGGAAAACATCAAGGACATACACCTACTCAATATACATATTGGATGTATATTCCCATTCCATCCACTAATGACTCAAAAAACATCTTATCAATGGTGAAAGGGAAAACATTAATTCATACCCACATTCTAAAATCCTGCTATAATATCATAACTAACACATCACAAGTACCTGTGTAATAGACACATATATTATTCCCTATACTAGGTTTGACACATTGGCATGCCTTCCCTGAGCAGATGCAAACCTCTGTTTCAGTCCAAGAGGGTTATGGGACATACACCCTATATCATACAGACAACCTGATTGGGAACACAGACCCTTTCCGGTTGGAGGTAATTTGCATGTTATGATAACCACTAAAAGGATGGAACATACACCAACCATGATATCCACTTCTCCCAGATGCTGGCCTATATTAAATTTATGTGAGAATTCAAGAATAATTATTTCCAAACACGGTTGGAAAATCATGATCCATGATATGATATGTCTCATCTTAATAATGGAGTTCATAAAGACCTCTGACATTTATCTATTATAGCTCAAGATCCTAGCCTCTCATTACCAATTTATGGGAGTGGTAGAATTAATTATGATGTTCCCCATAGGAATCATCCCCATGATGTATTTCTTTATGAAAATTCAGTAAATCTAGAGAGCCTATCTCCGGATGATATCTTCAACAACCCTCCATGTGGCCTGAAGACCAAGGATAAAATAGATTTTTCCCTAACTATAATCCACCATGGTGGTCATACACATGATTTAATTCACATTGAATGTTCTCTCTAAAGTAATATTTTACATTGTCAAGATAATTATACAATTGACAATGTGATGATGAGAAATCCCTCTTATCTCTAGGAACATTCCAACACAAAGTCGGTCATGTCTAAAACCTTTTCATAAATAGGTGAAATACTTTATCAAATAGAAGAAGTCTTAAGGAAATAATCATTCCTCTAACATGACATGGGTCATTTTTATTCTAATATAGTAGGGGATAATGTGAATTTTTCCATTTTTTAATAAAATAATAGAGAAGCATCTACATGGGTTAGTACAAGTTTAGAAACCTCTAGTAAATTATAATGAAGATATGTTGAACATGATAAAATAATTAGATGAAAGAGAAGTGCCAATCATGTTCTGGCATTTGGAAAATTCTCAAAGCATAATTCCAGAATTGATGGTAGAATATTGTATTCACGATACATGCTTAAACTTTTAGAAGATGCTTTTTCATTTGAAACTGGAAGTATTACCATATGATGAATATCAAAATCATGTAATGTTAACAAGTGTGTTTTAATTATAAATTTATTTTCAATCTCCCTTAGATTCTAGAAATATAGAGGTTGAAAAGTAGAAAAAAACCCTTCACGTTCAAAACACAATGCTCTAAAAAGGATATTCTTTTAAATTTCTGACACCCCAACTGGTGTTCATATTAGAGGATTGGGTGCACATAGTGCATTGCATTTCAATGAACTTCAGAATCAGCATAGCTTGCCAAATGTGGTCTCATGCAATGTTATTGACAATGGATATCTACAATCAACATATTTTTTATGTAATCATGTATTCATTTCTGAACAAGCCTCAACAAGACATCATAAGAGCTAGGCCCAACGAAAGAAAGCTGTTGAGATAAATTTTCACAAAAAATCTAAGAATCCTTAGTAGGCCTCCCACATAGAAGATTCCAGCTTTCAGATGATGGAAATGAATGAAATAGCACAATGATCTTCTGAAATAGGTGATTTAAGTGGCTTTTGTATAATGTACATAACTAATGCCCAAACATAAATTTGAAAAATTAGAAAAGTAGTTGCGTGAATATCAGTTATAGAAGTTCATGGTCCACCCCAGCCTCTATGGATGGGGGATTGATTAATTCGTCCTTTGAATTAAATAAACAATGTTCAATGGTTTAAAGAAGATGATTAATAAGAACAACCATAGTCTATCGGGTATGGGGATTTTTTAAATCTGAAATCGTGTCCTCAACCGAAATCAGTTTTCTCTTGATTAGGGAAGATGCCACAAATAAATCTCATAACTAAATTACCCAAGGATTCCTTTTGAGTAACTATATTCCAAAACAATTCCTATAAATTCAGAATATAAAAGAATATGGTCACATAGAAGATACATAAAGAGACGATCTTAGAAAGATACTGACAAAATGTCATCAATTCATTATACATCAGTATTCATTAAAAGAAGTAGAGAAGATCAATAGAAAATGAGTCTAGTTCAAAGGAATCATAAGATGAAGTTATTATCAATAATATGGAAAACACATAAGAAAATAAAGGAGTTATGTTTTCCTGAAATCAGAGGCTTGCAAAAAATCTAGGAATTCCCGAAAAAATAAACTGCAACTCAATCAAAATGTATCTAATGAGTGGAAAGGTAAATGTCAGATAATGTCTCACATTTCCACCGGAAACGGTCAATCTATTTCTAATGAAAAAATATTTGAATAGCAAGAATATGATATGAAAGAGTTGAAAAGACTCAATATAGAGTTACTTAGAAGTGGAATTTCTTCTATATATTATCCCCATGATGATCCTAAAAGTGCACATCCTGTAGGAGCTCCTCAGAAAAGAGTATTTGTGGTAACAACATATGAAGATAATGAATTCACTCCTTTGGGTACACAGCTAGGGTAGGATCAAACACATCCTAATACACCTATCCCCAGTGGTTATCCATGACAAATACTAGTACCATAACTAGTTGTTTTTCCAGTCACTAAACTAGTTCATGCAACAGCGGATGTACCTGTATAGGTCACAGCCCATCAAGATATTCCAAAAATGCTTACGAAAAAATTGAGTCAATAACCATTTGATTAGAAGCTATGGAATAATGGTGTGTGCCTGTTCATCTAGAAAAAATAGCTTACCTATAATGGGTGGATCTGATCCCTCCCCCACCATATTTTGTGATTACTACATTCCCAATATTTAATGGTTTGGGAGATCCAGAAAAACACTTAACACATTTCCTCTCTCTTTGTGATCTCATTATGGTGAGTCCTCAACAAGAAAAAGAAGTAAAGAATAAGTTTTTTGGTATTTCATTACAAGGACTAGCTTATGTCTGGTATATATAATTTTTCAATCTCAATATATTACTGGATTGGATGATCTTTATTAGAAATTAATTATTCAATTCAACTCGATGCTGCTAAAGAGAATTGTTTTTATCGTAAATATTTAAAGAAAAGGAAAAATGAAAGTAGTTCATATTTCATTGATTGTTTGAAAGGATTAACATATTCCATAAATCTAGAACACCCTTATGAAGAGTTGTTTCCAATTAATGTGGAAATATAAATTATGAATTATGCACACCACTGATCAATGCAAAATACACAAGATGGTTTCAAGATCTTGTTTCAATTACCCAATAGGTGGATGATTCCATTGAGGAAAATAAAAATAAAACTCATGTAATTCCATCAAAATTGGGAAGTATAGTAGAGAATGAAGAAGCTACTACAATCACACTAAATCAAGCACCTTCACCTGCTCCCACTTCAAAACCTTCATCATAACAGAGGGATCTGCCTCTCGAGCATCAGTGATAATGAGTGCCTTGTCAAGATGATCGAAGATACCATAGACAGAAATAGTTTTAGGAGTAAATGAAAAATGCTTATTATTTCCCAAATGAATAGGTTCTTAGTAACTTCATCTATACTTTGGAAAACAGTTTGGTTTAGTTACCAAATTTGAAAAAATAAAATAATGATGGTGATTATGATGTTCTAAATTATTGTCCCATTAACAAGATGTTGGGGAATCCCATGGATGAGTGTTTTTATTTTAATGTTCTCCTACAAAAAATAGTAGACTCTAAAAAAGTGAAACTGAAAAGTTCTTCAACCCATTTATCATGTGTTACCTCTACTGATCCAGAGGAAGAAGGTGAATGGAAGGAAGTAATAAAGAAAAAATGCATTGAAATATTTTGATTGGATGATTAGGAAAATGATCGACTGAACTCATGAAATCCTATGAACATAATTGAACCAACATATTCTGACTTATGCTACTCCCACCATAGAAAACCCAACTACATCCAAATATCAGTCCAAAAAAGGCCAATCCTAAAAGAAGTAATGAGATAAAAAGGAGAAAGAGAATTCATAAGAAGATGAACTCGTGTCAAGTACAAAGTATCCATTTACTGTTGTAGGTTTCTTGTCATCTATTTTGAAATCACGGGCACTACACCACCAAATGGTTAAACAAGAACTGACATGTCAAAATGAATCTTCATCTGATGAAAAATTGACCATTGGTTCCATAAACATTATCAACATAACATAACCCAGTTCCAATGGTGATTCTTGTAATGATGAGCCTGATTTCCTAGTACCTAAATAGGAAACTAGAGGAAGAATCCAAGGGTGATGATACGGGGGAAGACATGGGTATTCTAGAAGAAACTATTTTGACACTACCCTTTGCCAAACCGTATATGTGGGAGAAACTAATTGTAGAGCCACTCAACGGGCTCATGTATTCCCATGTATCATTGGAAAACAATTGCATGGAACAAATTTCATGGTGTCTATATTTCAAAAAGGTGTCAAGTAATCTCTCAAAATCATCAACCCTTTTTAGATTCTTCTTAATGTTTGAGAGGTTTCTAACTATTGTCTCTACCCCATAGTTATGATAGGTACATATCATCTTCAATGTGTCGTAGATGTAAAGGCATGTTCATGACTCATATGAAGTCATTAACCTGGAAATGTTGGAAATTGAGGATTGAGATATGTTTACAGAGTACCCAATGAAATTCCAGTTCATATCACAGAGCTTTTAATGGACTCAATAGCTGGATATTCATTCATTGATGGCTACTCTGGGTATAACATAATCTGCATGGCCCTAGACGATGAAGATTATTTCACCTTCAAATCCCCTCAAGGTGTGTTTTTCTATTTGGTAATTCCATTTGTCTTAAATAATATAGGTTCCATGTTTCAATGCACTATGTATCATATCTTCACACTATTCTTAGTAAAAAAAATCGAATGTTATGTCAATGATTTGGTGGTTAAATTCTGGAAAATTTTTAATCACATGGATAATTTGGAGACCATATTCAATAATATATAGAAACACATTTTAAAGATGAACCCCTTGATATATTCTTTCAAGGTAACCTAAAAAAACTCTGATGTGTTGTACGCCATCATGACATCAAAGTTGATCCCGATAAAACCAATGAAATCTTTTTAATGTCACCTCCATGTTATTTGAACAAATTAAGAGGACTCTAAGGACACTTGGCCTATATTCGACGCTTCAACGCGAAATTGGCAGGAAATATTTTCCCTTAAATAGATTAATGAAGAAAAGAGTCACAAATCTATTCACTAAAGGCTACCAAGAAGCATTTGATACCCTAAATAAGTATCTCTTTATTTCACCAAAATTAATTACCCTTGTTGAAGGAAGAAAAATTATTATTAATGTGATAGCTTTGTAGTGATCATTGGGTTCCTTTCTTGCCAAAATGAATAATGCTAGGAATGAAAACAACCATTACTAACTCAGTCGACCTATTCCAAACATAGAAACGCGATATTGACAAATCGAGAAGTGCTACCTAGAATTAATCATAGTAGTTCATAAATTACGTCTCTACATACAACATCATGAGGTATAATTGGGGTCTTGTAATAATCCACCCAAATTTATTCTCAATCATACTATGAATATAAGGAATTTATAATGATGGGAAGTTATTTTGAAATAATTTGATATCCAGTTCATGCATCAAAAGGAAATAAAAAGCCATGACTTGGTAGATTCCCTTTCTGAACATCCATATGTAGAAGATACATCAATTAATGAGGAACTTCCTAATGATGAGGTCTTCTCTATTCAAGATAATCCACAAACATGGGAAATGTACATTAATGGTGCATCCAGAAGACCAATTGGGAAGATAATGGAAAATCCTAAACTCAATAATGTTGGGTTAGGTATTTTAAATATTTAACCACAAAATTCAGTGTTTTTATATTACTTCATGTTGTCAGAAGGTGGTACTAACAATGAATCTGAGTACCAAGATCTCATTGTAGGCCTAGAATAGACACGTCATTTACAAGTGAAGAACCTAAAGTAAAAGGAAATTCATTATTGTAATCAAAATAATAAATGTGGATTATTATATCAGATAAGAAGAGTTAATCCCTTTGTGTGATTATGTCAAAGGGTAAATGGATGAATTTTTCTTAGATCTGACATTTTCTTATGTCCCATGTTCACAATGTTGCAATGATGATTCATTGGAAAATGCAGTGACAACCCTGGACTGTCCAAATCAGGATGAGACTATCACTAATATTTCCCATCGTCGTATGGTATCACCATTAATTTTGACATAAATGAATGAAATTAATAAAATTAGACATATTTCTAAACCATATGGTCATACCATCATATGGATGAAACCCATCAAGTAATACCTTCAAAATTGAGTACTTCCACTAGGTAGAGGTGAAAACGAATCGATACGGCAACGTGTAGACAATTTTTTACATTATGATTGTATTGGTCACTAGATGATCCTCTAAAAAAGAGGCTTTAATGTATTCATCTTCTGGTGTATTGATGGAGAAGAAACTAGAGATGTCCTGAAATAAGTAAATTCAGGAGCATATGGTGCTCCCCTGTCCGGGTATAGGCTTTATGATCAAATACGAAGGCTTGGATAGTTTTGGACTTTAATGGTGCAATATTACATATATTTCACTAAGAAATTTCATCCCTACCAAGTGCATGAAAACTTAATTCATCAACCTCTAGAGTTTCTATATACAACAAAATACTCCTAACCATTTTCCACATGGGGAATGGATACCGTAGGGTCATATCTTGTTGATATGGCTAGGAATCTCCACTATATTCTTACTACTCTGACTTCTTCTCTAAATGGGTTTAGGAAATAACTCTCAATGAAATTGGTGCCAAAATAATTGTTAGTTTTTAGAAAACTAACATCATCGCCATATTTGGTTTCCCTCTATCTATATTGACAAAAAATGAAACCAATTTCTATTCTATAAAGGTAAATACATTATATCAAGAGCATAATATCAAATCCAACCATTTATCTCGCTATAATTCTGTGGCCAATGGACTTATAGAGGATTTCAATATGACCATATAAGAAATAATAAAAAATATGGTGGATAAAGATAAGAAAACATAGCCTGATAAATTTTTTCATTCTTTATGGGATTACAGGACTACTAATCATGCAATTACTCTTAAAACTCCAAACTCATTAGTGTATGGTATAGAAGCGGTGTGTCCAATAGTAATTGAATTACATTCACTCAGAGTAGAAATATGTGATCAGTTTTATACAGATGATAACCCTCAAACACTATTTAATGAGGTAGAATTATTTGATGAAAATCATTTCAAACGTGGAATCATTTATAATTCTATCAGAATAGACTACTGCAAGCCTTTAACAAAAAGTTTCACCTTCATTCGTTTCTTCAAGGTGAATTTGTATTGGTCCTCAAGACTCCCATGATACCAGGATCGAAATCTCTAAAGCACGATAAAATGTTGGATGGACCTTATTCCATGCATACGGTCTACTAAAAATGTTCTTATGCCTTAACCTCAATGGATGGAGAGTTTATCACAACTCCAACCAATGTATGATTCTTGAAGAAATACATTGTGTAAATGCCCACAATTTCCTCATTGCATGACTCTAAACTGCACAACACTATGTCTATGTTTAAAGAAATTAAACGGAATAACAATAATAAGAATCCATGATGAATGACAATAAAATTTGTATTATCTTTTCCCTTATTGCATGAAATTAAACTACATGAAATCATTTTTCCTCATTACGTGACATGAAACTATACGATTAATGACCTCTCTATTTGACATTAAGAGAATCCATATGCAAGCATCATTGACATCATTGCTACTCCTTAATGGCACATGGGTTACATTCCTCCCAATGTTTGATTTAGATCTTTATTGGGGCCTCATTTAAATAACTACGTGGGGCTTGATTCTCAACCATATGAGATATGTAGAGACACTTGGATCACTAATCATGGGCCCATCTACAACCGTAAGTTTTTTTTATTTTCTTTTCTCCTCCTATATATGAACCAGATCTATACATAGAGTTATTTCAAGATACACGGTTTGATTTTCATACTAATTTGGGTCATAAGATTAACTATTCTTCTTAAATGTGTAAAAATCCCCCATCTCCAACATTAATCTCAGCTGGCGTGGAAAATAATTTTTTAATAACACTATTTGGATTGATTCTCAATTATATGAGATACCTAGATATGTCAAAATCAGCAATCTTGGGCCCATCCATGATAAAAAATACCTTAATACCTATGTAATAAAACCTGCATGGGGAATGATTAAGGAACTTGGTATGGATTTTTTCTCATCTATATGAGATATGTAGTGACACCTAGGTTTAATTACCTAGTCCATCCACAATATTTTTTTTGGAATCACTCCATGTCCTCACTGCATGACTCAAAATAGCACAACATAATATTGATTCAAAGGGATCAATGAAAGTCTCTATTTTACATTTGAGTCATATCAATGTAAAAGAATCCAAATTATTGGAAAATATTGATTCAAATATTTCTTATGTGCATTGAATATTTTCCCCTTTTGTATTTGACACTCTTAATATTGAATTTTATGTAATCTTCATAATCATTATTATGGTTTTCGGTGGCATAGTTTCTCATATCTGAGAAATATTTTACCTAACTATGCAGTATGTGCCCTTAGGTTTCCCTATATTAGTTGCCTATATATTGGGAATGTTAGTAAAACTATTCCAATATTTTACCTGAATATGCAGTATGTGCCCTTTCATTCATGCATATTCATTCCATTACCTTTTTATTAATCTAAAAGTCTTCAATAGCATGGTTTATTCATTTCCCTCTCCTTGTAATGAAAGTAATATGAAATAACCTTGGAGAAGATGAACACATATCAAATATTGTTTCCATTTCTAGTTCTAGTTGTATGACTTAAAAAATACAGAAATCATACTTTCTATGTTTGGGTCATACCATCGTAGAAATCATATTACTCTGATTCATTAGAAATCATGATCGGAATTATCCTCTACATATCCAGGTAACATTCTCCATAAACCTAGCTCTGTGATTTGGAAAATCTGAATCTACATAAACATTTTTTGGATTTTAGAAATAGAATGTAAAACCTCTAATAACTCCTTTCCATGACTATTTAGTATGTGCAATTAGGTGACCTTGTATATTTTGCCTACATAAAAGGCATTTCAGTCAAAATATGCCACTATTTGGATATGCAGAATATGCCTTAGGTAGCTCTACATCACACAACCCCCTTAAAAGTTCTTCAAATAATGTTAACTTCATTCTTATGTAAGACTTCCTATAATGACTTTTATCACATTTCCTATATCATTCTTCAAGTCCAAAATATCTTAAATCAGAGTTTACAATTCTTCCCTTCCATACTTGAACATGGTATTATGTTTCCAATAAAATTATCAAGAAATTAAGAGTGTATCAAACCAATGGTCAAAGATAAAGACCTTAAATTAATTCCACCCAATGTCATAAAAGAATGGTATAAAAATGCATAGTACAATTCCCTCACTGCACGGCTTAAAACTACAAAGTATAGTTTTCTCACTGTATGACTTAATACTACATAGTATGGTATCATAAATTATCGTTCTAAAATATTTTAACCATTACTCATACACCAAATTTTTATAGAATTGTTTTTCTTATTCATGACAGATGCTATCATAAATAACCCTTTATTCATAAAATCCATTCCCTTTGAAAAACCACCCATTGTGGTCTTGATTCACCCAAATCATATGTTCCATTGTCTATCTACAGTTATATGTTAAATTCCTAAGATATATTTTTTCATTACTATGCATTACATTCCCCCAGAGTCCTTGCATAAGTTATTCTTACATAACTAGCATGGAAGTCGAATGATGCCACTATTGGCTATGCAGCATATTCTCTAGTCGGCCCTCCATAACACATCCCCCATAACATGTTTTTTTAAATAATGGTAACCTAATTCATTGAGGAGACTTCCTTTATGTTTATAGAGGTTTTATATTTGGGGACCATAAAATTCATTACTCAATATTCCCTTCGGAAATATTTAAAGAATATTAGAGTAATTCATTATGCCTATATCTTGTTTGGGATATAATTTCCAAATTTATGGTCAATGTTGTTTTACCTTGAACATTATCCCTTTATAGTCAAACATTCATGAAGTGAAGCTTCCAACAACATGAGATGTGGTACTCACTAGATTGGGAACCCAAAAAGGTCACTCTTAAAGAATGTTGAGTACATGTTCACTAAACATATATTTTTTTATGTTTTAGTTAATATTGTGTAGTAAAAAATCAAAACATACAATGTCTGTGGGGTTCCTTAAATTTCCATAGTAAAAGTAAATCTATCACCCTAGGTCCCATGTCTTATGAAATAATTATTTCTTCCATACAAATTTTATGTCACTCAAAATTATACCATAAGATGTTGGAATGCATCAATGATCCCTAATTTTACCTTAGAACAATATTTGTTTCATTTTGAACAAATAAAAATCTATGGGGGGGGGCTTTGTAGACACCATGAAATGCCTCCAATGAATTTATTCATAAATAGCGTTAACCGGGAACAAAATATTTTCAGTGCGACTCTGAATTTTTACATGTGGGTAAGTGATAGTAGTTAAGGAACCACCCCAAAAGTTCATGACTGCAATCCCACACTAGTCCAAAGAAGGGGTACGGGGGTGTATGCCTTGCATTATGGAGGAATAAATTTGGCTAAGTCCCTAATGTGGTGCCCGATTCACTTGTGTGCAAAATACATTCACACCATGATGATGGAGATAAATGAAGAAATTATTTTGGCTATGTCCACATTGTGGCACCCTAGTTAGGCCAAATCATCATTGATTCTCAAGGTACTTGCATGCCACAATAATGGCATGCAAGTCACATGCACACCCAATATACTTTCTTTGAGGGTCTCATTGTTTCCTATAAATAAACCCTTGGTGACTTCATTTGAATGAACCAATTTCCCTGAAGCCTAAATGATACTCTGGTCACCCTAGTTCTTTGTCTATGTCTTCTAAAACATTCAAGGTTGACCTTTAGTACCTAAAGTGGATAAATGGATGGAGTATCATTTGAATTTTGTCTTTTTAGTGTTTTAAATCCAGAACACTTTTGAACATAAAGCTCCCAACCTCTCTATATCAGAAACAGATGTGCACCACCAATTCCTCGTATAAGAACATGAGCAACATACTTCTTGGAATACCAATTAATACATTTGATGGCTTGGGTTCGGAAATTCACAATTTTTATGATCTAGGTTGTTCGTTACTCATGTGAACATCAGGTCACCCAAGACATCTTGTACACCCATACTTGCACTCTGGTATCTACTTGGACGCCCATATTGGATTAACCTACTCGTTTTAGTATAAAATACATCAATCCCTCCACAAGGCCATTAGTAGAAAGTATCATCCTTCATTTGATCCCTTTTCTTAAAGGGTTTCTTTTGAGACCTCCACAGAAACCTCCTAACTTATCAAACATTTGGGAACGACACATTATCATGTCTCTTATTTGGGTTTGTGTATCCACAATAAGAGGTTTCCATATTTGATTCACAATTGGGTTAGGATTCATAGAGTTTCAGTGAGTTTTAATATCCCCAGTCACATTGACCTTTCTCTTAATAACAATCTTGGGATGTTCCCGGTTTTGAGGATTATGGCTTGGGTTATGACCTCCACTTTTAGTCTCTAACATCCAAACCTCATGTCTCTGGTAGTGAAGGTATGGTTCAAACATTCCATTCTAGGAAAGAAAAGGAAAAGTATCCCCCACTACTTGGATCAATTTTTTGGTAGTCATCAAAGTTTTATCCCCTAACCTTTCATGCATGAGGATTCATTATTTATCCTCTATACTTACCACACCTTCAATCCTTATTTACATTCATACCTTTTCCAATGTAATGTAATTAGAGATAAGGATCGTCCCCTCACCCTCTTCCTTGGTATCCTCGACCACATCCACCCTCGACATCGTAGGTGCACCCTCTTTCACCAGCGGTAGAGGAAAAATGTGGGTTTCTTTTTTAAAACTTTTACATTTTCTTGTTTCTCACACCCATCATGACTCATGTCAGCTTAGAGATTTTTAATTATCACAAAGTTCTCAAAAAGTCTTGAACTATAAGAAATATAAATCATTATTAATCTAGGATACATAAGACACCTACCAAAAAACCCGAGGTCCAAAGGGTGCCCTACCAAAAGGGTTCACCCAATCTAGTCCCCTCAAATGGGTAGCTCTCATGCTGAATCCCCAACCCAATGAATGAACTATGAGAACTACGATTCCCACCATAATTGGGATATGTAAGAAGCCTTTATTTAAGCTTGATCATAGTTTATATCATCATCAATAATCCACCCCTAATTCCATAAATATGGACATCCTCCTTAGGGATAATTCCCAAATTAAACCCCCAAATCAGCAAGGCATCCTTTTCAAGAAGTATGCCCAAAATCAATTCTCTCAAAAAAACAATATTCTCCTATGAGACATATAAAACTCTGTTGTATTTGATTACCATACACATGGGATACATAGGATGATTCTTTTAGGTTCAAGTAGAGTATGAAAAAAAAAATGATAATGTCGTTCGTGGACATGTGGACTACCATCACCCTATCTTGATGTGATTTCACTTAAATCACATATGTTATATAAATAATTATATATTATTTAATAATACATTATATCTGAGAAAATTATCATTCTGGAATTATTAATTTTACTTAAATTCATTCCATAAAAATCATTAAAAATTCAGAGCATTACTAATGCCTATGTGCGACCAACCATCTCCATGATTCTAACATTGATATTTTTTTTAAATATATATTAACTATTTTAAAATTATTGTTAAGGAATAAATATAATAATTATGAAATGATTATTATTATTTAGTTGTTATATGATTATCACTTTAACCATAGTTGACATACCAATGTTGTTTTTGATGCATAAACTGAATTTCGTCAAAATGGACGACGCAAAATGATATTTTTATGGAGTTTTATAAAACATGGTGATATGTGAAATAAAATAATTTTAAACATTAAAATGGTTCTAAATCATGTAAATAATTAACATAAGTTAATTATTGAAAAATACGAAGACACACAAGAGATGTCAAGAAGAAAGTTAATAGATTTTCATCCAATATATTTAAATATGTGAGAACTCAGCAAACAAGGATTGCTGAATGACATCACACCTGCGAATCTCCCATTTTGCGAAGATTGTGTGATGGGAAAGGCTAAAAGAGTGACCTTCAATAGATCCTCCTTCAAGGTGGCCGCCCCACTTGATTATATCCATTCGGATTTGTGGGGGCCGGCCAGGACCTCCTCTCATGGTGGAGGCTTCTATTTTGTCACTTTTATCGACGATCACTCTAGGAAAGTTTGGGTATACATCCTCAAAAATAAATCTGATGTTTTCCAAACATTCAAAACCTGGAGAGCCACCATCGAGAATCAAACTGGGAAGAGAGTTAAGACCTTGAGGACGGATAATGGGCTTGAGTACCTGTCCACCGAGTTCATTCAATACTGTGAGTCTGAAGGTATCAAGAGGCACAAAACTGTTAGGGAAACTCCCCAACAGAATGGCCTAGCAGAAAGGATGAATCGGACTATCCTTGAAAGAGTCCGTAGCATGCTTTCTCATTCCGGCCTCCCTAAATCCTTTTGGGCCGAGGCCACAAGCACTGCTGTGCACCTGATTAACAGGTGTCCCTCCTCTGCGAATCAATTCATTACTCCGGAAGAACTCTGGACCGGCAAGCCCCCTTCATATTCCTACTTAAGGGTCTTCGGGTGTACAGCCTATGCCCACATCAAGACTGACAAACTTGAACCAAGATCCCTCAAGTGCATCTTTGTTGGTTATCCCGATGGAGTTAAAGGGTATAAACTCTGGGAGGATAAGCCGGGATTCCAACGATGCATTATTAGTAGAGACGTTGTCTTTCATGAGTCCTCTGCTCCTAAGACCAGGATTGACACACCTGACAGTTCTGATCCAGACTTTCATAAGTCTGATGAACATGAGTCATCTACTCATGTTGAGACTGATGTTCAGTCTATCCTTGCTCCTCCTCAGTCCACTGATGCGGCTGACTTTGAGATGAGTTCCGGTTCAGACTCAGACTCTGGACCTTCCACCGATCATCAAGATTATCAGTTAACCCAAGATAGAAAAAGGAGAGTCTCTAGACCTCCTGCTCGGTTTAGCCAGTATGATATGGCATCATATGCTTTTCATGTGGCCCAGGATCTCATCGATGATGATCCTCAATCGTATAGGCAAGCTCTAAAAGATAAGGATTCAAAACATTGGATCATAGCCATGAATGAAGAGATGCAATCTCTAAAGAAAAATCACACCTGGACTGTTGTTCACAAGCCTGTGAATGCTAAAGTGATTGGGTCCAAGTGGATTTATAAGAGAAAGGAAGACAACACAGAGGGAAATAAAGTGAGGTTTAAAGCTAGGCTAGTCGCCAAAGGATTTCTTCAGAGAGAGGGAATCGACTATGATGAAATTTTTTCCCCCGTTGTCAAACACTCTTCTATTCGGCTCTTATTAGCCTTCGCTGCCTATCTCGATCTGCACATCGAGCAACTTGATGTTAAAACTGCCTTCTTGCATGGGGATTTGAATGAAAAACTCTATATGAAACCTCCTGATGGTTATTCAAAGGAATTCAATTCCAACCAAGTTTTCCTTTTGAATAAGTCCCTGTATGGTTTAAAACAGGCATCAAGGCAATGGTACAAGAAATTTGATTCTTTTATGTTAAATAACCAATTTACCAGGAGCCAGTATGATGCTTGTGTCTACTTCAAGTCTATTCAAGGTTGTATGATTTACCTTCTGCTTTACGTAGATGACATGCTTATCATATGTAAGAATATGAGTTTTATCACTTCAATTAAATCCCAATTGAAAGGAAACTTTGAAATGAAGGACTTAGGTGCAGCTAAGCAGATTTTAGGTGTTGAAATCGTCAGAGATAGACCTAATAAATTGCTCTAATTATCTCAGCATGCTTACATTTTAAAGATCTTGAAGAGGTACATGTTTGAATCTCTCAAACCTGTGAATGTACCTCTTGCTCAACACTTCAAATTGTCTTTGACACAAGCACCCACTGCTGATGATGATGTGCAATTTATGTCTAAAATTCCATATGCTAGCATTGTTGGTAGTATAATGTACTCTATGATTTGCACCAGGCCTGACATTGCTTTTGCTATCTGCACCTTGAGCAGATTTATGGCCGCTCCTGGGAAGCCCCATTGGA
Source organism: Viscum album (assembly GCA_963277665.1). NCBI lineage: Eukaryota > Viridiplantae > Streptophyta > Magnoliopsida > Santalales > Viscaceae > Viscum > Viscum album. The sequence continues at coordinate 688,563,397 of OY728146.1, forward strand.
ATGCCCTCAAATGGCTTCTCAGATATTTACCATGTTCTTCTAATTTCTCTTTGTGCTTTGGTAAAAATGTTGATGCTTCTAACATTTTGGTAGGTTTTGTAGATGCTGATTATGCAGGTAACATTGACACCAGAAAATCATTGACTGGATACGTGTTTACTGCCTGCGGTGGGGCTATCTCATGGAAGTGCAACATGTAGTCCATTGTTGCCCTCTCCACCACTGAGGCCGAGTACATAGCACTCACTGAGGCGGTAAAGGAAGCCTTATGGCTTAAAGGCTTGTCTTCTGAACTCAAGCTCTTTGATTCAACTATTAATGTTTTCTCTGATAGTCAATCTGCATTACATCTTTCTAAAAATTTAGTTTTCCATGGTAAATCAAAACACATAGACATTAGATTACAATTTATTAGAGATGTGATAGAACAAGGAACCGTGTGTGTCAATAAGATACACACTGATAAAAATCCAGCTGATAGTTTGACTAAAGCTGTCATTTTATCAAAGTTCAAATATTGCCTAGATAGTTTGAACTTGGTTTCTGTTCCGTAGCCCTAGGTTCAAGAACATCCCTGAATTTAATTAAAAATGGTGGAGTTTTGTGAATTAATGAATTAATTCATTCTTGTTTTTTTATTTAAATTCATTTTGAATTCTGTCATTTTTACTCACCTTTTATTTTACACTGTTGCGCCTTCTGTTTTGGTTCTGCCGGGTGAGAATATTTGCCACGTTGGCAATCCTCTGCCTACCGGCCCTTGCATCATGGCCATTGATCTCCCTTGCCGCCCATTCTTCCCGGGGCGTCCACCTGTTCCGCTGGCTGAACGGCTTGAACCCTCAGCGGCTCTTAGTTTTCATTTTGGCTTCGTGGCACTCTCTCGGAGAGCAGGCGGTTTTCGACGAACCGTCGATTGCAGGGGGTTTTATCGCCTCTGTCTTCGACTCACCTACGGATTGATCTTGAACATCACCTTCGGTTTCTTTTTCCCTGAAAAATCTCAGCAAGCCTCCTTCATCATCTCCGGATCCTGGCGCTCGAGCCCGTGTAGGGGTGTTCTCGACGGCAGCAGACTCCGCGGCACTCTGCTGGTGCGCCGCTTCTGGTGGAGCTCTGTGACGGGCCCTTTGATCGGCATCATTATTCCGACGGCCAGCCTCTGAGTCCATTTCGAACCAGATCCAGACGAGCGCTTGAAGCGAACAGGACGGCCGGGCTTGTTTGCGCCCGGCGTTGTAAGTATTTCATTTCCTTCTTGCGGGTTATTGAAATCCTGTATTCTTGTCATCCCTGTTGCTTATTTTTGGGGCGAATCCATTCCATTGTAACCTGTTTTGTTTGAGATTAATAAAAGATGCGTGTGTGGGGGTGTTCTTTCCGTGCAGTAGGACCCAAAGGGTCCGAAGCACGTTAAATCTTGTGTTCCTCTTTTAATTTCTGCATTTTCGTTTCTGTAATTTTCACTTTCTTTTTTTCTTGAATCGTCGGCACCGATCCGCTCATTTTTGTTGTTCACTGGATGTTTGCGTCCTCTGTTTGTGACCCATCCAACGTAACACCATAGATAGGGTAGAAGTGGGAGAGAGGGAGGGTTGTGGCTAGGAGTGATGCTGAGCATGATGTGAAGACGGCCTGGAGGCCAGCGGTTTGTCATGAAACAGGGAGGGTGGAGGTGCTCCGTGCCGGGCTGCTGCTCTGGGGTGTGGCTGGAATGAGAAGCGCGCCAGGGGTGTGGCGCCGCACAAACAGATTAGGTTAGGGGTGAGGCCGAGCCGGAGAGGGAAATCTGAAACCCTAAAAAACAAATCTAAATAAACTAATTAAAATGTAAACAAAATAATAATAATAATAATAATAATAATAATAATAATACGAATCATTATATTAATTTTTTTTCTAAAATTCATTTCATTCATATGATTTATTATATCCAAAATAATAATCATAACTTTATCAGTCTTATTCACAACATTTAATAATGATAATAATAATAACAATTGAAATTCTAATAGCTTAATAATAATATCTTTTAGCATTGATTAATAATTAAAAATTTCTAAATTATAATAACATCGATAATAATGGTCTTAATAATCTCAATAACATTGATATTTGGAACTCATAAATATGTACATCATTTTTGAAAACTATAATAATAATAACGTAAGAAGTCGCATGGGTACCAGGCTAACAGCATGACTACAGTTAATTGTGCAGTTCTTACGCACCGACCTAAATAATAATAATAATAATAAAATGAAACCTAATAAGTATTATATGGATAATAATAATAGATAAAAAATATTCATCATCATAATGATAAAATAAAAATAAACAAGGTATTCATATAATTTTAAAAATAATAAAAATATTAACGATAATAAAAATTATAAATAAAGCAATTAATTAACATTTATTTGTTCACATTAAATCTTTGAAAATGAAATGACCAAGCTATTTACTTGGAGAAAATGTGAGACATCATGTTCCACCTATGCATCCAACGATGTCAGACCATAAGGACACAAATTCAAAAAAAAACTCAGAAATTTCATTCGGGACTCACCCCAGACCCATGAAAAAATATTGAAAGTTAGAAAAACAATTAAATAAATTTATACAAATGGGTCGGGGTGTGAAATTTCTCCCCACCATAACAATTTTATCCCCATAAGGCTACCAGACTAACCAACCGATAGATCAACACCTAATGAATCCATCTAAACATGATCTAACATCTTATCTCAAGGACATTCTATTGACCAGCAACGTGTCTAATCCTATTGACGGAAATAAATTACCAGTAGAGGGGAGTCCTGAATAGACTCCCCACCATAGAAACTCAACAAGCATCTGATAAAGGAATAATATAAAACTGGAAGAGACTCATGGTGGGTCTCACCACCATAATGAACGAAACGACACATGACCAAACAAAAAAATGACATAGGCCTGAACTGGGTCCTACTCAAGCTAAAAAAATAATTTCAAGAACATTAAAACAAATCACTCCTATATGAAATGGATAAGGGCTCATCCAAAAACTCTACGTGAACAAAAAAACCCTAACACCAAGGCCTGAGAGGGAGTGCACAAGGATTGAATCAATTAAACTATGATAAACAACTACTCACTACTCATCACATTGGGATGGACACAAACAAAATCCAGAACTGATTCACATGGGTGGTCCACGCTAGGACACCGATCGGAAACTCAGTTCCAAAAGATCATTATTACTGACAATGCGTGAGGGATAAGTCCATCACGCTCTTAGAAACAATAGGAGAATTATGAAGGCATAGAAACCAAAACAGAAACACTAGAACAGTCTCACCAAAATGATAGAGTCACAACCTTAACCAGAAACATTAAAATTCCTCAGGGTTCCATACTACACACCGAATTCACTTTGAGGCCCTTCAGCTGGAGCTCTAATGGATGAATCATATCATACCTCGTATTCTGTTTTTAATAATCCTAACAAGAAACATAAATCTTTTGAGTTGACAACATAATGGACAATATTTAGAAATAGATTCCACACTTATATTGAAAACATGAGTTCATCAAAAAAACCCCTCATATCACCATACATTTTATAACCCAAAACCCCACCAATACACAACAATTCTAAGAGATCCATTAAACTAAAAATAAATATACACATCAAATTTTAATCAAAAACCCAACAACACATCACTTCTGATGACTTCCTCCATGATGTTTCCTAGAAATTCCCCGATCAAATAGTTTTAGGTGACTCAAAAATCCGCAAGCATGATAGGGCTTATTAGTAATTGGGAATGACAGCTTCTTGGGACCCAAATTTCCACACTTATAACACAAGAAGATCTCTCAATCCAAAGAGGATAATGAAATATCCCAAGGCCTTTTGATTCCATGACTTGCTCCATCCACTTCCAATTGCTTCATCATCTCCTTTATAGTATCTTCACCACTTCTCATGAGGAATGAAAAAGGGAGGACTACTTCGATCACTCCCGCCATCACAACTTCAACATGAAAATATATTCTCGCCACAATGACAAAAGAAGTTAGGTTGGACTCTAACACCTACGATTGTAGATCAGGGAGGAGACCTGCCTCAAAATGTCGAGCCATCAGGGAGTGATATGTGATATACCTTGTTTCATAAGGGACTTGCTCCATAATGGGATAGAAATATTCCAATACGGATATGTCACCATGCTGTAAATAACACATCTTCATCCCCTTTATCACCCTTTCTTCTTCTGATAAATACTAACAAATGAAAAAATACTTGATAAATTCCCATGTATTCTTTTGACGGGGCTTGCCCTGAGACGATGAGTTCCACCATATCCACAGTGAAACTTCAAGCATAAAGGTTGAAAACATAACCTTTAATGACTCGGGAAACTCAATTAGTATAATGTTCATTTCAATCATCCGCATCCACTGCTCTGCTATGGTAGGGTCTTCCTAACCATAAAATAGATGTTGATCTAGCTTCCAAAATTCACGCATAAAATCCTTAGGTTGATAAATCGTACTACGATCGCCCATTGAATCTTCTAGGGGATAACTATTGGACTAGAAATGTAAAGAACCTAATTTTGGCCAACTCAATAATTAAAAATCATAAAAATCAAACACCACATAGGTGAAAAGATCTAAACAAAAAAAATATCATAACATCAAAACAGTTCACATTGATAATATCTTTAATTTAAAAAAACATGGTGGGTTAAACCCTCGTCATTGGTATTCTTTAGAGTCTCTCTAACAAGAATGTATCTGTGCCACCTTGAGCATCCATCCTCTATACTAGAAATCCATTCATATTCCCACGTAACACTATGAATTTGATCACCCCAAGGAATACCACAGAAAAAACAAAAAAAATCATTTTCCAAAAAACAAATCATTCTCCCCATTTCTTGTAAACCAACCCACAAAATAAAAAAGTCATTTCAAACTACCATTTTTAAAACCAATTTTTCTCATACAAATATCTTTTAGATGTTAGAGGAGACCCAAAATAAATTAAACATGGAACTAGAGTTGGTGAGTGACTTGACCATATGGTTGGCGGACAAATGAAAAACATGTCACAAACATAGAGAGTCTTTTAGGACCATGAATCTAGATCCACATGGCTTTCCAGGCCACACCTGCTCCTGAGGACTATTATCCCAACTCCATTTGTCGAATCCCAATCACAAAACATTCCATAAAATCCCAATGAATCTAATTAAAATAGACTTCCCATTGAAACAGGTGGATTGACATGGGCATGAGTTTTAGATGCTCTCCCTGCACCTACCACTTAGTTCCCAACAATCCTACTCAATCTTCCTAGGCATCCAAAATAAAAAAGGCCACTCTAGAACGAATGGTCCGCTAAGAGCCGACCTTCCTTTGATACCATTTTTTCATGAACCAACCTAGGTCTACTTTAAATAGGTCACACGAGCTGATCCACGGTATGGCCTGAGAGGCGTTCCCTATCCTCCCAGTCTGGTGACAAGCACCAGTGCATCGACATAGTTGATTTGAATGTATTTTCAAAATGTAAATAAATAAAGAAGAAAAAAAATAAAGAGTAACACAAAATAAATAAACCAAAAAAACAACTAAAGATGACACTAAGGAAGATAAAAACTAACTAAACTCGACGACCGAACAAACTATGTGTGACCTCATGGGTAACTCCCCAAATCCACAATCAAACGATGCTCAAGGAGAGTGCACCAAATATGGTTCCAACATAAACACTAAAAACATAAAATTACAGTAAGTGTGAGTAATAAAACTTAATAGGATAACATGATAATCTATTCCCAAAGCACTACCCTTAGAATAAAAAAACATCATTTCATGTTTGAATTACAATTTATCAATATATGTTTTTCTAAATGTCTTACTTAAAAAATGTACGAACCTTTTACCTTGACCAATTTTCAAATATAGATTCTTTTAATATGTTTCAATGACATTTTAAAAGGGAAAGTAATATTTAAATTTTCATATTCGTATAAAGAGGATAAAACACATTCATTTGAAAACCATTTCTACAAAATCGACCAAAACCATCTCACCACTTTCCATGAAAAACAAATATAGGAAGGCACAATAGAAATCACATAGCCAGGGAAATGTTGGTATACATATAAGAATCATAAACACTACTTAAAGGAACAAAAGATAAATAGACATTGGTGAACCTAGGAGATCAATAATAATCCATAAGACACTAATAAATTAGACGTTATCCTCATTGATATGTCACACATGATGAAATCAATACGTTTAAATGATCAACAATCCTTTCTCAGGCATGTCTAGTGAAAATCCCATAGCAATGATCCCAAACATATCCACCTAATATGGGCCACTAGTCAGTACCATAACCTACAAGTGTGACTATAATTCTTCGAATATTCTCTCAATATGCCAGGTTCCCATGTATCATGTATTTAGAAATGGGGTGATCCAATTGATGTCAGCTGAGAATCCAATAAATATATATATATATATATATATATATATATCATAATAACCCAAAACAGGTCTTACCCTGAGTCTCCCCTTGGACTCTTCTCGTGGCTTGAAATAAAACAGTTATAACGGGTTCCAACTGAAGAACTCTAACATTAGATTCAAAGAAACCCCAACAAGGATCTCCCTCCAATTTAATGCAATCAAGGCATGAAAATCATCCAATTATAGTTTTCATAATAAATATTTTTTCCTACAAAGTTCACAAAATGGCCAAGTGTGACCTTAAAAGTACACAATAAAAACTTTATCTAAAAATGGAAACAGTACTTATAAAATTGGTTTCATTCACTCTATTTATAGTCAAATCATCTATAAATATTATTTAAAACATTATTTTCCCATATCCAAACAATATCGTTTTACACACACATACTAATCAGTCCACAATTCAACACTTCACGTCAATCAGATTAAAAATCCCCAACTATTCTTCTTAATTTAAAATCTTTTTAAAAATTTTATTCACAAAACAATTGTTTAACAACACACAAAAGTAATTTTTTTCAAAAGGGTGAAAACTCACCAATAATCCTTTAAATGAAACATTCTTTATAAAAAATGCCAACCAGGCCATTTATCAACGGCACATGAAATGTATTTCAAAAATGTTTCTTATTAAAACACAAAAAGATGAAAAAAACAAGTTCAATCCTAAAGACATATTTAAATTGATAAATTATGTTCAAATAGTCACAAAACAATGTACAATACTAATGAGACGTTTAATTAAACAAATAGTGTGGGAAATTGTAATAAAACCCATATTTTTAACAAAACCAGAATTTAACTACCAATTTGCATCATAAACAAATTACCAAGAAGTAAAACAATAATAATTATCACATATATAGGGTGAGAATAGAATGAAATAGGTGATAGATAAATTATAAATGTAAATTCAATGGGAACCTACCTAAGATAAACGACGCGACGAAACACCCACTCCAAATCGCCTCGCACGGGTTCTAAATACTCAAACATACTAAGAACAACTAATAATTAACCAAAAATTTTAATAATAAAAGGATAAAAACAAGAAAAAATAAAATATGTATAATCGTATACTGACAGGGGGTTGTGATTAGAGATAGACCACCAGAGGGCTGGTTAGAGAAATGCTACTAGGGGGTTGGTTGGGGCATTGCCGACAAGGTGAGGGAGTCAAAACGGGGAAACCTGAGCAAGGTGGACTATTGCGCTCACGATTAGGGTGTGATCTAGTAGGATGTGTGCCGGCAGGGGAGCACACGCTGACATGTGAGAAGGATGTGAGTCTACCATAGAGGCTGTTGCATACCAAATAGGAGGTTTGAGGGGGTTGCGGGTAAGACGAAGAGGGTGCGGATCGACCAGAGAGTGTCACGTCAGACTAGGGGAGGGGGTCTGCGCGACTGGATGTGTTCCGACCAGGGGCTGTAGGTGAGGGCCGCCAGAGCAGGGAGGCGAGTCACACCTCTGTCATCAGCATGTGTTGGTTTGGGTGCCCCACCAGTGAGCAGAAGGGAGGTCATAGTGGGGGGTCACGCTTCATGGAGGGAGGGATGGGGGAGGCTACTTCTGTGACGAAGGAGGTAGCTTGGAGGGAGGGGGTGCACCACATGTAGTAGAGGAGGGGTTTTCAGAGGCCGAATGTGCAATTAAAGTGTAAGAGACAGAGGATTTCGGCTGGGAGTGAAGTCGACTGCTACACTAGGAATGAGGCAACATGATGTTTCACAGAGAAGGACATGAAGAATGTTGGGTGGATAGTGGCATGGCACACGACGGGGAGGGTGGAGGTGGACAGTTTCTAGCTGCCACTCAGGGGTTCAGATGGAATGAGAAGTGCATAGGGGTGGTGGTTCTGCATGCACAGAAGAGGTTAGGGGTGTAGGCCGATCATGAGTGGGATATCTGAAGCCTTAAAAAAACAAAAAAAAAATTAAAATGTAATCAAAATAATAATAATAATAATAATAATAATCATCATCATCATCATCATCATCCTCATAATATAAATATTTTTTCTAAAATTCATTTCATTTAGATGATTTATAATAACAAAAATAGTAATAATAACTTTAACAATCTTATTCACGACATTTAATAACGATAATAATAATAATAACTGAAATTCTTATAGCTTTCCAATAATATCTTTCAACCTCCAATATTAATAAAAAATTATAAATAATAATAAATTTGATAATAATGGTCTTAAAAATCTCAATAACATTGATATTTTCAACTCATAAATATGAATATCATTTATGAAAACAATAATAATAATAACTTACGTAGCCGCATGGGTACTGGGTTGACCGCCCGACTCTTGCTAACCATGTAGTGCCTGCGCACCAACATAAATAATAATAATAATAATAAATGGAATCCTAATAATTCTTATAGGGGTAACAACAATAATGATAAAAATAATAAAAATATTAATGATAAAATAGAAATAAACAAGGTTTTAATTTCATTTTAATAATAAAAAATATTTAATGACAATAAAAATAATAAATGACACAATAATTATCATTGATTTATTCACTTTAATTCTTCAAAGAAAAAACGTCAATTCAGTTTCCTGGTTGAATCCATGCGGCCTCGTGCTCTGCATGTGTACCCAATGACATCAATCCCAAAATTCCCACTTTTTAACAAAACTCACAAATTTCATCTGAAACTCACCCTGGACCCCACCAAAAGTATTTAAAGTCAGAAAATAATGAAATTAATTTATACACATGGGTCGAGGTGTAACACTCCATGATTGAGTTTAACATGTGAAAAAATAAATTTATTAATGTGAGGTGAATGTAACTCCACAATGATTCAAAAAGAGTATTTTATTTTATTGCATATACGATATGAAACAACAGGCACGTAAATGAATATAATATCACAAGACATCATAATATATTTATTATTCTTAATAAAATTAATCCATGATATTTATTTGTATCCAAATTATACCGATTAAATGTGCATCACAAGTAACACCAAATTTCTGCTTTGACTTGAATTACATGCCAGGCTGAGTTTTACTGAAGAATAATATATTAACACAGCCATATTTTTTAATATAATAATATATAAATTATCCTTAGAATTAGATTTTATGAATACTATTAAATAAATTATGAAAATATATGTATTATAATGTTTTATAATGAATTCATTGGTTTTTAATTAATTAGAAATAAATAAAAACCCAATTGTATATAAAGGGAATGTTTATATAAATCTATCTTTATGCTCACAAGGGAGTTTTATCATAATAAGTTAAACTAAATTCAATTAGAGAATTATATTTATTTAATATATATGTTATATATTCATTACAATTTTTTTACACTCATCCAATTGATTTGTTAAGTATATGATAAGAACAAACACAATATTTCACATTAAAACCTATATTTTTATAAAGGATCTTTTACTACCTATAAATTTTTTTCCTAAATTAAATTATATTTTAGGCACATTTAAAAATATCACATGTATAAAATATAATTATTTTAAAAGGAAAGATAAAATTTTGGTTATCTTGAATTTTTGGCATTTTTTGGTGATGTTTTATTTTTAATGTATATTGAAAAATACTGAATTGTAATTCAAAACTGGGTTTTCATCTAATTAATTAATAAGGATAAATTATATTTTTTTTAAAAGAAATATTAGATTAATCATGTATCATTTCCCCCGATTTTGTGATTGAAATAAAATTCTCATTAAAATTTTATATAAAAAATATAAATATTTTGAAAATTTTACTTTAAAAAAACATATATTTTTATCCCTTGTTTGGGATTAAATTAAAAATAATTTCATACACTTATATTTTTTTAATGTGGAATAAATTGATTCCATATTTTTAATCTAAATAATTTTTAATTTCAAATAGGGAAACCGTTTTTTTGAACAATAATATTTCTGAATTTATTAATATTAAGTACAACGATTATATTGAAATTTAGCATAATGATCAAATAAACTTTAAACATGAGGGAAAAAATGATCTAGATACATTTCCGAAATCTATTTTATGGACACATTTGAACCCTATACTCAATTTATTATAATGTGGACCATTATTGGAGCCATATTATTGGGAAAACGTGGGTGGAATTCCCCTTCCACAAATTTACAAGAGTGTCATTCCTCCATTATAAAAAGGATATCACCCATTTCACATCGTTGCACCACAAAATTAACATTTGATCAACCAATATATAAAAATAATAATTTTAACCATAACTTGAATTATTCTAGAAGAATAAAGTTTGGAATAAATAAATCCAAGGATTCCTATTGGGGCAATCCAGAATGATTTTCCCAAGGAATATGTAAAATAATTTCTCAATATCGTTAGTTTTATTTCGATTCTCCCCCACCTAAACTCTTATTTTTCAATTATAATACAATAAATAACTCTAATATACATATATGTTTTAATTTTAATGGTTTTATCTACAATTACACACACATCCATATAATGGGTTACTAACTTACTGTTAATGCGTACGGTGTACAACTGCCTCATGAAATGATGATTGTTTTTTAATCATTTTACACCAATCATGGTCAGTATTATGATAGAAACTATTTTTATATATGATATATATGATATTTTTTAATGTATTGAATCATAATTATTTATATAGCACATACCATTATGCTTTCATTTTCTAAAAATATTATCTCATTGTTTGCGGAAATGTGGACTACCGCCAACTAAAAGCAATGTCACTCACTCACATGATAAATGGAATATATAAATTATGGATTTAATTAAACACATGTGACAATAAATAAATAAATATATATATATTATTAATGAATTTTTTATCCTTATTTAACCAAAACATGTACAATTTTATTTTTTTCCTTCACACTTAAAAAGTGATAACTATGGTAGAGAACATTTGGACTACCGCCTTCTCGAAATGATGTGATTTTTTTTAAATCATGATAATTTCATATATAATTATATAATATTATGTAATGGGTATTTATAATAAAATTTTATTTCCATAAATATTATTGTTAATTTATTTTGATATCATAATGATCATTGAAAAATAGGAGCTTTACTCAGGCGTACATACAAACTACAACATCCATGATTGTCACATTAGATAATTTTTCATAACCATATTTAATGATTGGTTTTAAAATTACCATTGATTTATAAATATGATAATTATTTCATAATTTTTATTTTCTATAATTTATATAATTACCCCTTTGGCAATAGTTGATCTACCTTTGTCGGTTTTGACACATAAACTGAATTTGCTCAAAACGCTCGACATAAAATTAATTGTTAAAGTAGTTGTATAAAACATGGAAATAATTGAAAAAATATAATGATAAACAGGAAAATAATTCTTATTCACGTAAATAATAAACATTGTTTTACTATTAATTATTATAATGACCCACCAGACATGTCAGACTCAAGGTAAAATATTTTTTCACCTTTTTTAAATCTATCAGATAAATGTCATATTCAACACGTTTTTTTGTGTATCAACTGACTATTTAAATATATATTATCCTAAATTATACTATCTTAATTGTATTTATAAATTTAATTTAATGTTATTCCTTCATTATATTTTTTTATTTAAATTTTTCTAAGTGGTATAGAATAGTTAGGAATGTTTAATGATTATTTTCCTTAAGAAAAATTTTAATGTTATTTCATAGTTCATTCCATTCTAGGAAATTATATTAACACTGATTAATAAAAACAGTAATTTTAATTTCATATATTGATTTAGGAACATTATCAAGTATTAGTACAATTTTTCCGCTGTTGGGTACTCAAAATGGTTTATAAAATGTTTTTATAAAAACTTGACTTCATTTCTATCTTTACATAGAGAACTCAATTTATTTTAAAACATTATCTTATTGAATGGTTTTAAAAAAATTAACAATTTAATAATTATATATTAATGTCATTTTTACCCTTTTCTTCTCTAAATATTTCTATCAATGTAATATTCTTTTAACATTCTGAATGTGGAATTTTTTTATCCTTTTATCCATTCAAATGGAATGTTCATTAACCTAATATGAAACATACATTTTTACGTAAAATCATTTCATTAAAGAATCCTTGTTATGTTTAAGGAGTTATATTTAATATAAAAATATTCCAAAATTGATTTTTATTAAAATGGGTTTTCAAATGATTTTGGAAAACCAATGTATATATTTCTCATGAATGTTTTTAAAATATATTTATTTAGTATTTTTTTCAAACAATGAAAAGAAACCGTTATTTTTAATTCCCTTGGGATATATTATATTCATGAAATCATTTTTCATATTATGGAGGCATTATGATCAATTTGGTAAAGTATATTATTCACATTCATTTCATTGATTCCATTTTTAGTATCATTGAAATATTAAATTTGATACGATCATTGGTCATTTAATTTCCATTAATTATCCATATCATTTCTCATAGATATAGTATATTTTTATACCGTATAACATTTTTTATATGATTGTTACATTTAATGATATTAAATAACCTGGAGAAGTATTGATAAATATGTTTCCATCATTCGATAAAGATATCTGAAAAGGAATAATGTTTATTCAATATGTGGAATGTTTTGGATATACAATAATTGGTGGGGACTAGACATTAGATATCCTATTGATGAATCAGTAGTCCCATGAGTTGAAATTAGTCAGATAAAGGCCCTTTTATTTTTTTTAAATTAGAATAGATGTTTAAAAACAGCAATTGTAAACTATGTTGGTCGGAGTGGATACTCAAGAGGGGGGTGAATTGAGTTCCAATTAAAATTTTCTGTTAAAAACAATGTGGATTAAAAATCCACCTATTTCAAAAACAGATTAAACTGTAGTGAATTTATACAGATTATAAAGGTTCAATTAGCTTCTCAAAGATTGATTAGTTCTCAGTTAACTTAATCTTATGATTAAATTAACCTTTGAAACTAACTTACTGGTCTATAATAAATATAAACACTTGCGAGTTTAACTATCAAAGTAGCTTTGAAAATAAATTATATTTCAAAGTAATAGCAGCGGAATATGAAATAAATATGTAGTATGGATAAAGTATGTAGCTACAAACACCGAGAATTAACCAAGAGGTTCAGTCTCAAGCCGAGACTTAGTCCTCTCAAAAGTTTATATAAAAATGATCCACACCCTGGATCGGGGTTAACAACAGTGAACACACTGTCCAGGTCACAAGACCTCTACCACTGTTATTCGTGGGAAACAGTACAACAGCAACTAGCTGTCCAGGTCACACACGACCTCTACCACTATCCACAGTGGGAAATGAAGTGTAAAAAGGTTTGCTGAGGATTTACAGATCCTCCAGTGAAAGTATAGGAGTCAGTGTGTGTGTTTAATACAGCAGATAACACACACTGCTCGAAATGTAAAACTAATGTATCACAGAGCAGAGATGTAGAGTTTAGAAATGGCTCTGGTGATTTCAGTGTAGCTCTGGACTCTTTTGTATTTGATCAGAATTTATTCTGAGTCCTTTTCTCGTTTTTGTTTGAGAGGAAGAGTGTCGTATGCTTCAGGCTCAAAAGCAGTGAGATGTAGTCGATGAAGTTCTTCAATGTTCTTCTGTATGCACAGAACTCTTCTTGAGTAGGCTTGATTGAGTATTAGGTTCTGTTCTGATTGGTTCTTCCTTCTCTTTCTTTTCCTCTGTATATCTTGTGTTCTTCTATCAACTCTCTCTTTTTTCTTCAGCAGAGTCTTCTTGTATTTATGTCACGTGCTTCGGAAGACAGAAAAAGTTTCCTTTCCGCAGGTACGAGGTATGGTTTCCTGACACCCGACAACCTTTATTAATAATTTGACAGAGCATTAAAATATACCTAATATGACCGTTGGTTAGATTAAATAAAGATAAAGATAAAGAAATTCAAACAGTTGTTTATGACTATTGAAGAATAAAGTGATCGGTAGGTCATCAGCATTAGTGAGTAATGATCGGTGACTCAGATAGATCAGCATCGGTGAATCAGACTGATCATCATCGGTCTGTCATCTGATCGGTGGCTCATTTGCATCAGTGACTCATTTGCATCGGTGAGTCAGTTTGATCAGCATCAGTGAGTCATTTGCATCGGTGACTCATTTGCATCGGTGACTCATTTGATCGGTGGCTCATTTGATCGGTGGCTCATTTGCATCAGTGACTCATTTGATCAGCATCAGTGAGTCAGTTGCATGGATCGGTGAGTCATTTGCATCGGTTACTCATTTGATCAGTGACTCATTTGATCGGTGACTTATTTGCATCGGTGAGTCATTTGCATCAGATCAGTGAGTCATTTGATCGGTGCGACCGTTGTCCTTTGATATTGGATCAGTGCTTCCGATGTCTGTTGAATGGATCGGTGCTTCCGATGTCTATTGAAACCAGAAGACTTCCAACATACTTTGTAAGTCAATAAGCATAGACAAAAACATGATAACAGATTCATTTACAGATTGTAATTAAGTTTATGAGAAATCAAACCAGATTAATCATTAATGGTATGTGATGATTTGTGATTATTAAAACATCAATCATAGACATGAAATCAACAATCTTCCAGAGGGCTCAACAAACTATACTAAGGATTGATATTGAATGTATAATTGTGGTTTGTCATCTAGATAAATGATGTCAAATAATTCAGAATCACCATGATCTCAGCTATTATTTATCAAATTTATTTTGAGCCGACATATTTATTGATGCATTTAATTCACAGTTCATTGATTAAATGTCATGGATTTTAGTTTCATATCATTATATTTTTATTTTTACTTATCTAGTCATTTTAATTTCTTGTGTTTTTAGTTATATTCTAACTATATTATTAACAAAATTCCATATAAGTTTGTTTATTACATGGTTTATATGTTTAGTTATTTTACATGATATAATTACAATTCTCATTCATTTATTATTTATTATAATATAATTTACCCTAATTGAGAATTCTATATCACCCTTATTTTTCATCCTTTCCCCCAGTATCCAAGATGCATACAGTGAATGATATATAGAGATTTACATGATTGGATAAAGTATCCATGTATAGAGAAAATTGTACTGTAATTACTGTTTTTATTTATAATACAATTCTCATGTATGTATCTGGTTTACCAAAACCACAAATCTCTTCCGTCCATTATGATATTATTCATTGTAATGTTGCCAATGTAATGGTGGTAGAAATCATCTCAAGGAATTCTATTGTCATGTTACTATAATAACCTTCATGTTTTAAGAATTTGATTCTCATCATCTTCTGACATTCTATTAAGATTCAAATCTAATAGAATGGATACAATATTTCAGGGAACATGACATGATAAAAAATGGAGGGTCTGATTAATGAAATTGAGAAAACCCATCATCCATATGAATATCTATAATAATAACAAAAATATATTGATCTGTTGAAAAGAATAAAATCAAAAAACAACATTGTCCCAAATATAAAACATATATTAACTCTTTTACATTAAAACTTTTGTTGTGGTGTGTGTGGTACACTATGTACTGGATGAAATTGATATTTTGAATATAATAATTAAACAATGATTGTGAGTATTCATCATCCTTGTCAGCTAAAATAAACTATATTTAATATCAATATTCTTTTACATCACTTCACCTATAATTCTAAAAAATCTTCAGAGCCTCTAATGTGTGTGAGAATATAATAAAACTAGTACTACGAGTTACATCATAATTATATGAAAATAAAGTAGTTTCCCACATTTGTAGGTTATTTCTCATGGGAAAAAATATATAGGAATTAATAACCTCCAATGAATGAGTTGAATATGTCTCAACATTATTATATATTTTGATTTCAATATTCCCTTTATATAATATCAAACAAAAACATTCTATTCTTTTTATTTTGTAATAAAAATGATTAAAACTTCCTTCCTTTATCATGTTTTTCAAATTAAACTAGAACATATGTACATGAATTTTTCATCATAGATAAATTCCCCTATTAATTTTTATATAATATAAACTATTTTTATTTATAAGTTGAATAATATTTCCCATGGTTTTTAGTCCCATTGGAAAAAAATTACATATTCAATCCTTTTATAAAAATCCATATCATATCATAATGAATAAATTTCCTTTATAAAAAATTTATGAATCACTAATCAAATAGTGTATCAGTCCATCAATAAAAAGGGAACATGTGGATTCAAAATTTTTATTATTAATGGTATAAAATCCATTGACATAGTATCTATGTCACTACCTTTTTCCAAAACACATTGTACCTATATAAATTACATTTTTATAAAATCACTAATCTGTAGTAATTTCTTCAGAATATGCACTATCTAATATTAAAGGACATTTTCATTTTATGGCATTATAAGTATTTCCAACCAATAAGGCCTTTTATTTTCCTTTTTCAATCATATGAAGTGAATTTACAGTTTTTTAATATAAAATTCATTGACCATGTATAACTAAAATACACACTTCATTATGATTTCTAGGAAAATAAATGATTTCCCCAATCAAATCCAGTTTTTTAAATCTATTTTCATTATTAAAAATATATTTTTCCTATTGTATTATATCTATGGGTTCACTCCACATCACCCTTTGCATTCCATGCCTTTTAAATTCATTCTAGTGTGAAGGATGAATCCAAAAAATCCATTACATATTCTAAATTCCTCAACAATACCACTATTGTCTATAAATTTTCATTTTATTTTATAACTCAGATGATGTAGATAACGTGTATCTCTATTCCAATATATTTTTTCCCATTATAAATGGCTCCTTATAGTGAAAAAATATTTTTATACTCACAAAATATTTTTCGTTAAATTAATATATTTTTCATTATCAATTATGCCTCATATTATTAAATAATTTTATAAAATGTTGATTCCATATAGTTTCCAACATTTTAAAATTCTTATTTTATCTTCCTATATTTTCCACTTAAATTAATTGTTCTTATACAGATTCATATCAATACTCATAGCCTTCTGATAAAATATTGAGCATAATCTTTTCCCATCCCCTAATGATTTACCATTATTATATATTTCTCAACAATCTAGATTTTAATTTTGAAACATTGAAAATCCACATTCATTTTGGAGTATTTGTTTTCACATGATCAAATAATTTCAATATGCACTTCAATTCTTCTCCTATAATTTTTTTTGATTTATCGAATCATCCTAAAATAAATTTGGGTAATTAATATCTATTATCTACTAATATTTAGCTCATAGTGGTCATCTATGGTTTATTTCTAATTGATCTCATATCTTCAACATATTGTTCTCTTTCACATGTTTTAAATTTTTTGAAAGACACCATTTCAATTTCCTTTTTACTATATACTCAATTTTCCATTCATCATCTTATTCTCCAAATATTCAATTTTAATCACTGGGAAAACTATCATGACATTAATTTTTAGTTATCCAAATCTCGATACCATCACCAAAAGAATTTTCATATTTAAATTCACATTCATTGTTTTTATGATTTAAGAAAAATATATTTTTTATATTTATTGAACATATTATCAATTCCTTTTTAATAAGTTACTGATATAAAATTTTTATTATTAACATTTCATTTAAAATTTCCATCTCTTTTATTATAATTGTCATCATATATTATTCATGAAAATATATATATTAGATATCCAATAGATCCATAGTAATATAACATTAATATTAACATTATTTCATACTTTCCTATTCAACTATTCCCCTTTCTAAAAAAACAATAAAATAATCTCTTTAAACATTTAACTCACATTGTCTTCATTTCTTGTGTCATGTTCTTATATCGAATAATAATTCTTTTAATTTCATTTATAAACATAAATAAACAATATTTAATGATCAATAATTTTAATTCTCAAGATATCATTTTATATAATAATTATACATTTGATGATAATACGATAATTATCATATAGATATAGTGTTTTATGTTCACTACCTTCTATGTATGACACCTTAGCATCAAATTAGTATGGTATAATTCATAGAGTATTTCTAGGAATAGTAATATATTCCAATTTCTCACTGTAACATCATATGGTCCCTAACATTTCATCACCCAATGTAACTAAATCACCAAAAATATTAATGAAATTTTATAAATTGATATTTATACATCAAAATATAGATCATTAATATGGGTTCATAAATTTTTTATTTTTGTGAGATATTATTTTTAACTTTTTCGTGATTACCTTATCTATTAAAACTCCCATAACCAAGTCAAATTATCTTTCAGAGTGGGGGGAATAATATCATATATTGATCACCTTTAATTCTCATGAGTTTTCTTATTAGAATATATTAACAGTGTACACAGATTAGAATGATTGAAACTATGTGTATTATCATCAAGAATTTCAAATACAATTGATAAAAGACAGCATATCATTCTATCATGGTATATGCAATAGTTCTTTCCCATGAATATGGTAAACCACATATTATTAAGAATGTTCTAAACATAAATTTCGGTATTCACCTTCCCATGTTATCCAATAGTAATCAATGGATAATATCATATTCTTATGTAATTTAATGCACAAATGTGACCATTAAATAACCTATTTATATTATTTATTAAAACCTGTGAATAAATCACATTTTTTTCCTATAATGATCCATCAAATAACTCATCTCAATGAAATAATATTCTTCATATAAAACATTATTTATCTCATATATCCTCCATCTAGAACCTCAATTCATCATCTAATACATATGTTTGATACTTTTTATATTGTAACCCATTCATCGAGACATTGATAGATGGATCTTTTAGGTTATAAAAATGGGAATGTAATATATTCTACAAAAATATCATAATGAACATGATTTTATTTATATACCAATTTTTATCCTAACAATAATATAGGATAATTACATACAAATTTAAATTTCCCTCTTTAAATTTAATTTATTTACTCATGTTATTATTTAGTTTACTACCTTAAATTACTCTATTTAAAGTGGATTAAAAAAAATCAAAAAAATATTACTCAAATATCATGATCAATGATCTATAAGGATTCTCGAAACCTAATATATAATCACATCATTTTCATGTTGATTATTTAAAAATTTAAATTTCTACCGTAATGTCATTAAAATGTAATAATTTATATATTTTTTTAAATACGATCAACTATAGTTTTTAAAGAAATTAATTAATTCATAACATTGATAATACTCTATCTCGCATGCTTTAAAATTTTTTCTTTATAGATATTTTTATGTTACATTTTATGGAACATAAATGAATTTTATCTCTAGTAAACTCATATAACATTGTAAATATTACAATTTTAATTAATAAATCCCCTATAAATAGTATATAGGTGGTGGTATCTCTATAAGACCATCCTTAAATCACTTAAGGGGAGATCAAAATGAGTAATTTCAAAGTGTATGTAATCACCATAACAAATAAATTTCATTGTAACTATACATTATACCATTTTAAATATAATATATTCTATTTAAAATAATTAATTTATTATCATAATTATAAATTAATTTTTTTCAGTATTTAACCAACTTTATTAACCTTCTTTCCATCAAATGTAATGTGAAAATATCACATGTGTGTAAAATGACTTACCATCTCCACATAGGAATACAATAAATCTATCAACACCATATTTTATGGATAGTAATTAATCTTAATTTACACATTATATATGAAAATTATGATTTATTTATAATTATTTAATTATAAATTAATATCTATTATATTTCCTTCTAACCTGTTTGAAAATGGTAATGTCGACCGTGCCTATGTGTGATAACCACCTCCATGAAGTGATGTGATTGGTTTTTCTATTATAGTATAAATGGAATATAATAAGTATGGATTTAATGAATAGAAATTATTTTTATGATATAGTAACATTTTATATAACTGTGATTTACTATATATATTTCTTTTTTTTCATCCTTTGGGAAAATGAAAATAACATATATGCATGCATAAGACCAACAATCTCCATGAACGATGTAATTTTTTTATCTCCATAATTTATGAATGAAATTTAACCCGTATATAAATATTATATATGATATTAATATAATTATTATAATTAAATATATGTTGTATCCATTGTAAAAATACAAGGACAGACACTACTAAACTCAAACATGCATGAAAACGAATCAGATATCTCCCAAAACATCTATTTTAACAAAGAAGTGTAAGAAAAGTAGTGATAAAAGGATATAAGAAAATTATATATTATGTGATATATAAAAATATTATTATGTAATATATTTATAGAAATTTCATATTTTTTATCAAGGATATTCCAATGTGTAGGATAGAATTAAATCCTATGCTATGGGAATTTTATATCATATTTACTTTGGTTAGATACATGCCATATTAACCACATATTGAACTTATGTGTAGTATATATTTCCCATAATGGAATTTTTTATGCTTATTATTATTTATATTTTGATATCAGAATCTTTATAAGAATATTTATTTCTTTGGTATGATGATACAAATGGTACCAAAACATTATGTTATTTTTGATAAAATCACTGTATTTTTAGGGATTTTGTATGGTTATGTTATGGTGATTAAATATAATGATGTATTTATCAAGATACCCAATAAATTTTTTTATTCTCTAGTTAATTTACCAAAATAAATTTCCTTTAATTTGGCTCTACTTTTTTAATCAACAAACCAAACTTATATTTTCAATGAAAATTGAATATACTTATCTATTCGCCGTATGATCATTTTCCACAATATTAATTTCTCACAAAAGTTTTAGTTTTGGTCTTTTTAATAGTTTTCTATGATTTTTTAGTGTCAATATTAACATTATTGTCCATTTAAAAATTGTGTTAAAATGAATAATATTGACTATTCTAAATAATATACATTATTAGATTTTTCCCGAAGTGTGAAATTAATGTTTTAATTGAAAATATTTGGCATGAAAAACACTTACCACCCTCATGAACTCTCAATTTTTTGATGTATACATTATAATATTCCATGTTTATTTTCTATGAAAAAAAATTCTATAATTTATTTGTATATATATGTATTTGAATGTTATTTTTCTAATTGATCAATTATTTTACTCATTAAATATTTGAAATAAATTAAATTATTTCTCATATTTGACAAAATCCTTTGATGTTAATAAGGTTTTACTAATAATATGATACATTGATACCATTATTAGTTTTTTCATGATCGTTGTTCTAAATGTTGATGAAATATTGATGAAAGATATTTATTTTCAATGTTTTATGCGATAGTGGAATTTTTAAATGTACATGATGTTCATTTTCATTCACAGGTTATGTAGTGATGATATGAGGAATGTTTAATGATCATATTACACCTGTATATATGGGTAAAAATATGTGACATTGGTTAAATTATAGCCATGGATTACATTTTTGTTATAACAAATGATAGTGGTTACGTTTTAACCAGTGGTAGTGGTCACATTTTAACCATGGACATTGGTATCTTTAAAACTAAGGAAGGGTGGGACATAAATATTCCTCTAATGAAACTGGAAATGGAGGATATATATAGGGTTAAACAACACTATAATGGTGATTGAACCATGTTTAATAAAACAAATTTTCTATTATGACAGTCTTATAACAAAACCATGAATACTATAATGGGTTGGGGAGTGAACTTAAATCAAATTAATAGTCTTGGAAATGATCTTATACTAGTATAGAAATTATTTTCAATTATATTTTGTATTCCAGAAACATTTGTGTAATAACATTTTTATTCTCTCATAGATCCTTTTATTTGATTTTAATTTACTCATGGCTTATAAACTGTATTTATTTATTCCCCGATTCATGATTTCGATCTATGACAGACATTGTATTATTTTCAAAATTTATACTAATATTATCATAGACATATGATCATGATATTTTCAATATATCATTGAAATATCACATGATTAAACTTATTGTGTATTTGAGCTCACCCTTTCTAATTTTTCCTTTTCCCAAATATTTAAGAAATGAATTATGTATGATATTTATAATAAGGGTTATAGTTGTGAATAATATGTGGGATATTTTATATATTTTTTATGAACCATGTATTTATATGTCCAATTTCAAAAAGAACAATAAGTATATTAATGAAAAGTGGATCATTTGTTCTATAATGTATACTAACATTTAAATGTTCGATATCTATTTAAAAAAATTCTAGGTCCCTATAAAAAATATATTATAGACGTATTTATACATATCAAGATGAATCCAATGAATATGGATTATTAACCTGTAATTTAAATGATTAAAAATATATAAAGTTTATAATTTCTATATAGATAAGAAAAACTCCCAGGATAGTCAACCCCTAACAATAATTAAAATGGATTAAGCCCCAAGCCAATGGGAAGTCTATCCAAATGTCCCTTTTACCTGTAAACATTACTTAATAGACGATCCAATCAATCATATATCTATGGACTAATACATAAAAATTATATTCAATATCTAAATTTAAAAAAATGCAATTAAATATGAACTATGTTAAAGGTAGATGAAAAGGTGATCTTATACTTTCATACCTAGAATACAATGTATGGAATAATTATTTATAAGAAGAAATTTGTCATACATATTAATTAATAAAAATATTAATTTATCAAAAAATATATATATTAATATAACTAATTATTTTATTGTATAAAAACAATACATATTATAGTTTTTATAAACATGCGATATTAATATAAATATTTGATATTAAATTCAGCTATAAAGATATATTATTTAAAAATCCAATCACATACTAATTTTTTGTAATTTATAAACTATAACTACTTCTATAAAAATGATAAATGAAAACATTTTAGAATTGTATTGTATTTTATTAAAGATATGAGGAACTATCTATCTTCAAGGATACTAGAGAAATCATATGCTAAATTTTATACTCTGGATGTAAAAAATCCTATAATGTAGGTGGTATCATATACATGATAATAACATTCATTTAATGGAAAAAAATCGGAATGATTTTTTCTATATATAATAATTTTTATATAATATTGTAAAACCTCATACACATATAGTAACACATATTAATGAGTAAATCAATAAAAGGAAGTGTTTTATATAAGATAAATTCATGAAAAATTATTTATGTCATATAATAACTATGTTATTGTTAAATTTTCATGAAAACCTAGTTTCATATATATCCTAAGATATAATATATCATATATTACTGCATAAAATACTCTTAGTTTAATATATATCAGGCCTCTTGATATACACTAGTCATACCCTTCAACATGAAAATTGAAATATTTTATCCAATATCATAAATTCAGGTTGACTAATTGCTAATATTTAGGAACATCTTATCATATTCTATTATATAGCCAATATAAAATTATAAAGTACATCTCATTCATATAAATAAAAAATTAACATTATGATTCATTTATAAATGTAGATCTAATAACATTGATTTGTTTTTTCAATATAATCATATGTTAAATAAAATTTTTTAACCCATTAAAGTATGTGGTATATAAATATCATAAAACACCTGTAATGTAATGAACATAAATATAAAAATGAGTCACTGAAATTTATTAAAGTGAATCGTTATAAATTTTAATGTGGAATATTTATTGAGATGACTATTAAACAACTGAATGACTCAATCCACCACAAATGCTACAATCAATACTAAGATCAATACATGTTATGTGGGAAACCTAAAACAAAAATTGTGTTCCAGTACATTCTCTATATATATTAATATGGAATATGAATGAATTTAGAGATTTAGAGATTTCTAGATAGTTTCATTACACTATAAAAAGGGGATCATATTAAATTCATATTGGATTATTTCATTATATAACTACTGTTGAATTTTAGTTACAAACTCTTTGTTTCCATAAGAAATTATAATAATGTTTACTTTTGGAAAATACAATTGATATAGAACATAAAGTGACAATGAATTTTTTATAGGAATAAGTATATTATCATTATTATTTATAATAACTACAACTTCATTGGGATATGTAAAAAAATACATAATTTTGATATCAATACTATCATATATTACATACCCTATTATTGCTACAAATCCAACAAAATAATGAAACCAACATTATTCTAGCATAATTTTAAACACCTGGGTTATATCCAGAAATTTGATATAATTTTTTTAGTTCAATGAAAATATGAAGAAATTATTTTAAACCATAAATCATTGTAGAAAAATAATATGAAAGTAAGTATAATATGATTTTTCGATATTTTTATTATGTAAATGGTAATAATATAACCTTTAAGATGGGTATCAAAATTATTAAATGATCATTGGGATCCCACATTTTTATTTTCCATGGTTCCTATATATTTAGATCTATTCAACATTTCCATTTCCCCAAATTTATATCCAAGTACAACAATAATAGAAGTAATTGAGTTAGGAATCGTAATGTTATTTAATATTTAGCCTCTTATTGGATCTTCAATAGAGTAATTTTGAATCTATTTTTAAGATAATTAATAAATGGTCATATAATAATATATACTATAAACTTATACACATCCACTAAATTACTCACTTCTTAACTTGATATGGTGACAACCAAATAGTAGTATTCTATCTAGAATCCAAATTCTCAAGATCTGCTTGCTATGTCTCACAATTAATAAACCATGTAAAATTAGGTCTAATGATTACCATGTTTCAATTATTGAAATCTTCTTTTTAGGGCGGTATGAATCCTTATATCAAGAATATATTGTTTAAGATAATACAAAAAATTAATAAATCCTATCCAATATCAAACCCTAAAAAAATAAATGAAAAAATACCTTCATTATTAACAAAGATACTATGTAATGTACACTATATATGCATACTATTACCACCTTCATTATGTGTTCTTAATGAAGACCACATGATCGGTCTTCCAATGACATACCTCCACTAGTTATATCTATTTATTATTGAATTTCTCTTTATACATGTGGGATTTATTGGCCTCCATTTTATTCTATGACATGTCATGTATGTGAGGTGGGAGACGATATCATTAGTTGATGGAGTTTTGGATGAGGAATATTATGATAGAAATTAAAATACATTATTAAATTACACAACTGTTCCATTCAACTCATCAATTAATGTGTAAGACTACCATGAATATCAAATTTTTAAATGATCATTAATGAAATCCAATTTTTTAACTGATATAGATGTTTACATAATAATATTTTTTTTGAAATTGGTCTCATAGACATTCCAAATGAATATTAGAATGAGATTCATGGTAATAAAAGTGTCATTTTGTCATAATAATATTTTGTACAATACTCCAGCTCAAACCGATTATTTTCATGGGAATTGGCACATTATGATATCTCCCATTCATATAATATGTTATATCTATATTAACAAAACATATGAATGGATTTGGGGAATATCTTTTATAATATTCCAATGTTTCAAAATCATAGAAGGAATACATACCATTTCGTCATATATCATACCATATAATATAAATTATGAAACCATATGAGAATTTATTTTTTATATTTTATAAAATAGACATAGATATCTATCTTTAATTCCAATATGTATTACATTAAATGAAATACATTTTTAATAACTATCCAAAAATTATTTATGATGAATCTAATAAACACTATGAATATGAATCATTCATATAGATTAGTGGAACACCATAAATTTGAACGCCAAATAGTTATAACTAGTCCCTAGAACTACATACCAACGAAGAAGATGAAATACCTACGAGAAAACCACATGAAATTGGATGAGACTAATTACAATACCTTCATCTTAAATACAAAAGGCCTCCCATTCACTCTATTTTTCCTGAAATTTCATTACTGCATTTTTATTATTCATGAATTTAAAATCTTTTCATAATAAAATATCACAATTATTTGAAAAACTATTTCCAATTTAAAAAGAATAAGGAAGACTATATTTTAGAAAGAACCTAGTTCCATACAAACAAATAATATCAGCCATATAATTCCATTTAATTTAATTTTTTTATCAAAAATATATAAAATGATGTTCAACAATATATGATAAATACATTACCACATACCAAAAAACTTGGTTCTCCCATGATGGTAACATAACCCACCCCAAGGATGAACCAATAGTTACAATGGAGGCCCTAAAAAATTACACATATCATAATTTATTAAATTAATCATTAGGGTGGAGATAATGATGAAACATCACATACATCAAGAACCAGAACATGTTGTAACATTGAAAATAATGAAATTTCCCCTTGATCAATATCTCACAATAGGTCAAGGAGATAATCAATAAGAAACGTCACCACAAATCAACAAATCTATTAACACAAATATTCATTGAAACTATGATCAATGTAAATGACGATGTAGAAATGATCTATTACCCAGTGATATTAAATTTATCTTACCTTATGGTCCAACAACAAATGAAAAAATGTGGATCAAATGGAGGTTCTCAAAATCATAGTAGAAGAACTCAAGATCATGTGGGGAGAGATATATGAAACAAATTATCGTTTGATATTTACCGGACCCTCCATATCCTTGATAGTTTTTGTTTGTAATCCCTATGAATCAAATATGTCGATTACCCTCTCATATTTTTATTAAGAATGGTTCTTTTAAAATTACATGTTGTGTTTTCGTTGCATGATTTGTAATCATTCATGCTATGTAATGATCTCATGACATGAGCTTAAAAACCATTAATCATCATGTACTCTTTAAATAGATTGTATTTTTTTAGTAGATAGTGGAAACTACATTTTATTACATGAAAATCCAAATAACCATAGGCTTTATCCCATATCATTGAGAACCGCACAAACTATCCAGAAATTTATACCTAAACTAAATTAATTCAAAAAATAGACATCCCTAAACATTAGTCCATTTTTATATGAACTCATATTTCATCATCAAGAGTCCCAAGACTCACCAAATTAATGTGGTTACTTGAAATGTACTAGAAAATACATGAATGTGGGATAATGTTGGTACACACACTCCATCATATGATTTTACTTCCCAAAGAATTCATGTGAATGAATGAAGTCCAGTAAAAAATTAAGGACACAACTCTCTCATCAATGATTCATGCTCTGACGTTTCATGAAAAAATAATATTTTTCACGGTAACACATTGATGAAGAGGATTAAATTCTAAAAAATACATTCACTTGAGAGACAATGATATAAACTAGATTATCAACAATATAAATTTTATTCTCTTACTCAATTTCTTCCCTTATCAAAATATAAGATGAATCTAGATAGAATTTTCTGATCTATGATATGCAAATAACATCCTGAATTCTTATCAACTGAAAAAAACATCATAACTGATGATAAAACTTCTCACGATTATAAAAGACATCATACGACACCACATATCTCATATCCATCATTACTTGTTTTCTAATGCAAATGTGACCCATTTGATGAGATACATTCAAGAATACCTGGTAACTTATGGAATACTCGAACTGATGATGATGTTTATCCAAATATTATTTATGTAGAATCCACTCTATCCATGGAGAATGATTTATTTCATGATTCATTTCTAATTTAATATGATCCAAACATAATTTCACCAAGGATATTTCACCCAACCTTACACAATAAAGAGGTGAACTACATGGGTGACAATAAAAAATGATAAATGAATACATTATAGTTAAAATTTGATAACAATTAATATTATAAAACTCAAAGATACCTATATGTTTTCTCCATGATCCAAAAAAATCAAATTCACATCCATGGGGAATATCCTCTAGGATCTGAATTGCTTGCTATGTCTGAATTTATATTTGTGGATGATTAGTTTAACTCGACATGAACTTATTCACTAATGCCTCATGGATACGCCTCTAGTAAACCAAGGATCCGTGTCTCAAAAAATATTAGATGAAACACCATGTTACCTAGTAATTTTATACACATAAAGATTATAAATGTCTTTTTCATTAGTGGTTTCTTGAGTTAGAAAGAAATGAGATGTAATTTTCAACTTACTTATAACCACCTAGAGAGCATTCTTATTATACTAAGTCCATGGTAATCCAATTTCACAATTTATTAATACCTCATCACATTTCCAAACATTCACTTGAAGTGGATGGTGAAAACATGAAGTTTAATGTTTTTCTACCATTATCTACTAGAAAGTGTAACCATAATATGCATAATTAAGAATTTCATGCTTTATTCCAATCCAATGGAAGAAGAGTCTCATTTCAAAATACATCTTCATTTTAACAGGATCAATGGCCCAAAAATAACCAAGATAAAATATCCATCCTCCTCAAATATTTTGGGAAGATAAACTAATCCTGAAAACTAAGAATACAATCTGAATATTGAAACAAACTAGAAATAGTCTCCCCTCTATATAGGGTTTATCCCATTTCTCTAAACTCATAATCATGATTCTAAATATATAGAATTGAGTAATGGAAAGATAAAGATAAATTATCACCTGTTATAACCATTTCTAAAAATTCATCATAATCATCTAGATGAATCTGATTAAAATTAGTCACAAGGTTACAATCTTCGACTATTCCAAAAATAATACGACAAAACGTTACTAATGGGAGTATCTTAAAAACATTCACATACATCATGGTGTATGAGATTTCAATGAAAAACATGTAAATGTATTAAACCATTTTTCACTATTTATTATTCTAGTTCTTCAGAGAAATGATATAGAACAAACACTTATGTTCATGAAACCATTTGAACATCTCCCCAAAATGATTGTGATACCAACAATAATGTGCATCCACAGTTTTACCCTATCTAAACCATGATTTAGGTAATTATTGTCATGAAGTTGAAAATAAAAGGATATGTAAGATACCACTTGATCATCATGCATAAAAAGAAATCCAACTCCAACTCCAAAAGCATCATCGAAAACCCCATTCCCCATACCCAACTTATGTATGATAAAGAATTTTAACTGATGTTATATGTTTCATCATATCATCAAATGATAGAATAAAATTTACATCCCATATGAATTTTACCCCTCTCTATAAATGAGAAGTCAAAGGTGACGTTAAATTTCAAAAATATGTGACACCACTTTAGTAGTATCTAGTAAGACAAAGGATTAATTGAATCTCAAAGACATTATATGGTTCTTACTTGGAAAAAATAGAATTTAGCATCTCAAGAGAAACTGATAATCCTTGATCATAAATCACATGTCGTATGAACTTCACATAATGTATCCAACACTTTTGTGTAAAACATATCCATACAAATTAGGCCTCCTCCAAATTTTAAAAACCAAACCCAACAGTTTATCTTAATCACACAAAATTTTCAAGTAATCCAAATTTTTATCCAAGAACACTAAAACAAAATTTTTGGGATACTGAATGAATATCATTTTCATCTAATCTATAAATAATTACTTGAGAATTTGTGAGACCAAATAGCTTCAACAGATATTCATATTGGCTATACCAAATATATAATGCTATCTTAACCTAATATCATTCCCATATTGGAGCTGATGATAACTTGATCAAATATAAATCATCGAAAACCAATTTACCCAATTGACTAAATAAAGGATTGATCATCCTGAGGAAAATGATACTTTTTCTTAAATTTTACCCACCTAAAATTAGATAGTCTACAAACAATCATTGTGAACTATATACCTCCTTAGAAAATTTCATAAGAGATGTGAAGGAAATATCACAAGGGTGAAAAAAACCTTTTTACATTGGGTCTTGATAATAAATCATTATGTATATATACTATGCTAGTCAAATATAGTTGAATGGTATGAAGACTGGAGACATATATGGAAATAGAAAAATCATGAACTCCAAATCCATATATGGAGTATTTATAGTGAAATAATAACATAAAATATAAAGAAAATCATAAAAAACCCATGAAGATCATTAATGGGAGAAACATCAATGGGATCAATAGAAAACAGAAGACCTCAAACTCCATAAATCTAGGAGGGATGGCCATGCATAACCATACCCCATATACCACTCTCCCTAAAACACATGTGATATCCCATCAAAAATAAGAAACAAGATACATTTATAATAAAAATCATCCTCAGTTTGATGATAAATAAGCCAATCCATACCAATAAATAAGTCAAACATATCAATATGAATAACATGAAAAAAACAATACTAACACCACATATGTTATCGATAATGTACATGGACACTAAAACCCATGATCTTTTATTTTCACAATGGTTGTTTCTAAATATAAAATAATTGAAATAATCTCTATTAGAAGGTTATGAACATAATAAATGGCCAGATATAAAATTCTAATAAGAACTCATATAAAATATATAAATTTCTATAGAAGATCCAATAATGATGTTACAACCCATTTTTTTGTGGACCCAAATATTACTCATTTAGAAACACAAATATTAAATAATGTTGCTTCTATTACAATTCTTGTCTCAGTGGCCCTATTGTATTTAATTTATATGACTGTACCACCGTAGCATTTGGAGATAAGGATTGGGAACCATATAGAGTAGTATAAATACCCTAGAAAAAATGTTTCATATGGCCATAATGTCCGAAACTATTACACATCATTTTTTATGAAGGAAAAGAATAGTGTGTATGTCCAACATTTCCACAATGATAATAAATAAAAGGAACTCCATTAGCTGCAACTGAAGGTTCCACGAAGTCCCTTTTCTGAGGACAGCCTTCACCAATCATGTGATGATACTTCCACCACTTTTTTCCATTTCACACCACATAATATTCTAAATGGATGAAGATACGATGAGGAATATGCATCATTTATTACCATTATCATCCCTACAATCATATCCATTTAAATTATCAATGCATTAGTTGTAGGATTTTTCCTAAATACCTATGTTGTAATATTCATTCACAAACCTATAGGAAATTTTTTTCCCTTAAAAGGTTATTCATTAATTCATGTTGTTAAAAAAACAACTTAGAAAACCGATAACTATACGAAGACCCTGTACTTTCCCCATGATTCATATAGACTATCTTTAGAGACAACCTCATAATCATTTACTCTAGATGAATCTAATGGAATAATAATGTACTAACACACATCAAGTGTAATCCCATGTTACTATCTGCATGTACCATGGAATCATAATAACTCTTAATGGGACCCCCATGTTTTAACTCTATGATATTTATCATGAAAATTCCAAGTGTATCAAGAATACTCAGGTCTAATATTTCATTTCAATCTAATCCTCCCAACTCATAAGATTCATTGATACCATTAAAGTATAGTGTCTTCTCATTCAATAAATATTATGAATGGTCATTGGCTCCTACAAATTTCATATTTACCTCCACCACTATATTATTATCTTCTAGTAGATTTTGGTTGACATCATGAAAATCCTGAATGATAGCCTTCATAATGTTATAGACTGTCATACGATTTCCCTATGGAGCATTAGAAACACCCTCATTAGGAATTCATGGAATATGTCTTAGAGAAATATAGATTTGCAATGAAATATATGAAATGATAAGAAAATTGAATATTCTTAGTTCAGACCAGAAACCCCCGTATAAAACTGGGAATAACAATAAAATCTCATGAATGGAGACACACATCCCAATATTACATGGTAACTTGATTCTCATTACAGAAATATTTTTCCATTCACCCACCGGAATACACCTCTCAAGTCCCAAAAATCATATCCCAACTCTACCAAATGCCCCAAGGAAAGGAATCTTGAGAGCATAAAACTTGTTATAACATATTGTAATTAACTGACCTAGATACCCCCTCAAAAGTGGAACCAGACCCTATATACTACAAAACTGAATGAGAGGTCTCATTCCACATGGGATGGAGAATATCACCTATATATTAAGAAACATGATGAGAGAATTATTTCCCTCAAACTAAAACATCAATATAGATTATATACAAATATTTTAGTGAATCATTAGAATTTTAAATTATATTTCATTTCATATGACGAACAATGGAGATGAAAGAATGTATCAAAAATATCTATAGGAGAAAAGTCTTACTGTAAAATATTGAATCCCCAAAATAGTTGCTCAAACAGTCTCCATGTTATAGAATTAGAAAACACACAAAATATCACCATGCAGATACCCAAACCTAGTTGATATAAAACCTCTCAACCTCACCAGGGAACCATTCCTTTCCCTGCATCAAAATTCATAACTATCACTATACAACACCAAAGGGGAAAACAAGGTGTTAGCTATCATTCTCCAAATAGTCTCAACTAGGGGTTTTATATCATGTCACTAAAAAACTATCCAAAATATATAACCATTAAGTAAAATTTGGTGTGAATATAGTTTAACCATTAATATATAAAAAATAGTGGAAAGACAAATTAATTTCCAATTTTTTCGCATTTCCAAATAATGTAAGTTAATCTATTTTTAATAATTTCATATAAATATATCACAAAATATATATAATGTCAAAAAATAGAATTCATCCCATTTCATTTAAAATTCATTTTATAACAATAAAAATATTAAAAATGAATATATCACAATTCATCCAATAAGTATTATATTGAAATTCACATTAATGAGCACACTAAGTCACGATAGCTAGGACAATCGTACCTGACATAGGGAATCATGGAAACATTAGGCCTCTAGACACATGAATTGTCCCTAAAGAGCATAAGAAAGCCTCAAGAAGTTAAACCCCATAAAAAGTATTAATATTCCATAAACAACATGCCTAGATAGCATAGGAAAGCCCCAAGACCAAACACCATGTAATGGAAAAAACCTATTACTATACCATCTTCCAATATACCCAAGGATTCCCATGTGCTCTATTTTCCAATAAATTTCATAAATAAATTCACTCATTTCATTTATTGAATCCATTTAATAATACCCTTTCAACATGATCTAAAAACTTTTAAATTTTCCAAAACCAAAGAATTTTTTTTATAATACTATTAGTTCGACAAATATGAATATTATCATCATCTCAACCCATTTAATTCAATAAACAAATTTATCAAAATAGTAGAAATACACTTTACCAACATAGGATCGAGAAAAACCCACATATATCAAAACTCAAATCACAAATTCCCCGAACCAAATCCAACACAAGGAAGACAAAAATATATATTCCCAATGATTAATCTATAAATATTCAAATAGAATCAATTCTAATAAAGGGATGGCGGAGAACAGGAAACAACACATACCTCAAGAATGAACACATGATGTAGCATAATTGGGAATGAAATTGTCATTAAATAAGATCAAACATGTAATGGGCCGGACCCCTCAGGTCCATTCCTGTGTTGAAATGGATATGGTCAACATGACGCGTGTTATAATGATAATTTTTAATAATGATGATAATGTAAAAATATGTTAAATAAAAATGATGATGACATAAATTGTTTGATTAATTAAAATAAAAATAGAATAATCATGATAAAATTATTAAATGGGCGTTATTATTATTAATGATGTGAAGTGAGAAGGTGTGTGACCCATTAGACGTTGATAAATAAAACATGCGGTTTTTATTAATTGAGTAATTGTAGAAATTAAATTTGAATAATAATAATGGTTTTTGTGTTATTAATATTTTTCATAATATTAATAATAATGAGAAATTAATGAAATGAGTCATGGTATTTATTGAAAACAAATAAATAAAGATGCATAGTGGAAGCATATTGGTGCGTTATTAAAATTAAAGGTGAGTTCCTTATTATTATTATGTTAAATAATAATAATAATGGTGGCATAAATATATTATGGGTTTAATAAATTGAATGTTTTTAATTTAATAAAAGTGGGTTCAATTTAATCAGTGTGAAATAAAAATAAATAGAATTAAATAATTAAATTGATGGATGTTACGTCACATTGAAGTGGCATGGTCAAATTCAGATATCCGACGGTGTGGTTTAACGTGGTCAATGCGATGAGGGTAAATATTATCATTATTAAAAAAAATATAACGGTGATGAGTTAATAAAATAATTTGATGAATTGTTATTGTTATTGAAAAACAATAAATAACAATGATGGTGTAAAACTATGTGTGAGAGGTTAATGAAATTAAAGGTATTAAAAAGGGGTTGAATATGTAAGTTATATTAATTTTTTTTAACATGGAGATGGTTTTAATTAAATGGAATGGTTTTAATTTAATATGAGAATAACAATGGTAAACTAATTTAATGAGATTAAATTAGAACATTAATTATGGGTGTTATTATTAATAATAACATGGAAGAGTCAGATTGGAGACAGAATGAGATAATAAAAATTGAGAAATAATAAAAGAAAAAAAGGGAAAGACAATCAAGGAGGTGGGGAGTGATTGGCATGGAGTATAGGCAGGGCGCCACTTGTGTGGAGCTTGATAAAAATGTGGAATAAAGTTTGAATATTGGATAGATGGAGGTATTATATGATAATAATGAAAATAAATAAATAAATATAAAAGGGAGAGTGATTTTCGGCTTGTGTGTGAAGTGTTCCTTGCGTGGAATGAGTTTAAATATATGAAATAAATAAAAAATTAAATAATAATATAATGTTTTTATTATTAATTTTGTTGATAAAATAATTTTTTGTTCGTAATTTATTCGTGTGACCTCGGTTTTATGAAACATATGTGGCAGTGTGACCCATACTTTGAGACGGAATTTATGAGTCCAATATTGGATGTCTTTTGAGGGTTTTTGGATCGGGTACCCAAAACACTCATAATTAATAGATTTAATATTATAATTAAGTCTTCGACCCATTATAACTCCCGCGTGCGACATCTGATTGACTTGTCGTCAGTGGCGATGTGATCCTGTCATTAATAAGATCAATTCAAGTCTAAGGTTGGATATTAAATTATGGTTCGTGGATCGGGTCCATGAAAAACCCAAAAATAATAATATTGTTATTATTATGGGATCTTGTATCCAATGTATATCCCTCATGTGGTGTTGGAATGGTGAACTGTCTGTGAAGTTGCAACCCTGAAATTATGATGGTCGTTTGAAGACAAATGATGAATATCTTTTTATTAATTTTTCCTCGAGTCAATGAAACACATAATATTAATTTATTATTATCATTATCATTAAATGCATGGAAACTACAAGACGTGTCGTGTGTTGACCAGTCAGACAACATAATAGTTGTACGGCCATGTCGTGTATTCATTAATACACACTACGTACCGTTTTAACTTCATGTTTCCTATATATGAGAGGGTCACATGTTATTTGCGGACCCTTCTTCTCCACACGACGACACTCCTGGACGACTGAGAAGTCTTCCTCATAACTTCTTCATTCGGACTCTAATCGTCGATCTGTCAGTGACTGCGGGATCGTGTCAGCAAGGAGAACATCATACACCCTATTCCATTCCCTCTTCTTTCACTTCGCCTCCATAGTTTCCAACCAAGGAGACTGCTGATAATTGACGGGAACGATTGTATTTGATGAACGACTCTAAAAAGGTATGTTAAACCTCTGATATTGTATTCTATTTCAAATCCTGCTTCTCCCGTTTTGTTTCCATGCTAAGTCATTTGATCTTCGTGTTGAGGGAGTTTCTTGTGATGTTGATTCAGTGGTTCTGCGACGTCCTTGGTGGGTGATATTTTTCTGGGAGAAGCCTTGTGATCTTGGTGGTCATGTTCGAGGAAGGACATCAGAACCTATTGAGGTAGGGATCTTACCTTCGTCTCTCTAAATTGTGCATCATGCAGGGTGGGTGTCCTCTTGTTTACGTGAAACACATTTGAACTGGTTTAGTAAAGATAATAACTGTCTTACATAATAAGGATGTGAATTTTTTGAATGAAGTTACAGTATTTATATCCTGTGATATTATGTTGTGAATTGAATGAGCTTCTGCCTATTGAAAATCATGGTCATTGGGGGACTTTACTTACGCAATTAAATGTTTCCCTCTCCTTCTAGATTTTCTTATGGATGAAAATTTTATTGAATATAGAAATTGGTTAATCACGTAAAGATGGATGATTAAATACCTGGAACCCTTGTGTGATCACCCCGGTTGAACAAACATAAATAATAAACATGTAGGTGCCGGTTAGGGTTTATATATGTGAAGTGGGTGTTTTGTGGGATGTTGTGGATCAGGTGAGCATCGGGGCTGTGGTTGGCTTGGTTGTGGGTTGGTGTGAATGCTATATTGGTGATGGGCAGTGGGGCTGTGATAAATGGTATCAAAGGGATGATGATGTACGGGTTTCGATGTGATTGTGGTTATGGTAGTTGGCAGTGGGGCTTCAGGGATGGGTTTCAATGTGAACGACCCATGGGTTGTGAATAATAAATAAAAGAGGAATAGTTAATGAATGTTGGGGAATGGTAATGGAACGGGAATAATAATCAATGGGGTTGGTTGGTTAATAAGAAGGGACTGGTTTGTGTTGCTTGTGTTTTCCTATCATGATTTGTGGATGGAAGGGATCTGTTTTATGAACGATTGATCCAGTTTGGTATTTGATAGTTTCCGGGTAGCTAAGAAACTGATAACTAAAGCTATTGAAAACCTAAAAACATAAAATGGGGTTTTGGGATTGATTATTGTGTGCATACTCTCGAAGTAGTAGTGCCAAGGCACGTGCTCAGATCTTTGTGTATAAGCTTTAGGATGGGCTGTTTGGTTGTTATACTTATATAAATATGTACGTTTTATGTTTCTTTACGCACCCCACCCATGTTGAGCACTACGTGTCGAACAACCGTGGGATGGGGGTGGGATTCTCAAACATCCAAAGGATGGATGGTTACTATACTTCCCTGTGCTCCCTCTTCAATGTTCTATTGCCCAAGATCCTTCGGGCAGGTTATGATAGATGTTTCCCAAGAGTCTTCGAGATGAAGATCTGATATGTTCCCAGGTGTCTTCGGGATGAGATGTGATGTGGTTCCCAGGTGTCTTCAGGGTGAGATGTGATGTGGTTCGCATGTGTCTTTGGGATGAGAATTGGTTATTGCTGAGGATTGAGTGTCGGCGGGATACTATGAATGGTCGAGGATTGAGTGCTGGCAGGATACTATGAGCTTCGTTTGGCTAGGTTGCGGCACTCGCTCGGGAAGAGTGGGAAGCATCAGTGTGTTAAGCGCGAGGGCTTGAGAAGTATCTAGTGGGAAGGTGGTGCGGGATACCCATACATTGATAACATTACTACTATACTCTATTGACTTTAGTAACTTGGTGAGTGCGACTAGTGAGGTTGGGTGGATAGATTCCTTGCTAGGTTTTGGTTCTTCTGTTTTCTCACAGGGAATTTGGATGTCTCCCCACTTGTGCACGATAGATTTAGGTTTTCCTACTGAGTATACTTGTATTCTCACCATATGTTTACTTTCAGGTTTTTAGGATGACTTTAGGGACCTTGTGGGACACTACTAGTCGGGCGTTGGAGTTTTTCTAGTTGTAGTTTTTGCATTCTTTTTTTGTATCGTACTTTGGATCTTTTCTTGTACTTGTACGTTTGTTAAGTATTGTATAAAATATTCATATGGGTTTGGTTTTGTGTTTATTTTCATTTACTTGTCCTTTTTCTTTTGGTGTTTGACTCATCCTATTTCCCGATCGTAAATAATAAAAAGGGTTATACCTCCCATATTTGTGAATACTCATACCCTTGGTTCAATTCACCACTTCAGGGCCTACTGTAGGTGGGACTCAGGGGGTCATTATCTCTAATTCACCATTGCCAGCTCAGGAGGAACATCTTTGATGGGATGGGGTCGTGACAAAACAAAAGGTATAAAAGTGAATCCTAAATAATCATCAAAAATTATTAACACAAATAATTTCAAAATTCAACAACTCTACCATTATCAATGTAAATTCAGATGCATAAGTGATCTCTAACACAGGGGGATGAAAAAATATTATCTAATGATCCAATTATGAAAAATTCAATCAAGATCATATAGATGCTCTCGAAATTCTATAAAGAATACCCCTTTGTTAATTGGGGATATATCGAAGGAATAATTAATAATAATATCGAATGATCATCCCCATATAATCCCTTTATAAAAATTTTACATAGCATAGAATCCATTTAAACATCATGTAATCTTCAAACTGAAATATGATGAAGTATTTCCTGTTTTTAATAAAAACCAATTTATTGAAAAACCATGGGTTTTATCCCTTAAAAAAAATAAAAACGTTCACATTGTTTAATGAACTCATGTAATGAGCCTCAAAACAATTACACATCTTGTACTCTTTACATGGTGTGTAAATATAATTCTAATAGAAAAACCAAAGATTCATCCATGAATCTCCATGTACATTGATCATTCTCAGAAAACTAGTAGAACCCCGCACTAAAATAAACATAATTAAACCTGAAATATATTTTAAAAAAATCATGCATCAATGAAATTTTGATTTTTATTCATAGAAAAATGTCTCCATTCTATGTTTTCCTGTAACAAAAAAATTAAATAGGAATACTATAAAGAGATAGATAATAACTTAAAATGGGTAAGGGGATGTTGCAGTAGCATTAAAAAGAAATATAATCCTCCAAATCTATAAATTTAATTTAAGACTGACCTATAATAAAGTGTCAATTCTACTAAATCTATAAATGGATCTAGAGTGATATACATCCGATAGATATATCAATATACCTATGTAAAATATTTTTAAAACAAGATAGAGTGTATTATCATAAATTCCCTTAATCTATGAAATAAGGATACAGTGAAAAAAAAATATATTTCAATCAAATATATAAAACTCATACATTTTGAACACCACAAGTTTGTACTATCCAAACCTATTAATACAACACATATTGTTCAACTTTATATACGGTAAAACCACATATACAGTATACAAATAGATAAGAAATACAGGAATATAGTTTAGGCCTGGTCTGAAAATCTTTGATCTATCTCAATCAATAAACCACAAATCTCAATCATCATATAACAGGACAAATACTATTCTAGATAACCTATAATCAACAAACTGAATGTTATAATACCCAACCACCATTTCAATTTCAATGCATAGAGGACCATTTAAGAATGGTATCCGAGTTTTAAGTTTCTAATGATATGTATCTCACTAAACATCTATATTGGGGACTAAAAATATGATACATGAACCACTAGTATGACAAATACATAATGTATGAGATTACATGTTGTATACATAGTGGAACATATGGTGAAAAAAACACATTTTATTCCTTATAATTTTATTCTATATAACTATAAAAAATCATACACATACTAACCATTAAATTTATTAATAAACTACAATACAACATGTTAAAAAAATTGAATGGATAAATATATTTCATACATTAACATGTCAACGGTTTTACATTTCTTAAAATTTATATCTATATATAAATATAAGAATACTATATGAATCAATTATAGAGCATACATTTAATTTTATATGATATATTATATATTAATAAATTAGATTTATGAATACATAAACAAACCTATATAATCACTTATCTATCATATCATATATGATAGACTACAAAATATGTATTTAATATGCTGCACCTTCTATGAAACACCCATGGAAAAGTGAGACATAAAAGGCTAAATGTTACTACCCATGTCAAAAAGGGGTACCTTTATTTTTGGGAGCCTACCTGACTGGAACTCCATAGTTAAGCATGCTTGTCTTGGAGTAGTAATCAGGATGGGTGACCTTCTTGGAAGTTTACTAGGGTGTTTGTGAGTGAGGACAAAACACACTGAAAGAACATGTGTTGGCCTGATAGGACATTCATTATTCTGATAAGTGACCCTCGTGAGTAATAGCCTATGGTGTTCAGGGAAGGAAACCAAGGTATTACAGGAGACCCATGGGGTTAGATGAAAAGGTTCATGGCCTGGGGAGTCGGGTTGTGAAAATTGGTATCAGAGGATTCTGTTCTATGGCAGAACGTTGGACTCTGATCTTTCTTTTCTTTGATGCAATAGTGTTAAGGGTACTGAGTGTGGTTCATTGTTTGGGGAGTACAGTATTGGTGCGGTCGCCGACTTATCCATAACTCAGGACCCTGACTATTGATTTCCGACTTAGTGCACAAAAACACCGATTGTGTTTGTGTCTTCAAAAGTTATTCATTAAATCAGCTCAACTAGGTCAGCCCACCAGGTATAAATCTTTTGACTGTGTCACATCTGTTTCTTTTAGGATGCCTCCCCACAGAGCCCCGAGAGTTATAATCTCTAACAGCCCACCGAGTGACAAGGCCTTGGTGTAGGGCCCTTTACCAGTAGAGGCACCCGAGGTATCACTTTCCGTTTGGCCACCGATGCCACCAGCCCCAGCTGCAGATAATGCACGCCGCTTGAGCGCATTTCATGAGATCTAGCGCTAGAGGCCACCGAGTCTCCACGGGGATACGGACCCACATGCGGCTGAGGAAGGGCTATAGGTTGTGGTGAGAGTCTTCAAGCTGGTAGGGACACCAACAGACCTCGTGGTGATTCTTGCTGCGAGTCTCCTTCAGGCACTAGAAGGCAGATAGTGGATTTTGATGCATCAGGTCCATGATGAGGTGATACTACTATGGGAAGACTTAAAGAGCTTGTTCCGGGAAGTGATGGTACTAGCCACCCTTCATGCGGTGCGGATATAGGAGCTACTTCATCTATAGTAGGGCAGCATGATAGTAGTGTAGTACTCAGTGAGGTTCGATGACATCTCGTGCTACTCCACATATATGGTGTCTGACCCATTCTTTAGGGCCCAGACCTATGAGAAGGGGCTCAGGAAAGATATCAGAGCCTTGATGATCTCCCTCAGCATCCCGAAGAAGGTGGGGGTGTTATATAGAGCCCTTATAGTGGCGATTTTCTTTGCTGAGCAGTCGCCCGCAGCGAGACCCACTACTAGTCGACATGCAGTGTAGTCTTCTACAGCTAGAAATAGACATATGACGCAATGGTCCAAGAGGAACAGACCCATGGGTGGACGACCGCAGGACTCATGATCTATTGCGTGGTACACTCAGGGCAGTGACTTTCCTACCAGGAGAAGGCAGTGTTACTCATGTGGTGGACTGGGTCACATGGCATGTGACTGTCCGACCCGCCGTTCATACGATCAGCTGACAAACGATGTACCTCCCTAGTAGAGGCAGAGGTTTGACCGAGGTGGTCCACAGGGCACAGGAAGACATGGTAGAGGATCTGGTCAAGCAGATGGCGGTGGACGACGTTTCGAGGTTTTACTGCCACCACCACCTGGAGGTCCACCCTGACAGCAGGGAGCAGGTGGGAACGGGAGAGTTCAGCTTCAGGCAGTTGAGGCATACGACCATGGCGCTCTGGATATGATTCTAGGTACTATTTGTGTTTACTACACCTTATCTGTAGTTATTATAGACACATGTTCATGTCACTCGTTCATTTCCACTTCCCTCGTTCGTAGCATAGAGATTTTGATGGAGTCGTTGGCTCGATCATTATGGCTAGAGACTCCTACGGGATCAGACTCGATGATTACGCCCTTGTGCTGGCAGTGTGAGCTTACTCAAGGAGGTGAGATCTTGGGCTGGGATCTTCTGATAGCGATGTCAAGGTATTACAACGTCATCTTGGGTATAGATTGGTTATCTACACTCCATTCTCAGATTGAATGTATTTGGCCAAAAGTGTGGTGTGTCCAATTGGATGGGACTAGGTTTACCATCACCAGCAATAATTGAACCTTTATAGTATAGGACTGACTTACTCAGAGGAGGGTTCAACCAATCACTCATCAGTTGGCCTGCCTTACCCTCAGAGCAGTTTACATAGAGAGTCTGAGTTATCTTGTAGCGGTGGATCAGTACGCAGATGTTTTCACTGATGATGTTCCAGGACTATCTCCTCGCAGATATGTGGACTTCTACATAGACGTGTACGCTGATACAACACCGATATCTGCTCCAGCATATCGGATAGCTCCCGCTCAGCTTCGTGAGCTGTAGGTACAGCTAAAGGACATGTGTGGGAAGGGATTCATCTAGCCTAGTGTTTCTCTCGGGGCAGCCCTGATTTTGTTCCCCATGAAGGTAAATGGGAGCTTGAATATCTGTGTTGACTACCGTATCCATAATTGGGTGACCTTGAAGAACAAGTACACACTCCCAAGGATTGAAAACCTCTTTGATCAACTCAAGGGAGCATGGTTGTTCTCGAAGATAGACCTCAGATTAGGCTATCACCAACTCAAAGTTCGAGAAGAGGATGTGCAGAAGATGACCTCTATATGTCATCACAGCCACTATGAGTTATGGGTTATTCCCTTCTGTGTAACCAACACTCCAACAGTATTCATGTGTATCGGGAATAGGATCTTCCAGCCTTACCTCAATCGCATTGTCATGGTCTTCATCGATGACATTCTAATCTACATGACTACTGATGAGGAGCATGCCTACCATTTTCAGGTAGTACTAGACACACTCTGAGAGCACCAGGTTTATGGTAATCTCTCAAAGTGCCAGTTTTGGATTCATGACGTTCACTTCTTGGGACACGTAATCTTGGAGGCTGTAGTTGCAGTGGATCCAGTGAAGATAGAGGTGGTACATTCTTGGGAGCCACCTGGGATTGTGAAGGAGGTACAGAGTTTCCTGGGCTTGGCTAGATACTACAAAAGATTCATTATATACTTCTATAGAGTTGTATTACCACTATCTGCCTTGAAAAAGAAGAGGAAATCCTTCGTGTGGTAGGAGAGATACCAGTAGATCTTTCAGGAGCTGAGGTAGAGGCTGACTAGTGCCCCAATATTGGGTATTCTCGAGGAGGGAATGGGTTATGTAGTTTACTTCATGGCATCAGGGACTGGACATGGATGTGTCCTGATGCAAGAGTGAGCAGTGATCACATATGGTTCTCGGTAGCTGAGACAACATGAGAAGAACTATGCTACCATTGACCTGGAGTTAGGAGTATTCGTCTTCACCTTGAAGATGTGCTGGCACTATCTGATGGGTGAGTGTTTCATAGTCTACTCTAATCACAAGAGTCTCAGGTATATCTTCTCACAACATTACCTTAACATGAGACAACGACATTGGCTTCAGTTCCTCCAGAACTATTACTTTGAGATAGTGTATACTCTTGGGAAGGGGAACGTATTAGACGATGCTCTCAGCAGGATATCAGGCATTCAACTGCTAGGAGAGGTGATAGAGAAGCTGGTTGACCTACAGATATCCTTTTTGGATAGGGATGGAGCAGCCTATCTACAGTCTCTTACAGTCACTCCTCCACTTCTTCAGTGAGTCAGGGAGGCGCAGCGTGAGGACGCTGACTTTGAGACCCGACGTGCTCATATATCCATAGGGCATGCAC
Organism: Viscum album; assembly: GCA_963277665.1. Classification (NCBI taxonomy): domain Eukaryota; kingdom Viridiplantae; phylum Streptophyta; class Magnoliopsida; order Santalales; family Viscaceae; genus Viscum; species Viscum album. The sequence goes on from OY728146.1 coordinate 688,607,498, forward strand.
CTGGTTGATTTTCTGAAGGTGGGGAGCATATTTTCCTCTTTATATGATGTACCATGGTACATGTTTCACTTCAGGAAGAATTGTTAAAAGAGTTCATCACTTCCCCTATAGTTTTACATACTGTGGTGGATAAGATGTATCAGGACCTTCGACAATAGCAATGTTGGCCAGGTATGAAGAAGGTTGTAATGGAGTTTGTCTTATGGTGACTCACATGTCATCAAGTGAATGTAGAGCACCAGGTACCAGCATGCATGGTTCATCCCTTAGAGTTCCCATAGTAGTAGTGGGTTGGGATATCCATGGACTTCATGACGGGTCTTCCACGTACATCCAGGAGTCACGATTCAAAATGGGTGATCATTGACCGAATCACCAAGTCGGCCCACTTCTTACCGATTAGAGAGCAGGGCTTAGTAGAGAGCATGGGACACATTTATGTGCACGATATTTTTCGTTTGTAGGGATTAGCTTCTTCTATTGTCTCGGACCGTGATGCACGGTTTCCTTCACGGCTATGGAAGGGGTTGTAGGAGGCTTTTGGAACAGAGCCTCGCTTGACAACGGCCTTCCATCTTCAAACAGATGGTCAGACTGAGCAGACCAATTAGACCCATGAGGACATGCTCTGTGCATTTTTTCTTAACATCGGTCATAGCTTGGAGGACCACTTACCTTTGGTGGTGTTTTCCTTCAACAGCAACTATCACTCCACCATCCTTATGACACCTTTTGAGTCCTTGTATGGTCGACCTTATAGATCGCCACTGTTCTAGAAAGACCCAGGGGAGTCAGCACTAGTGGATTTAGAGATGGTACGTGCTACCTTAGAGAAGGTGCGGATCTTCCAAGAGCAGATAATGAATGATCATAGAAGACTTAAGTCGTATGACGAAATGAGACGGAGACCTCTGGAGTTCGAGGATAGTGACCATGTCTTTTCTATGGGTCTCACCTCGACGAGGTCTATGAGGATTTGGTCGAGGCGTCATGTTATCTCTGCGGTTCATCGAACCATTCCAAGTCATCAGCAGAGTAGGTGAGGAGGCTTACCACTTAGCCATTCCACCTTAGTCGCATCGGGTGCACGACGTCTTCCATGTATCTCAGTTGAGGAGATACGTGCACAAACCTTCCGACATCATCATCCATGGGGAGATGGACAAAGATGATGAGGCCACATTCACAGAGGTTCCAGTGGAAATTGAGGATCGACAGGAGCGGGTCTTGCGTGAACGGTCGATAGCTCTATTGCGCATTCGCTGGCAGCACGAGAACCTCCAAGAGAGCACATGGGAGTGGAAGCCTCAGATTCATGCTCAGTCCCCCCATTTGTTCCCTTAGTTCAAGTTGTAGTTTACGAGGACGTAAATCCCAGTGGTGGGGAGAATGTAAAGACCCAGAAATTCGATGGAATTTTTTTTTCTTAAATTCATGCGATTTTTACGAGTCTGTGAAAATTTATGATGCTTGATTCTGAGGCCCGATGTGCTCGGAATCAATTCACGATGTTTTTTTCTGGTACGTTCAGTAATCTTACAATAAATATTTTTTAACTTTGGAACTAGTTCTTGGAATTAAAATCCAAGGGCACCATTGAGCTCGCACCATCAATGATTGCGCAATGATACATTCACCACAGTTGCATTCTGACGATAATGGAAGTTAGATATTGTGGTTTTAGTTAAAAAAATTATTTGATAACTTTTTTATATTGTGGTGGCTAAAACCTCAAAGTGGAAGTTGGGTGTGGGGTCCACCACACCCTAACCTCCCATGGGAGGTTATGGTGGTGGGGCCCACTCGAGCATAACCTACATTGGGAGGATATTTAAGGTGGGGACCACCCGAGCATCAAACCCCTTTAACACCCGATTTATGTGTGGAAATCATTGGAATGCCCATTTAGGGAGCCACCACCCATGCAACCATTCAACTACCTTAATTAAATTGTGTCCACACACATTAATTAATTATGTGGATCCACCCTTAATTAATTCCCCATTTGAATAATTTATGCCAACGAATTATTAAGATGTCTTATTTTATTATTTTGTTGTTTACATAATCATTTGGTGGATCATAGGGAGAAGAAGGAGAACAATCCTACGAAGAACATGAAGAAATCCATCTTCGACTTAGTCAACTCTGAACACTTTACGACGCACGATCTTGAGAATTGGGAGTGCGTAACAAATGCGGTGAATGACGAATCAACGTCCGCCTTTTTTCCATGACTTTGTCTATGATCGACAAATGAGGATGGGGTTGTTTTATGTATGATTTTCACACTCCATTCTTCGTCATTTGTTGAAAAAATTGTTGTTGATTGATATGATCACAACAAGGAGGGATGGGACTACATGAACATAGCCGACCCTCACCCATTGTTGATCTCTTTTGTTGATTATGGAGGCGGTACAACGGCGGTCGATGTTGGGTCGACCGCAAAGAAAACCAATCCCAAAAAAAACTGGTGGCTCAAGGGCCGCCGGATCACCAAGAGGGCGCGACACCACCATGGAACGCATAAGGAGGGGTGTGGCCTAGCTGGGTCGTGATAGACGTTGGGCGACACCGGCGCACCGCACGGAGGAGCGGGAGGCTGTGGCGGGGAAGGTGCGGAATTGTAGCATCGCAAGGGGAAAGTAGTGGGCCGCGGAAAGGCCGGGCCGCAGTGGAAGGGGCGCGACCCCATCGCACTATCGAACCACGGTGGAGGTGCAGTGTCGGACGACCGATCCGACCGCCGTGGAGCGGAAGTGGTTGGCCACTTGGGCCACCTGGGAAGAGGGGGACCCTGTCGGGTCCCGCGTCTGCTGGACTAGCGCCTCCTGGAATTGGTTATGGACACACCCGAATGGAAAAGCTGTTTAGGTAGCCAGGGGGCAATCAACGTCCCCCTGGCCGCGTCTTAGGCGGACCCCATGAGCCGTCGGGCCACAGGGCCACCTTCGGCTAGGCTACCCTCGGCCAGGACGCCCTCGACCGGGCCACCCTCAACCGGGATGCTCCCTTGGGTCGGGCCGTTTCCTTGGACTGGGTCAGATCCCGGTCCGGACTCGGGTCGGGTCAAGTCAGTCTGACTGAATCAAACCGGACCCAGAACCGCTTAATCCTTTTTACACCTTTTTTAAAATATCATGGGCTATGTGTGTCCAATCGACGACCCATCTGCAGTGATGAAAAGCTTAGAGCGATACTGTTCATTTTGAATATCCCAATGGAGATTTGGAGGTAGTTGGAGTATGGTCGGGTTGGTTTGAACCTAAAACCCAACCGAGCCCCTCGGATGGAAATTCCAATAACTCCCAGCCTAGGCGTCCGATTGAAACTCTCTCTATTGCGTTGAGACCCCTATGACGAGGCAGATCTTTGAGATACTTCTACTTGGGAATTCATGAAAGTTGGAGTATCGAACAATAGCTCGTGGAGCGGATCCTCTCGGAGACGAGCGTGCAGAGTTCAGATCCCTAATAGCTGGCTGAGACCTGACGACTACTGACCTTTCGACTCTGAGTGTCTCGAATAGCCCAGTGGGATGCACCTTTGTGTGACGTGGAAGGCCCATAGGGGGGAGAGCCTCTGTATGAGCGTGGATGACCCATGGTACTCGACATGTGGAGTTTCTAAGCAGGATATGAGGGGGAGTTACTCTGTGTGAGCGCAACAGACGCCTAGTGGGGAGCGCCTCTGTGTGACGCAGTAGACCCACAGTACTCGACAGGAGGAGTACCTCAGTAATCCATGGATAGTGGGAAGCACCTCTGTGTGAAACGGCTGGCCCACTGCACTCTATAAAGGAGGAGTATGCCATCAGTCGAGGTTCTGACAGTGTGACTGGGGTGGTTACTTTATACTACCCCCCTATAATGAAATTATGGTTTGAGCTAAGTTAATGAAATTTGTGTTTTCCTCATAGTTGAGATGGGTTACTAAAAAACATAGGTATATATATATGGTCATATACCTAAGTAAGTGTTATCCATTGATTTCATACTTTGTGATTATCCTTGTTGTATTTCGGTGAGACATTGAGGGTCATGGGGTCCCTGCCAAGTATCGTTATACTCACCCCTACACAGGCTATTCCCGCACCTTGTTATGTTGGTTGCAGATGACAGACAACACTGAATGGGGCAGAGAGTAGCAGAACAGGATGATACCCGGAGGTGGACCGCTTAGTGAGTCGTACACGGAGCGGAAAGATAGACTTGGGGTGCTGAGGAGGCCATCAGTACATACCCTTCAGTTGGGAACCTCGGAGGACAACATTTTAGTCGTTTTACCTCTTTTCCTCAGTTTTATTAGCATTTTTGTTTTATTGTACCTTACTGTTGGGCTTGTATTTCTGGCCACTTTACCTTCAACACTCTCTTTTGTATACATTTTTACATGGTATTTTACTTCCAATAATGTACTATGTTGTGTTTGATTACTGTTATAAAGGAAATGCCTTCCCTGTTTCGGGACTTACGCCTTTGGTGCTAGATGCCAGCCCCTAGCCTATGGAAGGCGGGCTTGGGGTTGTCACGATATGGGTCTCGGGGGGCGGGTCGTGACAAATTGGTATCAGAGGCAATACCCGACCAGAAGTGCTTAAGAACTGCCTAGGTTTGAGGCTTGTGGTCCAAAACGATCGCGTTGTACTTTAAAGTGGTGGATAATGTAACACCCCAGGAAAAGTAAGACTTAAAAGGCTAAATGTTAATACCCATGTTAGCAAGGTGAACCTTTCATTTTGGGATCCTACTTGATTAGAACTCTATAGTTGAGCATGCTTGGCCTGGAGTAGTAATCACAATGGGTGACCTTCTGGGAAGTTTCCCATGTTGTGTGTGAGTGAGGACAAAACACACTTAAAGAACATGTGTTGGCATGTGGGGATAATCATTAGTCTGATAAGCGACCCTAGTGAGTAATAGAAAATGGTGTGCTGGGGAGGAAACAATAGTATTACAAGAGACCCATGGGGTTAGATGACAAGGTTCATGGCCTGGGGAGGCGGGTCGTGACATTCTTGGGATTTGTTAGCTTATAAAATCACTATGTAATTATTATTATCATTATATGTCATCTAATTTTAAAATACTCCCTTTAAATTATTTATTGAGTAAAATGAACAATAATACATGGTTTGAATAATATGGAGATCTCAGTATCATATTATAAATGTCTAACTACTTGATCATATTCAAACTCCATAACACAACAACGTCTAATGTTATAATGTTAAATTCAAATATATATAAAAAAATCCATGAAAATCCACATCATTCAAGAAACCCATCACATTAAAAAATCAATAAAATACATTGGAAAACAATGGTACAAATTTCATTATTAATTTCCAACATATCCTAATCTTGTTTATGATCAGCTGACATTCAATTTGTTACAGTAAGGAAATGTAACAGTTTAAATCAATATTTTCTACAATATCCTATAATTCATTTTTGATATTCATTAAATTCTATTTTTATTTATACTATAATTATAATCTATTAAATGGGTGAATTTATGTTATAATGGTAACTAAATATAACCTTTCACATTTACCTTTAACAACATATATCATAAATAACCTTGGATATTAAGTGACCTCCTTTTTATTATTTTTCCAAACCCAAACATTAATTTGTAATTTTTTACACAAATATGTGAACATTTACACACACTAGAATCATAGAAACTATGTTATATTTAAAAAAACATGATAAGTTACCAAATGTATTTTGTTTTTATGAAATAATCATTAATACTGATTAATTGGAATATTAAACAAAAAAGATGTTAGATAATATATTCTATATGTTTATATAATTTTAATAAGACATTAAGTGATTATTTTTATAATATTCCATTTATTATTGGTTGGATAATATTCCTTATATATTTAAAAACATTTGGACAATAAATTTATCCAAGACTATACAATTTTTTTCTTTATCCACTTTTCCAATCATGTTATAGAACCTGATGATTCATAAACTATGTCTATAGAATAAAATATCTCAGAATTTTAAAATAAATAATTTATTAATAGAGAACATGAATTTTAGTATGAGTGAAATTATATAACTATAGACATAATCTATTTAGATTCATATAGTATTTATTTTTTCATTCTGATTAAACCACTTTTTTATATTGAAAATCATTTTAATAATCAATAAAATTAAAACTATCGGATCTATCAACTGAATTTCATGATTTATACAAATATATTTAACAAACTTATATGGTACACAATTGGTATTATATACACTTCAAAATGGAATATATTGTTTATATAAAACTAATAGCATCAATGGTTATTCCATGGATTTCCCGAGGAATACTTTTGGTATGTCAAAAAATTCCATCATATTAAATAATAACTCATTATTCAAATTTAGAAATTATGTGTTCAACAAACTTGACCAGATACAAAAAAAAATATTTGAATCTCTAACTATATTATCTTCATTAGTATTGAACTATTACCCATAAAAAATATTGATATAGAATCATTACCTAAAAATTACATGCAAGTTCATATATTCTAGACACATGATAATTTCATTTATATTTGTCTTGATGTAATTATTAAAATTGGAAATTTTCATTAGATAATGAAATAAATAAATTCTGAAACTATAATAAATATTTTATAAAATCTTTAGCCTCTCCTATTCATTAGCTTGACAGATCATACATAGTATTATTACAATAACTAATCATACTGAGTATATTTATATAGTACATTATAATGTTTTTCATTGTTATTATAATTTTATTAAAAAATGGAGTTAATCATTTTATGCCTCTTACAATCCTTAAATTCACATGTTGAACAAATTTAACACTATATTATATATGAAGGTGTTTTTATAGAACATTGAATTTCACTTTAATAATTTTTATTAAATGTTACTAGTCTAAATATTTGCGTATGTTTTGATTCTCATTTTATATGGTTGATATCATTGTTATTATGGATTAAGATAAAAAATATATTATCTAAAATAAATGATTTTTCTAAGCAATACCATCTTTTACTAATATGTAATTATGTCTTTAATGATAAGAAGATCCATTTTATGTACAATATACCTATCAGTGACCCAAAATCCATATAACAATAATATTTAGTCTACATTCATGTTTCAACGATTACCTAGTAATTTAGTTATGGAATTATCCTAATCATGTCATATATGGCACTTGGATATTCAAGTAGAAAAATATTTATCCAATACATTGAGTAGAAAAAAACAAACATTATTTCTCTTCTAATGAAATATGATTAAAAATTTTGAGGTATGTTTAGCATAATGGAAAAATAATTAATGGGGACCAAATCATATTATGCTCATCCATTAATTTATTCCCTTAAATATGATAATTCAAGGGCACGATGAAATGGAATGAACACCCTAGATAGATGATCGAGTCATGAAAAGTGACACTATATAAGAAATATAAAACATATTTTTTATGGAGATTTAATCTCAATATCATATCATGTGTTCTTCCCTTTATGAATAACAGATTTTAGTGATTTAATTTTATAACCTATTTGTTTGATGAAACTGATATATTAAATCCGTATTTATGTGTAACTGTCTACAGAACCCACAATATATGCTACTAAACAAAAAATATTAAACTCTAATATATTTATACATATACAAATTCCTCAAATTAATATATTCTATAAATATTTAACACAATCTTTAGAATTAAAATAATTTTCAAAATCCATTTATAAGAAAGAATTGGTCCAGAATTAGGCATCCAACACCTTTCTATAATAATTTATAAGCCTCCATGCAGGTAGGAATTTTGACCCGACATTGCTATTCATAGGAATAATTTACTCATGAAATATTCAAATACATCATATAAAATACATTTATAAATTACATTCAATTAATGCTATCATGTTTATAAGATTTTATTTAAAACCAATTCCACGCTAGATTAAAAATATATCAATCAGTGTAAATGGAATTTAGCTTCATATATTTATTTGTGTTATTGTATAAAATTTGTTAAAAATTTTCATACCAATCATAATTTAATTCCAAATATATATAGTCAATAACTATGAAATAAAATAATTGGATTAAATACTAACTTCATTTATTTAAACAAGAGACATTCATTTATGAATGGTTAATTATTCCTAATTATAACCAGTTTATAATTTTACTAAACAAAGTAATATTCTATAATATTTAATATAAACCCTTTATATAAAATTAAAAATAAAAAATCATTTATATTATTCAATATATGTCACATTACATTAATCATCTGATATTTTTATAAAATATAATCATTTTATATTTCAATTTATTATTTAAACAAATATATAATCTTAATATCACACACTTAATTGTATTTAAACAATAATGAGAACAATCATCAAATAATAAATTTATTTGGTTCAAATAATATACTAAATAAGGCATTCAATTTGAATAATTCTTGTTTATGATTATGAGAATTTCAGAATCATTTAATTGAAGCATGTTATATTTTCCCTTATTATTTAATTTTATAAAACCATTATAAATTACCCACATGATTTCCTAGTAAATTATAAGTTTTTATGTCATTTGTAAAATTAAATAATTTGATTAATTGGATATTAAAAATAATATTTAATATAATTGATTATTCAATAATAAATGTTTCTATAATATTTAATAAATAAATTATAGAGACCTCATAATTTAATATTTTATAAACAATTTATATTTTCATAAATGTATCTATATATCTATTTAGTATCATTTATATATAATTTATAAATAATATAATTCAAATATTAATTGAATTTAATGAAATATAAATTTAATTTTTTTCATCATCAAATCATACATAATGATTTAGGATGAACTACAAATATATATTACTTTTGAAGTTAGGAGTTATATTATCCATATATTATGAATTATATATCTATAATCATAAATGATGGTCCTATCATGTTAAAGATATGAAAAAATATTGTAATAGTGATCCAATACTATATTTTTCAGAAAATGTTTTAAAGATATTAATGTGATATAATATATGTGGGTCATGTTCTTTAAATAATAAAATAATAATTTTTTAATACTGAGCCTCTTCTTATAAATTTTATTCCATGAATCAATATCCCATATAAAAAATAACATCATATTTTAGAATAGGAAGGAAACATTGTGTATGAATAAAAAACCCCCCATTAATGAACATAATCTCTTTCATAAAATGCATTGTAGACTATTAAAACAAATTTTGGATTCCACATGATATGAAAATGGATGATAATAATTATGGATTTAATAATGAAGCAAAATCCATCGTTGAACCGTCATTGGATAAATAAAACCAACAGTAAAATGTAAATAAAGATATTATGTACTTTACACTAAATTGAACTCTAATGAATTCATTTATTACATTAACATGATTAATACCACATGGGATGCATTGAAATGAAGTCCCTCTACTATAGGTATCCAAAATATTCTTAATTGTCCATCAGAAGACTCTTATTATACACAATAGATGGAATCCTTGTGCCTCATTGTGTAAAATAAGTTAGTGAAGAGGGCTTCAGGTGAGGGAGTTTTGGCATATGATAAAAACAAAATGATGAAAGAAACTTAATGTTTTCAACTAGTTATAAATCCATAGAGTGGACTCATATATTGTTCATCCATTTATTCCTATGTTATATGAAATTAGTAAATAACTTGTAGAGTTCATGAAACTATTATATAATTATGTATAATTTTCAAGAGTTTCACCATATAAACTGGTCAATAAATTACAATAATTTCTGTAAGATATAATAATGTCCAAAAAGAATCATTCGTTTAGAAATTCATGTAATGTACTTTCCAAATAAATCATAAACCAAGATCCATTTTAATGATAGTGACATATTATCAGTGTAATCTACCTTATTATATTCTATTTCATACCGTATGATTTCATGGGAAGTGTCACCCTTACGATATCAATCAATATTTATAATATGACTTTACAATAAGAATAATATTTCTCCAGTTATTTAGGGTTAATCTAAATCATAATGATCATATTTTTCCAAAGTGTGTTTTAGTGATACATATAGACAAAATTTTATGATTCTGAAGCCTATCAAATGATGTTGTGTTAACTCTAGCTGCAGTACATGATTTAGTATAACTATATTAGATTATTTTTTTATTTCCATACTGAATAAAATTTTGATTTAACTAGATTAGATATCACTAAAGGATCAATCATTATTACTTAAACATTCCAACAAATATATTTTATATTTTTGCAAAAATTAATGGAAACTTTTGTATTCAATGGTAAATAATTACGTATATATTGACAATCTTCTATGAACTCAGTCAAAAAATATATTTCCAATGGATTTGAATGGTTATCATAAACAAATATGTGTACAAATGGGATTCACCATAAATTTTAGGTCATAATACATAAAAAATAGTAATTCGATATAGATACCTACTGACATAGAAATTAAAAAAAATTGATAATGAATATGGAAGTTATAAAATCAGTCCCACACCACTGAAGAAGGGGTTCAATGATAATATAGAAATATAATGACGAAGGTAAAATGAAATAAATAAAAGGATATGAAATAAAGATAAATCCTAGAGAAATGTCATTCGAATTCATATTCATAAGTAAAGTGAGAATTCCTGTTTATAAGTCAAAAAATCTAATCACCACGGGATGTTGTGAACTCTAATACATATTCAAATTCAACTGGAAATTTATATTTTCCATAATAAATAAACTAAATGATAAAACATTGATATATAAATCTACTATAATGATTCTATAAAATATTGTAGAAAGATATCCCATTCCAAATTTAATTTATAAAATTTACAGGCTTTCAATTTCACCTAAATAAAATTGAATTTTCTAAATAGTCCCCATACTTTTTTAATTAGGTGGTATATAATGATAAAGAAGATTATTTTATGATTCCCAAAAAAACATAAGTAATAACCTTGTATTCTATTGTGTGTATAACAGAAGAAACCAACAACGTTAGGTAATATCCCGACACATTACACTATATTTAATATTTAAAATAGATTATATATATATATATGTATGTATTTCAATGCACGAAACATTGAGTTGGATTGGGTTACATTCATGTGAAACCTTCCTTAATAGCTTTCATTACACACATGAGAAACCTTCCTCAATAGCTTTTAATACATGCAAGTGTGACCTTCCTCTAAGGTTTTCATTCTACACAAGACTGGGTTTCACCAAATAATAATGTATTATTAAAACATAATTATGTAATATAATATGATATAAAAAAATTATATTAGCAGTTACAAATATTATTATCTATAATTTGAAAATATATTGTTTATATAATTATAAAATTAATTCATGGGATACATATCTATGTCAGATGAATATAATAACCTATTGGATATAAAAAAGAAATATTAATATTTTATGATTCCAATGGAGTATTATTTTAATAAATATAATTAGTTATAATTATTGAATTATTTTAATAAAATATATATGTTATATATTCAGTTTTATTTTTTGGATATTCATCCAATGGATTTTATTTTCATTTGATAAGAACAATCCCTATTTTACACACATAACCTATATTTTTATAAAGGAAAATTTAATGTGTTTTAATGGAGAACCCATTTTAAATGATAATTTGAACACTTAAATTTTTTAATATGTCAAAATAAACTTCCTACTTGAAATTAAAACTTAATAATTATGTTATGGGGAATTTTTGATATTTTTATGAGACATTTAATTTTTTAAATGAATAGTTCGAAATACTGATTTTTTATTCAAAACTACTTTATTTTATGTTATTTATAAGGATATGTAATGTTTTTATTAGTTTAACATTATATTTATATAATAGCTTAATAAGTTAATACAATTTACGCTATTAGGATTAATTTACCTTTAAAATATATTACAAAAACATAGTATTCTTTCAAACATTTTTACTTTAAAACTGACATGGTCATCTTGTTTGTGTGATTAATTTTAATATAATTTCGTTCACATATATGATTTTAGTATTAATAAATTTCTTCATAATTTATAATCATAATAATTCATAAATTATAATAAGGACAACTTTTATTTTATCTCAAAATTTTATTGAACGTGATTAAAATTAATTAAAATTATTAAGGTTAAATTGAGCTTAATAAATGAAAAACCCATAATCTTAATGAACCAAATTACCTATATAATTTTCAACACCCATTGGATGTCTATAATTTGTAAATTCACATTCCATTGCTATTTTTTTGGGTGTTTGTGACTTTCTTGTTAATAAAATGTGCACATCTGAGTTATTTCCAAATATTACAAGTGAGTATTTTTTTCCAACCATATAGATGGTTACCACCTCTACATTTTCATCACAACTCTCAGACCTCATATATTCAGTTATTCCCTACCAAAATAGTATACCAACATACCTAACCTCTATATATAAGACTCCATTATTTCATAAATTAATCCAATGAATCTTTTTCATTAAACACAAATTAATTACCCAATTAAGAAATGATGTCTTCTCTCATTCTTTTTTGATTCATTCCCATCTTCGACCCCATCAATTAATTTTTTTATTCTTGTAAAATAAGAAAAATATTATAAAGATACTGGGATGTATTTATTACTTGTTTTCTAAGTAAAAATATTCACACATCCACTTAATGCAGGCAAACATACTATTTCTGTGTATGATGAACTACTACCTCAAAAAATAATGATTGTTCAAATTTACCCTACCGCCTCTCATAGTAAAAATTATGATATAAAAATTTTATATACATGATTTATAAATTATTATTTATTTATTTACACTAAATTAAATCTTTTATAATACATATATTTAATGCTATCCATTTTACATTAATATGATTACATCGTTTGAGAAAATGTGAACTATCGCCCCTCAAACTGTGTGATTCATTTACACGATACACAGAATGTATAAATGAATGGGCATAATTAAAAATAAGTGACATGAAAAACATAAAGAATATATTAATTACAAAATAATATTTCTGGAAATTTAATAAATATACATATATCATCTCTTATATTACCTTTTCAAACACTTCAATAGAGAAAATGTTGTTCATGGACATGTGGACTACCACCTCCTCAACATGATCTGAATAATTTTACATCACAAAATTCAATATATATCTACAAATTATTAAATAATATTTTATTTGTTATATAATGATCATTATGAAAAGATATGAGTTTCTTACCTTCTTTCCTCAACGATCACTTAAAAATGGGAGTGTTACTCATGCATATGTGTGGTCTACCATCTCCATGAATGTATTGTTGAATTGTTTTCAAAACCATGTTTAATGATTTTTTTAAAAGTATAATTTATGATTAAATAGGATAATTATGTCATTTATATTTTTATGGACTTGTAATATAATGAACCCTTTGACCTTAGTTGACCAACAATATTTGTTTTGACATATAAACCGAATTTGGCCAAAAAACACCCGGTGTAAACTTAATTGATCATGTAGTTGTACAAAACATGGTAATAAGTAAAATAAATGTCATCATAAACATTAAAAAGGTTCAGAATAATGTATAAAATTATCATATGTTTATTATACATGATGTTAAAGGATGTTCACCAGAAAGGGAACCCAGTGTAAGGATTTCCATCTCACATTTTACATTTAAGAGATAAATTTCATATTCACCACTTACTTATTTTTTGTGGTGTACCTACTAACCATATAGATATATTAATATCATGAAATAATTTATCAGTATTTTATAAGGATGTTTTATTTGATGATTTTCAATTTGAGTCATTCTATTTATATGTAAGGGATTCTTGTCTAATTGTCATTTTGTGAGGAAAAATTAATTACTATGCACCTAATTTCCAATATATAGTGTATAGAATTCCTCATTTACATATAATATCATGAATTATGTTATATTAAATGTATTAAAGATTTTTATTTATGGATTATTATATTTTTTCCATTTAATTTTTCACTACATTAGTACGTGGTTCTCATCTAACATTTTACAATCATCAGACAAATTTCATATTTATTACTTACTTATTTTGTGGGGTGTAACTACTTCGCAGTTTGATATTTTGTATTATGGATTCATTTATAGTCATATTACTTAGATATTTTTTTTTGAATATTATCTATTGTGGGTATTTCTATCAATATGTATGGGATTTCGTCTCAATTTCATATCAATGGAGAATATTGATTTGTTATGCACCTAGTTAGTTATATATGTAGTATAAATTTCCATTGAAATTATATATCATGAATCTAATTACTCTCATGAAATTATAAAATATATTAAAAATAAATCATTTTGGATATTATGATTCAAAATTTTTTAATATGGTATAGGACATTTTGGGATGTTTAATGATTAGTTTCTTCAAGACTAATCCTAATGATATCTCAATAAAATTTCAATTCAAGCTAATTATATGTTCATTGTTCAAAAAAACCTTAAATTTTTATATAGTTATTTTTTATCATTTTAAATTATTTGAATCAGTTTTCCACTCATTGGTAGTAATATGTTTTATAATATGTTTTTATAAAAATAAGAATTTTGTGCCTCTATTTAGCCATAGAACCAATTTTCTTCTAAAAACCATGTTTTATTAAAATATTTTCAAAAATGATTTTAAAGTGATTTGGTATTAAATTATTTCCATTTGTTTATTTTAAAAAAATTCAATGGAATATTATTGTTTCTATACAAACGAGGCATTTTTAGACCTTTTAACATACAAAAGGAATACACTTTTTTCCTCATATTACATGAATGAATGTATCCACTGTCATTTAATTGAAGCTTCCTTTTCTACATGAAATGGTTTATTTAAAAAAAATTAAAAATGGATTTTCATTGAAAAAAAAAAGAAATTTTTTTCAAAAATCCAATGATATTTTCATCAATAGTATTTTACAAATTTATTATGTTATTTCAACATTGAAAACAACCATCAATGTTACCCGAAATGGGATTTTTTTGTATTGATATCATTATTAATGTTTATCTGGATTGTTTATTATTTATTTGCCAAAGAATTTTTTTAATATTCACTTCGTATATAAATTATTTATGTCCCATTAAAATATTTAACATCACATGATCTTTTAGCGTTGAATTTATCCTAATTATTCACAAAATTCTCCTTAGATATTACTATATCCCAAACCAAATACCACTGTTCCTTCAGTGCCTACGTTTAGAGTTATTTTATTAATTTTGAAATTATTAATTGATATGTATTCCACATTCATTACAGTTATTTGATAAGTCATATTATTTATATTGGTTATTCAATATGAGAAATGATTGGGATTGGAAATAATGGATGGAGTCCGGGATTTATATTGATTTTCAATGCATTGAAAAGTTCCCATTAGATGAATAATTTTGAAATAGGGTTCTAACAATAGTTTTAAACTTCCTTGTGAATTTTATTTATAGTAATAAGTCCTCATATTTCTTATACATAATTTCCATTAACTTCAAATTTCCATCATAGTATTCGATGTTATTATTAATCCATGAGATTTTTCATCGACATATATATGGATTAATTTCATTTCATTTCATTGGTTAATGGAATTTTTTTAGTTTCATACCATTAAATATTTATTTATCCATATATAGTTATTTTAATCACATGTATTTTTAGTTATTTACATTGACATATTGATTATTCTCCTTGATTCATTTTTTCTTATGATATATTTTTTACTTACTGGGGATTTGATCTCACCCTTACCATGTTTCATTCCCTAGGAATACTATAACCATAATATGAAATATATAAAGGAATATAATAGGTGAATTATAATTATCATCGATGTTATATTTTTTATTTTGATGAAAAAAATGTTATTATTAGTTTATCCATTTCGATGAAATTTCTCATTTCTGTATGTGGGTTTTAAAGAAAACTAAATTTATCGGTCCTTTAGGTCTAAATTCCTTGTAATCATGCCAATGTAATTGACAATAGACACCGACTCAGGGATATCTGGGGTTGGGTCACTAAAGTTGGTATGAAAGAGAGGTATAATAGAATCATTGGGAACAAGATTTAAGAAATCCTAAATTAGTTAACCTAACCCAAAGATGTTTTGATAAGTATAGATGAAAACCCTAAAAATTTGGCAATTTATAAATTATGTGGGACTTCTTATAAATAATTCCCTTGATAGATACTACATGTGGATGTGGTTCTGACATAGATGTACCTGGGAGTCACAACTCCAACAAGGTGTTCCGGGCCAGACACGGTGTAACTCGGTACATAACAAGGTTCCTTACTGTGCACATAGTTACACACTCCCATAGGATACATATAAAATAATTCATATTTTTATTACGATCCCTTAAGAAATATTTGAATAGATAATGAAAAGGAATATCCCTGGAAAATCCTAAGATGTTTTAGATTGAAGATAATGTGTCATGATTTTGAAATCCTAAAAATGATTTTTTGGATAAATTCTAGAAAAAGGAAGGAAATTAATAGAAATTAATGGATGAAGTATTATTGTATTGTGGTTTTATTAAAATAATAGTAAAAATTATTTTTCATGACTAAAAAAATTGATAGATTTCCATCATATTTATTTGGGAAATTGTATTAATGTGGTTGTAGAAAAGGACAACCTATAATTCGGGTGACAACAAATCAAATCTTGAAAGGATGTGGGTCTTGATACCATGAAAGAAGGATGTTTAGTGTTTCATGCCAACCGCAAACCTACACAAATTACTTGACAATTTTTATGGTTTTTATTTAAATAATTTTACACATAATCATTATTGATGAACCAAAAGTTTAAATTTTGATGAATATAGATTAATCCATTAACAAAATTCGTATTACATGTTAATTAATGAAATATAGTTAGAATTATCACTCTATAATAGGTATTATGATCCTTTTAATGTTTTATTTAGTACGTCAGGCATACAAAAATTCACTATTGGTAATTAATTTCTCATAGTAAAGTAATGGATTAGAAATTGATCGATGCCCAACCAAAAGATCAGATTGTTCATATGAAATTGAACCTCATCATATAAGAATATTTCTTTACAGTCTTGGACAGTAAATGTATAAACCAACATTACTAAAATGACATATAAATAAAATGGATTCCATATACCTATTTTTTTATAGAACTGATGTCCTTAGAAATTATCAATGATTTATAGCCTTTTGGAACTCAACTTTTTATTGACCATTCACATGACCATTATTTAGGACCTCATTCACCCTATATAAATATTTAGGTTTTTTCTCTACGTATGTATCTCTACATTCCGGCAATATTGTACTACATTGAAACATGGTAATATGGTGGAATATTTTACCATTGTACATTTGATTCCCTCTTTTAATGAGTAAGACTAATGATCCATTCTCATGAGGTGGTATTTCAAACATAGGATGAATCAATAAATTTATCACCACAATCAAGTTTGAATTGTGAGGGAACAATTTAAAAAGGTGGGGAGAATGTGACACCCCTAAAAACATATGTATGGACCTTTTATTTGTTTCCATGTATGACTTGCGACACCAAGAGCATAAGGTAATACATTGATAAATTATGATATATTTACAATATAAAATATATTATATATATATATTAATGCACACAACATTGTGTTGGCTTCCCATAAATGAAAGAGATACCTTATTCAATAGCTTTCATTATACGCAAGAGTGACCTCCCTCGATATATTTCTAGACCTAAAATAGTGACCTTGCTCGATATTTTATGTTACACATAAGACAACATTTTACTAAATAACAATAAATTATTAAATTATTATTATTTAATATAATATGATATAACCTAGTTGTTATATTAATGGTTATAGGTATTTTTTAACTATATTCTGAAATTATATGGTTTGTGTAACTTCAAAATTAATTCATGGGTAACTAATTAATGAGAAACAGAAATAAGAACTAATTTGATATAAAATGAATTATTTTTATTTTTATAATTACAATAGAGTTTTATTTTAATAAACATAATTAATAACAATTAGTGAATGGATATGATGAAATATATATATTATATATTAAATAAAATATGTTGAATATTCATCCATTGAATTTTATATGCATAATAAAAAAACCAATTTTACACCTAAAAACCCTATATTTTTATAAAGATATTTTTACAACATTTTAATGAAGAACCCATATTAATTTTGAATTTTTACAAGTAAATTTTTTTAATACGTAAAAATAAAATTTTTATTTGAATAGGAAACATAATAATTAGTTTAGGGATATTTCTTATATTTTTCTAGGACATTTCATTTTTTAATGAATTGATTAAAATACTGAATGTAGATAAAAAAATACATTAAATCTATATTATTAATAAGGCTATGTAACTTCCCAGGTAATTAAAGAATAAAAAATATTCAATTATTTTAATATTAATTAAATAGATGTTAATTTTACATTAAATGGGATTCTATTTCAGATAGCATACCTGACACAAAACAATGGGTTTCTCCGAAATCTTATGTTGCACACAAGATTATGATATACCAAAAAACAAGACATTATTAATATTTTTTTTAAATAGTAGTAATATACTAGACATAATATTAGAGGTAATTAGTAGGATTATATATATCATGTTTACACATTTTTATTATACTTTTCATCATTTATATAATAAATTTCATATGTTTAAAATGATAATTCCATTTTTTGGCGTAATACCTCTAATATTTTTAAATGGTTTTTTTGATGACTTCAAAAAAAAGGACCCATTGTAAAAATGTATTTAAAATAAATATCATATATTTGAAAATAATAACTTCTTACATGGAAATGGTACATCAACATTTAGTTTGTATAAAGTTTGGATATATTTCTGATAACATTGATATTTTAATTAATAGTGAGAAATACATCCTTTTAATTCAAAATTATTTTTGTTTAAATTATTTATATGGTTAGATTGAACATAAAAAAATGTGAGTGTAATTAATTTAATTTTTATCATTTAACCAAATCTTAGTCACTGGATTCAATTTCAAGATTAAAATAGAGAAAATAAATTTCAATCAGTTGAACTTTTCACATTGAAAACATTCTATGTAGTTTTTTTGTGGAATTAATTTTAAATAATGTTTTATAAATTATGTAAATTTTACTACATAAATAGATTAAATATTTTTAATAGTATTGTATAAAATTGTATTTAAGGTCAATTAAATTTTTAGGTTTGAAAAGGTCATCAGGCTAAAAGAATTATTTATCGATGTAAAAGTGACATTTTGACAAGGGTTCATGTTTAAAATTAAATGCTTAACATAAATAAAAAAACACACTTAATGGTTAGTTATTGTGTGAGATATATACTAACTATACTATAAAACATTAATTATAACCCAATTTTGTATAATTTAATTCTGCCTCTATATAGTTTGATTTTAATATTAAATAATCCCAAAATAAATCACTTGAACCGACCTCTCCTCAAGTAAAAATACAACCCCCCCTTATTCCAATCCACAGAAACATTTAGCTCCTCAAATATAACATATCCTCGTCAATATTCCAATTTATATGTTCTTCTTGTATATACAAATTTAAATCCAAGGTCCTCAAGGTTCTTTTTCGAAGGGGAGATTCAAGATGTAATTTTCTCAAAGTACATATCTTAATTTATTTCTTTTTCTACATTCACCTCACCTCCTCATCCATAATGTAATTATTACTCCAAAATAGTTTATTTACTAAAATATTATCTTTCTAATTGAAAATATCCCAACAATTTCATTTATCACCACCACTTATTCAAATAAATGAAATTGTTGTCGAAGTTTTGCCGGTAAATCAATTCTGTAAATAATGTTTTCGTTATTTTTATTTAACACATTCATGAATCATATTAAAAAAATTATCATGGAAAAATAAAATATTTATATGAATATTATAAATTCCACCATATTATTCATATTTTATATTAAACATACATTCATGCTTTCCATATTTCTGTTATATGATAACTTTGTTTGGGGACTTGTGGACTACCACCTCCTCAAAATGATGTGATTATTTCACAATTTACATGGAATGTATTAAGAATTGTATGAGTAAAGATGTATGATATAAATGAAATATTAATCCTACTATAATGATATTATATATGTATTTATATACATTAACTTTAATTCCAATTTTTCAGAATAATAGGAAAAATGAAAACAACATTCATGTGTATAAATGACCTACCATCTGTAAGAATGATGTTTTTTGATTATTATTAACTATTATTATAAATAATTATAAAATTATTATATAATATATTTATTTCATGTTATATATCCACGATATAATGGACATGTGACCATATGGACAATTGACACCATACAATGCTCATTTTCGACTCAATTTTAGAATATCGACAAAATATCCAACATTAATATAATTAAATATGTAATTTGTATAACATGTTATGAAGTGATATAAAATAAATAATAAACAAGAAAAATCTTATAAATAATCTATAAATTAACCTATGTCTACTATTTTGGAATATAATGAATGTATGAGAAAGTCAGACTTGAGGTCAGGGACTTTATATAAATCTCCTTTCATTAAGGCATATTTCGATAACCTGTGACACTTAATTTAATTCAATTGTTATTAAAATGAATCATTTTCTATAAATATTTTTACTAAATGAAAAAATGAATATTTTTAACTTATACGATGACAATGAATTCTTTACCACTATAACCATTATTTGATAATTGGATTCCTCTATAATTATTAATGTTTTTAAAAGGAAAATAAATACGATATTCAATTTTCATTTATTTATAAAATTAAAATGGTTTTTAGAATGGATTTATTTTGTCAATATCTTGATATGATATATTGAGATTGCAATATGGAAATGTTATTTTCCTTTATACATGAATTTATGTGTTGAGCTTATGCTTTGGTTCTTTAGCATTGCTTATGTATACATGTGGCTCTATGATAAAATGAGGGCATTTGAGCCTATGATATTTATCCAATGCACTGGGTAATGAGATGGAGTTAAACAATAAGATTTCATATAAGAGACTTAGGAAATATATTGTGATGGGTATTCCAAATGTTACCATGAAGGTTACTCAATATGTATCCATGAATGATAAAATGTATGTATGATATGGAAACCACATGTTACCTTTATGATTTTCGACTTCTATTGTTTTTTAGAAATCTCATGCTTCCATGAGGTATTTTCAAGAGCACATGTTTTATAGGTGAAATTTATGATTTCATGTGTTTAGAGTATTCACATACTAACATTTTTCATTCTTTATTTTATATCCCTAACTGGTATTTTTGTTCTCATCCCATTTTTTTATGATGCTTTCATAAGGTATAATTATGAGTAAGAGAATGGAAGAAGTCAAGAATATTTTTATCAACGAAATAAATCTTGTTATATTTTTAAAAGGGTTTTCTTAGGTGAAAAAATGGATATTTTTTTTGTAGTATAATATTGTATGGTTATGTGTATTAATGATGGACTATTTATCTAAAACTATAAACTATAAATGACCGTCAATGTGAATTGTATTCTTTAACAATTATTATAAAATTTTAATGGTTGTGGCCTTATAGTTAGTATCATAGATCAGTTTAGATAACTTTATGAGTATGGATATTGTTTATTCAATAACAAATACATGATTTTAACTTTATTATCAAATTTAAATTATATAGAATTTTAATACTAACATGTTGATTCTTCTTTGATATGTCTGTTCATACTGGTTTTCCACAGAGGAAACATGGTTTCTATGTAACATCCCAGGGAAATAAATAACATGAAATGTTCATATTTATTAGTATTTGTGATTTAAATATTAATATTCCTTTAAAGGGGATGATATGTTGGATGGAATACCCAACATGAAATAATGGTTCTTTCTAAAATCTTATGTTGCATAAAATGATGAGTCATAATGAAAATAATAAAAATATAATATTGTTAGTAAAATAGAAGTTAATGCCTAGCAGTGGTTTTGGCAGGAGGGAACATAACGGAAAATATAATTATTAAACATGTTTATTAAATGGTTTTACATTTATCAAATAAAATTTAGAGGATTAAAATGAGAATTAATCCAATCTTAAGCATAAATTCTCTTATATTTGTAAAAATAACTTTTACCGCCTTCTCATGAAGAAACCTTATTAAAAATAGTTATTTGTCAATTTTGTATGTTAAATATGACAAAATAAACTTTTACTTTATAATAGGGAGATAAAAATTTACATTGGGTAATTTTTTAGTATTTTTCTAATAATGTTAAATTTTTTAGTGATTATTGAAAAATACAGCATGTTAAGTCAAAACTATCTTTTCATCTTATTTTCTTATATGGATAGATTATATTTATATATGTTTTTATTGTGTAATTAGATATTAAATATAACTTAGTCCATGTTTGGTCATTGGAATTAATTTAACATTTTTATTAGGTATAAACCCATATTAATCTTTTGATAGTTATTACTTCTTCAAAACCCATTTTTTGGTTTTCACAATGGGACTTAATTTTAAATTAATTTCTTCCAGTTCATTGATGAGAATTGGAAAAATTGGATTCCATATTTTTAATGAGGAGGTCCAAATTTTTTATATAGGTTCCTTTTTAAATTTTAGACACTATGAATTGTAACATCAGAAAATATTTTATTTACCACAGTTAATGGGTAAATATTGTAAATAATGGTAAAAAATAATATTATAATAATATTAATTTACTCTAACACATGTCCTAACCCTATTGGATGAGATATTTCCAACCATGGGAATAATTGGGTCTGTTTTAGAACCCCATGGAGCCTCTTGTGTGTGAAAATGACATTTAATTACTTTTAATTTAATGCTAACGAAAATATAACCAAAACTTGTACCTTTTAGTAAGAAAAATTAGATGTTGTAATATAGGTGATCTATTCAAGAATTAATAGTCGTTAGAAATATAAAAATATTTTCTACATCATTATATTTTATTTATAATTTTTATAAATTAAATAAAATAAATTTCTTATGACTCAATGGTGATGAATTAATTACACTATTAATGACTGATTTAAATGAATGTTATTATATATTTTAAATTAATTTTTTTAATTTTTATATCATACAGTATATTTATGGATTGTTATTACTAGATAAATTTTAATTTATGAATTTTTTTTGAAGTAATCAAGTAGTTATGAATTTTTAAAAAGTCATGATATGAATTGTAAAAAATTAGCATAAATGAGTTTTTAAAACAAATAATTTTTTATTAAATGATATAATAGTTTTAAAATCAATTATTAGGAAAAATTTCTTATATAATGTTTAATATTTCATTAATGAACCACTTTCGTTACTATTTTCATTTTATGTTAACTATATTAACCATATAGTATGAATACACAAGAAGACATGGTAAGAGTTAAATTAGTTAACGAATGGTTAATGCTAAATGATAAGGTTACATTTGATAACAAAATTTGTCAAAAACAAATTTTTAGATAGGATTTTGAACAATAAAAATCATATCTTATAATTAAATTAGATTTGGACCTTATTAAAATTGATATTCAGTTTATAATAAAACAATTAGTCAAGACATTCTTAAAGTACCCCTCCCCCTCTAATAAAAGTCCACTGCCTCTAACCCCTTACTCACAATCTCAAGCCCTTTATATCATCCAAAATATGATCTATTAATCTCCATAAATCCCTATATTTATCCCAGAATCCTTAGTTTAGGCATAAGGAAATTAAAAAAAATACTTTTTTCTAAAATCAAAGAAGGTTACCCGTTATAACATGTAGTGTCTTATCTAAGGTTCCTTTACAGTATATTAATTTTTCAATCCTGATAATATTCATATTCATTGATTAAATAAAAAATAGTATCCTAAGTATACTAGTATATTTTTATGATAATTATTCGAACTAAACTATCACACAACTCTATCTAATGGATTTGAACATATTGTTTCTGTGAACGGTGAACTACTGCCACACAAAATGATGACTATTCAATTTTCCCTTACCACCTCTCATGGTGTCCCTTATGATGGAACTTTAATTATTTAATATATATATTATGATTATATTGTATTTAATCTTCTGTAATTTCTTTACAACATACCTTTATTCTTTTCATTATGTGTAAAAACAATAATTTCATGTGAGGAAGTGTGGACGACCGCCCCGTCGAGGTGATAGGACTCTTTCATTCCATTCATGAACATATAAAGGATGGTGTTAATGAACATATGTAATGTATATAAAATATGTTATTATTCTGGAATTATAATTTATTATACAGTTTTAATAACTGTAAAATTTAAAAAAAAGAATTGAAAGTAGCATTCATGCATACGTACAACATATCATATCCATGAATGGGGTATTTCATTTATTATATATAAATTTTATGGACTATTATAATTTTTTTTTACTTGATATAAATTATATATATGATATATAAAACAAGAATATAATTCTGGATGTGGTGGACTTTTGACCTCATGGACAATTTGTATTTACAACTAGTTCATTTTTTACTCAAGTACTCAATAAGGACAAAAAGACTGATATTAACATTAATAATTAAGTAATTATTATAAAGTGTAAATAATAAATATATAATGAATAATAATATTTAAAAAGTTTCTTAATAATGTATAAATTATCTTATTTTTATTATTCAGGAAGAACATCAAACATGCCAGACAATTTAAACGTAAGGTAAGGGATCCTTTCACCCTCATCTTTTAGTCAAATACTTCTATTTTGTAATGTATATTAAATTAATTTTTTATTTTCGGGATATGTTCTTCCATATAAATATTTCTTTAAATTTTATGTAAATGTGATGAGACACCATTTTATCTCTCATCAACTCATTTTCTAAATTTTTATGTGATTGCATTTGGCTGCCCAATTTTTATAAGGTGACTTCTGAACCCAATTTCTATTCATTGGGATAATGTTCCACTTATTGATTATGTAATTATTTTATAATATGATAAATTACGTTGGATATCTCATCTTGTATTATTAATTTCATTATATGGTGTATATACTTCCCTTGGACATATCATATCAGCAATATTCTTATTCTCGTGATATTATAAGATTTTTAGATGTTATTCTTTAATTATTTTTATCTAATTATTTCTCAAGTGGTAAGAGATTCTTTAACTTATGGATAAAATTAAAAATTTTAATAAGTAATTCAATTAAAACCTTCAATTTCAGGTCCATCTTCTAAAAATGGGTTTTATGAATTTATTTATATATGCATGAATGATTTAACATGATAATATATTTAAAAAGTCTCAATGTGGCATTAGACAAGTTGATTCAAAATTATCATTATTAAATTTTTTAAAATGTATTTCAAAAGGGTGTAATATTTCTATATCTTAAAATGGTCTCTTATGGTTGTAGTGTGAAAATGTTATTTTTTACATTAATCTTATTTTAAGTGTCATGATTATTAAATGGTAGATGGACATTTAATGGGTGGTTAAATGATAAACCAAGACGAGTGGTTACATGATAAACCAAATGACAGGTGGTTCTGTGAAAAATGAAGGATGAGTGGTTTCGTTATAACCTTCAATGCATTAGGTATGAAAGTCGATTGTGTGGCATACCCATTTAGTGGTATGTGTGGAAGTCGGCCTTATTGTTATTCTATTTAAATATGTTTATGTCCCAAGTAAAATTATATGATATATGTTTATTTATATTCACTATATGTTAATATTTTAGATAAAAATATTGTTAGAAAATAGCTTATATTCAGTGAAGTATTTTTGCTACTTCTTTACGGTGAAAAGTACAACTTTATATTAAAGTATTGATGGAATACATGTTGTTTTGAAAAACTGAAAGCATTAAATCATTATGTATCCCTTTCTGATCTTTTTATTCTCATACCTAGGTTTTGAAATATTTTTTACATGTCTTAAAGATTAATACGGTCAAGGATTGGATCATGGAATAGTCTGGCTGTCTAAAACATGGAACTAAACATGTTTTTTTAGATTTTTTTGTTAAAAATGGAAGGTGATTAGTATTGTCTACTGGCATTCTTAAAATTGAGATGTATAAGTTATGACCTAATTTTTTAGAGCTAAAAACCTAAAAATATCCTCAATGTGAGTTATTAACTTAATTCATGATTATGTATTGTTATGTTCGTGGCCTTATAGTTGGTATCAGAGGTCATTTTAGATATCTTTAGGAGTTTGGATTATTTTAATTGTATATCAATAAATGATTTTATGATTATGGTAAAATATAAATGATATAAAACATTAATATTACCATGTTTCTTTATCTGAGATATGTTTGTTATGAATGGTTTTTTGTAGAGGAAGTAGGGAAACTATGATAGGAAGGCATATAAAAGAGAATAACCTTCACAATCAGTATCCTGAGATGGTCAGAATCGAAACTGAACAATTTTTTTGTAGTGCTGTATTATTTGTCTTAGGTGATAAATGGTGGTGGTTTTGATTCACATTATCAACTAGATCAACCACTTTGGAACATGTTTGTGGTGGATCATTACATGTGGCAGTATCCCCCATCATTCTGTGGTTCAAATGACCCTATGCAAGATGAAAAAAGGATCAAAGCACTGAAAAATATGTTTGATGTAATGGTATGTACATACAATCCAATGGTTAGTCTTTATGTTTATTTTTTTGAAGAGAAGCTGATCAGTGGTGGTTGATGGTTAAAAATATCAAGGTTTGTGGGGATATTGATGCTCATTGTTGGGAGGAATTCAAAGGTATGTTTCAATCTACTAGCAGGGTATGCTCCAAATTTCATCTGAGATCTAGATCGAAATATAAATGGGTTTTACATAGGATTAAAGCTGTTATATTAAATGTAAATTGCATCTCATGAATTCTAAATAAATAAAAATATTGTGATTTGTTCTGATTAAATAGAAAGGGTGATTTATAATGATTAGGTGTTTCATTATAGCAAGAAAAAGAAGAGGACTGTTTGGAAGGAAAAATAAATGTATTCATCCAATAATTCTAGAGGTAAGAAAATTAAATTTACATCTTGTAAGAATTTCGGTAAAAACTATCATAGATAATGTCACTCAAATTCAAGAAAGTGCATCTGGTGTGGTAAGACAGATCATATTGGTCGTAACTGTAAGGAAGATGATCATACAGGTAAAGAAAAGTCAGCAGAAATGTGTTTTAGTTGCAATGGGTTTGGGCACTATTCCAATGTGTGTCCAAAGTTGATTACCCAAGGTGGAAATTAGACAGATCCAAATCATAAGGGTGTGTAAAAATATTTTTCTACTACTATGGTTGATGTGGGACAATAAAATGTTGGGGTATTAGGTACTTTTTTTCTTTTTTAGATTATGCCAAAGTGTATTTTGATTCAGGGCCTACACATTCTTTCATTTCTAAAATTTTTTCTTATTAATTTGGAATTAAATCTCAAGAAATGAATCCTAAAGTTGTTGTAAAAAATATTCGAGGATATGTTGAGGAAAAAAGAATTTATAAGATCCTTCATGACCTAGTGTGAAAAATGAATCTACCTAAAAACCTTGTTGTTTTACCTATAGATGAGTTTGATGTTATCTTTGGTATGGATTGAAGTTCTTTTTATCATGATAAGATTGGATGTATGAATAAATAGTTTTATTTTTAGAAATAATTTCAATTTGTGTACAATAAGGAACACTTAAATTTAATAACATTTCATGAAATTGAGAAACATGTTAAAATATGGAAATAAATATTACCTTTTACATATTACTTAAATCCAAGGAAATTTTCATATTAATGAATGGATTTTTGTAAATGAGTATCTTTATATTTTTTCTAATTCGTTTCATAATATTATACATGATCGGGAAGATGATTTTTCTTTAGACTTAGTTCCTGATGTTAATCCAATTTCAAAACCCCCATATCGAATGTTTTGAATTGAACCTTTAGAGTTAACAAAACTATTCATGGTGTTGTTAGAAAAAGGATTCATTTGACCTAGCACATCACTATGGGGTGATCCAGTTATGTTTTTTTTAATGACGGTTAAATGAACATTTTCAATGATTAAAGAGCCTTGTATAATATAAATGTTAAGAACAAGTTTCATTTTCCTCATATCAATGATTAGTTTGATCAGCTGCAGGAGCTCAGTATTTTTCAAAGATTGACTTGCGGTCGGGGTTCCATCAGTTGAATGTAAAGGAATCAAACACTCTGAAGACAATGTTTCGTAATATATATGGTCATTAGTAATTTATAGTTATGCATTTTGGGTTAACAAATTAACTTAATGTATTCATGGATCTTATGAAAAGAATGTTATGTGAGTTCTTTGATAAGATTGTGGTTGGGTTTATTGATGAAATTTCGGTGTATTGAAAAAGTAAATAGGGACATGAAAGTCATTTCAAGGGTTTCTTGAAAACCATAAAAGAAATGAAATTGTATGGTATGTTTAGAAACTGTGAGTTTTGGTTGCGAGAAATTACATTCATTGGTCACATTGTTTCTAAATATTGAATAACTGTTGACCCTTCTAAAACAAAATTTGTTGAGGAGTGTCCATGACCAACCAATATCACATGCATTTAATGTTTTCTTTTTTTGTAATGCAATTAACAACAGTTTTTTGAAATTGATTCTTGATTATCTATCCCAATGAATAAGTCAATTCAAAAATGTGTTAATGTTATCGAGACAAAAGAATGTGATGAATATTTTAGGAATTGAAAAAAAGATTGGTGAAGGCTCAATTTTTTTACATGTCTTCTAGAAATATTGACTTTTTCTATCTATAGTGATACTTTGTTAATGTACATGATTGTGTCCTAATAAATAATTATTTGGTAATTGATTATGCTTCACGGAAGTTGAATCCTCGTGAGTTAAATTACTGTACACACAATTCAGAATTAGCTACAGTTTTTTTTCTTTAAAAATTTGGAGGCATCAATTGTTTGGTGTAAAGTATGAATTATTTACTGAACTCAAATGTTTTATGTATATATTCACATAGAAATAATTAAACATGAGACATTGTAAATGGGTTGAATTAACCAAATATTATGGTTTCAAAATCCATTACTATCTGAGAAAGGAATATAATATACTTAATGCATTAATTTGAAAGAGTAATGCTACATTAAAATTGATACATTGGGAACATTATCATTTGTTTTTCATTTGGTGAATTTTGGATTAGAATTTGTTGGTGAAAGGAATTCCTCTATTTGGTTTCACGTGGAAGTGAAGTTTTCTATAGGAGAGAGAATAAAGAAAGCATAGAAAGAAGGGAGTGAGTTGTAGTAAAAGGTATAATTGGTTGAGAAGGGTAAGTTACCAGAATTTAACATTGATATAGATTGTGTTTTGAGATATGGGAAGCGATTATGTGTGCCATGTGATTCATAGTTGTAAAAATATTGGTTTTCTGAAACTCATAATTCTTTATTTTCATTTTATCCTGGAAATACTATGATGTATAGAGAACTTCAGGAAGATTACTGGGGGGATAAAATGAAAAGAGATATTGATGACCTTATTGAGATGTAATTGACTTTTCAACCAATTAATGTATACAAGATGTTACCAAATGGTATGCTTCAAACCTTTCCAATTATAGAGTTGAAGTGGGAAAATGTTCACATTGATATCATAGTGTTCATAAAGAAGACTTCTCGTGTCAAAAATGAAATCTGGGTTATAGTTGATCAATTGTCTAAATCTACTCATTTTCTTCCAATTCATGATAGATTTTCTCAAGATCAACTGTATCAATTGAATATTAAAGAGATAATCTGATTTCATGGTGTTCCTATCTCCATTGTATATGATCATGATCTGAGGTTCACCTCTATCTTTTTGAAAGGCCTTTCGAAGTTGTTGGGTGCTGAATTAAATTTCATTACAACTTTTCTTCCTAAATCAGATGGGATTTAAGAACGAACAATTTAGAAATTGAAATATATGTTATGTGATTATTCAATTCATTACTAGTAATGTTAGGAATATCATATTTCTTTTATTGAGATTCTTTTTAAAATAGTTTTCATTCTAGTATAGAGACGACACCATTTGAGGCATTCTATGTAATGAAGTGCCAAACTCTATGTTTTGTTGATAATGTAGGTGATAGAAAATTGATAGGAATGGAATTTGTAGAAGAGATGGAAGAAAAAGTTCAGTACATTCAAAAGCACATGATAACATCTTAGAGAAGGAAGAAAATTTATGCGGACAACCAGAGGAAGGTGCTTTCCTTCGAAGTAGGTGATAATTTGTTTCTCAATGTTTCTCCATGGAAAACTTTGATGCATTTTGGTAAGAAGGGAAAGATGAGTCTAAGGATCACTGGAACATATGAAATCCTGGAGGAAGATAGATTACTTTCCTAAAGAGTGTATTTACATCTATGTTTATCACAGGTATATAATTTTTTCATGTTTTTAATATTGATAATGTATATTCTCGATCCATATCATGTTTTTAGACCAGAGGTAGTTTAGTTGGAAGAGAATCTTTCTTATGAGGATCAACCAGTCTAGATTTTTGACTGAAAAGATAATCTGTTGCAGAATAAGGCAATTTATCAGGTAATTTTTTTTGTGGAAACCCCATATGGTTGACAAGGCAACAAGGGAATCTAAAAATTATATGAGGGAAAAATACCCCCTACATATTTTATTAGTGAATAAAAATTCGAGGAAGCAATTTCCAAAATGGGGGAAGGATGTAACATTCAAGTAAATAAAGATTATGAAATTTTCATATTTATGAATATTTTTTAATTAAATATTAATTTTACTTTAATGGAGACTCTATGTTCAATATCATACCCGATACACAACAATGTGTCTCTCTGAAATATTTTATTGCACACAATGTTGAGTCATAGTGAAAAAATATAATATTATTATTTTAAATGGAAATTAACGCTTATACGTTGTATTGGCATGAATGAAAAAACTAACTATATTATGATTAAACATGTTTTTTAAATTTTTTATATTTATCCAATAAAATTTTGAGGAATAAAATGGGAATTAATCCAATTTCAAGAAGAAGTACAATAATATTTTTAAAAGGTAGTTTTACATACTTTTGATGGAGAAGACATTTTAAATCAATTTTTTTTTCAATTTTATATGTTCCATTTGAAAGTAAAATATTCTTTTTTATAAGAGTGAAATAAAAATTTAATTTCGGTAAATTTTTGATATTTTTCTGATAAATTTCATTTATTAATGAATAGTGAAAGATAATGCATGTTAAGTCCAAACTATCTTATCATCTAATTTATTTATATGTTTTTATTATCATATTAATTGGTTTTAAAATATAATTAGATTATTTATTATAATTTAATCAAAAAATTTTCACTGGAAGTAATTTTAGTTTTTAATTAGTCATAAACACGTGGAAATCATTGGATATTTATTATTTCATGAAAACCGGATTTTTGGTTTTGACAATGAGAATTAATATTAAATTAATTTCTTCCACAAATGTGTTTTGAATTTGGAAAAATGAATTCCATATTTGGAATTAGGATTTCTAAATTGTTTAAATAGTAACCTTCTATTTTTAGACGTAATGAATAGTCTCATCAGTAAATATTTTATTTACCATGCTTAAAGGGTAAATCTGGTAAATAAGGGCACAATATAATATTATAATAATAATAAAATTCCTTAACACATTTCTAAAATCTATTAAATGAAAAATGTATGACTGTGGTCATCCTTGGTATGAATTTAGGGTCATATATAGCCACTTTTTTGTTAGAAACCGGATATACTTTTCAGGTATGTTTTCCTTTTCTGGCCATTTTTTGGAATAAGGGGAAAATCTAGAAATTTTCTAAGTACATGTCTTGTACCTTATAAGTACACGCAATGTACTTCGATGCCACTGGAGGCTATGTGTTGGACGTGTCATGGTCACACACACAACCATGTTTGGGTGATGTGGAGGTCGCCTAATGAGGGGTATGGAAACAGCATGTACACGTTTTGTACTTCAAAAGTACACACCGTGTACTTCAAAATTACTCACCGTGTACTTTGTTTTTTTCATTAAACACACTAGGGTCGTGTCTGATGGATAGAATTCCCTAATTTTTTCTTTGGTTCGTCCGTGAGTGAAGGTACGACAGCAAATCGTTGACGCGGCAACGAGCCTCCATTCGTCCTCCGATTCTAACACCTTTGGGTTGGTTGGAATCGAATCGATGAGTTCAACCTTCTCATAGAGAATAATTTTCCAATTACTCCTCTTTTATAAGTTATCATTGGTTGAAAATTGTAACCATTTTCATAGTTCTATGACGTTCGAAGTAGAATCAAGCTTTGAGGTTCATGTATTTTGATCTCTTAACGTAAAGGTAGGTGGTTTGTGCCTTTTTGTTGAATGTCCTTGAATATTATGTGTCATTCCACCAATAACCTTGAATGGGGTATTGTATATTTACCGTTTTACCCTCATTATTTTCATTCAATGATAGTATGCCTATATATAATATGTTTGAAAATGAATATGTTTGAACTGCAATGCTTTGGAGGTTCTTCCTATGCACAATCTGTTTATGACTGTTTCATCTTGTTTTTCCTTGGTTGCTTTGTCTGTTTCCATGCCTATGGTAGTAGGATGGAGAAATGTTTTTTTACATGCTTGTCTGCTATAGAACTATCTATCCATGTAGTTCTGTAATTCTACTTTGGTCATATAGTACTTCTATGACGGTATAATACACAGGTCCCTGAGAACCGAGTGTAATAGACTATAAGGGGATAGACCGAGTAAGATTTCTCCGAGAGTCCTTGAGCTTTAATCTATGCGGGGATTGACTTAGTGAGCATCCTTAGAGAGCCTAGGATTATATAGGGCTAAAAGGGGATAGATCGTGAGAGATTCCTTAGAGAGACCTTGACTGCTTTAGACAATATGGGGATATACAGTGTGAGCTTCCTCAAAGAGGCAATGTGTTGTATGTTTGAATCACCTTATTACCATATGCTATAGGAGGGATTGACTGTGTGAGCTTACTCAGAGAGTCTATGAATGGCCTGGTATATAAGGTGAATTGATCGAGTGTGCTTCCTCATAGAGTCCTTGACCATGGGGCTATAAGGGGAATTGATTGTGTGAGCTTCCTTATAGAGTTCTTGAATACCCTAGACTATAAGGGGAGTTGACTATGTTTGCCTCCTCAGAGAGACTTTATAATTCAATATGACCAAACCAGAGGGGTTAGGGTGAGTACACTTTCTAGAGGGTTGTTGGTACTATTAGGTTGGACCAGAGGGAATGGTTGTGAGTACTTCGAGAAGGTTACCTGTTGTGTTTTTATACTTGTGGGTTGTTTCTTGACGTTGGAACTATGGATTGTTTATTGTTCAGCATGTTCTTATTTGCTGTTTTTTGTACTTTTACCTGCTATATATTCGCTTACTGTTAGGAATAGATCTTCAGGTGGTTTCCTACTGGGATTTCGTCTCAAACCCTATTTGGGACATGATTTTGGGCCCAAAAATACTATATTTTTTCAGGTAGAGACAAGGGAAATCACCCTTCGACTTTAGGTACATGACTTGTTGTGAAGCTAGAGAGAATGGGTCCAAGATTAGTCATGTGATACTGAAGAACTGTTTATCTTTCTTTTGTACTTTTTTTAGTACTTCTTGTATTTACATCATTGTGACTTGTTAGGCTCCTTTCATTGATATATGTATCATGCATCATATATATATATATGTGTGTGCTCCTATTGTTTATCATATTTATTCTTTTCGTTGTTCACTTGGGTATAGATTGTTTACTACTTCTGCTATTATTTATTGTTTTCTTTTCCGTTGTGTACTCTACAAATGAGGGAATATTTTTTCTAATATCACACCCAAGGCCCTCACTGCTAGTCAGCAGCCTTTGGTGTTTGGGGAAATGCGCTTGAGGACATGTGACCAATCTGTTATTGGGTTCCTCTGGGTGGCTTCCAAAACCTGGACGTTACAAAGTTCTATAAGAGGGATTATTTTCTCTTGACTAACTGTTTGGAGCCCTAGCCAAAGATAGGATGGAATAGGTACTTGGTAATATGTTGTGCTCGGGAGTAACTAAGTCGTGTGGAGAGAAAATCCATTCTACATCATTTATTGCAATTTTTCTGGTTTTCAAATTTTACAGTTGACTTGATTTCATATTTTGGGGATTCACATGCTTTGGGCTGT
Source organism: Viscum album (assembly GCA_963277665.1). NCBI lineage: Eukaryota > Viridiplantae > Streptophyta > Magnoliopsida > Santalales > Viscaceae > Viscum > Viscum album. Next base: position 688,641,920 of record OY728146.1, read on the forward strand.
TATTGTTGTTGCTATTGAAGTTCTATTTCTCACATAACCTGATGAGATAAGGGTATGTCATCTCATGCATCATATAGTCACATGCAAGAAATCAGATGCCATGAATTCTTTCCATGCCATCTCGGATGTATTAACAGTTGCTGGTTGTTGTGATAGACGTTGTGTAGATTATGAATGCGGTTGTGATAGATGCTTTGATAGAATCCTTGATATTTGATAGGGAATCTGTTTGTATAGTGCTTTTCTTAGATGGATGCCAAAATTTTGTTCGTGAGATGTTATTGGACATCAGGGACCGTAATTTGGTGTATCATTGCTTGGTTACAATTTTTATAATTTTTTTGAGATGCCAACCATTGATTAGTGGGGAGTATGGGACCTTACGTGTCGGAATTTGGCACATTATTTCTTTTTTTCTATGTTTTCTGGGCTCCAGTGCAGTTCTGTGGCTACTCTCTGAGAAAACCCGGAATACACGACGTGTACCTTATGAGTACATGCCGTGTAGTTTATAGTCGTGTCACTGACTGTATGGGAAGGGACATGAGGTTGTGAAATATATTATAGGAAAACATCGTGTACTAATTTAGCACACTGTGTAGTGTGAAATAGGTACCCCGACAGTGTCATGAACAACACGGGTCATGTTATATTTTCACATACATGTCGTTTATAAATTTTAAACACCGTGTAGTATGACCTGGGTATCCGGCCGTGTCACAAACAGCACGGGTCAGGGAATTCCTTCAATTTCATGTTATGACCCCATGGAACACGCCGTGAATAGTTAACTGTGGTGTCGATTGTGTAACTAAAAACATGGGTCGGTGTTACCATTATCATATATGTCGTGTCCTTCTGGAACACGACATGTATTTCCAGCCATGTTTCAGACCGTGTTGCTAACAACACGGGCCAGGTAATGCATGTCTAGTACACGTTGTGTCTGCCATGAACATGTTGTGTAGTTTTGTCTTTAGAGGAGCCATGTAGCTTTACCGTGTAGAAGGACTTGGGCATGGAACATGATACAATTACAAGCCACGTGTTCAGAAAACAATCCATGTATTTAGGGTGTTACATGACCTATTTAGGCAGGAGTACACGCCCATGTGAATGACTTAGGGGAAAACGTCATGCAAGAAAAGTACAAGCCATGTTGCCATTTTTTACAAAACATGAATGCTTTATTTCTTATGTTCCCTTATTTCCCTTCCAGTTTTCAGTTTCTATAATCTTAAATCTAAGGAGTGCATTTGACCTTGTAGAGTCATGCCACCGAGACATCCTCTGTTTTATCACTAGTAGCAGGGCAGTGATTAGACGCCTGATATGGCTGATTAGGGACTTCATGTGGATCCTCTTTTTGTGCTAGCCTTGGTAGCAGTGGTTATACAAGTTGCAGGCGCTGAGGAACTGTTTAGGGGGGATTTTTTGAGGATGATGCATACTTTCCAGGTAGTTTAGCCTTCTACACCGTCGATGTCCGATTTGACGTGGGTTTTCTAACAGCAGCATCCTCCCACCTTCTCAAGGGAAGGGGGACCTAAGGTTGTAGAGCCTTGGCTCGAAGCCACACTGACGATCTTCGATCATCTTGAGGTACCACCAGAGATGACGGGGAATATCAATACCTACATGCTCCGAGACTCCACCTAGTGGTGGTGGGATGTCATCTCTCAGGCGGGATGCCGCCGGAATATGTCTTGGGAGGATTTTAATCATATCTTTTGCGATTACTTATACCCAGAGACCTTGAGGGATGACCGAGCATGGGAGTTCATGAGCTTAGAGTAGGGTACTCTTTCTGTGATTGAGTATTCATCTCGTTTCACGGAGGTTCACACCTATACCAGCAGGTGATGAGTTTTTCCTGGCTAGGAATTTTGAGGACAGTCTCCGGCATGAGATCCGTTCCCAGGTGAACATCATCAGGATGACTTCGATATCCTCTATCATCAACCAGTCACTAATCACCGAGCGCGATATGAGGGATTCTGGAGTAGTGAGATGGGGTGGTTTGACATCCAGAGTCAATATACCTGCTGATGATATCCGGATGCTCCGAAGGGAGTCTGTTTGTGGAGATCATAGTAGGCAGGGTGCACCTTTTGGTAGCCCCATGGTGTGCTACTAGTGCAGGAAAAGTTGGAATACAAGGCCATGTTGCCTGAGAGACCTAATTTAGTGCTGATCTTGTGGTAGGATAGTCCGTCTCCATCATTTCTTTTGGTTTTTCCTACCAGCAGCTGGAGATAGGTTTTCTTCTATTATTCCGTGTCTAGGAGCATCAGCACAAGTTTCTCATGAGTCTGCGAACTGGTTTTCATCCGGCCATTTAGTCCAAGGTGGAGGTTGTGGCCGGGGTGGCCAGTCGCCGGTCTATTAGAGATAACATGTTAGATCATCTTAGAGCATTTAGGTAGGGTCATAGAGTCGTGGAGCAGGACATACTTTTGCGATGGAGTAGACCCAGCTAGAGTAGGATCTTGGACCTTCCACCATTCGAGGTACGATCTTAGTAGCCTCAGTTTTATCTTCTTCTCTTTTCGACACATGGGATTCCAATAGCTTTATCTCAGTTGCTGTTGTGGAGAGCCTTGGGATCGGTATCTTTTCTTCTTCTCACGTGTAGACACTAGACACACCGTTGGGAATGAAGAAACCTAGCATACATTAGTTCAGAGAGTGTACTCTTGAGGTTGTGGGTTGTCACTTCTTATCAAACCTCTATGTCCTAAGGATAACGAGATATGATGTAATTCTCAAAATGGAATATTTAGTTATCTTCCAGGCAGTTGTCGACTGCTACCGCTGAAAGGTGAGTTTTATATCACCTGAGTGTGGATCTTTTCTTCATAGGAGCGAGTGGGATGTTCAGGCGAGTCAAGAAGGACCCGAGCATCATGGGCTAGGAGGAGTTACATCCTAGATTGCTAGTCTATATCTAGATGACCAGGAGACATCACATTTAGAATTTCCACCAGTGGTGGAATGTTTCAGGGATGTCTTTCCAGGTAACCTTTTCAGGTTTTCCTCTGAAGCGTGGGGTAGTCTTTTCTATTGTGCAGGTTCTAGGAGCCACACCAGGGTCCATTTATCCTTATAGGATGGCTACACCAGAGTTGCAGGAGCTATAGAAGAATTTTGTGGAGTTTCCTGCAAAGGGTTTTATCGACCCAGTACTTCTCCTTGGCGTTCGCAAGTCCTGTTTGTGAAGAAGGCATATGTCACCCTTAGGATTTGAGTGGATTATCGGATGGTGGACCAGTTGATGGTCAAGAACCGATATCAATTTCCCATGATTGATGATCTCATTGATCAGCTTCGAAGATCCCTAGTGATCTTGATGATAGACTTAAGGTCCGGTTATCATCAGTTGGATGTTAGACCATCTGATATACCTATAATAGCCTTCCGGAGTAGGTATGGTCTATACGAGAATACAGTTATGTCGTTCGGTCTCACGAACACACCTATAGTTTTCATGGCACTGGTGAACCAAGTCTTCCATCCATACTTGGATTCCTTTAGGGGGGTTTCATGGACGACATCTTGGTGTACTATCAAACTCGACATAACCATGCAACCAATCTTGAGATCGTTCTGAGTACACTGAGAGAGCATCAGTAATATTCTATGATCTCGAAATTCCACTTTTGGAAGGATCATATTCACGTCTTAGGTCATGTTATCTCAAAGATAGGAGTACTAGTAGACCCAGGTAAATTGAGGGTAGTAGTTTCCTTAGAGTAGCTGAATAATGTCTTTTAGGTATGGAGTTTTCTAGGGTTGGATAGATACTACAGACACTTCATACATGACCTTTTGCGCTTGGAAGCACCACTAACGGGTCTGACTAAGAAGGGTGAGAAGTTCTTATGGTCAGACTCTTGAGAGTTAGCCTTTCAGGAGATGAAATGGAGGTTGAATTCAACACTGATACTAGTCTTTCTAGAGCCATGTGAGAGGTACACTATCTACTTCGATCCTTTAGGTATGGTTCTGGGAGCTGGGCTGATGCAGGGAGAGGGAGTCGTTGCGTACGGGTCTCAGCAGTTGAGGCCACATGAGACGAATTACCTGACGCATGATCTGGAGTTGGCAGTTTTTGTTCATGCCTTATGTTGTTGGAGAAATTATAATTTGGGTAAGGATTTTTTGTTTTTCACCGACCAAATGTACATCATCACTCAGTGTGATCTAAATTTGAGACAGTGCAGGTGGGTTGAGTATCATCCGTCTTTTGACTTTGAGCTTCCCTATACACCTGGGAAAGGTAATGTAGTGGCTGACGCAATGAGTAGGAGAACTCAGATACAGGAAGTTCAGGAGGCCATCAGTGAGTGGAAGCTTATGCATATGTTCTCTGAGATGCATTTGGAGGTTCATGATAGATCAGGGAAGACTTTTCTATCTTCTACACCGGTAACCTATACTCAACTCTATTGGGTACGGATGAGGTAGCTATCAGACTGAGAATGGATAGTCCTACAGGAGAGTGTGTTAGGAGAGGACCCTCTTCTAGGATGCACAATAGGCAAGGATGCGATCTTACGATTCCAAGGACATGTATGGGTGCTAGCAGAAATACGCGAGGAGCTGATGTTGGATTTTCATTCCTTATTTTGGAATGTTCATCCTAGCATCACTTAGATGTATCATGATCTACAACTCTCGTATTTGTGGCCAGGTGTGAAGAGAGATACTGCCAGTTTTTTCATGAGGTATTCCACATTTTAGTAGGTGAAAGCAGAGCATCAGTGACCATCATGTCTTTCGAATTAGTTACCCATTCCGGAGTGGAAGTGGAACAATGTCACGACATACTTCGTGACTGGTTTTCCGAGGTCACATCAAGGGAATGATTCTATTTGGGTTGTCATCGATAGGATTACGAAGGGTTTTCCCTTCTTTCCAATCAAGGAGACCTTCAATTTTGATGAGATGGGATGGTTGTACATCCGAGAGATTGTACATCTACATGGAGTTCCACACTCCATTGTTTCAGACAGTGATGAATGTTTTACTTCATGGGTATGGTAGGGGATTTAGAAGGATTTGGGAACACGGGTACTTTTGAATACAACATAACATACCCAGACAGATGGCTAGTAAAAGAGAATAATTCAGGTGCTTGAGGATATGCTCCAAGCTTGCAATCTAGACTTTGGAGGTTCTTGGGTAAAACATATATCTCTAGTGGAGTTTTCCTATAATAATAGATTTCATGAAACTCTTCATATGGAACCTTATGAGGGTTTGTATGGTAGGACTTTCTAATCACCCTTATTTTGGCTGGAGGTAGGAGAGACAACTTTATTGGGACTTCGTCTTGTCTAGGAGACCACAGAGGAGATACAGTTGATTTGGAAGGGTATGGCTACTGCACAGTCTCGACAGAAGTCTTTTTCTAATAAGCAGAGGAGACCTCTAGAGTTCGAGGTCAGGGATTAGGTTTTTCTATGTATCACATCGAGGTTAAGGCATAGGAGGATTAGTAGGTCGGGTTAGATTTCAATGAGGAATGTCGGGTCGTTTGAGGTGTTAGAGAGAGTTGTTCTGGTTTTATATTGGTTGTAGTTACCTTAGAGGTATGGATATATGCATGACTTCTTCCATGTTTCTTAGCTCTAAAGTTACTTTTCAGACCCCTCTAACACTTTCAAACCTAAGGAATTCAAGTTGGAGGAGGATGCATCTTTCGAGGATCATCCTATCTGGATTGACAATCGCAGTACAAAGATTTATGTGGCTGGTCTTTTCCTCTGGTACGGGTGCTATGGCACCACGGGCGAGTGCAAGATGAGACATAGGAGAGGGAGGCTGATCTATGAGCACAGTGGCTAGATCTGTTAAGGGTTTATTCTTCTACACCACGTTAGGGAAATTCGGGAATGAATTTCATTAATGGGGGATGTTTGAAAGAACCCATATCTTCTTTTTAGGTATGTGTTTCCTTTTCTGGTCATTTTTGGGAATAAGGGGAAAATCTGGAAATTTTCTATGTACACGCCGTGTACTTCAATGATGCTAGAGGCCGTGTGCTGGCCATGTCATGGGCACAGACACAGCCATGTATCGGTGATGTCGAGGCCTCCAAATGCGGGGTACATAAACAGCAAGTACGCACCATATAATTCAAAAGTACATGCCGTGTAATTTGTTTTTTTTCATTAAATGCACCAGGGTCGTGTTTGATGGACAGAACACCCTTCTTTTTTCTATGGTTCTTCCAAGAGCGTGGTTATGGCAGCTTATCCTCGATGAGCCACTGAGCCTCCAATCGTCCTCCAATTCTAACATCATCGGGTGCATTGGAATCACATCAGTCGTTTCTTCCATCTCCTAGAGAATCATTTTCCAATTCCTCCTCTTTTCAATGTTATCATGGGTTGAACGTTTTATGAGTTTTTGTAGATATATGACATTCGAAGGGGAATAAAGCTTCAAGGCTCAAGTTTATTGATCTCCTAACGTCAAGATAAGTGGTTTGTTCCATTTCATTGAATGTACTTGAATAATATGTGTGATTCTACCAATACCCTATAACGGGGTATTGTGTGTTTACCGTTTACCCTCATTATATGCCTGTCATGATAGTATGCCTATATAGTGGATGTCTGAATATAAATATCATCGAATTGCTATTATTTGGAGGTCCTTCCCATGCTTGTTTTTTTTATGGCCATTTGGTCCTATTTTGCAGTGTCTACTTTGTCTGTTTCCATGCCTATTGTAGTGGGATGGAGAAATGATTTATGATATGCTTGTATGCTGTAGAAACATCTATCCAAGTATTTATTTATGTCTACATTGTTCATATTGTACTTCTATGTCGTTATCCTACACAGGGTCATGAGAACCGGGTGTAATAGACTATAACTGGATAGACCGAGTGAGCTTCCTCAAAGAGTCCTTGAGCTTTAGGCTATACTGGGATTGACCGAGTGAGCATCCTCAGAGATCCTAGGATTAATTTTGGCTAAATTTGGATAGATCGTGAGAGATTTCTCAGAGAGTCCTTGACTGCTTTAGACTATATGGGGATAGACCGTGTGAGCTTCCTCTGAGAGTCTATGTTTTATTTGTTTAAATCATAAGATTACCATAGGCTATAGGAGGGATTGACTGTGTGAGATTCCACATATATTCTATGAATGACCTAGGATATAAGGCGAATTGACTGAGTCTTCTTCCTCAGAGAGTCCTTGACCGTGGGGCTATAAGGGGAATGGGTTGTGCGATCATCCTTAGAGAGTTCATGTCTACCCTAGACTATAAGGGGAGTTGACTGTGTGTTCCTCCTCAGAGAGTCTTTATAATTATCTATGACCAAACTAGAGGGGTTAGGCTGAGTGAACTTCCTAGAGGGTTGTTGGTACTGTTAGGTAGGACCATAGGGAATGGCTGCGATTACTTCTATAAGGTTACCTACATTGCTTTACTACTTGTTGGTTGTTTCTTGACTATGGAACTGTTGTTTGTTTATTGTTGAGCATGTTCCTATTTACTATTTTCTATACTTTTACCTGCCATATATTCACTGACTATTAGGCACAAATATTCGAGTGGTTTCCTACTGAGATTTAGTCTCACACCCTGTTTGGGTCAGGCTTTTGGGCCCAAACAGACTATATTGTTGCAGGTATAGACAAGGGAAAGCTTCCTTCTACTTTAGGTACTTGAAATGCTGTGGAGCCGGAGATCATAGGACCAAGCGTAGGCTTGTGATACTGAGGATCTATTTCTCTTTAATTTGAACTTGTTTTTTTACTGTTTGTATTTCCATCATTGTAAAGTGTTTTCATGCTTTCCAAGAAATATATATCATGCATCATATATATATATATATATATATATGCTCATACTGTTTATCATATTTAGTCTTTCATTGTTCATTTGTGTATGTGTTTTTTACTTCTTCCACTATTGTTTATTGTTTTATTTTCTGATGTGTACTCTGCCAATGAGGGTATAGTTTCCCCACTATCTCACCCAAGGCCCTCACTACTAGTCAGTAGACTTTTCCATTTGGGGAAATGTGCTTGTGGCCATGTGACCAACCGGGTATGGGGGTGCATCTGGGTGTCTTCCAGAACCGGGATGTTACATGTGTGTGAAAATGACATTTAATTACTATTTACTTAAAGCAAAGGAAAATATAACCTAAAATGTATCTTTTACTAAAACAATTTTTATATGGGGTTAGATAAGTGATCATTTCGACTATAAATAGTCATTTGAAAGATATAAATCATTCTTACATCATGTTATTTTATTTAAAAATTTTAGAGATTCAATAAATAAATTTATTTATGACACAATTGTGATGCAGTCATTACCTTATTAATGAATAATTTATATAAATGAGATTATAAATATTTAAATAATTTTTTTATAAACTTTTTAGGTCATCTATGAATTTTATGGATGATTATTAAATTTTATATTTGAATTAATGAAATTTTTTTTTACGAAAAAAAGTTTTTATGTATTTTTAAAAAGTCATGATATGAATCGTAAAAAAATTGACATAAAAGAGTTTTTAAAAAAATCAAATTTTTTAAATGATATAAAAGTCCTAAAATATAAGATTTTGTAAAATGAATTTTATGTTGATTAAAATGTAATTAATGTACCTCTTTTGATTCTATTGGTATTTTTTGGTAACTATATTAACCATATAGTATAAATATTAATGAAGACATGGTAGAAGTTAAATTAGTTAATTAAGGGTTAAAGCAGAGTAATAAGTATAAATAAGAAGAAAAAACAAGTTTAAAACCAATTTGTTGAGAGGATTTCTAAAAATACATATCTTATATTATAATTAAATGAGTTTTGGTCATTTTGAAATTCTAAATTCAGTTTATAATAAAATAATTTTTCAAGAGAATCGGAAAGTACCCCTCATCCCTCTTATAAGATGAAATCACCTTTAACCAATTACTCACACCTATAATGCCATTTGGCTCATCAAAACACTACTCCAATAAGCTTAAAAAATACCTCTCCTCCTCCATATTCTTTAATGAGACATAATATAATTCCAGAAATTCTTTTGGCTCAAGTCAAAGAGTGTTACCCATTTTAAGAGGTAGAATCATCATTATAGTTCATTTATAATATTTTACTTATTCCCTCCCTATTCTATTATTATTCTTTTATTACATAAAAACCCAATATCCTCAATAAACTAAGATTTTTTCATGAAAATCATTCTAAATACACTTAAAACACCTCCATCTAATAGATACGAACATACTGTTTATGTGAAAGGTGCACTACTGCCTCGTGAAATGATGATTGTCAATTTCTTTAGTACCACCTCTCATGGTGGCCATTAAAATAGAACTGTATTAATAAATTATATATTTTTTTTATATTTTATTTATGCTTCTATAATTTATATTTACAACATACTATTATTCTTTTCATGATGTGTAAACATGCTAATTTCATTTGAGGAAGAGCGGACTACTATCCCCTCGAAATGATATAACATGTTCATTCCATACATGAAATGTATAAAGGATGTATATAAATAACTTATGTAATGTATATAAAATACTAAATTATATTGGAATTATAATTTATAATTTAGTTTTCATTCATTTAAAAATGAAAAAAAAGAATTGAAAGTAGTGTTCATGCGTACATACGACTTACCATCTCCAGGAATGGTGAATTTCATTTCTTATATCTAAATGTTGTGGGCTATTATAAACACATATATACAAGATATATATTATATATATTATATTCGAATCGTGACTAGAATTTTCGAGATGATTTAATTTTGACCTCATGGACAATTTGTAATTATAACATGTTTATTTTGACTCATGTACCGAATGTCGAAAAAACAACCGATATTAACATAAATAATTTAGTAATTTTCATAATGTGGAAATATGTTATTTAAAAGGTATAATAAACTTTAAAATGTTTCTGAAGAAAGTATAAATTAACATACATTTATTATTTAGGATGAAAAATGAACATATATGATGAACCGTGTGTAAGATAAGGGAACCATTCAACCTCCTCTTTTAGTTAAAGACTAATTTTTTGTTATGTCTTTTAATTTAAATTTTCTTTTGTTGGGATATGTTCTTCTATATCCATTTTTATATAAATTTTCTGTACATGTGATGAGAGACCCATTTCTCTCTCATCAACTCATTTTCTGATTTTTTATGTGATGTCGTGTGGTTGTCAAATATTCATAAGGGAATTTTTTAACCCAATTACAATTCACCGGGTTAATCTTACACTTAATGATTATGTAATTCTATTATTATCTAAGAAATGAATTTTGAAACCTAATCTAGAATTTATAATTTCTTTTTATGGTGTATGGACTTCTATTTGACATATTTTGTCTTGAATATTCTTATTCACTTAATATTATATGTTTTTTATGTTATTATTTAATTATTTTTATTCAAGTATTTCTAAAGTGGTAAGGGACGCTTTAACTAACCATCATTTTAAAATGTTTAAAGATTTATTCATTTAAAACATTGAAATATTATGTCCATGTTTTCATAATGGTTTGTATGAATTTGTTTATATGGAAATGAATTATTCATATATGATAATTTATTTCAAAAGTTTCAAAGTGGTATGGGACACATTGATTCAAAATTATCTTTATTAAACATTTTAAAGGGGTTTTGAAGCAGTTTGAATATTTCTATATCAAAAAATATTCACTTATGGTTGATGTGTGGAAATTTTATTTTCCTTTATGCTTGTTGTGTTTGTTATGCAAATTAAATTTTACATGGACATTTGATGGTTGGTTATGTGATATTCTAAGATGAGTGGTAATCTAATAAACCTAATGATCAGTGGTTCTGTGATAATATGAGGATGGGTGGTTACATTATAACCTCTAATGCATTGGGTATGGAAGGTGGCTGTATGTCTATTCCATTTAATGATATGTGTAGAAGTTGAACATTTGGTTATTTCATTTAAGTATGTTAATGTCCCAAGTTACCTTATATGGTATATATTCCTTTCTATGGGAAATATGGTAATATTTTCATTACAAAAAGATTAAGCAATGAGACTATTTTCAGTGAAGTGTATTTGGAACTTCTTAAAGGTGAAACGTATTACTTTATGTAATAGTATTCATGTCTTACATGTTGTTTTAAAAAACAACTTTCCTTGTTTATATTTCACATAATGTTCTTTTAATGGTCATCAAATTTATTTGAAATGTTTTTCACAGGACATAGAGAAGGATAGGTTCATTGATGGGATAATGGAAAATTCATATTGTCTAATATAAGGAACTAAACATGTTACTTTTTTGAGTTTTTTTATGAAAGAAATTTATTAATAGTAGATGCGTCTGATTGTAAAAATCAAGTTGTTATGTATAAATTGTGAAAAAATTATCTAAATATTTAAACCTAAAAATATCCTCAATGTTAATTGTTAACATAATTCATGATTACATAATGTTTAATATTGGGGCCTTGTGTTCTATTATGGTACTTCCTCCAAAGGAAAACAACCTTCTAAATTAGAAACATGTGATGGTCGAAAACGGAAATGAATTGACTGTTGTAGTGATAGCCCAGTTGACCGAGGAAACAAATTGGGGTGGTATCCATGCAAGAGATCATATGGATCATCCACAATAGAATGTTTCGGTAGTGGATCATTTCATGAGGAAAAATCCTCCATCATTCAGAGTATCATCAAACCTCGTGCTAGCAGAAGGGTGGACTAAAGAAAGAGAAAATATTTTTGATGTCATGGGGTGTTTATAAAATCAAAAGGTTAGTCTTGATGTTTATCATTTTGAAGGTGAAGTTGATCAATGGTTTTCATTTGGTAATAATATCACAAATAGTGAGGATATTCATTATATTGAATGTGGTGAAATAAATAATATGTTTCCTGAGGAATACTTTCGTAAGGCGGATTGACTTAGGATAGAAAAACAAATTATTGGAATTGAGGTAGGATGACGAATTAGAGGCTGCATATGAAGAAAAAATCACTATACTTGCAAGGTATGCTCCAAATTCTATTAGGTATCTCAATAGTAAAGTCAATCATTTTTATATAGGGTCAATGACAATGTATCAAGGGGTGTTGGCTTCACAAGAGATCAAATATTACAAAAAACGTGTTTTGTGTGTGGAGAAGGTGGAAATAGAGTTTCCCAATAATCATATGTTCTTTTAAAAATATTATATTATGATTTATAGGTGGCAAGAGTTAGGTAATAATTCTTAAAAAACTATTGGTATGAAAAATAATATTACAGTTTGTGAAAAAATGTGGTAATAACTACACTCAATGATGCCTTTTAAATTATAGTAAGTGCTTATAATTTTGTAAAATGGGAAATCATGCTCATTGATAGAGATAATATATTCCATAAACTTTTATCTACATTTATATGGTTTTATCCCCAATAATGAATCATTATTTGCAACATTGCTTAATTTTTTTAATTCATATGTGGTTTGATATAAATTGTGATTATTCCCAAATTTTGGATTTTTAACAGATTTTGATTAGTTTAATTTTTGCGCAATTTGTTTATAATAGTGATTCCATTCAAATGAATCATTTTTTAGGAACCCCTAGATTATGAGCCAAATAATTTTGAACTGGAAGAAGTTCTAAATCATTCATCCGGAGGCCAATAAATATAACACTTTCTAGAATGATTTTATGGTCAGAAGAGTGGACCCCACATCATTCAGAGAGTCATGACCCCGAATAAAGTGTCCAAATACATTTATTACTATTGTAAATTAAAAAGGACATGAAGGATCAAGTTAATGATGAGTTTCATTGTGAAATTTAATCATTATCACAGTATGTGAGTGAGTAAAAATTTGAGGAAGTCAAAGAGTCTCCTCAAGCATAGAATGAGATGTTTAGTAATTAATTCATAAATTTTACACCACGTATCCAAATCCTATGAATATTGATGGCTCAATAGAGGATATAATGTAGAACATATTTCTGTGAACATCCTAGAGGTTTATTTATCTAGGTAGGGTGAGAAACATGAGCCAAAATCTGATGGACAAAATCATGAGATTATATTTCATCCCCCCCCCTTCTACATTAAAATCCATTTATTCATCATTTCAAGACATTTGGATTCGGAGGGAAAGGTAAGGTTGAATATGGTGATTATGATAAATATGGGTTTTACTCTTTCTATAATTAATATTATGTGGTATGCTAATATGATGCAAGGATAATCACCAAGTGGTTGCGGACATAGACAACTGACAAACACTCCCTTATAAGTTTGGATATTTATTTGTAATATATATTTAATCTCTACTAAACATATATTTCTATAATGAAAGTTGTGGTTTCATTTCATTAATATATATTTTTATTTTTTTATTTTCTCACAATCGTTGATGTAAAATATTAAAGTTCTCTAGTTAAATTTCATCAGCGAGGTTATACCATTGAGAATTGTGATTTCAATTAAATTTGATAATATATATGTCTTAAAGTAATTGAATCTCTTCTATCATATGGGAAACAATCATATCAAGGTTTTCATATGATAACCTTGAAAAATAAGCATATATCAGGAGGCCATTGTGTAGTTATGAAGATATTTATTTGGGAAATAATCTTAAATAAGGAATAGGGGAGTGTTCGAGAGGATAAAGCTTGTCTATAACTACTGTATTGACTCTGGTTTCAAACCCAAATTTATTTTCAATAAATTTTCTATCTTGTTATAAATTTTTTTTGTGAATTATTTTTATCTATATTCTATTTTATAAATTTTAATCAATTCGATTTTCTATTTTGTGAAGTGATACAATACAAAATTGACAGTTTTACAACTCAATTTGCAACCTCATCGAGAGACAATCCAGGAACTGCTGTATTGAATTCATATTGAGGATTAAAATATTTTCTGATATTTCAATGAAGAAAAAAAATCATGTCAATAGTACCTATTTTTGGGGAGGTCACTTGAGTTTATTTTTTTTGAAATTATTTTCATGACCAGAAATTCCGACATGAATTTGTTACCATTAGTTTCAGAAATTTCTAGAACATTTCACTTAATTGTAAGAAACACCAAAAAACCCCCGGTCCCAAGTTGTTAATCTTCCTCTAATATAATTAGAAGTAGTTTAAAAGGAATGTGTTTTTAATTCACAATATATTTTTATTTGAGATTGGAATGAATAGAAGAAACTTATCCTTGACATTTTTTACCTCATTCTATAACAAATTCTAAGAGAAAGATGAATTGTGGAATTTTTTAATCTCATGGTAAAACATTTCATGAGTACTGGGAATGATTTAACAGACTTTGTGTTAGTTTTCACCTCCAAAAAATCATTGACCATCTTCTGATTCTATATTATTATTATAGATCTTGTCTTACTGATAGAAGAATTACTGATGCTACAATATGAGGGTATTTAGTTGACAAAACACCAAAAGATACATGGTAATTAATAGAAAATATGGAACAAAATTCTCAAAAATTTGGAACAAAAATCCTTTTTCATGTGAAATCTTCCAAATATTTCCCAACTATTAGTCTTGATAACAACATGATTATGAGCAACCTTTTAGATCAAACCACTATGGTGAGCTCAATGATGTCGTCCAACAACCCACCCACACCATCCAAACCTAAAGCAACATTTCAAATGAAAGTCCAATGTAGAATTTTTTCTTCCAATGAACATTGTAGTTTTAAAATCCCAAAAATGAAAAAAACCACCTGAGAGCTACAATGTTGTTTTTCCTATAAAACCCTTTCAATCAAAAACATAACATTTATAACAACTCAAAATTTCAATCAAGGATGGAACAACCTCTCTAATGAATGATTTTCACATCCTAAAATACTAGAATATTACTACAAGGACAATCATGAATTTCAAAACCAAGATATTTCAATGAGAAGTCCCGTGCTCATTCAAGATGATACATTCATTATTCCCCTCCCACTAAAAATTCAGAGACATACATTGCAGAATCAATGAGGAATCAATAGGATGAAATGAAACAAACAACGGATCAATAAAAAACATACCAAATACCCAGGGGACTCAAAAGGATCATTTTGACACTAATCATAGTTGTATTAAAAAGAAAATGAGTGAAGGTTTTATCTAATATCCTTAAGTGAATCCAAGAGATAGAGGGAAGGAAAATGTCAGTGCAATTGAACATATGAGTTTAAAATGATTAAATAACCATTGAACGGAAAAACCAGAATCGTCTGTTAAAACTAATAATGGGAATCCCCCCATATATGGAAAATGATGTAAATTGTGGATATAATTTGATGTAAAAAATGATTTTAATAGAATAATTTGTTTCTGGAATGAACAAAAAAGGATTGTTAGAGGATGTTTGGTCCTTTGGTTTATCATTGTCGTGCTTAGAATAGCCCAAATTCATTCAAACCACCACTACCATGTCCCATATTTTAACTACCAGGGATGTAGAGTCCTGAAAATGAGTTGTATATGGAGGTTTTGGAATCTTTTATAAAAGATCAATCAATGTACTTTTTCTAGATGCTGTGAAACAAATTCATTGGTATGAAATGTTTCTAATTGAAAAGTGTACCCACTAGAGAGAATTAAAAGGAGGTGAAAATGTCAACTTATAGAGGAATGTCTCATCCATTACTAATCATCATTTTCGTATCAAATATAAATACCTAGGAACCCGTACCATTCACTAAACCATTTGGTAATGTGAATTAAAGGATGTTATGATTGGTTTAGGGGCCTACATCAACTTTATTCCACATTATGCTTACTCCTCTCATCAAGTTGGAGAAATCGAACCCTGTAGAATATTTATTCAACAATGTAACAAATGTGCTACCAATCCTGCTTGAGTTATAGTGAATGTTATCATTTAGGTGAGATACATGATTTTTCTTCTGGATTTCTATTGCATGGATATTTAAAATGATCACTATAGTACCCACGAACCTCTCATTATTGGGAGACCACTCAATAAAAGTACAAAATAAATCATCATTAAGCTCATATGAAAACTATCACTAGATTTGGGAGGACATTTTGTTCATTTAAATATTTTTTTAATCCCTGAATCACCTAGTAGAGGATCACTCATCCCCCAAAGTATACATTGCTTTTTGGTTTTCCACTGAGATGTTCCTTGATTTTTCTTGGGAATAATAACCAACTGTTGTTTCCAATGTTTGAGATTTTTTGTTGATGAATATATGAAACAATAGAGGGCAAAAAGACAGTGATGAGTCTTGGTATGTTGAGACTACATTAAAAGGGTATGTTGATCTTATCATTTATTAAGATGTCTTTTAGGAAATCCATGAACCTCATTGTCTTTATGTTGTAAATGACTTTTTTCCACATTAAACAAATCCTAATAACATTGAAATTTATTTTCATGGATGATTTAATTTAAAATATTGATCTCTATTAAACAATAACACCTATGAGTAGTGCCCCTTGATCAGTGAAAATACCCCAACTGAGTTAGAGTTGAAAAATCTTCCTGAGAACCTCAAATATAACATCCTAGGTAAAAATGAAAAATTCTCTATCATAATATCAAATGAAATTTCAAGGGACTATGTGGACCTTGTGGTAGGAGTCCACAAAACCCACATGAATTGTATTGGGTGGACTCTATCTTACGTAACCTTAATTAGTCCCCTAGTTTGTATGAATCGAATTGCCTTTGAGGAAAGTGAATAAATTTTAATGGAGTTTCAATCCAAAACATTTAAAGGATGTTATGAAATAATTCAACACCATTTTGGTTACTAGAATTATTTTTTCCATCTCTAATATTAAATGGGGGATTCAAATAAATGTTGTTACCAAAAAAAATGAGGATTTACAATCTTGAGGAATGAATTTGGTGAGATTATAACTATTAAGCTTCTAAATTAATGGTGAATGTGCATTAATAATAATAAGATCTATTTTTACATGTAAATACCAATTCGCATTTCCATTCCTTGATCTTCTCTATGAGAGAGTTTCTGGAAAACAATCTATTTATTTCTTGTTGAAATATCTGGTTATTTTCCAAAAAAACACTGTACAATTGTATCATGAGAAAGCAAATTTCATGTGCCCCTTTAGAGACAATACTTTTAAGGGGATTCCCTTCAGTTTGTGTACTGTTCCTTGACCATTTAAATGGTGTATGATGATCATTTCCTATGAATTTTTTGAAACATGTATTGTTGTCTTTATGGAAAACTTCACTATTTATTACTCATCATTTGAAAGCTGTTTGGATTTTTGGGATAATGTTCATGAAAAATTTACTGATAATATTCTTGTTATTAATTATGAAAAATTCCATTCCATGGTGGGTAATTTAATTTTACATGGTCATATTATGTCTCTTGAAGGAATTCATGTTTATCAGTCCAGTTGTGAGGTAATTTCTACATTTCCATAACCAAAAATAGTAAGAGATGTGAGATCATCCCTTAGTCATGCTAGGTTTAATTGGAGATTCATTAATGATTTTATTAATGTTGTACTTCTATTGTCTAGATTCCTCAAAAAATAAAAACCATTTTTATTTGTTGATAATCGAAACAAGATTTGGGGGGATAAAAAAAAATAGATAACCCCTTCCATTGTTTGACGTCCAAAATGGAACATTCCTTTTGAAATCATGACTGATGCGTCTGACTTTTCGGTTGTGGAATTAATATGTTAATGGATAGAAAATAAATATTATGTAATTTCACATTTATACAGAACATTAGATCCAGCAAAATAAAACTACAAAAAAATTAAGAAGGAAATGATCATGGTTGTCTTTTCTTTATACCAATTTAGATGTTATTTGTTGGGCTCTAAAGTGACTGTTTTCACTGATCATTCTACAATCATATTTTTAATGAAGAAATATGATGAAAAACCAAGACTTTTGAGATGGATCTTTTTGTTACATGAGTTTCATGTTTAAATAATGGGTTTAAAAGGAAGTGAGAACATTATTGCGGATTATTTGAGCGGGATACCATCTATTTTGAATGGCAAACAACATATCGGCCAACCAATTAAATAAAATATTCTTGGTATGGAGTTATATGCTTGTCCAACTAAAAGTAAATTTTTTACTGATCTCAAGAATTATTTTCCTTCTGGAGAAGTTACCCACTACTTTTCTATGAATCAAATAATAAAACATGTAAGTGATTCAAAGCATTAAATTTGAGATGACTCTAAATTTCGGCATGTTGGTAGTGATCAAATGAGTAGAAGATGCATTTGAAATTATGATTATCTATTTGTCCTAATTATTTTTCACACATTAAACAATTTAAAACACATTGGGCCTCAATGTTTTGAAATAAAAGTTCATAACTATACTTTTTATTGGCCCACCATTTTTAGATATTAATTTTATTTTTGTAGGACAAGTTAACATTTTTAATTTCAAGGGATCATTTCAAAAATAAAATTTGGATATGTTTACATAACTATAGTTTTTATTGGACCACAATTTTTTGGATATGATTACATTTTTCTTGTTATTGATTATGTATCCATTTGGGTAGAGTTGTTTCCCACAAGAGCTGATGATTCCAAAAGTGTGTCTTTTGTGAAAGGAAATTTGACTTCAAGGTTTTGATTCCCAAAGTTCATAATTACAGATCAAGGCACACATTTTTTAAATAGACAATTGGAATCAAATTTGAAGAAATATGGAGTTCATCATATTGTATCTACACCCTATCTCCCTCAAACAAATAGAATGAATGTGTTTTCCATCAGAGAAATCAATGTAATTCATGAAAAAACATTGATCTCAAATAGAAAAGATTATTTTTTGAGACCTGATGGTAAAATAATGACTTATAGTACATTATTATAAACCAAAATTGTAATTTCACCATATATATTAGTATATGGAATGTCTTTTCACCTACCAGTTGGGTTAGTACAAAAATATTTTTGGGCTGTTAATACATGTTACAAGAATCTGTTTTCTGCTAGAGAATAAAGGATATTTTTGTGCAGGAGAAGGAGGAGATATGATTGAATGCTTAATAATTTTTTATCTTATACAGGGAATGAATACAATTATTTTAGGATGAGATGATACTAACCAAAAACTTTAATGAAGGAGACAAATTGTTGCTGTTTGACCCAATATTGGGGCTGTTAAAAGGTACAGTTCATTCTAAATGGTCTGGCACCTTCATTGTTTCTCATGTTTTTTATTTTGATAAATTTTATAGAAAATAATTAGATAAAGGGACACCATTCAAAGTCAATGGTAACATGTTAAAACTATTTAGAGTAAATGTTAATGATCCTCTGGGGCATGAGATCCATCTTAATGAAGCTGAATACCATTGAAGCAAGATTGTGTTTTTTCTTTTCATACATTTTTAATTATGTCATCAATTACATGAATTTAATATTCCCATAAAATTTCTTTCACAATGAGCAAATTAAAACAAATAAATTTTGGGAGGAAAAAACTAGGTAGATTAGGATTTTGTGTGCTTTGTTTGCAATATTTTTCAATTTTTCATTCAATTTTTTGTGTGTTTCTTTTCATCTCTACTTTTTCAAATGTTTTGCGTTTTATTTAAAATTTTTTGAAAAAAATCATGATATTAAATGATGATCATAGTATATTTTAAAGTCCATGTAAATGTGTTAAACAATTGATCCCTTAAAAATGAACATAAATGAATGCTGAAAATTACATTGTTTTGAGTTTAATTTTATTGAAAATTTCTTGAAGAGTCCTTTAATTTTATAATCTCATGCCACATATCCCTATATTCATCATTGAAATAATACTACATGTGAGGATTGAGAATAAATTTTGAAATCTTCTTCCCATTCACCTTTTTTATTGAGTTAATCAATCCATGTTTTTTTGAACCATAACTTTATCGATTTCTATCAAAACATGAGGTCTGAGGTCATTGTGATAGAAATGGTTGAGGCATTTATATAGATTTTTAATCCACTATTCATGTTTATCCATTTTATTATGAACCAACTTGTACATTTAAAATTTCTTGAGACCTTATTATCCATGTAAAACCAATTAGTTTAGCATCATTACTAGACATTTTCCCTTTCCAACATGCTTCAGAAGTATAAATGCATTACCTGGTTGAACTTATGTGTGGGGGCGATTACTTGTGTTGTGATACCACATCTGGTGTTTCTCTGGGTGTTTATTAAAACTCATTATATATTTTCCTTTTAATTGGAAAAAGTTTTCTGTGAAAAATGCCTATCTATAGCTCACAATTGTAATAGAGTTGTGCCTATCAGGATCACTCAATGGATAAAAGATGTGGAAAATCTAGAGAATTAAAAATTTAAATGAGAAGAGTAATGAAACTTTTTCCACTGAAATTTTATGGAATTAGATGGAATTTTGTTTCTAAAATATTATCCATGATAATTTGAATTGATGGTTATTAATAAGGATACCACACATGATTGAAAATTAGATTCTTGAATTTCATCTTCCAAATCAGCCAAACACTCTTTATTCGGCCTTTGATTTGTTTCATTATAATCCCACAAACCATTAGCCACGGAACAAAAATAATAATCCCTCATTATGATTACATTTTCTGGGCTCATATCGGGTGGATATTTAAAAAAATTTCAATCCTATGGTGATTCATGAATGAGTTTTCATGAGAAAAACTATACTGGAAATCCATATTTTTGTGTTGAGAGAAAATTTATGTAAGGTAATTGGGATGTGTTCATCAGATGAGAAAATAAGTGGAAATGGATGGAATGATATCAATATAGAACCTTCTATTTTTGTTTTTTATGTGGAATGATAACTTTTGGTTCTTGATGATTAATTGGTGAACATCATGGTTTTGTCTTTTGAATATGTATTGATTTTATTTTGGTATTAATTTGTTCTGGAGTCCAAGTTCTATGTGTGGTGGAATTGATTGAACTGATATTTTAAATTTATTTTACCTAAAATTCAATGATTTAATTGCCACAAATGTGTTATTATTTGTGACATTGCATCATTTTTTTATTTTCTATTTTGTTTTGATCTAAATTGTGAAAATTCCCTAATTCTGGATTTTTAACAGTTTTTTAGTAGTTTGATGGATTAGAATGTGTTTATTATTTAAGATCTAATTAGAATGATTGATTTTTTGTAAGAACCCTTGGAACATAGGTTTAATATTTTTCAACTAGACCATGTTCTAAATTATCCATATGTAGGTCCAAATAAATAAGGCCTTAGCGGAATAATTTATGGTTAGAACAGTGGACCCCTCCTCATTCAAGTGGTCATAATTCCTGCTAGAGGTGTCCAATATAATTTCTTCCAATTTAAAATTCAAGAGGACTCAAAGGATAGAGTGAATTATGGGTTTAAATCTAAAATTCGATCATTATAGAACAATGTGAGTGTTTCCAAAATAGCGCAAGACCAAGAGTCTCAACGAGGAGAGAAATAGATGTTGACTAATATATTTATAACAATTACACCATGTTTCAAATCATCAAAAAAATTTATGGTCGACATAGTATATATTTTAGAAAAGAAATTTAGAAGACCCCATATTTTTATTCGTGTAACATCCCAGGTAAATAAAGAATAATACATTTTCATATTTATTAATATTTTCGAATTAAATATTAATTTTACATTAAAGGGTTTGCTATGTTTGGTAGCGTACCCGATACGCAACAATGAGTTTCTTTGAAATCGTACGTTGCACACTAGTAATATAATAATAATATTTTAAATGGTAGTTATCACATAGCCGTTGTATTGGCCGAAATGAATAGAATAACCAGACTATGATTATATATATTTTTTATATGTTTTTACTTTTATCCAATAAAAGATAAAGGCTTAAAATAAGAAACAGAATTCAATTTTAGGCATAGATACTCTAATATTCACTAAAAGGTCGAACTATCATCTTTCGAAGGAGAACCCTCTTTAAATATAGTTTTGGTCACTCTTATACATTATATTGGACCAAATAAAAATCCTCTTTAGAATCGGGACATCAAAATTTACTTAGTGTAAATTTTTGGTATTTTTCCGATAAAGTTCATTTTTTAATGAATAGTGAAAATGTTGTATTTTAATTCAAAACCTCTTTTTAATCTAATTTATTTATATGATTATATTATCTTTTGAATTGGTTTTAAAGTGAAATTAGAATATATTTTTACCATTTAATCCAATGGTGATCATTGGAATTAATTTACTTTGAAATTGGACTTAAACTAGTGTCAATCTTTTGATACATGTTGTTTCTTAAAAACATGCTATTTGTTTTGACAGCGGGAATTAATTATTAAATTAATTAATTCAACTTATATGTTTTGAATTTCGTAAAATAGACATCATTTTTCAATTCGGAATATCAAATATAGCTTAGGGTGTGGTTTTGGAATTTTTCAGAAAAACCTTAATTTTTTATGAATAGTGAAACCACAAAGTGGTAGTTACAAAAACTAATTTTTCATTTAAATGGAAGTTTACCACTTCAATGATTTGAATTTAAAAAATCCAATATAAATTATTTTCATTAAGAAGTAAAATGTGGTTCAATGGGATTAAAATAATTTTTTTGGCGAATTGTAACTTTTAAGTTTTTAATCGCGGTTAAAGGGCAATTAGTGTGATTTAAGGAAAAAATGATATTATAGTAAAATGAAAATATCTATACACTTTTCCTAACCCTATTGGATGAGTAATGACCTACCAGGACAACCCATGGGTCGATTTTTTGGGACCCCATGGAGCCACTTGGGTAAGATAATGACATTAATGACTTTTATTTAAAGTAAAAGTAAAAATGACACAAACATGTATTCTTTTACTAAAACAATTTATACGTGGGGTTATACAAGTCATATTTTTAACTATAAATAGTAATTGGAAAGATAAAAATATTTCCTACATAATAGTATTTTTTAAAAATTTTTAGACATTAAATAAATTAAATTATTTATGACATCGTGATGATGCGACGATTAACTCATTATTTAACGATTTAAATAAATTGGAAAGTTAATGTAAAATCTGAGTCCCAAACAAGTCAAAAACCTATTTTATGGGTGGCTTTAGAACCCCTATCACCTTATCCTCGAAAAACATCAATGTGGGACCATTAAAATCCGAAACACATTTGAAAATAATGTAACATTTTATACCTTTCCAAGAGTGCCACTCCTCTCCTCTTATAAAAGGTGCCCACCTCTACCACCTTACCCACACCTATCAAGCCTTTGGCTATGCCAATATCTGATCAATTTGTCTCTAAAAATCCCTATCCTCATCCTATAATCCTTACCTTAGTCAGGAAGCTCTTCAAAACCCTTTGGGTCATACCAATGTGAGTTACCCAATTTTAAGGTAATGTCTTCACTTGTGATCTTTTGTTTTATTTTGCTTCTCCAACCCTATGAACTATTTTTATTACTTTATTTTGTAACATAACAAGTATATTCAATATACTAGGATGTTTTTATGATAATTATTAGAGCTACACTTACACACACCTACATCTAATGGTTAAAGAACATACTGTTTCCGTGGATGGAGAATTTCTGCCTCACGAAACGATGATTGTTCAATACTCTTATAATACCTTCAATGGTGGACATTAAGATTTCACTATATTTATATATGATATATAATATATTTATGTTTTCATTAATATTATTTATTTTTCACTTATGGCATACCTTTATGGTTTCCATTATGGGTAAACGCAATATCTTCATTTTAGGAAGTGCAGACTACCGCCCCCTCAAAGTGATTTGATTCATTAATACCATTTTTGGTACATATAAATGATAGATTTAATGATATTATATATGATACCATACTTGAATTATATTACTATTATGTATCATTATGTTTTAATTCCATTAAATATGAAATAGAAATGGAAGTAGCGTTCAGGCGTACGTACGGCTTACCGTCTCCATGAACGGTGCATTTCATTTATTACCTCTAAATGTTATGTAATATTATAAATGAATGTATATAATGTATATATATGATATATATGATATCTACATAATGAATATAATTCTGCATATAATGTAAATTTTACCCCATTAACAAACTTGTAATTATAAAGAGTTTATTTTTGACTCAAGTACCAATGATCGTTAAAACGACCGTTATTAACTTAAATAATTACATAGTGTTCATTACATGGTAATAAGTGATATAAAAGGAATAATGAACTTGAAAAATGTTCTTAAGCAAGTAGAAATTAACTCAAGTTTATTATTCAAGATATTAAAGAACGATCGAGTCAAGTCGGACCCGAGGTAAGGGACTTCGTCTCAATCTCCTTTCATTGAGGCATATTTTGTTCTAATAAAAGGCTTTATATTATATGGTGTATAAACACCTTTGACGTTTAATTTTATACAAAAGGAATCTTTTTTATGATGTGTTTTACAAAATGACAAAAATAAATGTTTCTTTTTACGTACACGGTGACAACGACCTTTTACGCCGCTGCGAGTATTATTTGGTCTTTGGATTCCTCAATATGCCGTAATGTTTTTAAAATGAAATAAATACCATATACACTTTTATGTATTTTGGTATTGAAAATGGTTTTTTATAATGGATTTTTTTATGTCAATATATTTTAGTGATATATTGTGATCAAAGTGTGGAAATGTTTTCTTTCCATTATATTTGTTTTATGTCTTATGATTTTATAATGGTACTTGGACATTTGACGGGTGGTTACATGATAAACCAAATGACAGGTGGTTCCGTGAATACAAGGACGGGTTGTTACATTATAACCTCCAATGCATTGGGTGTGGAAGTGGGTTGTATGGCTATTCCATTAAGTGATATGTGTTAAGTCGACCGTATGGTTATTCCATTTAAGTATGTTTATGTCCCAAGTTACCTGTATATGTTGTGTGTTCTTTAAATGGGTTTTATGTTAATATTTTGTTTACAAAAGGGTAGGTAATGATATTTTATTCAGTGAGGAGTATTTACTACTCTATAAAGGTGAAAAGTATTACTTTGATAAAGTATTTATGGTTTACTTGTTGTTTTGAAAAACTAACAGTTTTCTTTCTTTGTGTATCCCTTACTGAGCATTTTATGCTCACCCCAAGTTTTTTTTGAAATTATTTTCACATGACTTAATGTGGAATAGGGTCAAGGATGGGATCAAGGAAATGTCATGATATCTAAAACATAGAACTAGACATGTTTCTTTTTAAGAGCTTTTATTTTATGGAAACATAGTAGAAGTGGATACTTTGAAATCTTTTGAGATATAATAGTTAAGTCCTAATTCTCAAAAACTATAAACCTGAAAAGATCCTAAATGTGAATTATTCATTTAATTTAATGTTAAGAAATGTTTAAGGATGGGGCCTTATAGTTGGTTTCATAGGTCGGTTTAGTCAACTTTAGGAGTTAGAAAATTGTTAAATTATAAATTAATTTATGGAATGATTGAAATGATATAGCATTTACAGAATACCATGTTGCTTCACCAAAGGTAATTCAGTGTTAAGAATGGTTTTTCATAGAGGAAACAGCGGAGCTTTTCTGGGAAGGCATATAGAGGGAAATTACCTTTCAATTCAGTATCCTGAGATGGTCAGAATCTGAACTAAACAGTTTGTTGCAGTAATGGCTCAGTTGACTCAGGAGTTGAAAAGAATATTGGTGAATGCTCGAGTTTTGGCACTTCCTTCCAGGAATGGTGAGTTTTTTATATACAGTTATGCTTCATTTAAGGGACATGGATGTGTCCTTATGCATAATGATCAGGTAATTTCTTATGCTTCATGATAGTTTAAAACTCATGAGGTAAATTACCCTACACATGATTTGGAATTAGATAATGTTGTTTTCGCTTTAAAAATTTGGAGGCATCATATGTATGGAGTAATGTGTGAAATATATACCGATCAAAAAAGTTTAAAGTATATATTCACTCAGAAATAATTGAACATGAGATAGAGGAGATGGATAAAATTAATCAAGGATTATGATTGTACAATTCATTACCATTCGGGAAAAGCAAATAAATTGGCTGATGCTTCTAGTCGAAAAAGTAATGCTTCATTAAAAATGTTGCATTTGGAACGTGATCCTTTGGTTTTTGATTTGATGAAATTTGGAATAGAAGTTGTTGATGAAGGAAGTTCTTCTATTTTGTTTCAGGTATTAGTGAGATCATCCCTAACAAACAGAATTAATCAATCCATAAAAAAGACAATGGGTTGCAGAAAAAGGTAGAATTGGTTCAGAAGGGTAAGTTGCCTAAATTTATCATTGATAATGATTGTGTTTTGATGTTTGAGAAGAGATTATGTGTTCCTTGTGATTCAAAGTTGAAGAATGAGTTGTTATGTGAGGCTCATTATTCCCTATTTTCAGTTCATCCTCGCAGTACTAAGATGTATAGAGATATGCGGGAGTATTACTGGTGGGATGGAATGAAAAGAGATATTGCTGATTTTACTAAGAAGTGTTTGACTTGTCAATAGTTTAAAGAAAAGTGCCAGTTACCGAAAGGGATGCTTCAGCCTTTACCAGTGCCAGAGTGGAAATGGGAAAATATATCCATGGGCTTCGTTGTGGGATTGCCGAAGACACCTCGATGTAATAATACAATCTGGGTTATTGTTGATCGCTTGACTAAATCTTCTCATTTCCTTGATGTATGATATACTTTTTCCCAAGATCAACTTTCTCGTTTGTATCTTAAAGAGATAGTCTGGTTGCATGGATTTCCCCTATCCATTGTATCTGATCATGATCCCATGTTTACTTCTAACTTTTGGAAGGGCCTTCAGAAGTCGTCGGGTACTGAATTAAATTTTAGTACAGCTTTTCATCCTCAATTAGATGGGCAGTCAGAAAGAATGATTCAGAATTTTTAGGATATGCTACATGCTTTTTCGATGGATTATCAGGGAAGTTGGGACAAACATTTTTCTTTGGTTGGGTTTTCTTATAATAACAGTTTTCATTTCAGTATACATATGGCTCCATTTGAGGCATTATATGGTAAACGGTGTCGAACTCCAGCTTTTTGGGATGATGTGGGTGAAAGGAAGATGATGGGACCAAAATTGGTAGAAGAGATGGCGGAAAACGTTTATCTGATACAGACACACATGAGGACAGCTCAGATCAGACAGAAAAGTTATACGGATAACTAGAGGAAGGATCTATCTTTCGAGGTAGGTGATCATGTCTTTCTCAATGTTTTTCCATGGAAAATTGTGACGCGATTTAGTAATAAAGGAAAGCTGAGTCCATGGTTCATTGGACCATATGAAATTTAGGATAAAGTTGGATCAGTTTCATACGTAGTGGAATTACCTCCGAGTTTATCTCAGGTACACAATGTTTTTCTTGTTTCGATGTTGAGAAAGTATGTGCCATATCCATCTCATGTTTTTAGCCTAGAGGTAGTTCAGTTGGAAGAGAATCTCTCTTATGAAGAACAACCAGCCCAGATTCTTGACCGAAGAGATCAAGTGTTGCGAAAAAAGGTATTTCACTAGGTAAAGGTTTTGTGAAAAAACAATATGGTTGAAGAGGCAACATGGGAATCTGAAAATGCTATGAGGGATAAATACCCCCACTTATTTTGATAAGTGAATAAAATTGTGAGGACGCAATTCCCAAAAGGGGGGAAGGATGTAAAATCCCAGGTAAATAAAGAATAATACATTTTCATATTTATTAATATTTTCGAATTAAATATTAATTTTACATTAAAGGGGTTGCTATGTTCAGTAGCGTACCCGATATGAAACAATGAGTTTCTTTGAAATCTTACGTTGCACACTAGTAATATAATAATATTACATTAAATGGTAGTTGTCACATAGCCATTGTATTAGAGGGAATTAATAGAATAACTAGAATATGATTATATATGTTTTTTAAATGTTTTTACATTTATCCAATAAAAGATAAAGGATTAAAATAAGAAAAAGGATTCAATTTTAGGCATAGATACTCTAATATTCACTAAAAGGTTGAACTATCGCCTTTTGATGGCGAACCCTCTTTAAATATAGTTTTGGTCACTCTTATACATTCTATTGGACCAAATAAAACTCTTCTTTAGAATCGGGGCATCAAAATTTACTTTGTAAAATAGACATCATTTTTTAATTTGGAATATCATATATATATTAGGGTGAGGTTTTGGTATTTTTCTGAAAAACCTTAATTTTTATGAATAGTGAAACCACAAAGTGGTAGTTACAAAAACTAATTTTTCATATAAATCGAACATTACCACTTCTGTGATTTGAATTTCAAAAATCCAATTTAAATTCTTTTTATTAAGTAGTAAAATGTTGTTCAATGGGATTAAAATAATTTTTTGGTGAATAGTAACTTTAAATTTTTTAATCGCGATTAAAGGGAAATTAGTTTCATTTAAGGTAAAAATGATATTATAATAAAATTAAAATATCTAGACACTTGTCCTAACCCTATTGGATGAGTCATGGCCGACGAGGAAAACCCGTGGGTCAATTTTTTGGGACCCCATGGAGCCACGTGGGTAAGATAATGACATTAATGCCTTTTATTTAAAGTAAAAGTAAAAAATGACACAAACATGTATTATTTTACTAAAATAATTTTTACATGGGGTTATACAAGTCAGATTTTTAACAATAAATATTTATTGGAAATCTAAAAATATTTCCTACATTATAGTATTTTTTTATAATTTTTAGACATTAAATAAATTAAATTAGTTATGACATCATGATGATGCAGCGATTACCTCATTATTTAATGATTTAAATAAAATGGAAAGATAATGTAAAATCTGAGACCTAATCATGTAAAAAACCTATTTTATGGGTACATTTCGAACCCTTATCACCTTAGCCTCGAAACACATCAATGTAGGACCATTAAAATCTGAAACTCATTTGAAAATAAAGTAACATTTTATACCTTTCCAAGAGTCCCCCTCCTCTCCTCTTATAAAAGGCCCCCACCACTACCACCATACCCACACCTCTCAAGCCATTGGCTCAGCCAATATCAGATCATTTTGTCTCTCCACATCCCTATCTTTATCCTAGAAGCCTTACCTTAGGCAGGAAGCTCTTCAAGAAACCCCTTTGGTTCAAACCAAAGGGAGTTACCCGATTTTAAGGTAATGTCTTCACTTGTGTTCTTTTGTTTTATTTTGCTTCTCCAACCCCCTAAACTCTTTTTATTCCTTTATTTTGTAACAAAACCAGTATATTAAATATACTACTATGTTTTTATGTTATGTATTAGAGCTACACTTACTCACACCTACATCTAATGGTTAATGAACATACTGTTTCTGTGGATGGCGAATTTCAGCCTCACTAAAGATGATTGTTCAATACTCTTATAACACCTTCAATGGTGGCCATTAAGAAGTAACTATATTTATATATGATATATAATATGTTTATGATTTCCGTAAGCTTATGTATTTCTCATTTATATCATACCTTTTTGGTTTCCATTATAGGTAAACGTGATATCCTCATTTTAGGAAGTGCGGACTACCGCCCCCTCAAAGTGATTTGATTCGTTAATACCATATGTGGTACTTATAAAAGATAGATTTATTCATATTATATATGATACCATACTGGAATTATAATACTATTATGTATCATTATGTTTTCATTCCATTAAATAAGAAATAGAAGTGGAAGTAGCGTTCATGCGTACGTACGACTTACCGTCTCCATGAACAGTGCATTTCATTTCTTACATCTAAATTTTATGTAATATTATAAATGAATGTATATAATGGAGATATATGATATATATGATATCTAAATAATTATTATAATTCTGGATATAATGGATATTTTACCCCATGACCAAACTTGTAATTATAAAGAGTTTATTTTTGACTCAAGTACCAATGAACGTTAAAACGACCGTTATTAACATAAATAATTACATAGTTTTCATGACATGGTAATAAGTGATTTAAATGGAAAAATGAAATTGAAAAGGGTTCTTAAGCAAGTATAAATTAACTCAAGTTTATTATTCAGGAGATTAAAGAACGACCGAGTCAAGTAGGACCCGAGGTAAGGGACTTCGTCTCAATCTCCTTTCATTGAGGCATATTTTGTTCTAATACAAGGCATTCTTTTATATGGTGTATAAACCCCTTGTAAATTTAATTTTATACAAAAGAAATATTTTTCTACGATGTGTTTTACAAAACGAAAAAAAGGAATGTTTCTTTTTACATACGCGGTGGCATCGACCTTTTCCGCCGCCGCGAGTATTATTTGGTCTTTAGCTTCCTCAACAAGCTGTAATGTTTTTAAAATGAAATAAATACCATATACTCTTTTATGTATTTTGGTATTGAAAATGGTTTTTTAGAATGGATTTGTTATGTCAATATATTTTAGTTATATATTGTGATCAAAGTGTGGAAATTTTTTCTTTCCATTATATTTTTTTTATGTCTTATGATTTTATAATTGTACATGGACATTTGAAAGGTGGTTACATGATAAACCATATGACGGGTGGTGCCGTGAATACCACGACGGGTGGTTACGTTATAACCTCCAATGCATTTGGTATGGAAGTCGGCCGTATGGCTATTACATTATGTGATTTGTGTGGAAGTCAACCGTATGGTTATTCCATTTAAGTATGTTTATGTCCCAAGTATCCTTTATATGTTATGTGTTCTTTATATGTGTTTTATGGTAATATTTTGGTTACAAAATGGTATTTAATGATATTTTATTCAGTGAGGAGTATTTAGTACTCCATAAAGGTGAAAAGTATTACTTTGATAAAGTATTCAGGGTTTACTTGTTGTTTTGAAAAACTAACGGTTTTCCTTCTTTGTGTATGCCTTACTGAGATTTTTATGCTCACCCCATGTTTTTTATGAAATGCTTTTCACAGGACCTAATGTGGTATAGGGTCAAGGATGGGATCAAGGAAAAGTCATTCTATCTAAAACATGGAACTAGACATGTTTCTTTTTATGTGTTTTTATTTTATGAAATCTTAGTAGAAGTGTCTACTTTGTAATCTTTTGAGATCTAGTAGTTATGTCCTAATTCTCTAAAACTCTAAACCTGAAAAGATCCTCAATGTGAATTATTCATTTAAATAAATGTTAAGTAAGGGTTAAGGCTCGGTCCTTATAGTTGGTATCATAGGTCGGTATAGAAAACTTTAGGAGTTAGTAAATTGTTAAATTATAAATTAATTTAGGGTATGATTGAAATGATATAGGATTTACAGATTACCATGTTGCTTCACCTAACGTATTTCAGTGTTAATAATGGTTTTTCGTAGAAGAAACAGAGAAGATTTTCTGGGAAGTCATACAGAGGGAAATGACCTTTCAAATCAGTATCCTGAGATGGTCAGAATCAGAACTAAATAGTTTGTTGCAGTGATGGATCAGTTGACTCGGGAGTTGAAAAGATGATTGGTGAATGCTCTAGTTTTGGCACTTCCTTCTAGGAATGATGAGTCTGTTATATACAGTGATTCTTCGTTTAAGGTACTTGGCTATGTCTTTATGCAGAATGATCAGGTAATTTCTTATGCTTCACGACAGTTTAAAACTCATGAGGTAAATTACCCTAAACATGATTTGGAATTACCTACTGTTGTTTTTGCTTTAAAATTTTGGAGGCATCATCTGTATGGATTAAAGTGTGAAATATATACTGACCACAAAAGTTTAAAGTATATATTCACTTAGAAATAATTGAACATGAGACGGAGGAGATCGCTAAAATTAATCAAGGATTGTGATTGTACAATTCATTACCATCCGGGAAAAGCAAATAAAGTGTCTGATGCTGTGAGTCTAAAAATTAATGCTTCATTAACAATGTTGCGTTTGGAACATGATCCTTTGGTTTTTGATTTGATGAACATTGTCATAGAAGTTGTTAGTGCAGGATGTTATTCTGTTTTGTTTCAGGTATCAGTGAGATCATCCCTATCAGACACAATTATGCAAGTGCAGAAGAAAGATAGTGGGTTGCAGAAAAAGGTAGAACTGGTTCATAAGGTTAAGTTGCCTGAATTTAACATTGATAATGATTTTGTTTTGAGGTTTGGGAAGAGATTATGTGTGTATTGTGATTCATAGTTAATGAATGAGTTGTTATGTAAGGATCATTGTTCCCCGTTTTCAGTTCATCCTGGCAGTACTAAGATATACAGAGATATGAGGGAGTATTACTACTGGGATGGAATGAAATTAGATATTGCTGATTTTACTGTGAAGTGTTTTACTTGTCAACAGGTTAAAGCAGATTGGCAGTTACCAAAAGGAATGCTTCAGCCTTTACCAGTGCCAGAGTAGAAATGGGAAAATATATCCATGGACTTTGTTATGGGATTGCCAAAGACACCTCGAGGTAATAATGCAATCTCGGTTATTGTTGATCGCTTGACTAAATCTACTCATTTCCTTGCTATACGAGATACTTTTTCCCTAGATCAACGTTCTCGTTTGTATCTTAATGGGATAGTTAAGTTGCATGGAGTTCCCCTATCCATTGTATCTGATCGTGATCCTAGGTTTATTTCAAACTTTTGGAAGGGCCTTCAGAAGTCATTGGGTACTGAATTAAATTTTAGTACAACTTTTCATCCTCAATATGATGGGAAATCAGAAAGAACGATTCAGACTTTGGATGATATGATACGTTCTTGTTTGATGGATTATCAGGGAAGTTGGGACCAACATCTTTCTTTGGTTGAGTTTTCTTATAATAAATGTTTTTATTCCAGTATACAGATGGCTCCATTTGAGGCATTATATGGTAAACGGTGTCGAAATCCATCTTTTTGGGATGAAGTGGGTGAAAGGAAGCTGATGGGACCATAATTGGTAGAAGAGATTGCAGAAAAAGTTCAGCTGATACAGAGACATATGAGAACAACTCAGAGCAGACAGAAAAGTTATATGGATAACCAGAAGAAGGATCTATCTTTCATGGTAGGTGATCATGTCTTTCTCAATGTTTTTCCATAGAAAAGTGTGATGCGATTTGGTAAGAAAGGAAAGCTAAGTCCAAGGTTCATTAGAACATATTAAATTCTGGAGAATGTTGGATTAGTTCCATATAGAGTGGCATTACCTCTGAGTTTATCTCAGGTACACAATGTTTTTCATGTTTCGATGTTGAGAAAGTATATGCCAGATCCATCTCATGTTTTGAGCCCAGAGGTAGTTCAGTTGGAAGAGAATATATCTTATAAAGAACAACCAGTCCAGATTATTGACCAAAGAGAGAAAGTGTTACGAAATAAGGTAATTCAACAGGTAAAGGTTTTGTGGAAAAACCATATGGTTGAAAAGGCAACGTGGGAATCTAAAAATTCTATGAGGGATAAATACCCCCACTTATTTTGATAAGTGAATAAAATTGCGAGGACGTAATTCCCAAAAGGGGTGTAGGATGTAACATCCCAGGTAAATAAAGAATAATACATTTTCATATTTATTAATATTTTCAAATTAAATATTAATTTTACTTTAATGGGGTTTCTATGTTCGGTAGCGTACCCAATACGCAACAATGAGTTTCTTTGAAATCTTACGTTGCACACTAGTAATATAATAATATTATTTTAAATGGTAGTTATCACGTAGTCGTTGTATTGGAAGGAATGAATAGAATAAGTAGAATATAATTATATATGTTTTTTAAAAGTTTTTAAATTTATCCAATAAAAGATAAAGGCTTAAAATAAGAAAAAGAATTCAATTTTAGGCATAAATACTCTAATATTCACTAAAAGGTCGAACTATCACCTTTTGATGGCGAACCCTATTTAAATATAGTTTTGGTCACTCTTATACATTCTATTGGACCAAGTAAAAATCTTCTTTAGAATCGGGAAATCAAAATTTACTTTGTGTATGTTTTTGGTATTTTTCCGATAAAGTTCATTTTTTAACGAATAGTGAAAAATGTTGTATTTTAATTCAAAACCTCTTTTTAATCTACATTATTTATATGGTTAAATTATCTTTTGATTTGGTTTTAAAGTGAAATTAGAATATATATTTACCATTTAATCCAATGGTGATCATTGGAATGAATTACACTTTGAAATTGGACTTAAACTAGTGTCAATGTTTTGATACATATTGTTTCTTAAAAACACGCTATTTGATTTGACAGCAGGAATTAATTATTAAATTAATTAATGAAACTTATATTTTTATAATTTCTTAAAATATAAATCATTTTTGAATTCGGAATATTAAATATAGCTTAGGGTGAAGTGTTTTTATTTTTCTAAATGACCTTAATTTTTGATGAATATTGAAGCCACAAAGTGGTAGTTACAAAAACTAATTTTTAGTTTAAAAGAATATTTACCACTTCTGTGAATTGAATTTAAAAAATCCAATATAAATGATTTTCATAAATAATTAAAATTTGGTTCAATGGGATTAAAATTATTTTTTTGGTAAATAGTAACTTTTATGTTTTTAATCGCGATTAAAGGGCAATTAGTGTGATTTAAGGTAAAAATGATATTATAATAAAATGAAAATATCAAGAAACTTGTCCTAAACCTATTGGATGAGTCATGGCCGACCAACACAACCCAAGGGTCAATTTTGTGGGACCCCATGGAGCCACTTGGGTAAGATAATGACATTAATGCCTTTTATTTAAAGTAAAAGTAAAAATGACACAAAAATGTATTTTTTACTAAAACAATTTTTACATGGGGTTATACATGTCATATTTTTAACTATAAATAGTCATTGAATATATAAACAGATTTCCTACATCATAGTATTTTTTTTATAATTTTTATACATTAAATAAATTAAATTATCTATGACATCATGATGATTCATTGATTACCTCATTATTTAACGATTTAAATAAACTAGAATGACAATGTAAAATATTAGACGTACAAATGTCAAAAACCTATTGGATGGGTGTATTTACAACCCTTATCACCTTATCCTAAAAAAAATCAATTTGGGACCATTAAAATCTGATACTCATTTGAAAATAAAGTAACATTTTATACCTTTCCAAGAGTGCCCCTCCTCTCCTCTTATAAAAGGCCACCACCTCTACCACCTTACCCACACCTCTCAAACCTTTTTCTCTGCCAATATATGATCATATTGTCTCTCCACATCCCTATCCGAATCCTAGAAGCCTTACCTTAGGCACGATGCTCTTAAAGAAACCCTTTTGGTTCAAACCAAAGGGAGTGACCCGATTTTAAGGTAATGTCTTCACTTGTGTTCTTTTATTTTATTTTGCTTCTCCAACCCCCTAAAATATTTTTATTCCTTTCTATTGTAATAACACCAGTATCTTAAATATACTAGTATTTTTTTATGATAAAAATATATCTACACCTACACACACCTACATCTAATGGTTAAAAAACATACTGCTTCCGTGGATGGCGAATTTCTGCCACACGAAACGATGATTGTTCAATACTCTTATAACTCCTTAAAAAGTGGTCATTAATATGTCCCTATACTTATATATAATATATAATATGTTTATGTTTTCCTTAAGCATCTGTATTTTTCATTTATGTCATACCTTTATGGTTTCCATTATGGGTAAACGCGATATCTTCATTTTAGGAAGTGCGGACTACCGCCCCCTCAAAGTGATTTGATTCGTTACTACCATATGTGGTACATATAAAGGATAGATTTAATTATATTATATATGATACCATAATGGAATTATAATACTATTATGTATCATTATGTTTTAATTCCATTAAATATGAAATAGAAATCGAAGTAGCGTTCATGTGTACGTACGACTTACCGTCTCCATGAACGGTGCATTTCATTTCTTACCTCTAAATGATATGTAATAATATAAATGAATGTATATAATGGATATATATGATATATATGATATCTAAATAATGAATATAATTCTTGATATAATGGATATTTTACCCCATGAACAAACTTGTAATTATAAAGAGTTTATTTTTGACTCAAGTACCAATGAACGTTAAAATGACGGTTATTAACTTAAATATTTACATAGTGTTCATAAAATGGTAATAGGTGATATAAAAGGAATAACAAACTTTAAAAAGGTTCTTAAGCAAGTTGAAATTAACTGTAGTTTATTATTCAGGATATTAATGAACGATCGAGTTAAGTCGGACCCGAGGTAAGGGACTTCGTCTCAATCTCCATTCATTGAAGCATATTTTTGTTCTAATACAAGGCTTTCTTTTATACAGTGTATAAACCCCTTTGAATTTTAATTTTATACAAAGGGAATCTTTTTCTATGATTTGTTTTACAAAATGACCAAAAGGAATGTTTCTTTTTACGTATGCGGTGACAACGACCTTTTCCGCTGCTGCGAGTATTATTTGGTCTTTGGCTTCCTCAACAAGCCATAATGTTTTTAAAATGAAATAAAAACCATATAATCTTTTATGTATTTTGGTATTGAAAATGGTTTTTTATAATTTAGTTGTTATGTCAATATATTTTAGTGATATATTGTGATCAATGTGTGGAAATGTTTTCTTTCCATTATATTTGTTTTATGTCTTATGATTTTATAATGGTAGATGGAAATTTTACGGGTGGTTAAGTGATAAACCATATAATGGGTGGGGATGTTAATACTAGGAGGGGTGGTTATTTTATAACCTCCAATTCAATGGGTATGGAAGTCGGCCGTGTGGCTATTCCATCAAGTGATATGTGTGGAAGTCGACCGTATGGTTATTCCATTTAAATACGTTTATGTCCCATGTTACCTTTATATGTTATGTGTTCCTTAAATGGATTTTATGGTAATATTTTGGTTACAAAAGGGTATGTAATGATATTTTATTTAGTGAGGAGTATTTACTACTCCATTAAGGTGAAAATTATTACTTTGATAAAGTATTCATGGTTTACTTGTTGTTTTGAAAAACTAACCATTTTCCTTCTTTGTGTATCCCTTAATGAGATTTTTATGCTCACCCCAAGTTTTTTTGAAATGATTTTCATAGGAATTAATGTGGAATAGGGTCAAGGACGGGATCAAGGAAAAGTCATGCTATCTAAAACATAGAACTAGTTATGTTTCATTTTAAGAGTTTTTATTTTATGGAAACTTAGTATAAGTGTCTACTTTATAATATTTTGAGATGTAATAGTTATGTCCTAATTCTCTAAAACTCTAAACCTGAAAAGATCCTCAATGTGAACTATTCATTTAATTCAATGTTAAGTAATTTTTAAGGTCGGGGCCATATAGTTCGTCAAGTTATGGTGAGAAAAATGGTTTATCTTCTGATGGATAGAATCCTAACAACAGATTTATATCCCCCTCTATTATCTATGTATTCCCATTCATTCATCCTTTTAAGGGGGTGGATTGAGATCGAAAAGGTGAGGTTACTAATAAGGAAATTTATAAAGATTGTATGCTGTATTTCTCGAATTGAGATGATGTGGGATGCTCATGTGATGTGAGGCTAAGCACCAAGTGGTTTTGGATGGCGACAAGTGATGGACACATACGTATGAATTTTTATCCTCATGTGTAAGATATATTGAATATACCTTAAATTTATATTTCTTAAATTACATCAGTTGTTTTTTGTTTCATGAAGATATTTTCACCATGTTTTTTTATTCATTCCAAGTATATAATGTAAAATAGTCAATTTCACTAGTTAAAATTCATCTAAAAGGTCATACCGTTTAGCATAGTGATTTCGGTTGGGTTAAGTTATTTGGAGATCTTGATATAAATTAATCATCTCTGTTGGAGGGGAAACAGTAATATCATGGTTTGGATATGATATCATCACACAATAAGACATTTTACATTGGTATTTGGGTAGACATTTAGAGATTCATTTTGGAAATAATTTTAAATAAGGAAGAATGGAGTGTATATGAGGTTAAAGATTGTTCAGAACCAATGTTTTGATTCTGGATTCAAAAACAATTTTATTTTATATCAATTTTATATATTTTTCCTAATTATTCTCGCACATTAAATTTTTTATATATTTAGTTTTGTATTTTTTAATCAATCCAAACATGTATTTTTTAAAAAATATTCAAAAAAAATGTTATTGTTTTTAAAAATAATTTTCAACCTCCTTAAGATACAATAATAGGACTTATATAATTAATTTATATTGAGGATAAAATTATTTATTGATATTTTTAGGAAAAAAACCTCACATTATTCATAATACCACTGAAAAAATCTACGTAATGGTATGGAAATATAAGATTTAAATTCAGTAAAAAAATTTAAGCGCAATGAGATGGGACATTATGCAAAGGAGTGTCCAATGAGAAAATTGAATAAAGGGAAGAAACCATGCTATATTCAAAATGGTGTGGTGAAATCCATTTCAACTACTTATGAAGATGATGGGACATTAAATAATCTGTTATTAGGTACATTGTTTGTTTTTCAGATTATTCCAAAGTTTTTTTTATTCAGGGTCCACACATTCTTCCATTTTTGAAAATGTTTTTATTAAATTGGAAATTCCACCTCAAGAAATTAATCCATAACTTATAGTAAAATCACCTATCGGAAATGTTGAGGAAAAAAGATATTTTATATACCTTCTTGTAATTTCCTATGGAAATAATTTACTGAAAAACCTTTTTGTTTTTAGTCTCGTATATTTTGATGTAATTATGTGTATGGATTGGAATTCTATGTACCATACATAGATTTAATATACAATTAAAAAGATTATTTTTTAGAAAGTCTTATAGTTTCTATATAATAATAAACCCTTACCATTGAAAAAAATATCATGAAGTTGAGAAAATAATAAAAATTTAAAATAAATTATACCTTTCACATATTATTGAAAATAAAATAATAGTTCAAATTAATTATGATATAACCATAAATTAGTATATTTATGTTTTTCCTTATGAGTTTCATTTTATTATAACTAATAAGGAAGTTGCATTTTATGTTGAAATAGTTACTAATACATATTCAATTTTAAAATTCCACTAACTAATAGATCCTATTGAACTTTTAGTGTTGATGAATCAATTTCACTAGTTATTAGTTAATGGATTCATTATACCTAGCACTTAATCGTTGGGTGATCATATCTTTTTTTGTTAAAAAAAGTTCTTTTAATGAGACTTCACATTGATTATAGATCCTTGAATAACATCACCTTTAATAAAATGTATCCATTTCCTTATATTGATGATTCGTTTGATCAACTCTAGGGAGGAAAATATTTTTCAATGGTTGACATGAGGTTGGGGTTCCATCAGGTTAATATTAAATAAGAATATATTCCAAAAATCGTTTCTCATACTAGATATGGCCATTAAGAATTTAGAGTTATTCCATTTGGGTAGACTAATACACCAATTGTAATCATGATATTATGAATAAAATATTCCATTAGTACTTAGATATGTTTTTGGTTGTGTTAATTGATGACATTTTGATCTATTATTAAAGTAAATATGATCATGAATGTAATTTAAGGGTTATTTTGAATACCTTAGAAAAAAAGATTGTATACTAGAAATTCAGATATTGTGGGTTTTGGTTATAATAAATATCATTCTAGGGTCACATTTTTTTCTTAATATGGCATTACTGTTGATAATTCTAAAAAGAGAATTGATGGATAATGGACAACACCCTCCAATATATTCAAGATTCATAGTTTTCTTGGTTTACGAGGCTATTACAGGTGGATTGATAAAAATTTTCATGCTTTTCAATCCCACGAAATAAGATAATTCGAAAGGGTGTTATGTTCAACTAGAGTAATGAAGGTGATGATTGGTTTTTTTAATTAAATAGAAAATTAGTGAATGGTCCAGTTTGGGCACAACTCTGTACAATGGGTGAATTTTTTACCTCAACTAATACTTCATTGAAGGCACTTGGTTGTGTCAGAATAAATAATGATTAGGTAATTTCATATTCTTCACATCAGTTGAAAACAGTAGAGTTAAATTTCCTTACTCATGATTTGGAATTACCTGGTGCTGTTTTTTCGTTAAAAAATTTAGTGGCATCGTCTTTATAGAGTAAAAGGTGAAAAATATACTAACCAAAAAAGTGTGAAGAATATATTCACTTATAATGAATTGAACATGAGATAGAGAAGATGGTTGGAGGAAACCAATGATTTTGATTCGATGATTTATTACCATCCTGGAAAATAAAATAATGTTCTATATTATTAGGTTCCAAAATGTAATGGTACATTAACCATGATTCTTTGGGTAGGTGAAACATTGATTAATGATTATATAAACCTTGGTATAGAATTTGTTAGTGCAGAAAATTCAACTGTTTTGTTTATGGAGTTAGTAAAATCAAATCTATCAGGCATAATTATGCAGGCACATTTAATAGACAGCAAGCTTCTACAAATGTTAGCATTTTTTAAGAATGATAAGTTACCAAAATTTAACATTAAAAAATATTTTTATTGAGATTTGGGAAGAGGTTATTAGTGCCTGG
Organism: Viscum album; assembly: GCA_963277665.1. Taxonomy (NCBI): domain Eukaryota; kingdom Viridiplantae; phylum Streptophyta; class Magnoliopsida; order Santalales; family Viscaceae; genus Viscum; species Viscum album. The sequence goes on from OY728146.1 coordinate 688,682,479, forward strand.
TGATTCACTGTTGAAAAAATATTTTATCGATGAAGCTCATAGTTCTCTATTTTTAGTTCATCATGGAATTTCTAATATGTACATAGTCTTTTGATAGTATTACATAGGGGATTGAACGAAAAGAGATATTTTTTACTTTTCTGTGAACTTTTTGACTTGACTGCAACTGATTGTAGAACAAAAATTTCCAAATGGGATGCATTGGCCTTAGCTAGTGACAATATAGAAACGGGGAAATATATCCATGTATTTTGTAGTGGGATTACTAAAGACTTATCAAGGTAACAATGTGATTTTTTTTATTTTTAACAATTGATTAATCATATCATTTTATTTATATTTGAGATTATATATATCTTGATCAACATTATTAATTGTATCACAATGATATATTCTATTTTCATGGAGATCCACTCTCCATTGTTTTTTATCGTAATCCCAGGATAAAGTAAACCATTTTAAAAGAACATCAGAATTCATTGGGCAGTGAATTAAATTTCATAAAAAAATTTCATCCTCAATCATATGGGAAGTCATAAAGAACAATCTAAATGTTTGAAGATATGATATGAGCTGGTAAAATGGATTACCAAGGATGTTGGGATCATCATATTTCTTAGGATGATTTTTCATATTATATCAATTTTCATTCTAGTATAAATATGGAACCAGCTAAGGCATTATAAGGAATGCAGTTTAAAAATAAAGCTATTTGGGAAAAAGTATGTGAAAGAACATTGAAGGGACTAGAATTGGTAAAATAGATTGAAAAAAAAGTTCAGTTGATTCATAACCATATGATGACAGCTCAGAGCACACCGAAAAAGCAATGTGGACAACCAGATGAAGGATTTTTTGTTTGAGCGATATGATCATATCTTTCTCAATGTTTCTCCATGGATATGTGTGATTTGATTTGGTAAGAAGGGGAAATTAGGAAAATTGTTCATTAGATCGTGTGAAATCCATGGGAATATAGGATTAGTTTCCCATCGAGTGGATTTACCTCCTATTTGATATCTGGTAGACTATTTTTTTCACTTTTCAATGACTAGAAAGTATATTTCAGATATATCTCATGTTTTTATTCCAAAGGTAGTTCAGTAGAAAGAGATTCATTCTTATGAAGAATAACAATTCCAGATTATTGATCATAGAAATAATGTTTTTGAAATAAGGTGATTAATCAAGATGTGGTTTTCTGAAAAAAAAACTATATGGTTGAAGTGGCAATAATAAAATCTAAAAATTATATAATGGAGAAATACCCCAAGTTATTTTATAAGTGACTAAAAAATATGAGGACACAATTTCTAAATGGGGGGAAGGTGGTAAAATATGAGGTAATTATAGAATAAGTCATCATTCAACCTACTAATATTTATTAATTAGATATTAATTTTACATTAATGGGTTGACAATGTCTGTTAGCATACCCTCAAAACAATAATGGGTTTCTACAAAATCTTATGTTGCACATAAGGCTGAGTTAAACAGAAAAATAATTCATTATTAATTTTATTATTTTTAATGATAGTTACCACATAGCCTTGGTATTCATGGGAATGAATAGATCTATCCATATTATTTTTACACAAGATTATTTTTTTAATTCATCAAATAAATTTCTTTGTCTTTAAATGAGAATAAATAAAATTGTATGCATGAACTCTTTAGTATTTTTAAAATGTAGTTTTAGTACCTTTTAATAGAGATCCCATATTAAATATAGTATTCGACTAATATACATGTTCTATTAGAAGAAATAAACTTATTATTTTCAAACTAAACATAAAACAATATTTTGGATAAATTTTTGGTTGTTTCAAGATTACATTCATATTTTAATGAATAATGAAAAATACTACATATTAATTTAGAAATAATTTTTTTCAAATTTTCTTATATACATATATTTTCATTTTAAAATTCTTGACAATGATATTAAACTAAATTTTTATCATATTATCTAATTTTGGTCATTGGAATCTATTTTATGTTATATATATATATATATATAAATATTTCAAACATTACAATATTTCACTTTAAATAATATTTTTTATTTTTTATTCATAGTAATATGTAAATCAAATTATCCCAATAATATACATTTAATCAATCAAAAAAGATTTAATTTATTTAAACATAATGTAAAAATAAGGTTTTATCATCAATTATATTTTTATGTTTAAAAAATATCATGTTAAAAACACAATTTACTGAAGTAAAAGTGAAATTTTGATAGGTGTTAAAGTTAAAACATAAAAGCTTCACATACCCAAAAACTACATCATTTAATGGTTATTTGAGGTTTTTATATCCATAAAATTCCTATAAAACATTAATTCAAAGCCAAAGTAGTTTAATTTAATGCCACCTCTATGTGGTTGGAATTTAATAAAAAATAATGAATAAGTTATTCACTTGAACCCACCTCTTCAACACCCTATTGGGATCCAAAAATCCTTTTAGATCTACAAATCTCTCCCCAAAACAATTATCCTTACACTCCTCACATCTATGTTCTATTGAAATAATTAAAAGGAAAAATATATTTTCTTCATGGGTATATCATGGTGGGGATATTCTAGATATTATTTTCACAAAGTACCACTTTTTTAATTTATTACGTTTTCTACATTATCCTATCTTCCTTCATCTTTAAATTCATTATTAAAAATGAATCATGCATATATTGATAAATTATATTTCTATTGTAATATCTCATATCCATTTCATTTCCCACCTCCTTTTATTATAAAAAATGAAATTGTTGTCCATTTTATGAATGTTTATCGCCTTTGAGAATGATATTTCTGTTCTTTTATCCTTTTCCACCTTCATGGCTAGTCTTAAAACAATTATGTTGGTAAAAGATTTTTTAATATGAATATTATGACCTATTTCAAATTTTTTATTTGTAATATTAAACACACCTTCATTCTTTCCATATTTTAGTTATATGATAACTTCCTTTGGGGACATGTGGGGGAGATATTATGCCTGTTAATCACCTCTGTGAATGAATTATGGTGAAATAACTAATATGGTTTTGCAGTGAGTGGTGACTCAAACCCTGATGGTGTTTTATTTGAAAATGAATTTATTTCATAGAGTTGTCCTATATGGAGCTCTCAATTGTAATAGGGTTGTGCCTGTCTGGAGCTCCCAATGGGTGAAAGTTGTGCCTAATATAGAGTTTCCAAACAATAAATAATAAGAGAAATGTAATTTTTCTGCTGAAATATTGATGGAATGGGATTGAAAATATGTTATCAATGATTCTAAATGCTGATTTTTATTGGTGGTTATTTATGATGAGACCACAGATGAGTGAAAAATCACATTCGTGCATTTTAGCTTCGAAACAAGTCAAAATCGTTTTATTCAGACTCAATATTTTTGGCATTAGATACCCACAATCTGTTACCCACATAACATCCAAGAAAATACATCAGGATGATCAAATTTTCCTAGATCATATCAGGTAGAGATATAGAAATATTTTAAGCCTATAGTGATTAATGAATGATTTTGGATTAGAAAAACCTTGTTGAAAATCCATATTTGTGTGTTGAGAGGAAATTTAAGGGAGGTTAGTGTGTTGTGTTAATGGGAGGGGAAATGAAGTGGAAATAGATTGAATGAGATTAATATAGAACAATAAAACTGTCCTTTTTTATGAGGCATGATACCTTTTAAATCGTGATGATTAATTGGTGAACTTAATTGGTTTGTGTTTTCATTATGCAATGATTTGATTTTATTCCTCACTAATTCAAGAGTCCATGTTCTATGTGTGGGGGGGAATTGATATAGAAATTTTTCTAAATATATTTTATCTAAATTTCAATGATTTAATCCCCACAAATGTTTCATTATTTTTGACATTTCAATTTTTTGGAATATTGTTTTGTGTTCTTCTACATTGTTAAAATTCCCTAATTCTAGATTTTAACAGTTTTTGATTAGTACGATGTTTTGGGCATTTATTTTTTTATAAAGATAAAATTAAAATTATTATATTTTTTAGGAACCCTAGGAAATTGGGATTAATCATTTCCAACTATACAGTGTTCTAAATCGTCCATCTAGATTCCCAAATAAATAATGATTTGTGGAAATTATTTATGGTTGGATCAGTGGACACCACCTCATTCCAAGAGTCATAACTCTGGTTATAGGTGTAAAATGTAATTTCATTCAACTGTAAATTCTAGAGAAAACTAATTATCACGTTCATGATGACGTTTAAGGTGAAATTTGATCATTATAGTAAAATGTGAGTGAGTCAAAAATAATGGAAGACGAAGATTCTCCTCACAGAGAGCAAGTGAGGTTGAGTAATTAATTCATAACTTTGAACTATGTGACGTAATCATCTGAAAATTTTAGTATTGATAGATAATATAATTTATAAAATATTTTCAAAAACCCTAGTTGTTGATTCGGTAGGTTAGGGTGATAAATATGAGCCATCTTCTGACAGAAAGAATCCCAATAGCAGATTTACAACCCCTATCTTCTCCATATATTTCCCTTTATTCATCATTCCAAGGGGGGTAGATTGATATATAAAAGGGGAGGATAAATATATAGATAATGATATAGATTTTTTTTCACTCTTTCTATAATTTAAATGATGTGGGCTGCTCAAGTGATGCGAGGCTAAACACCAAGTGGTTATAGATGGTGACAACCGACAAACACTCCCTTCGGAGTTTTGATATTCCTGTGTAATCTCTTTTGAATCTCTCTTAAACTTACCTTTCATGAATAACATACTTTTTTTATTTCATGAATATGTATTTAACTTTTTTTCAGCTGTTTCTTGATCTATGAAATAAAATTTTCAATTTTAGTTGTTAAATTTTTTTAGAGATGTCTTAACATTATGCATTGTTATGTTGAATTGGTTTGAATATTTTGAGATATTTTAGTAATTGAAACACTTTTATATGGGGGGAATCATATCTAGGTTTTTATATGATATTATCTTAAAATAATGAGTATATATAGAGGTATTTGGGTATTCATTGAGAGATTTATTAGGGAAATAATTTTAAATAAGGATGAGAGGAGTGTCCAGGAGGTTAATGCTTGCTCGTAGCCGCTATTTTCATTCTATTTTCAAAACCCGTTTTATTTTTTATAAATCTTATATATTTTTCATTATTATTCCTTCAATTTAACTTTATCTATAATTTTTTATAGAAATATTAATCATTTTAAACATCTCGTTTTTTAAAAATATTAAAAACAAATGTGACTATCTTATAACTCAATATCCATCCTCATCAAAAGACAATCCAGTGACTTCTATATTTCATTCTTATTGAATGTGAAATTATTTATAGAGGTTTTCATGACAAAAACCTTCACATCACTAATAATAGAAACGAAAATGATCATACTAATGGTAAAGAAATTTTTTTATTTAAAGTCAGTAAATATTTTTATGTGTAATGAGAAGGGTCATTATGAAAATGAGTGTCCCATCCAGAACTACAATAAAGGGAAGCACCTGAACTATAAGAAGAATGTTGTGGTGAAATTCTTTGCAATTACTCTGTTGATGTTGTAAAATCAATAGAAGTGTTGTTTAGTATGCTGTTTGTTTACTCGGATTATTCCAATGTGTTTTTTGATTCAGGCTCTACATATTCTTTCATTTCTAAGTATTTGGTAGGTAAATTGGAAATTCCACCTTAAGAAATTAATGCAAAACATATGGTAAAAACACATGGTGGAATCATTAAGGAAAAAATATATTATAAGAATCATCTAGTATTTGTATGTGGAAATAATTTACCAGCAATGCTTGTTGTTTATCCTATAGTACATTTTTATGTTATTTATTGCATGGATTGATTTATATGTACCATTATGTGATTGAATTTAGAGTTAATGATGTATCTTTTCAGAAATACATTCAGGTTGTGTACACGAATAAACCCTTACCATGGATAAAATATCATGACTTGATAAACTAATAAAATATGGAACTGAATTCTACCTTGCACATAATGTTGGATACAAAATAAAAAATCCGATTAATGATGTAATAGGTGTACATGAGAATATTGATGTTTTTTCTAATGAGTTTCCTTGTATTATACCTAATTGAGAATTTTTATTTATTATTGACTTAGTTACAGATACTAATCCAATTTCAAAACCCTCTTACCTAATAGATCAGATTGAACTTTTAGAGTTGAAGAACCAGTTGTAAGAGTTATTAGATAAAGGATTAATTTGACCTAGAACATCATCATGGGGTGCTCATGTATTGTTTGATAAAAAGAATGATTTTTTAGTGAGACATTTCCTTGACTATTGATCCCCGAATAACATCAATGTTAAGAACCAGTATCCATTTCCTCATATCTAGGTTATGTTTTATCATCTCTATAGATCACAACAATTTTCAATGTTTGATTTGAGATTAGGGTACCAAAATTTGAATGTAAAGGAAGAAGTCATTAAAAAGTCCATGAATAAAACGAGATATGGCCATTATGAATTTGTATATTTTTCAATTATGTTGACTAATGCATCTACTATATTCATGGATCTTAGTAATAGAATATTCTGTTAGATTGTATATATGTTTGTGGTTGAGTTCATTGATAAAAATTTTATCTATTATAAAATTAATGTGGAGCATTAAAGACATCTAAGGGTTATTTTTCAAACCATAGAAGAAAAACAATTATACAAAAAATTCATCAAGTGTGTGTTTTGGTTACAATAAATTTCATTCAAAGGTCATGTTCTCTCTACATATGGAATAAATATTCACCTTACTAAAACAAAATTTGTTGAATAATGGCCAACAGCCAAAAATATTTTTGACATTCATAATTTTTTTGGATTAGAAGGATGTTACTAGAGGATTGATTAAAAATTTTCATTCTTATTTATCATACCTACAAAGTTAACATGAAAGGGTGTTATGTTCCTCTAGACAGATTAATATGATGATTGTTTTTAGGAGTTGAAAAAAATATTATTGAATTCTCCAATTTTGTAACTACATTCTAGAAATGATGAATTTTTAATCTACAATGATCCTTCATTGAACGAAATTAGTTATGTCTTAATGCAGAGTGATCATGTAATTTCTCATGATTCTTGTCATTTGTAGACATGTGATTCAAATTACAATACACATGATTAAGAAGAAAATACTATTTTAATTGATTTAAAAATTTGGTGGCATCATCTTTATGGTTTAAATTGTGAAATATATACTGGCAAAAAAGTGTGATTTATATATTCACTCATAAGGAATTGGACATGATATAGAGAATATGGTTGGAACAAATCAAAGATTCCGAATTCATGATTCATTACCATTTTAGAAAATAAAATAAAGTATCAGAGGCTTTGAGTATGGAATGTAATTCAATATTAACCATGATAAATTTGGAACACATACCTTTGATTAATGATTTGATATACTTTGGTATAGATTTTTTGGTGAATAAAATACATTTTTTGGTTTCATGTTTCTATGAAGTCATCTTTATCAAGAATAATTATACAAGGAGAAAAGAAATATAGTGAGCTACCAAAAAAGTAATAATTGGTTCATAATGGTCAATTACCTATATTTAACATTAAAATAAATAATGTATTGATATTTGGGAAGAGGTTATGTTGGTCCTGTGATTCAAAGATGAAGAAATAGTTTTTCTATAAAGATATTAATTCTTTATTTTCAAATCATCCTGGTAGTATTATAATGTACAGATACCTTCAAGAGTATTACATAGGGGATTGAATGAAATGTAATAATGTGGACTTTACTATGAAGCGTTTGACTTTTCAGTAGGTGAATATAGAACACAATTTTACAAAGGGTATACTTCTAACTATGTTAGTGCTGGAGTCGAAATATGAAAATATATCCATGTATTTTGTTGCCGGATTAAAGAAGACATCTCGAGGTAACAATTTGATTTGGGTTATTTTTTTCAATTGACTAAATATACTCATTGTCTTCCAATTTGAGATACACAATGTCAAGATCAACTTTATTAATTGTATATTAAAGATATTTTTTGGTTCCATGGAGTTCCTCTATCTATTGAATTTGATTATGATCCTAGTTTAAATTCTATCTTTTTGAAAGGATATCAGAAGTCATTGGGTGGTGAATTAAATTTCAGTATAGCCTTTGATCCTCGGTCAGATGAGAAGATAGAACAAACAATTCAATCATTAGGAGATATGATATAATCTAGCTAAATGAATTACTAATGAAGTTGGGATAAACAAATTTCATTAGTTGAGTATTCATATAATAAAAGTTTTCATTCTAGTATACAAATAGAACTTTATAATGAATTATATGGAATTTGGTGTCAAAATCCATCTTTTGGGAATAATTAGGTTAAAGGACATTGTTTGGACTTGAATTAGAAGAAGAGATGGATGAAAAAGTTTATCTGAATCTGTAGAATTTGAGGCAATCTCAGAGCACAAAAAATGTTATATGGATTACTAAATGAAGTATATTTTTTTTGAGGTAGGTTATCATGTCTTTCTTAATGATTTTCCATGGAAAAGTGTGATGTGTTTTGTTAATAAGGGGAAACTGTCACCATGGTACATTGAAACCGATGAATTCCAATAGAATGTTGTATCATTTTCTCACCAAGAATATGTACCTCATATTTTATCCTAGGTATGCAATTTTTTTCTTGTATCAACGACAAGAAAGTATTTTACAAATTTAACACATGTTTTGAGTCTAGATGTAGTTTAGTTGGAAGAGAATCATTCTTATGAGGAACTACTAGTCCATATTTTTTAACATAGAAATAATGTGTAGTAAAATAAGTTGATTATTAATGTTTATATTTTTGGGAATACCCATATGGTTAAATGAGTAACATGGGAATCAAAAAAATCTATGAAGGAAAAATAAACCTACTAATTTGATAAGTGAATAAAAAATATGATCACACCGTTTTCAAAAGGGGGGGTGGTTGTAACATACTAGGTAATTATAGAATAAGAAATTTAATAATATATTTATATATATGTATTATATATGAATTTTATATTAAATTTGAAAATAAGGCTGATTGAATACTTTACACCCAACAATGGGTTTATCCATAATCTTATGTTTTACACAAGAGTGAGTTATACCAAAAAATAATTCATTATTAATATAATTATTATTAATGATCATCAACATCTATCCATTGTTTTGAAGGGAATGAATAGAACTAACTATATTTCGTTTATACTTGATTATAATTTTTTTAAAATTAATCTCATAAATTTCATTGTCATTAAATGTGAATAAATCCAATTTAAACATAAAAGATCTAATATTTCTAAAATGTAGTTTTACCACCTTTTGATGAAGAACACATATTAATTATAGTTTTTGATCGCCTTATATTTTATATTTCAAAAAATAAACTTCTTATTTGGAATAAGTACATAAAACAATTGTTTGAATAATTTTTTTGTATTTTTCTGATAATAATCATATTTTAATGAATAGTGAAAAATTCTAAATTTTTATTCAAAATTAATTCTTTTTCTAATATATATATATATATATATATTACTTTTAATAGTTTTTAGAGTTTAAATAAACTATGATTTTATCATTTAATAAAATTTAGATCATTGGAATCAATTTGATGTTATATATAGATAAAAAAATTCAAATATTTGGACATTTCACATTAAAACCCCGCTTTTTTTATTTATGGAATTAATTTTAAATAAAGTTATACCAATTATATGGATTGAATTAGATAAAATGGGTTAAATATTTTTAATGATAATGTGAAAATTATGTTGTTTGGTTAATTATATTTTAAGGAATAAAAAAGATACAATGGTAAAAAAAATATTTACCGAATTAAATGATAAATTCGGATAGGGGTTAAAGTTCAAACATAAAATATTAACATATATATTATCTAAAAACATTAATGGTTATTTGAGGTATAGATAAACCTAAACAGCCTATAAAACTTAATTAAAAGATGAATTTTCTTAATTTAATTCCAACACACTATGGTTGGATTTTAATAAAAAATAATCAATAAATTAATCAGTTGAACCCACCTCTCCATATGTATAAGTACCACCTTTCCACCACCATATTTGGACCCAAAGAACCTTTTAAATCCTCAAATGTCTCCCCAAAGATATTCTCTTTATTCTCCCCATATCCAACTGCTTATGGTCTCATAGAAAGACACCATATATGGTCTTTATGGGTCTTTCTAGGAGGGAATATTAAAGATGTAATTTTTTTAACGTACCTATTTTAATTTATTCCATTTTATACTTTCTCCTCTATTATTTCATCCAATAATGAATTATTACTCCAAAATCATGTATATACTAAATTTTTATATTTCTAATGTAATATATCATATCCATTTCATTTCTCACCTCCTTTTATTCTAATATATAAAATTAGGGTCTATGTTGTGCCTACTAATCACTTTCATGAATAGTGTTTTAGTTATTTTTTATTTACTGCCTTAATAGAATTTGTGAAAAAAATTATTCTAGTCAATTTTTTAATATGTATATAATAACATATTTCATATTTTGAATATGTAACATTGAATATACCTTCATTCTTTCCATATATTTGTAATATAATAACTTTGTTTGGGGGATGTGGACTGCCGCCTCTTCCAAATGATGTGATTCATTGACACATGACAAGGAATGTTTTAAAGATTGTTTTGGTAAAAATATATGTTTTAAATTATATATTAATTTTACTTTAATTATATTATATAATTATTTATGTTCAGTTCAATTAATTTAAATTTTTCAATAAGATTGGAAAAATATAAATAACGTTCATGTTTATGTATGGATTGTCGTATTTGTGAACGATTTTTTTAGTTAGTATTTAATGAATATTGTAAAAAAATTATATAATTAATATCTAAAATATTAATTTCATGTTTTATATTTTTTTGACAATGCACTTATGACCACATTGACTATTGTCATCATATTATGTTCATTTTCGACTCAAGTACCGAATATTGACCAAAACATATGACATAAACATAAATAATAATGTAGTTTTTATAACATTGAAATAAGTGATAAAAATTAAAAAATAATCCAGAAAACTATTATTCATAATATACAAATAAACTTATGATTTTTATTTTAGAAGATAAAGAATGTATGAGAAATGTCAGACTCAATGTAAGGGACTAAATATCTATCTCCATTCATTGAGGAGTATTTCTATAATATTAACCACCTTCTGTTATACGATGTCTAATTAATAACATGAGTATTAATTTCATTCAAAGGGTTTTAAAACGAATCACTCTCCTTGAATAATTTTACTAAATGAAAAAATTATTTTTTTAATGTATATGGTGAAAGCACAATATTTTCCTTTATAACTGTTATTTGATATTTAGATTCCTCTATAAGCCTTAATGTTTTTTAATGAATAATAAATTCTACATTCCCATTTAATTTATTATTTTATACAGAATTTTTTTATTTGGGGATTGATTATTTAAATATATATAAATAATATCTAGTGATTGAGATGTGTAAATGTCATTTTTCCTTTATGGATTATTTATATGATGAGCTTATGTTTTGGTTCATGGGAATTTTTTATGTATATAGGCTATTCCATGATAAACCGAGCACTGTTGAGCCCATGATATCTCTAAAATGAATTTTTTTATAATATGGAGATAAGGGATTGGGTTTCTCTAAAAATATTTAGAGAATGTGATTTGGTGGGTATTCCAAACATGACAATGAAGTTTACTACCTATGCAGCATTGAATTATAAAATTTAATTTTGATATGGATGCTGAAAGTTCCCTTTATTATTTATTATTTCTATGAGTTTTTAAGAATAATATGATTTCATGATATTTGTTTTGGTGCTTATGTATTATGGGTGAAATTTATGATTTAATGTATTTATAGTATTCATGGACTAACATTTTTTATTTAATTATTTTATTATAAATATTGAGATTTTTCTCTACATCCAATGTTTTTAAAATGTTTTCACAAGGTATAAGGATGAATATGAGAAAGTATGGTGTCAAAAATAAATTAATAATGAAAATAAATATTTTTTTCAAAGGGTTTACTTCAGTAGAAAAAATGGACAGTATTTTGGTAGTATACTCTTGTATGACTATATGTATTAGTGACATATTTATTCTCTAAAACACAAAACATGGAAATATCGTCAATGTGAAGTCTTGACCGAAATAAAGATTTCGAAATGATTAAGGCTGGGTAATTATTATTTATATTATGTTTATTATATGTTTTAATGTTTAATTAGATAATTTTATTATAAATTTATATAATTTAGATTATTGGGATCAATTTAAATTTGATATTAATTAAATAAACATAAAAAACATTGTGACGTTTTTACTTTAAAACCTTATAATGTCATCTTGTTTGTGGGATTATATTTAACATAAAATTTACCACATATGTGATTTCAATTAGAAAAAATGGATTCCAAAAATTTTATTCTGATTAATTTATAATATATAATAAGACATGTTTTCTGACCAAAAAGGCTAGGGAATATTCCTAAAATTTATTGAAATTAGTAAGGTTAAATTGTGCATTATAAATGACTAAAACAATATCTTATGTGACCAAATTTCTTGTCCACTTGTCCAACAACCATTGGTTACCCATAATTTGTCCACAAACCTTCCATTATTTAGGTTTTTTTGTATTTGTTTCTTTTTTATGTAATAAAATTTGCACATCTAACTTATTTCCATAAATTTCACGTGAGTCCATTTCCTTCCCTATAAATGGCCATCACCTCTCCCACTTCATCACACATATCAAAACACTTAGGATTAACCATAAAATACACAAATAGTCTCCAAAACTATCTCATATCTACCTAGGTGCTTTTATTTTTGGAATAAAGCAATACAAAAAAGATTTTCATTTTTACGGAAAAATAGTTTCTCGATTAAGAGGGAACATCTTATCTCAAGTTTTTATGTTTCATTTCAGTTTTATCCCCCAAACTATATCATAAATTATTACACATCAGCGCATATATAATAAAAATACTAGGAATTGTTATTGTAATGGTTCTATATACCCTTACACAAACCTCTAACTAATATAATTGAATATACTTTTTTTGTATGGATGACTAATGCCAGACGAAATGATGATTTTTTTTATTTTTCTTACCACCTATCATGGTGGAAATTATGATGTAAAAAATGTTTTTATCTGTTATATATGATATTTATTATGTATTTATTATATTTAAATTTTTTTTAATATATATACATTTAAAACATTCCATTTCAAATTAATATGATAACATTGTTTGAGGAAGTGTAGACTAATTCCCCCTCATATTGATATAATTCACTCACATGATACATGGAATGTATAAATAAGTTCTTATGATAAAAAAACATGTACAAAAAAAATGTACAAAATCTATAAGATATTTATTAACCTTTCACGCACTTTAAAATATATAATTTCATTCGTGGATGTATAAACTACTGTATCCTCGACATGATGTGATTAATTTTACATCAAAAAATTCTATATATAAATATATATGATTAAAACATATGTTATATATTATATAATGATCAGTTTGGAAATATTTGATTTACTTACCTTTTGTAAAAAATGATCTTTTAAAAATAGAAATGTTACTCTTGCCTGCGTATGACCTACAACCACCATAAATATAATATTGTCTCATTTTCATAACCATATTAAAATGATTAATTTTAAAAGAATAGTTTAAAAATAAATATGATAGTTATTTCATAGTTATTATTATAGAGATGTTATATAATTAACCCTTTGACCAATGTTTAGAAATAATTGGTTTTTTGACACATAAACTGAATTTGGTCAAAAACACCTGACGAATACATAATTGTTTATGTTGTTGTAAAAAAAAGAAAAATTTGAAATAAAAGTAATTAGAAACCTGAAAAAGGTTATAAATCTAATGTAAAATTAACATAATTTCATTTTATATGAAATTTAATGACGTTCACCTAAATGGAAATGCAAGGTAAGGATTTCTATCTCACTTTTTACATTCAGAAGATAAATGTCATATTCACAACTTACATCATTTTGTGGTGTAACTTCACTTCATTTTGATATATAATATCGTTAAGAAATTTATTTTCATGTTATGTATATGTTTAATTTTAGTATTATCAATTTTGATTCATTTTATACATATATATGTGATTCTTTTCTCATTTTCATTTTGTGAGGATTTGTTATTTATTGTGCACTTAATTACTTATATATGGTGTACATACTAAGACATTCATATATAATATCATGAAATATATCATATTAATGGTATTTAAATATTTTAAATATGTTTCATTTCCTTTTTCTTTTCTAATTCATTTGTCACTTCAATATTAAGGTGTTATCACCTCACTTTTACATATTCATGATAAATTTAATATTCATCTATTAGTTCATTGTGTGGTGTAACTTCTACCCATTTTGATATATTATATAATAAATTATTTTTTCATCATTTTATTTAGATGTTTTTTATGAGTATCACTTGTGCATCTTTCGATCAATATGTAAGGGATTTCATCTCAATTTCATCTCATTGAGGAATATTGTATTATTTTGTACCATGTTTCATTTATATGTAATATATTTTTCAAACGAAATATTTTATCTTGAATAACCTTAATCTCGTGATATTATAATAATAATTCAATATTACTCCATCATGAGGTTATTATTTAAAATGTTTCTTGTGGTATGAGACACTTTGGTATATTTATGTATTGTTTTCTTCAACTATAATCATAATGAACTCTAAATGTAATTTCTATTTCATGAAATTATATATCCATTGATCAATAAAAAATTTGATTATTATATAGTTATTCACGAACATTTTCAAGTATTTCCACCATTTTTACAATCCTTTCTACTAAGATGATTTAGAAAATATATTTTTTTGCAAACCTAACATTGTTTATCTATTTATATAGAGAACGTATTTTCTTCTAAAAACAATGGTTAATTAAAATGTCTTAAAAAATGAGTTGGTAAGGAAAATTTGATTTTTCCTACTGATGTATTTAATGGAATCATCTTGTTCCGTTCTAAATGATTGATTTTTTATCCTTTTACCTCACAAAAGGAATATTCTTTCTTCCTCGTATGACATGTACAAATTTATCCACTATCATTTCATTGATGAATAATTTTCAACTATAATGGTTTATTTTTAAAGTGTTTTTGAAATGGATTTTTCACGAAAAATAATTTAAAAATATTTTCCAATGAAAATTATGTTTTCCTAAGAATTTTTTCAAATTTTATTATTTTATTTAATCAATGAAAAAACCATATATTGTACACCATATGATATTTTTTTTATTGATACCATATTTATCCTTCCTTTACATGGATTATTAATAATTTGGATAGGGACAGTATTCGAATTCAATTCCTTGATTAATTTTTGAATTCAATTCAAAATAGTCTCCATCATATGATCATTGAGTAATGAATTTCTTGAAATTATTCATAACTTTTATCATAGATATTACTATTTCTTAAATTATATAAAATTTGTAACGCAATGACCCTATTTACCAAGAGTCAGTTCATTATTACATAACATCGTCATGATCACAAAATATCAAGTCTTGAAAGACTAGTTAGATTAGTAGATTTGGAAATACTAGATACATTCATATGTTTTACATTACATTATAAAATGAAAATCTACAACAAAATTGTCTCTATTGTACACACACATATCCCATATACTATCTCTACCGGTCATTCATAATATATTTCTTCGCATCCTGGGAAAAATAAAAAATGGAAAGGGGAGAGTTCAGATGCTCAGTGAGGAAAACAATATAGCAGAAAATTTTATAAATAATCATAAACATTTAAGGAAATGTAAGACTAGAACAAAATAATTTTCATAATGAACATAAGAATAATATAGAAAATATAGAATCAAATAATTCCATTTACTTATTCACATGGATATTCTACTATTCAAATAATCACATTCCATATCAATAGCCACTTTCATAATGATAGAATGCCTAATGCCAGACTTCATAACCACATAGTCAAGGCCTTGTGCCATGACTACAAATAATATTTTGTCAAAGCCTTTTTCCAAGACACTAGTTTGGATCATGAGACCTACCGATGCATCGAGGAGATATAGCGGGCTCCACCTGTCACATGCTAAGTCCATTACATTCCTCATATGAAAAGGTTCAAACATAACATAAACATTCGTATTAAAAATTGAATATGAAATATCAATACGTTCTCCATAAACCATGAATGGTGTGAAAATAACACATCCATATTCAAGAATATCACAAAACACTCAACATAATATGGATGTTTTGTATCAAAATAAATATACTTCAATTAAGCATAAAATCCATCAAATTATGTTGACATAGATGAAATCAAAACATTTTTTAGAGAAATATCTCATTATATTTTGAAATAATTTAAAAGTCATAAAATTATAAAAGAAAAAAATTTAATTTGAAAATTTTCATATATGGTTGTAAGGGATGTTTCGACAATGTTATATTGGCAGAAAATAGCTGTACCCGCCGTATAAGTAAAAACAATTCATACCTTAATTTTGTTGAAAAGTTCATAAGGTACATTATTTGGAAACTGATGGAAAGATTCCTTTAACCAATTTTATAAAAAGTAAAATAAGGGTATAAATTAATTTAACCTAAATTATAGTAAATATTAAAAATGTTTTGGAATACATTTTTAAGAAATATGGATGTGGTTGAAAAAAAGGTCCTAGTAAATACTTATGTAAAAACAACATCGGATAATAAATAGATTGTGAAATTTACCCTTACCTGGTACTTTTCCATGGTTGTGGGTATGTTAACCACCAGTATAATAGTTATATAATTATTATTAAATTATAGAAAAACGGTATACATAAATATGATATCATATATGATCTTCTAATATTGCTTTGTTAATGATGTTTCTGTAGTATCATCGTTTCATGTGTTAACTGATTCATTTTCCTTTATATGCTTTATTACATAAGTAATGTTTATTATGGATAAGTTTTATCTTATTCATATTCCGAATAATATTAAGTATTTAGTAATTATTTTTAATCATCAATTGAAAATTATTTTTGAATGGATAAGATGGGGAATGAATCTCAACACTTTCATGGAGATGGTAATCCGTATGTACACACGAGAAAAAATATAATTCTTTTGATATAAAAATCATATATAATTGGATGGTATATCATATATAAAGAATCATTATCATGTAATATTTATTATTTACATCATTTATACTCATTATAAGACCCATCAAAATCATGAAGTGTTTGAATAACAGACTACACCACGACATGGAGACGATAATCTGTACTTACACAAGTATGGTGACTTTGTCATTTATAGGATGGATAGAATAATGAATATGGTTTTACAATTTTTATTATAACATCACAGTATATATAAGATAATGGAGTTATTATTTTATAATTTAAACTACAATGAATGAGGAAGTTGAAGAAAATAATAATTTGAAAAAGTTGATGAAATATTTATGTCTTCCTCGGGTTCTTTCCTTTGATTTGATCAAAAGGGCTCCATAGGTTGTCTTTTTTACTAAATGAATGATTTTAGGATTAAGGGAGGATAGTTGGGAGGATATTTTGGTGTGGTCGGACGAGCCAAATGGCTTTGAAGGCATGAATTTGAGATAAGGGTATGTGTCTTTTAATAAGAGGGGCGATGGGCACCTTTGGAGAAGATAGAAATATTATTTAATAATAAAATAATTTTTGCCTTCTAATGGATCAAAAATGAATTATATAAAGGATAAGGTTGGGATGGGTCAAAAAACTCACAACCAATAGGTTTTAGACAGTTTTGGGTCACAATATTAAACTTATCTTTTAGATTTAACTCTTAGTAAAATAGTTTGACATTTACTAGGTATCTATGTATTTTTAAATTATATGGCTAATAAACATACTATAAACTTCTATGTGAACCCCAAGTGGTTCATTAATGATTTATCTATCATTATATAATATTTTAGGCCGATCTTTATATTTTTATGATTATTATATCAACCAATAAAATTGTATTTGTTTTAAAAATTCATTTTTGTCAATTTTGTAATTATTTAATAATTAATTTTTGTTAAAGTCTTTAAAGCATTATTAATTCCAAATAAATACATTTATTCAACCCTAACATTTCATATTAACGTAGGAAATTATTTTAATTCATTAAAAGCATCAAATTATTATTTTTTGGATATTTATAATATCAATTATTTAAGTCATTCATTAATATTGTAATTACTGCATCATCATTGTTTCATAAATAAATTTAATAATTTAATGTCTAAAAATTATAAATAAAATACTATTATGTAGGAAATCATTTTATATTTCTATAAAATATTTATAGACTAATTTATATTGTCTGTAACCCTATATTAAAAAAGGTTTTGTTATTAAACATTGAATTTAACTCTTTTAACTCTTCATTAAATAAAATAACAATAAATGTCCTAATCTAATCCAATTGGACCAAATAGATTTACATTTTATTCCTAAGGTTGATTTTTTTTCGAATTATACTTATCCAAAAGAATTAGTACATGTGTTAAGGTAATAATAATTTCATTTACCCTTAACTACCCTATTTACTTCTAACCACGGTAAATAAAAGTAAAAAAGTAAATATTCACCAAATATTATTTTCATTTTATGGAGCCACATTTTACTTACTGATATGAACAGTGTCTCTTGTATTTTTTAGATTCAACTCATTGAAGTGGTAAAATTATGTTTTTTACTAATTTTTAAATTCTCTTAGGATGTTAGTAAAAGACGATACAAAGTTCGATAAAATTTTATATATCTAAACTCATTATAAAATGACTCTAATGAATTAAATTGATCTTAAATAGGTATTATGTATCTATTTTGACATAAAATAAATTTAAATAAAATAAATAATTATTTAAATAAATAGTCGGTATTAAACAAAAACTCTGTGTTTTTCACTATTCATAAAAAATGTATGTTTTCATAAAAATATCAATAATTTACCCTAATCTAATTTCGATACTCCGAATCCAAAAATGAAGTCCATTTTGAAATATAAAATTTATAAAATTTCAAAAGTGGGTATTACTATTCATAACGGAAAGTTTGATTGGTCGTAGTGTGTTAGAATCTTGATGTTGCGTACAATGGAAACTATTGCATTATTCAAAAGGAAACGTATCGTGGAAGCATGGGGTATTACATTCATCTCTAATTCAAATCCTTTCAACCTAAATATTTCTAAATTGTTATTTAATAAAATTATTCTTGTGGTTCTTCATCATAATTTCCTCGAGTTCCCACATTGCCTCTTCCATCTTCTGGTTTCTTGATAGAGCTTTTACCAGACGAGTCGTTTGGTTTCACAGCACTTATTCTTTGGTATCATGAATTTTGGCCGGCTCTTAACAATAAGATAGATCTGGTTCCAGTTCAATTTCCTCGTATGTGAGTACATGTGTTGGGTCAGGCATGAATTTTACTAATAGTGATACGTAGAACACATCGTGAACTATGGAGAGACATGGTGGCATTGCCAACTGGTAAGCTACATCCCCAATTTGTTCTAGAATTTTCAAAGGCCTCATGTACATGGGACTTATTTTACCTTTCTAACTGAATTGTATAACTACCTTCCATGGAGATACCATCAATAAAACATTATCTCCTACCTAAAATTACAAATCCTTCATTCGGTTATCGACATAGCTCTTCTGCCTACTTTATACGGTTTGTTGTGGGATTGGATAACCTTCACCTTTTCCATAATTTCCTTGACAAGTTCTAGGCCTATGAGTTTTCTTTCACCAACATCATCCCAACAAGTTGGTGTGTGAAATCTCTTTCTATATAACGCTTTTTATGGTGCCATATAAATTCTTCAATAGAAGCAATTGTTATAGGAAAATTCTACTAGAGGTAAATATTGATCCCAAATACTTTGAAACTAAAGTGAGAAAGATCTAATCATGTCTTATAAGGTTATAATAGTCTGTTATGATTATCCATCAGTTTGAGGGTTATAGGCAGTGCTCAAATGAAGTTCTGTATCCAAGGCTTTCAAAAGACATTTCTAAAATCATGATGTAAAATATGAATCACGATCAGAAACAATTGATAGGGGTACACCATGGTGTCTTAAAACATCATTAATATATAGTCTTTCTAAACGTTCAAGGGGTAAATATTATCTTATAGCATGAAAATATGCGGACATGGTAAGATGATAAAAAATAACCCATATTTCATCATTCTTTCTAGTGGTTTTTGGTAGCCCCATGATAATGTCAATCGTAATAATATTCCATTTCCACTCAGGTATGGGAAGAGGTTTCATGAATCCTCCCAAATTTTTCCTTTCAGCTTTCACTTGTTGAAAAATCATACATCGTGACACAAAATCGGCAATCTCCCTCTTAATGTTGTCCCACTAAAAATGTTCTTTCAAATATCTATACATCCTAGTGCTACGAGGGAGTATAGAAAATTGGAGCTATGAGCATCATCCATCAATTCCCTTTTTTAGATCAGGTGTGTTAGGAACACAAAATCTCTTCCCAAATATCAAAATTCCATCACCATATAAGATGTCACTCAATCTCCCATCGTTCACAGCTTTAATTTTCTTTTTAAACTTCTCATTATCATCCTACTGTCTTTTTATCTTTTCTAGTAATGATGGATTGTAAACCATTTGAAAAATTAACGATGTTTCACCTTCCATGATTATTCCCATATTATTTTTCACTAGATCCATGAAAATAGGATCCCTTTCAATTCTCATATTGTTCAGAACTCCATGGTCCATTCTACTAAAATCATCTTCCACATTATTTTCTTTCCCCGGGTGGTAGTGTATTGTGAAATTATAATCCTTGAGTAGTTTAAACCATATCCTTTGCCTCATGTAGCGTTCTTTATATGAAAATATATATTTCAAACTCTTGTGATTAGTATACATCTCACATTTTTCACCATACAGATAACATCTCCAAATCTTCAAAGCATATATTATTGCTGCTAACTCAAGATAAAAAGTAGCTCATGAATTTTTAGTTGTAGTGATGCATAGCCAATAACTCTATCATTCTACATAAGAACACAACCATTATCTTTATTTGAAGCATTACTATAAATAACTAAACCATCATTCCCCAATAGTATATTCAAGATATGTGGATTGATTAATCTTTTCTCCAATTCTTCAAAACATTCTTCACACTCTTTTGTCTAAACAAATTTGTCCCCTTTACATTTGAGCTTTGTAAATGGATTATCCAACCATGCATAATTCTGGACGAATCGTCTATAATAACCTACTAAACCAAAAAAACTGCATACTTTGGTTATACTCATCATTGTTGGCCATTAATGGATTTCCTTGGTCTTTGAAAGATCAACTGATATTCCATCCATAGAGATAATGTAACCATGAAAAGAAATCTCCTGAAGCTAAAATTCACACTTGCTAAATATCACATATAATTCAGTTCTTCTGAGAGTCTTTAAAAGAATCCACATGTGATTTTCATGATCTTCGTAGCTTTTAGAGTATACAAAGATATCATTAATAAATACCACTAAAAATATATCAATATATTCCTGGGAAAATCTACTCATTTGATCTATGAAGACAGAGGGAGCATTTATCAATCTAAAAGTCATTACTGTAAACTTGTAATGCCTGTACCTGGTTCAAAATGCTATTTTCGGAATGTCTTACCTTTTCACACACAACTGATGATATCCAGATCAAAAGTCAATCTTTGAAAAATATTTAGCTCCTTGAAGTTAGTAAAATAAATCATCAATGCGAGGTAGGGGATACATGTTCTATATTTTTATATCTTTGATCTCCCTGTAGTCAATGCAAAACCTCATAGATCCATCTTTCTTCTTAACAAAAAGAACATGGGATCCCCATGGAGAAACACTAGGGTGAATAAATCCCTTATTACTTAATTATTCTATTTGTTTTTTTAGTTGCACTAATTCCACAGTGGCCATTCAATAATGGGACTTCGATATGGGTTTTGAACCAGGAATAAAATCAATGGGAAACTCAATTTCTCACTCTGGAGGATGTCCAAGTAAATATTCAGGAAATAGATCAACTTATTCAGGCACAATATGTACCCCATCTATTTTAACATTGTTTTCCTCAAACATAGTTATTTATTTCTCTTCCTTCCAAATAAGTGAATTTAGTTGAGATACTAGGAGGGATCTAGATAATAATTAAGTCATGACGTTTCTGCTATAATTATAAGGTAATCCTTGTCATCATCAAGAATTTTATCCTCCTTCTTCTTACAATAAAATTTCACATCATGGTTTGAAATCCAATCCATACCAAGGATTATATAAAATTAAATCATTGGTGTGATGATGATACCAGTAGATAATGAACATTTATATTCCCTAATGGGAACTGATTCAAAGAAATTACTGTAATGATACTTACCATATGTGTTTTGACTGACAAATCCCTTGTTAAGTCAAATTGAAAATATCTAATTTTCATAGAAAACTAGGAAGATATGAAACAGTGCGATGATCCAGAATCATATAAATAATTTTTTAAATGTGAGGAAACCATTAAGTTACCTGCCAACATATCTTTCAGAGCATCAACCTCAGTAGTAGTGATAACATAAGTTTGACCATGATCCCTTGGCATTTTGTAAGGTATGTTTCCTTGGAGCGTTGGATATTCATTTTCATAATGCCCCTTTCTCTACAATTTTTTGCATTCAACATTGATAACATCTTTCTTCACCATGCAATCACAAGGTTTGTGGACTTATTCACCACACTTGTAACAGAATCTCATTCCAATCAAGAAATTACCAGGTTTTTTCATCCAACATTTACTATAGGATGGATAATATAGTTTTTCCATATTCCTCTTATTTGCATTTCTAGAGTAATCAGCAGAAGTCTTCTTCTCTTGATTTTCTTTAAAGTCATATGACATAGAGATTTCTTTTTCTGTATTGATTGAAAATGAGAAAATATCTCTGTATGATAAGAAAGATTTGAGAATAATTCTCACTGGAGAAATGGTTTTAGCCCATCAAATAATCGATCAATAGTACTCCTTGTGTTACTTATATAATATGCTACATGCCTTGATAACCTTGTAAGGTTAGCCTCATACTTTTATACATTATCATCCTCTGTTTTCCTCAGACTCATAAATTTTCTTTTCATATCCACTTGATGGTCATGAGGAATGTATTTTTCATAGAAATTCACTTTAAACTCCCTCCATTCCATATTTTATACTCAATCATCTTCCTTTGTGTTTTGAATCAATTACCACCATTGATATGCATCTCCCATGATGTGATAATCTTCCATGACAAATTTTTCCCTTTCATTACTACCCAAAGCGTGAAATATTTTATCTAATAATTTATTCGTTGCTCATATACAAATAGATTTGTATTCCCATTGAATGTTTGTATTTGATTCCTCATGAAGAATTATAACATTGATCTTCCATGCTGGGGATCAGGGTGCTCCATATGGGTACTGTTATTATTCAAAACTTGAGTGAGTTGTCCCAGTATGATGATAAGTTAATCAGCACCAGTTGCTTCACCAAATCCACTATAATTATCATGAGTATTATGGAAATTCCTATATGGAATGCATGCATTGATACAATATCAATTCCTTCCACTAGGAACCATTTCTAAACAATAGCATGCACTATATTAGTTTATGAATCGTAAAACATAATTCCAAACTTGTAAAATAGTTAACATAAATTGAAAATTTTATGGATATATTCCATAATGATTAAAATGTTTTCATTGAAAACTTATACACTCATAAACAATTCACAATGGTTAGTAAAGAAAATGAGAATTATCCTAATCATATCCTCTCATAGTGTCGTAACTAAGAGTGCAGCAGGGCCCATTTTCGTGCACCCGTTCTCGTTCGAGTCTAGCTCAAAGCAGTGTTTTCAGGTTTTACCCCTACATACATCTGTTACAGAGCCACCTCTATCTGCTCGTATGCAGATAGAGATGTATTTATTATAAAACTCACGAAATATCTATATTTCCAAAATTCTAGGATGTTCTTCTATACTAATTCTCAAAGTCTATCTTAGGATAATGTGCTATTATTGGAGTTTTTTTAAATCTAGCTTCCAAGGATTAGACTAAATTTCCCTTGATACAAACTGAAATTCCTCATCCCCAGTTACCCATAGATGGTGCATTATTACATAACATTGGCATGATCAAAAAAATCAGGTTTCTAAATGAAGTTTAGTTTTTTAGCATTGGAAATACTAGATACATTCATAAGTTTTACATTACATTATAAAATGAAAAACTACAACAACATATTCTCTATAGGCTATGCTCATATCACTTACACTATCCCTAAAATATAGTCATAATATACTTCTTCTAATCTTGGGAAAAATAAAACATAGAAATTGGTGAGCTCAAATTCTCAGTAAGGATAACAATATAGCGGAAACATTCAAAAATAAGCATAAACATTTAAGGCAATGTAATACTAGAACCAAATCCTTTTAAAATTGAACATCAGAATAGTATGGAAAAAATAAATTCAAATAATACCATTTAATTATTCACATGGATAATATAATAGTGGAATAATCACATTTAATATCAATATCCACTTTCATAATGATGGAATGCATAATGCCATACATCATAACCACATAGTCAAGGCCTTGTGCCAAGACTACAAATATGATTTTTTCAAGACCTTGTGCCAAGACACTAGTTTGTCTCATGAGACCTACCGATGATGTGATGATAGTTGGGTGGATATTTTGGCAGGGGTTGGCTAAGCCAAATGGCTTTGAAGGTGTGAATTTGAGAGAAGGGGAAGTGCCCTTTTATAAGAGGGGTGAGGGTCACCTTCGAAAAAGATTGAAATATTATTTTATAATAAAATAAAGTTTGGTCTCTAATCGAACAAAAATGAATTATTTATAGGTTATGTTGGAGATGTGTCGAAAGTTTCTCAACCAATAGGTTTTATCTATGTTTGGGTCACTATATTAACTTTATCTTTTATATTTAACTCTTAGATAAATAGTTGACATTTACCATATCTCTTTGAATTTTTATATTATGTGGTTAATAAACATTCTATATACTTCCAAGCGAACCCCAAGTAGTTCCTTAATGATAAAAATATCATTATATAAGTCTTTTGGATGAACCTTATATTTCTATGATTGTTATATCAACCAATAATATTGTATTTGTTTTAAAAACTCATTTATTTCAATTTTGATATTATTTAATAATTAATTTTTGTTAAAGTCCTAAAAACTTTATTACTTCAAACTAAATACATTTAATAAACCCTAAAATTTCTTATTGACCTATAAAATAAGTGGATTTTATTAAAAGTCTCAAATTATATTTATTTTGATATTTATAATATCAATTATTTTAAATATTCATTGATATGGTAATTATTTCATCATCATTGTGTCATAAATATATTTAATAATATAATATCTAAAAATTATAAATAAAATACCATTATGTAGGAAATATTTTTATCTTTTTAAGGAATATTTATAGTCAAATTTATATTGTGCGTAACCCTATATTAAAAATGTTTTAGTTATTAAACATTGAATTTATCTCTTTTAACTCTTCTTTAAATAAAATAATAATAAATGTCCTAATCTAATCCAAGTGAACCAAAGAGGATCATATAATTTTCCTATGGTTGTTTTTGGAAGAATTATACTTATCCAATAGAATTACGATATGTGTTAGGGTATTAATAATATCAATTTTCCCTCAATTTCCCTATTTAATTTTAACCATGGTAAATAAAAGAAAAAAGTTACTATTCACCAAAAAATATTTTCATCTCATTGAACCACATTTTACTTACTGATATAATCCGTGTGTCTTGGAATTTTTATGTTCAACTATATATGTTTTCAAATTATGTTTTATAAAAATTAGGAAATGCTCCTCAAAGGTGGGTAAAAGATGGTAAAAAGTTCGATAAAATATTATATATCTAAACACATTATAAAATGACTCAAATGAATTAAATTGAACGTATATAGGTATTATGTATCTATTTTTACCTATTATAAATTTAAATAAAATAAATAATTATTTAAATAAAATGTTGGTTTTAAACAATAATTCAGTGGTTTTTACTATTCATCAAAAATTGATATTTATCAGAAAAATTCCACAAATTCACAGTATGCTAATTTCTATATTCTGAATCCAAAAATAAATTCCATCTTGAAAGATAAAATTTATAAAATTTCAATGATTGGGTGTTAAAATTTATAACGGCTAGTTTGATTGGTCGTGGTGTGTTAGAATCTTGAAGTTTCATACAATACAAGCAATTTCATTATTCAAGGGGAAACATACCATGTAATCTTGGGTTTTTACACAATTGTACATAGAGTTCCTATAATGACGATTATTTTATTAATTTGGGAATTATTGATAGATCAATATTAAATAATCAATGTAGTTATTTGATAAGGTGTATTATTTTTTGGATATTCAATTTGAGAAATTATTTGGACTAGAAATGATGTGTGGTTCCAATACATTATATAGATCTTCGATGTATTAATGGGTTATAATGTGATGAATAATTTGGAAAATGAATTTATACACATAGTTTTAATCCATCTTGTGAATGGTCTTACTGGTAATAGGTTCTAATATCCCTTAGACATGACATCCATTATGAAAAAATTTCACCCATAGTAGATTCTGTTATTATTCATACATGTTATTTTGCATCAACATATCTCTGTATACATTTCATTTTAGTTCATTGATTAATTTAATGATTTTTACTTTCATACAATTCCATTTTAATTTTTTCATTATATTGTTAGTTTAATGGAATGTATTTATATATGTTTAACATTCTATATTGTCTATTCTTATTGATTCATTATTTATTCAGCTATCTTTTTTCCTTACTGTGCATTTGAGCTCAACCTTATTATGTTTGTTTCCCCATGAATCCATGAAGCATAATATAGATAGAATATACTAGTTGTATTGGATTTATCATCGATGAATTCAATTTTATTAGAATAAAAATATGTTTTAATTATAGTATCCATTTGTAATAAAATTATCATGTATCTATCTAGTTTTCATGGACTACTAAACAAATTTTCACTTCTGGGATTGATTCATTCTAATCATGCCAATGTAATTGATAAAAGACACCAATTCTAGGTTATCTGGGGCTAGGTATCTACAGATTCTCCAAACCATGTTTTTGAGGAGGGGTATCAAATACTACCATGAATCATTTTCTCACATTAAATGGGAGGTATACACTCCCATTATATATATAATTTATAATCAATATATTTGTAGTCATTATTAAGTCACCTAATGAATTATTCCAGAAAAAATAGAAAATATAAAATTCTGGTACTGATGTGAAATCAGGAACAATATGAAATGTAATATACATTGAGAACCCAAAAACATAATTTCAATTAGTATATATAATTTTATATGTAATTTATTTTTAAATTAGTTTTTTTATAACCTAGAGACTATATAAATATTAAAAAGAGTGAAATTTCATACTGACGACTCATTATAATTGTAATGAAATTTACAGTGGAGAATTTTCTAATGATTCTCATTTAAATTTATTTGTTTTACAACATAAGATAATTCCTACTATATTTAATTCCATTACATATTATTTCGGTTCTTTACATATAATGTTTCATTTCAAGGTTTTATCTCTCATTGGGAAACTTTTATTAGTTCTTTAACATCATGTTTTTTTTGATTATCATGTTTTCACCCAATCCTATTAATATAATTTGATAGATATTGATGAATTAAAAATTCAATGTGCTTTTTACATATTTTAATCTCAATTATTCTAATAATACATACATTAAGAAAAATGATATGTGATACCAAATTTGTGTCATTGAATTCAACCAGAATCATACTATTTATGAATAGTGTATCAACAACATTATTGAGAATGATGGTCAACATAATGATTTGAATTCATCATAAACATTATAGAACTTTATAATTTATAAGAAAGAATTTATCATTTCAAATATTTTATTATTTTCTTCTATACCATCAATATTTTTGAATCTAATTTTTTTTCATTATCAAATAGTGGATAGATATGAATCTAAAAAAATATTTATTCCTCATTATTATAATTTTTTTAGTCAAGTGATTTTTTGTATCAATACTAGTTTATTAATTATCCATGTGTTTCTTAAATTGTGTATGAACTTGATAAAATTTATCATTAAATTTTTTACTTATTAAATTTAATTAGTCACCAAATATCTTTATGATCAAAATTTGATTCAAAAAATCTATCTGAATCAACTCCATCTATTAAAAATAAAAAACTTTAAATGATTGATCATTTAATTCTTCATTATATTATCTATAATCCAAAAAAACATGAAACCTTTATGAAAATCAGTCCATTATTCTTTAAATCATTATATTTATTATCATTCATATGATTTATTAAACAATTAATGCATTAAAAAGTTGTTTTTAACGAATATAAATTTTAAAAAATGATGTGTCCCTGTTATTGTGAGAATTGAAAATTAACAGAGTTGTAGGAAATTATTTTTCAAATAATATATTTTCATGATTGATATAATGTCATTAAGAATGTCATTTATCATTGAAAAATCAAGATAAGTGAACCCTTTTTTCTGATCCCATTACCTAAATATATTTTTATGGTGATATGTATACATGATGATAAAAATCATGATCAATGGGTTGTCCATGCATCTAATCCACAAGGATGTTATCATTAATAGATGTTGTATAATTCCATTTCTCATAGTTTCACAATAGTTGTGGATTAATAGTCAATACAAATGTTTCACAAATAATGTCTCCTAATCATTATAATCATAGCCAAAATTACATGAATTTCAACATCATGAGATGGTCTATCTCCACATAGACTACATAAGCATCCCATGGAATTTGCATTGGGGTTTGTAAACACTTGTGTTTGTGTAGAGGGTCCTGGATTTACTCTTAATGTTATTTCCATAATAAATTTGATCTATATTATAAATAAAGGATTACATTAAACATAAAATGTTCCATAAAGAGGATGATAATTTTATATAATCTAAAATTACATATATGTCATTAGGTCATGAATAGAATTATTACAATGTCCATTTTTAAGTGATTTCACACTTTTCACATTAACAATTATTCAAACTATAGATGATTGATCCTTGAATATGAAATTCCGTGGAATAATTTGTTTCAGATAATAAATATAAAATGAATAAATTCAATGATTTCCACTAGAAAAATCATAAAAAGCTACTACAAGTGATGAATCATCAAACAGAAAAATAGATTCCCCTAAATGAAAACTCTCATAGGTGTTCAAACATTAAAAAAATCATCCATCACATTCCCTAATGACGCACTCATGAAAAAAAATAAAAATTATTGATTGAAGCAGTATAAATTATAATTTAGTTACACACATATCGAGAATTTATATTTCATAAAACAAGATGATAATCATCAGTTGATATTTAGGATAACATCACCGGCCATGGAAGGATGAATTAGGAATGGATGATCCATCTTTTATGAAAAAATCCACCCCATATACTAGTCAATTATTTATATATAATTCCACTTATTTATTATTGAATACCATATAAAAATAAGACTTCCTTATCAATACCCTCTATATCATTTCAATCAATATTATTTTCTCCATTATTATATAACGTCCATTGATGTTGTTCAAAATATTCATAAATCAATGGTACACCTTATCCTCTAGTTCAACGTATCCCACTATGATCATTTGATGCATATCATAAATAATTTCAATGATTTTTTTTGGATTTTTTTTCATGTCATGGTAAATATTTTGTATGATTTAATACATATCATATACAATGGTATAAGAAGAATCATGGCTAAAAAATAAAATAATATTATAATTATTAAATACTCACAAAACAATATATCAATTCATATATTGTTTTCAAATCATTCATAAATATATCATACACACATTTTGGATTATTTTATGGTTTACAATAACATTATATTTTGTAATGCAAACATTAATGAGGCATAATTATACAATTTTATAATAAGAATAATGCAAGCCATTAATGAATGGAGTAGTTGATAGTATCCCACAAATGAATGTCTGAAGAAAAATCATATAATATAGTTTTCCCCGTAGATGGTTTATGGTGAATGGGAAATAAAAATATAAATATCAAAATAAAAACTAATTTTTAAATATCTCTCAAAACATTCTATCTAGGTACTAAAAAATATAAAATTTTAAAATGAATAAAATAAACAATATGACATTAATTGAAACATTATTCAGTAAAATGTTTTTTATTTATTGATTATAATATTATATTATCTCCCTCTAACATAATACGGGAATAGTTATAATAGATTAACTAAATTTAAACGAGGTACATTTCTGAACACGATTCCTTCAAAATGAAAAAAATATAATTTATATTTTGAGTATATATAATGATATTAAAATTAATAAATAACATATCAAATGTTGAATTTTATTTTTTGTAATAATAATGATAGAATTTATGAGAAAATAAGATTCATTGAAATTGTAATTATAGTTCACCATTGTGGGGATATACCTGAAATTCAATGGTTAAATTCTTAAACTATATTTGATATAGTCATATGATTTCATGAATTTTTACATAGATGATTAAAACTATCATGTATGTGAATTCATAAGATGATGGATTTTCCTCATATGATGTTCACACATGTTAATCTTCAATATAGGATTTCATGAAGGAAAACCCTCTATTATTATACTATATGTTATGCATGTCACTGTGTATTAAAATCGTTGAAAATGTGTAATAATTTATATGCATAATGATTTTTAATTTAACAAAATAAAAACTGTGTACTTAGATGTACCATTGTAAACTGTAATGAAATATGTTCATCAAAAAGATGGATACAGTGGGTTCATCATGAATTATTTTTCATTAATTAATTTTTTTAGAATGTATTTGGATTTTACATCTTTATATATGTTGATATATCAATAAATTAAGGAATATATAACCATAAAACTAAATTTCATAGACTTTCTGTATTTGCTTCTCCAACTCAGTAATCCATGAAATATATACTGAACTTATATTTGGATAACATTAGTATGAAACCTCCATGATTAGATATATTTCCAAATGTATTATATTTCATAGTCAGCATTAATAGGATTCTATTGTTCATCCAAAATTAATATTCTCTTCTCTTGGTGAATTTACCTGTTATTAGACATTGGTATTGGTTTTTTAGAAAAACACGCCTAATTTTACGTAGGAAGAGGCATAATGGGACACCATCCTAAAGTTTCCATTTATCTCTTTTTAGGTTTATTTCAATTTTCCTAACTGAATAAATATTATTTTCAAAAAAAGGAAGAATTTTCATTCAGGATTTATAGAACACATATGTCGCACATGGGTTTTCATGTTATAGATTATGATCTGGTTCAATGGGATTTCTGGACTTTTTAATAGGTTTATTGTGTGACGAGGGTTTAATTTTAATGTGTGCCTTTTTTTATTTTTTTCCCTTGTATGGCCTTTTGTTTGTGTTGGGAGTAAGTTTCATGGTGGTGTGTTTTTTACAATCATTGTGTCACTGTATTGTGTTTAAATCATTTAAGGATCATTTAGTGGGAATCCCTATTGGTGGGAGTGTCATTTGGGGGTTTTTGGAAAATTTTGGGGTTGCATAATTTGAGCATGAATTTCCAAAATCGTGAAACATATACTTGTGATGTTGTAGATTTTTATAGTACAATTTTCCCAGTATCTACACGATTTACAAAACCGTGCAACAAAACCGTCCATCCCATTACAAGATGAATAACTGTTAATATAAAAAACTAATTTGAGTGATTACATCAACCATTTGTTTCCCTACTAGTTTGGTATCAACCAAAGACCCCCCCCCCCCTCATTATCCCTCTTTGTGGGCCACTTTTTGTGAAATTTCTCATTAAATGTTAGTGATTCATCATGTTTTCATCATCAAATATGTCACATTCATCTTCTCTTATCTTCTATCATCCATATCCTCCCATTCCTTCATGGCTGTCCATTCTTCTAGGGTCATGACATCCATGGTTTTGGTTTTCCCTATATTTATCTAGGGGGGTTTTATTTCATTGGGTTCATCATGGAAGATCTCGGGTTATGAAACCCTAGTGGAGAATATTTGGTTGTCAGTTTTCATTACTCTAAGGATCTGAGGTAGGTTTTCCCATGCACTTGCATTTTTAATTTAGGGTACATTTATATCATGATTTTCAGACCATATATTCATGATTAATATTGTTATTATAACATTTAGTTAGTTGTTTTCTATGTAAATGTTGTTTTAAACCTTTTTTATGACAATTAGACTTGTATTTCTAATTTAGTTCACACCAAGTGAGAAATTGATTACCCAATTAACGTTTTTAATACATTATGGTATGTAGAGTATGGTTTGGTTTTGTTAATAAATATATACCATGTGGTGTGAGGATTTGTGGTTTAATGAATGCGGTTAGAATGGTTTTAAATTAAAAAGTGTATATTTGTATTTTGAAATTAGTTTGACATGTGATGATAAATTGCGGTATAGCAGGCCTTTTCATAAAAAAAGGTTTCGGTTAAAAAGGTAAGGGAAATTTTTTAAATTATATTTATAAATTTCGTTATATGGAAATGGTGTGTCCTATAACTCTTTTGAAAAATGGATTTATCTTTTTATCAAGGTTGGTTTTATGGAATAATTAAGGACCCGTTTAGACACATTGTGAAAATGATAAAAAATGTTTATTGTAAAAACCTCCCTTGGATGTTTCTCAATTAATATATACATGTAATGGATTGGATTTCCTTATTTTGTAATCCTTTGGATCCATTATCAAGGTTCCTCAGTTGGAACCCCTTTTTGATTTTTTTTATACCATGAGAATAGTTGTCATGACCTAAGCTGAGATTCCATCTAACCTGACACCTGACTCGGTCTGTGACGTGATTCGAAGGGCGTTCCCAATCCACACAGACTGGAAACTAGTGACCAAAATCATATATAAAAAAGAGGTAATGATTTGTCCCAATAATAAAGAAGATCAAAATATACATCATTGAAAAAGTGGAAGAGATAACAACAACTAAATCTCAAAAAATGAACAATCTGGCCCAATTCAAATACAACTGAATAAAACTAACATAGAAAGAACAAGGAGAAATAATAAACTAAAACAACCAGCTATTAACACGATCTCCATGTGACCTCTTGATCACCTCAAACCACAAGACCACACTACACCCGGAGATAACACAAACAAGAAAAACCTGATCAAAACCTGAACCTGCAAAACTGCTCGGGTCTACCGACACCGAGTGGTATAGGTAGGGTGTGAGATAACAGTTCAGTATGTAATCGCCAAAGGTTCTAGGTGTTTCCATTCCCAAAATAGTACATTAACACTAGTTTGAAATAAAATTATAAAAAAAAAATTTCACATTTTATTAAACAACCATAACATTACCATTTCAAAGGAAAACACATGCCACCATCCATTTTTTCAAGAAAACTATCATTTTATTATAAAATCCTAACCAACACATTACTAGTAAAAATTTGAAATGGAACAAAATTAAATGGAAAAAATTTGAAATAATGAATCATTAAATAAAAAACAATTACATTTAAAATTACCAACCCAACCTACCATATACTGAAGAGAGGTGAAATCTAATAATTGTGCACTAGTCACAGGAACACCCCTACGCACTAACTATCTGGGGGCCCCTGGTACCTTGTATCATGGTGAAAAGTAACCATAACAATATCTATTCTCATGAATTATCCTATAGTAGGGAACAAACCGATTAACTATTGTCCCTCAACATCAACATCATCAACATAGTTTAGTTAGTGTTGTCATTGTCAAACATGATACGTGAAATAAGGGAGAAACCCTAGAGGATCACAAGCATACTAGTACAAGTCCTCCCAATTAGATACCCTATTTTCCCATTGTGCTCATAAAAGTTCTGCATCACATTATTGCACTTACAAAATTAATCCACCAAACCAAGGATCACATTCAATAGGCCACCACATTCACATCACAAACCCATTCTTGACGACTTATGCCCATCAAAACATTTTCAAATCACTTCTAAAACCATTAGGAACACCACTTCCCCGAGAATTTTCTAAACATTCCTTTTTATATTTTAGTAAAACCTGAAACTCTAGAAACATTCCAAATAGGAATTTATGTTTACACACACAAATACATTTACCAAAACATTTCTACAACATTTCTAAAACCATCTTCAAGTATCAAATTCCAAATACCCGCTTAAGACAATCATTTTCAAAAAAACACTGAGAAAAAGCCAATTGAGCATTACCCCATGAGATTCCATTTTAAACCACATTTATAAACCACATGAAGGACACAACATTATTTAGAAAACAAGAACCATTTAGGAAACCAATTTATTAAAGAACACTGGTTTAAAGGGCCATCTTCATCTGAGGGCACAATCTTGTGTGCACCTAGTGCACTGATGGATGTGCCATCACATGACGGTACACAAAAAATCCTAAAGGATTCCCAAAAACGTTTTCCAAAAGACCTACCATTTTCATTAAAACCACATCCGACTATCCATACTATTTAGGGAATATAAAATAACCCCCCTGTATCCACAAAACCCTTTTCAAAACATTTTAACACATTTCAAAAGATAAATCATTACCAAACCATACACACCAAATCAAGACAACATAGAAGAAAAAACCATACCACCATAATTAAGGCTAATTATTTAATAAAAACTAGCAATTTAACTTCAATGAACATTGACATTTAAAACAATAACCCTTGGTGGAATAAACCTAGGTATTTCACACAAATCCCTTTGAAACCCTATTTTTTATAAATTCCACAAACATGAAATCATGATTCGCATCAATCTATAGATATATTAGAGGTATGAAGTACATTTAAAAATTAAATGAAAACACAGATGTGCTTGTGGAGTAAACAAGAAAGGGAAAAGTTGGAAACGCAAACCTCAACAATGTGTGGATGTGATGAAACTTCAAGGGATGAGAGATATAATCCCCACGGACCATTAACACACACTAGATCCAAATAAAAATGAACAAAACATAAAACCTAGACATTAGGGATTGGACATGGAAGAAAAAACCCCAAAGAAAACCCTAGAACAAAGAGGGAAAGAAATGAAGAGAAGATATAGTGAAGAAAATATGAAGAATCACCAACCTTTCATGGGAAATCTCCCCGCAATCACCCCAAATATAAGTAGGATGGAGGAGGAGGCTCCTCTAATCGATGTCAAACAGAGAGGGCTTCATTTTGGTGGTGGAAACACCAAAATCTGAGCTCTACATTAAACGTTATAAATCTCACAATTGGTTGCACTGTTTTACTGCATGGTTTGTCAAAAAGTGTGAAAATCATGAGAGGGATACTGGAAAACTCATGAAACATCACATGGCTAGGGTTCACGGTTTGGGAAGGTCGTGATCAAACCATAAAACCCCAAAAATCGGCCGAAAATCACCAAATTACAACCCAATCACTAGGAAAGTTCACCCAATGATCCTTGAATGTTTTAAACACAATATAAAGACACCGACGACATCATAAACTCTCCAACATGACACTTTCATCCCACTACATTATCAATAAACAAGAATAGGTTTATAAGAAAATCAATACCCCAAAAATGCAAGGACTTTTGTTCGACATCAAAAGTCGAACGTCAACCAAAAATTCCAACATCGTGAAATAAATAAAAGGAAGGAGTATTGGAGGTTGGGGTGTGACAATTCTCCGCACAAAAGACACTTTCTATCCCCAGAAAGTCACTCAGCCAAAAGATAACCAAAACTCAAATCCATTCCTAGTAGATACTAAGAGAACATATACCACAGGGTGACTATTCACTCTATATGACACACTCGACCGATCAAGAAGAAACCACAAAACCTGAATGAGAATGAGGGGATGACATTAGTGGGTTCTCCCCAACCTATGAACTCAACTAATACGAACAACATTTAAACCACAAACAATAGCCTCACTGAAACCCTGATGAGTGGTTTCAATATATTAAATTTTTGGTTAGCTTGCACAGTTTTGCAGCACAATTTTCCAAATCATGTGCCAATCGTGCATGAGGTCCTGGAAGAATGGGGCACCCTGCACGGCTTGGACACACTCTTTCAAAATCATGTGCCAGCTGTGCCAATTTCTCTACCAAAAAATGAAACAAATCCACATAGTTGTATTACCTACCACATGGTCATGTGTTGGCCATGTAGTTGGTTCTGTCCTCCTAGCTAGGGTCACATGATTTCGATTAGTCGTGCGGTAACCGTGCACCTCATGTTAAAATCACACAAAACTCTAGAAACCAAAAACCCCGACTGAGGTCAAACCTATACTTCCACATCAATGTTGGACACTACCACCACTAAAATAGGGAACTTCCCAAAAAAACCAAACCCACAATAAAATAATTCTACAAAAGTCAAGAATCTCCAAACGAGCATTACTGAATGTTAAAACTGCAACCTGCCTACACAACGTCAAGACACAATCAATGGAGATTGAAAATTTTCAAGGGTCACATTCAGATTGACTTAACTATCTGGGTTATAAGAGATCTAGTTCATCCAACCACTTCCAATAATGGTTATCTTACAAAATCAAGGCAACAAGAACAATGAAATGTTAAACATTTCCATCCCGAGATAGAAAAAAACCAGGTTGGATTTCACACCCCACTTGTGACTCCTAACTGTGCGTGAGCTTCACCCCATGACCTGTGGTTGGGGTTATGATGGCTGAAGCATCTCCTGCCGTATTTTCAGGCAGCACATCCTCCGATCAGGACATCATTTTCAGACAACACCCCTACAGAACTTATTCAAATGACCCCAAGGGCCACAACAATGACAAGTCTTCGGAGGAATACAACATGATGTCTTTGAGTGAAAAAATCGGACGCCCTAGAAACATACATGAAAATGGTGTGATTAACTGAAAGCTGGAGCCAAAAATGATGTTTTTCAGAAAATGGTTCCCCTGACACACCCTACTCGCCAGATAAGAATGCTTCACGAGAACCAACTACCACTGGTTGCACCCCAAAAACCAGCTCATCCATGAATGCCTCATCCACCAACCCCTCAAAACAGGTTTTACCAGATTAGAGCACTTTCTCTATAATTTTAGGATGAAGACCCCAGACAAATTGGGGGCCTTGATATGATCCTCTGATGTTACTTGTAAAGAGAATAGAATCAACTCTCTTAAATCTTCAACCTAAGACTTTAATGATCACTGGCTCTGAAAAACATCCTATAGCTCTACCACATTCCTCTACTTCCCCACCTCTGGTATGAATCATTGGGTGAAAATGGCCATAAACACTTCCCATGACATCTCACCTTCAGTCAATGATGGGGAAACAACTACTACTAGTCCAAGGCTGGACCCTCAATCAATCTTTGAACTACACAGAATCTAATAGAATCGGGAGTACCCAGTGACATAAAGACACACTCGAATTTCTCAAGCCACTCCATAGCCTCAAAAGATCCTTGATCAGCACAGAAAACAGGAAAAACTTGTGAAGGAAAACGAACCAAGAATGTCTCATTAGGAACTTTGGGGACATTTCTGGGCAGCATTTTATGAACAACATGAAAATCACAGACCAAATCCAACATCAAACTGATGCAAAAAAATAGGAGAACAACTCAAACCAAAACCAACCAGCTTCGAATATAATTAAAAACAACCACCACCATAATATCCTTTTTTAAAAACCATCATTTTCTTTTTAAAACTCTAAACAAGCTTCTTCCAAGACTAATTCCAAAGTAACAATAACCCATTTTTCAAGATTTGTTTTCCAAAAATCATTTTCTCATTAATATTCACATTAGGAAAGCCATGTTAGGGATTTGATTCTAAAACCAAAACCATGGTATGCTATTAACTGTTACATGTGCATTTTTCCATTCTGATCATCACGTTCCAACACACACTACTCACACATACCCACACACATGTCAATGTCCATAAGAAACGCCAAGGTACACAATTCACTAATATTCTCAATCCCAAAACACTCTCAATGTTTGAAAACTCACTTTTCCAAATTAAAACCATTTTATGGAAAACACATCCGTTTTTAACTCCATTTTCTTTTCAAAACACACTTTCATTTTCAACATTCACTTACACAAACTGAAACCAAAATGAATCCCAACCAACAATGGACTACCAGAATGAGGGACTAGTTCATATGCCTAGCCCAAAAACATGGTGGTGAGCCATGCCCCATGTAATGCATAACACTAAGAGGGCCTTAAACAGGTCACTTGGACATCACACGGGTCACCAGGCCATATAAGGCCACAAAATAACCCAACTCACCTCCATTTTCATCCCTCAATTCAAAAACAACACAAGAAACAAGACTCAATCCCAGACAGCCCCTGCTAACTCGAGGATCAGAACGAGCAAGGGTTCATGACGCCCTCCTCGCACCTACCTCCCGAGTCCTGAAAACCCTAGAATTTATCTAGAAGACACCCCAAATATCATGAACCTCCTCTAATACCATTATGTCACAAACCAAGCTGGGATTCCATCTAACCCGACACCTGTCCCGGTCCCCGACATAATCTGACGGGTGTTCCCGATCCCCAAGGACTGAAAACTAGTGTTATGAATCATATATAAAACAAGAGGGACCAATTTGGCCTAATAATAAATAAGAAAAAATTATACAACAATGAAAAGGAAGCAGAGCTAACCACAACTAAATCTCAAAAAATAAACAATCTTGTCCAATAGAAATACAACTGAATAAAACTATCACTGAAAGATCCAAAATCTACAATAAAATAAAACAATAAACTACTAACACGATATCCATGTGACCACATGGTCACATCCAACAATAGGACCACCCTTCACCAGGAGATAACTCAAACCATAAATACCAGATAAAAACATGAACCTGCAAAATAGCTCTGGTCTACCGACACCGAGCGGTATAGGTAGGGTGTGAACTAACATCTCAGTAGGAAATCACCAGAGATTCCAAGTGTTTCCTTTCCAAAAACTCTCAATTAACACTAATTTGAAGTAGAATTTTAAAAATAGATTTTTTCACATTTTATTAAAAAAACCCTAACATTCCCATTTCAAAGGCCAACACATGCCACCATCCAATTATTCACGAAAACTGTCATTTTATAACAAAAACCCAACCCATGCATTAATAGTAAGAATTTCCAATGTAACAAATTTAAATGGAAAACAATTTCAAAGAATGTGACGTTAAATACAAAACAATTACATTTAAAATAACTATCCCAACCTACCGTATGTTGATGGGAGGTGCAATATAATCATTGAGCATTAGTCATGGGAACACCCATAGGCACTAGCTAGCTGTGGGAGCCAGGTACCTCGTGTCTCAGTAAAAAGTAACCATAACAATATCCTTTCTCATGCATGAGACACTAGTAGGGAATATACCCATAACCTAGTGGTCCACATCATCATCATCATCATCATCATTATAGTTTTGTTAGTGTTGTCATCGTCAAACTTGCTACTTGAAACATGGGCCAAACCCCACTGGATCACTAGCATACTAGTACAATTCTTCCCACCTAGATACCCAGGTTTCACTTTGTGCTCAAACAAGTTCCGCATGACATGATGCCACTTAAACAATTAATCAACCAAACCAAGCATCAAATTTCATAAGCCACCACTTTCACATCAAGAACCCATTCTTGAAAACATATTCACATCGAAACATTTGAAAATAACTTCTAAAACCATGAGGAACACCACTTCCCCCAGAATTTTCTAAATAAGTCTTTCCACATTTTAGTAAAAACATGAAACTCTAGAAAAATTCCAAATAGGCCTTTATGTTTACACTCAGAAATACATTTACCAAAACATTTCCAAAACATTTCTAAAACCATCATCATGTGTAAAATTCCAAACAAACCCTCAAGAAAATCATTTTTGAAAACATACACACCAAAATCCAAAGGAGAATAACCCCATGTGATTCCATTTTAATCCACATATAGAAACCACACGAAGGACATGACGTTATTTAGAAAACAATAACCATTTAGGAAACCAATATTTTAACGAACACCGGTTTAAAGCACCATCTTCATTTGAGGGCACAATCATGTGTGCACCTAGTGCACCCATGGATGTTCCAACACCTGATGGTACACAAAAAATCTTAGAGGACATCAAAAAAACCATTTCCAAAAAACATACCATTTTCATTAAAACCACATCTGACCATCATTACTTTTTTGGGAACATAAAACAATCCCCTTAAAAACACAAAACCCTTTTCAAAACATTTTAACACATTTCACAGGATAAATCATTTCCCAACCATAAACACCACATCAAGACCACAAACAATAAACAACCATCCCACCATAATTAATCCAAAACATTTCCTAAAAACCACCAATTTAACATTAAAGAACAATGACATTTTAAACAATAAACCTGAGAGGAATAAACCTTGGTATTTCACACAAATCCCATTGAAATTTTTTTTTTATTAAATTTTACATAAATGAAATCATTGTTTACATCAAGCCACATATATATTAGATGTGTTAAAGACATTTAAAAATTAAATGAAAACACACAAGTGGTTGTGGAGTGTTTTGGAACGGAGAAAGTTGGAAACACCTACCTCAACCATGTGCAGATACGATGAAACTTCTAGCTATGAGAGATATAATCTCCACAGACCATTCACACACTCTAGTTCCAAATAAAAACGAACCAAACATAAACCCAGGACATTACGGGTTCTCCATGGAAGAAAAAACCCGAACGAAAACACTAGAACAAAGAGGGAAAAAGAAGGAGATAAGATTTGGTGAAGGAAACATGATGAATCACCATTCCTTCTTGAGAAATCACCCCAAAGAGAAGAAAGACGGAGGGGGAGGCTCCTTTGGTCGATGCCCAATAAAGGGGGATTCATTTTTGAGGTGGAATCACCCAAAATGGAGCTCCGCGTCAATAGTTATAAAGCCCTCTAGTTGCTGCATGGTTTTGATGCACGGTTAGTCAAACCTTGAGAAAACCATGCGAGGACTATTAGAAAACTCATGAAACTTCACATGGTTAGGTTGCACGATTTGGTAAGGTCATGCTC
This sequence comes from Viscum album, assembly GCA_963277665.1. NCBI lineage: Eukaryota > Viridiplantae > Streptophyta > Magnoliopsida > Santalales > Viscaceae > Viscum > Viscum album. The sequence continues at coordinate 688,724,034 of OY728146.1, forward strand.
AAACCGTGAAACCCCAAACATTGGACAAAAACCCCCAAATTACACCCCAATCACTAGGGAAGGTCACCCAATGATCCTTGAATTTTTTAAACAAAATATAAAGACACCTAGGGAATCATAAACTCTAAAACATTCCCCATTCATCCCACAACATTCTCAAAAACCAAGAATAGGTTTAGAATAAAACCAATAAAACAAAAAAACAAGGACTTCTATTGGAAACTCAGGCCGAACCTCAACCAAAATTTCCATCATTGAGAAATAAATAAAAGGAAGGAGTATCTGAGGTCGGGGTGTAACAATTCTTCCCACCACGGACACTTTCTTCCCCTAGAAAGTCACCCAGCCAAAAGATAACCAAAAAATGAATCCATTCCCAATAAATACTAATAGATCATGTGCCACATGGTGACTATTCACTCCACAAGTCACACTAGATTGATCCGGAAGTAACCAAAAAACATGAATGAGAATGAGGGGAACACATTAGAGGGTTCTCACCACCACAAGAACTCAACTAATACGAACAAAAATTAAACCCCAAACAACACAATCACTGCAACCCGAATTTGGGGTTTCAATATTATAATTTTTTGGACAGCAGGCATGGTTTGGCACCAAAATTATCCAAGTTGTGTGCCAACAGTGCGTGTGCTACTAGAAGAATGGGGCACCCTGCATGGCTTGGTCGCACGGTTTCAAAACTGTGTGCCAAATTTGCCAACCACTCTGCCCAGAAATGACACAAATCCACACGGTTATAAGACATATAGCATGGTCATGCACTAGCCATGCAGTTGGTTCTTCCCTCCTGGATAGAGCCACAGGATTTCGATTAGTCGTGTGGTAACCGTGCTGCGCATGTTAAAATATCGCAAAACTCCAAAAAAACCAAAAACCATGACTGTTGTCAAACCTGAACTTCCAAATCTATGATGGACACTACAACCACTAAAATATAGAACATCCCAAACAAACCAAACCCATAATAAACCAATTCTACAAAAATTAGGCATCTTCAAACGAGCATTGCGGAATGTAAAAACCACAACCGGCCTACACAAATTCAATACACACTCAATGGAGAATGATAATTTTCAAGGGACACATTTGGATTCACTCAATTATTTGGGTTAAAAGATATCTAGTTCATCACACCATTACCACAAAAGGATAACTTACAAAATCAAGGCAACATGAATAAGGAGATGTTAGACATTTCAATCCCAACCCAGAAAAAACAAACTAGGTTGGGTTTCACACCCCCCAGTAACTCGTGACTGTTTGCGAGCTTCACCCCAAGACTTGTGGTTGGGGCTCTGATTGCTGAAGCATCTCCTTCCTCACAGTTAGGGAACACATCCTCCGATTAGGACATCATTTTCCGACAACACCCCTACATAACTTCTTCAAATGGCACCAATGGACATAGCAACAACAAGTCTTCAAAGGAATACAACAATATGGCTTTGAGTGACCAAATTGTCTACACTAGAAACATACAAGAAATCAGTACGATGAACTAGAAGCTTGTGCAAACAAATGATGTTTTTTAGAAACTGGTTCCCCTAGCACACCTTACTTTCCAGATGAGGAAGATTCACAAGAACCAATTACCATTGGTTGAACCCTAAAAACCAGCTCATCCATGAATTCCATATCCACCAACCTCTCGCAATAGGTTTCACTGGATGAGTTCAATTTCCCTGTAATTGTAGGATGAAGACCTCAGAAAAAGAGTGGGGCCTTCATCGGATCCTTCGATGCTACTTCCAAAGAGAATGGAACCAGCTCTCTGAAATTTTCAACATATGACTTAATTGATCGCTGGACCTTCCAAACATCCTATAGCTCTACCACATTCCTCTAATTCCCCTCCTCTGGTATGAACCATTGGGTGAAAGTGGCCATAAACACCTCCTATGACATCTCACCTTCCATCAATGATGGGGAAACCAACCCCCACTAGTCCAAGGCTAGACCCTCAAACATCCTTTGAACTACACAGACTCTAATAGCATCAAGAGTTCCCAATGACATAAAGACATGATAGACTTCCTCAAGACACTCTACAGCCTCAAGAGAACCTTGATCACCACAGAAAACAAGAAAACCTATGAAGAAAAAGGAACTACGCACGACTCATTAAGAAGATTGGGGACTTTTCTGGGTTGTATTTTCTGAACAACATGAAAAGCACAGACCAAATCCAATATCAAACCAAAGAAAAAAATAATAACAACTCAATCAAAAGCCAACCGGCTTTGAATACAAGTAAAAAAACACCACCATAATATCCTTTTTCAAAAACCTTCATTTTCGTTTTACAACTCAAAACTTCCTTCCTTTAAAGCTAATTCCCTTGTACCAATAAACCATTTATCCTGATTTTTTCCAAAATCATTTTCTCATTCAAATATACTTTAGGAAAGCCATGTTAGGACTTTTATTCTAAAACCCATTCCATGGAATCCCATGAATTGTTACCTGTGTATTCGTCGATTCACATCCTCATGTGCCAACACTCACTTCTCACACATACGCACACACATGTCAACGTCCATAAGAAATACCAGGGGCCACATTCCACTAATATTCACAAACCCAAAACACACTAAATTTTTGAAAACCCACTTTACCAAATTAAACCCATTTAAGGGAAAAAAACATCCATTTTTAAATCCATTTTCATTTCAAAAACCACATTCATTTTCAACATAATCATACACCCACTGAATCCAAAATAAAACCCAACCGACAATGGTCCACCAGAATGAAGGACTAGTGCATATGCCTAGCAGAGAAACATGGTGGAGATCCATGCCCCAAGTAAGGAATAACACTAGGAGGGCCTTTAAACGGGCACTTGGACTTCACAAGGGTCCCCAACCCATGTAAGACCATAACATAACCGGACTCACCTATATTTCCATCCCTCAATTAAAAACCCACACAAGACACAAGACTCAAACCCGGACTTCCCCTGATGACTCGAGGTTCAAAATTATAATGTTTTCATGACACCCTCCTCGCACCTACCTCCAGAGTCCTGACAACCCTAGTCTCTATCTACTGGACTCCCCCAATATCAAGAACCTCCTCGGTTACCATTCTTTTCATGAACCAAGCTGAGATGCCATCAAACTAGATAGCCGACCTGGTCAGTGACATGGTCTGAATGGATTTCCCAATCCACCATACTGAAAACTAGTATCGGGCATCATACATAAAACAAGAGGGAACAATTTGGCCTAATAATAAATAGGATCAAACTATACAACATTGAAAATGCAGCATAGCTGACCACAACTAAATCTCAATATTTGAACAATCTGGTCTAATACAAATACAACTGAATAAAACTAACACTGAAAGAACCAGGAGAGACAATAAAATAAAATAGCAAACTACTAACGTGATCTTAATGTGACCTCATGGTCGACTATGACCACAAGACCGCCCTGCTACAGGAGATAACTCGAACCAAAAGAACATGATCAAATCTTGAACCTGAAAAACAGCTCGGGTCTACTGACAGCGAGTTGTATAGGTAGGGTGTGAGCTAACAACTCATTAGGCAATAACCACAGATTCCATGTGTTTACTTTCACAAACCAGTCCATCAAAACTAGTTTTAAATACAATTATAAAAAAAGTTTTTTTTAAAATTTTATTAAACAACAATAACCTTCCCATTTCAAAGGCCAACCCATCCCACAATCCATTTTTTCAAGAAACTATAATTTTTTAACAAAAACCCAACCCAAACATTACTAGTAACAATTTTCATTGGAATAATTTTAAATGGAAAACAATTTCTGAGAATGTAACTTTAAATAAAAAACAATTACATTTAAAATTACCAACCCAACCTACCGTATGCCGAAGGGAGGTGAAATATAATCATTGAGCACTTGGCAAAGGAACACCCCTAGGAACTAGCTATCTGTGGGCCCTAGGTACCTCGTATCTCAGTGAAAAGTAACCATAAAAATATCATTTCTTGTGAAGGATCCACTAGTAGGGAACATACCCCTAACATACTGGTCCCCAACAACATCATCATTAACATCATCAAATATTAGTTAGTTTTGACATCGTCAAACATGCTATGTGAAACAAGGGCCAAACCCCACAGGATCCCTACCATACTAGTACAAGTCTGCCCACACTAATACCCAGATTTCCCTTTGTGATCAAACAAGTTCTGCATCACATGATGCCACTTAGACAATTAATCAACCAAACCAAGAATCAAATTTCATATTCCACAAATTTCAAATCACAAACCCATTCTTTAAAACATATGCATATCGAAACATTTTCAAATCACTTCTAAAACCATGAAGAACACCACTTCCCTGAAAATTTTCTAAACAAGCATTTCCCCATTTTAGAAAAAAAAATGAAACTCTAGAAATATTCCAAACAGACCTTTATGGTTAGACACACAAATATTTTTACCAAACATTTCCAAGAAATTTCTAAAACCAACTTCAAGTGTCAAATTCCAAACAGCCCCTCAAGAAAATCATTTTACAAAACACACACACCAAAATCCAAATGAGCATAATCCCATGAGATTGTATTTTAAAAAACATATCGAAACCACGTGAATAACACAATTTTATTTATAAAACCAGAACCATTTAGGAAACCAATATTTTAAGGAACACCAGTTAAAAGAACCATCTTCATTTAAGGGCACAATTGTGTTTGAACCTCGTACACCCATGGATGTGCCAACACCTTATGGTACACCAAAAATACTAGAGGTCTCCCAAATAGATTTTCCACAAAACCTTCCATTTTCTTTAAAACCACATCAGACCATACCTACTATTTAGGGAACATAAAACAATCCCCTCAAAACGACAAAACCCTTTTCAAAACAATATAACACATTTCACATGATAAATCATTTCTAAACCATGCACAGAAAATCAAGACTACAAACAACAAACAACCATCCCACCTTAATTGAGGATAAAAATTTCATAAAAACCCCCAATTTAACATTAAAGAACAATTTCATTTTAAACAATAACCCTACATGGAATAAACCTAGGTATTTCACACATATCCCTTTGAAAAAACTATTTTCAGTAAATTATACCAACATGAAATCATTATAATTTTCAATACATAGATATATTAGAGGTGCAAAGAAAATTTAAAAATTAAATGAAAACACTCAAGTGCTCAAAAATTGTTCTGGAAAGGAAAATTTTGGAAACACCTACCTCAACAATTTGCAGATGCGGCGAAACATCAAAGGAGGAGCGATATAATAGCCACAGACCAATCACACACCCTAGATCAAAAGAAAAAGAACCAAACATAAACCCTATACATCAGGGTTTGTCCATGTAAGAAAAAACCACAAAGAAAACCCTATAACAAAGAGGGAAAGAGAAAGAGAGAAGATTTGGTGAAGGAAACATGAAGGATCACAAAAATTACTTGATAAATATCCCCCAAATTGCCCCAATCCAAAGTTGGATGGAGGAGGAGGATCATCTGGTCGATGCCCAATAGATAAGGCTTCATTTTAGAGGTTAAATCCCTCATATTGGAGCTCTGCATCAAAAGTAATAAAGCCCGCTAGTGGATGCAAGGTTTTTCTACACTGTTTGTCAAACCGTATGGAAATCGTGCGAGGGATACTAGAAAACTCCTACAACTTTTCATGGTTAGGTTGCACAATTTAGGATGGTCGTGCTCAGACCATTAAACCCCAAAAATTGGCTGAAGACCCCCAAATTACACCCCAAACACTAGGGAAGTTCACCCAATGATCCTTGAATGTTTTAAAAACAATATGGAGACACTGAAGACCTCATAAACTCTCCAACATGCCACATTCATCCCACAACATTCTCAATAACTAGGAATAGGTTTAGAAGAAATCCAATACCATAAAAATTCAAGGACTTTTGTTGGAAACCCAAGTAGAACCTTAACCAAAAGTTCCATCATCAGGAAATAAATAAAAGGAAGGATTATTCGAGGTCAGGGTGTGACATTAGTCCTTGGGGAGACTCAGGGTGAGGCCTATTTTGATTAAATACTATTTATGTATTGTGATTAGATGCTCGAATGGAATTAGTTGTCTCACCTCCTTTATTTACATGTGTTATTGGATCCAGGAATATTGAAAAAAATATGAGATTGAATTCCACATCGGTAGGTCATGTATGGACTAGTGTCCCATTGAAGGTTGATATTCTAGTTTTATTACTATGGAATTCTCACTATGTATATCCTATGAAAGGGTTGTCGTGCATATTGAAGTTTTTATTTCACATTGTGTGGATTGTTACCAGGGATGGGGTATAATGTGTGGTGTCATCTAAATTATTATTAATCTCCAAGGTTCACATATCTGTATTATCTAGTAACTTCTAGAAATGATTATTGGGATACATGTATAATTATTTACATTTCCCTTGATAAGTGACTGCTCTGGTACTCTTGTGTGGTGTTTTTTCATGGAAAGTGATGTGTTGGTTCTCAAAGATGTTATGAAAAATGTTTTTAAAGGAAATAGTGTTTTTAAACTATCTTATGCCACATGAAAATGAAATCATCACTTTCACTATGAAAATAATATTATAACACTAATGGATCCAACATTGTTTTGAAAATGAATATGGGAAATGAATTTAACATTGTTGTTATGTAAATTGTGTAGAAAAGAATAGTTTTATATATTTTTGTTCAAACATTAAATTAATATTTATTTTATATAAAAAGATGTGAAATGGGAAATAAAATATTGGGATAACATAGAGTGTTTTAATAATCGTGCTTATAGTTTTATTCCTTTTTTAGACCATGTGTTGCATTAGCATGACTTATATTGCCTTGGGAGACAGTTCCACATTGTGTTGGAGAGTGACTCGTAGGGACACATGGAGATAGTGTGGTCGTCTAGGGTGGTTTGATTGTTTTTATAGTTTTTGGACCACTCATTTTCACATATTAGATGTTTAGTCTTGTTTATATATATGTATTGCACTTCTTGTGCATCTTTCTGTTGTTTAGTTTCTTGTTTAATTAATATGTGAAATTTTCACCTCTTTGAAATCTATTGATTCCTAGCCCTATCTTATAGATTTTTGGAATCAGGAATGCCCATCAGGCCATGACATGGATCAGCACGGGTGACAAGTTCGGGGTTGACCTGGGATGGTTCATGAAAACTTATAATTCACAACTATTTAATGTGAGTTTAATAGAAAAATAAATATTCATTCACAAGTAATTGTATATTATTTATTTAATGATTAATATTTATTATTCATGGCCTTGTAAATTAATATAATTATATGTGAACCATGTTAAAAGTTCCAAAGGAATTAATCTATTAAATAGCATTTAAATACGTATTTGTTTATTTAATGAAATAATATTTTTATTCATGAGTAATGTACACATAATTAATATAATCATAATATTATTATTATATTATTTGTCATTCTACCAATATTTAAAGAATTATAAGGTCCTGTGTACAATAATATATTCACTATCCTAGTTTCAAAAATACCATTATATTGGTGTTAGATAATTTATTGAACAAAATTATCCTATATAGTGATTTCAATTAACCATGAACATATATTGATATTGTCTCGAGAAAATTATAATCCATCAACATCCTTGAATACACCAATTCATGATAAAATACAAACAAAACATTCATATTGTAATTATTTTATTACAATTTACTATGTGTGACATATAAAAATTGGTACCTAAACACAAGCACCCGAAGTACCGTTATTGGTTCTTTGAGATCAAAAGAGGACTTTAAGATTTTATTTATATGGATTACATTTTTTATTCTCTAAGTGGAGAAATATAAAGAAGGAATGAAATTTAATTTATTAACATATATTTAAATGAAATATCTCATCATCAAGATAATTTATTCTTGGATAAGTTTATATAATATTTTGTGAAATATCTTATCATGATATATTTTATTTTTTCATTATGGTTCCTTAGATATAATATTTATAAATATCATTATTTTTATTTTTATTATTATTTATATAAAAATTCAATGACAAACACTCATTATTTATATGAACAAGTAACTTCTACTACACCAATAACCATAATGTAGTACCAATGGGATCACATTTGTGTTATTAATTATATTATTACAAATTGATATATTTCAAAATTCCATATAATTTTTCCATTTTGGATTTTATTATTTATTCCAAAAGACTTGATATCATCTTCTTTCTCTTTATTATAACCATGAATAATTTAAGAACACAAGGGGATTCTACGTAGTGGAGACACACGTGTTGCTGGGTTACACAATGTGTAACTCACCTACACACCATATAACGACAGACAATATTATTGGCTTTTGGTAAAGACACATAGTGTATAATTCATTTATCACTTGGTTAATGGATTTATTGATGTGAAATGTGTAATTAATACTCACATTTCTTGTTTGAAATACTCAAATTTTGTGTACTTAATTATTGGAAAAAATTAATAATTAACATATACCCAAATGGTATATATTTAACACTATTAAGGTGTATAATTAATAGACATGTGGTGTGTAATTAATAAACATACACAATATTTTCAGTTAATTAATGCACTTGATTTGTGTAATTAATTAATAGACATTTAATGTGAAATTAATACATATGTTGTTTTTTAAAAAATAAACATATGGTTTTAATTTCATTAACATTCTGTCATGTACACATTTATATAATGTACACTCTCAGTAGGGTATACTCAATGAAAATTAATTTACACAAAATGAAATTTAATTAATCTATTAAACCAAACTAAAAATTATTCGGTGTTTCATAAACTGAAATTACACAGTATTGGACTAGGATTGAGGAATATTAAATGTGTAATTATATTTTAATAAATTTGTGTCCAAAAACTATTTGTAATCATCATTAAGCACAATTTACTCCACATACATTAAAAGCAGTACATGATGTGTATATTCAATTTTATTTTTGTGTCATTAATTTATAGTACACACCATATAATTTACATGATATGTTGTATATGATACATGTTATATGAGTTTACAATACACAAATATCACCAGATATAACATTATTTGGATATTAACATGTCATGTTAGATCATTGTAATAGTCATGTAAATTTAAAATTTTTAACATAATTTATGAAATTAACTTATTTTAAAAATATCATAGATTATTTGTTTAGGGTATCTATGAATTTTTGGATTTATAAATTTGATAAAAAATTTATTACTTAATAAAACTAATAATAATTAATTCTATATGAATGTAAATTATTAAATAGAGTGTTTTGATATAAATATATGCATGAATGAATGTAATTTCATCGCATCTGTGTTAATGATCATTATCCTAGAATGATAAATGTATGTGATGGATTTCTATTTTATTTTGTATTATTTTATAGAATTTATTATATAATATATCCTATATTAAATAAAATATAATGGTATGTCTATCATCCATGCCCATTTATTATGTAATAGAAACAAATTTATGGTTTATATTATATATCTGAAATGTATATATCCCCTAACATGTCTGTTATATAAATAAGTAATATAAAGATATCCAAGGAGAGGAGATGGTATGTGTGAAAACCCCCTCCCTCTATATGTATTCTTCATGGACCATAAGTAGAGAAATATGAATAATAATACATGAATCCCTCCACCTATAAGCAATTCATTTTATAATATCCCCAAGGATATATAATCAACCATATGCAACTAATTACACACATAACAATTTGAGAAGAAAGAGAAAAATCGAGAAAAACCACAAGTCAACACAATCCTTTAACTAACCTTTACCTTTAAAATAGTTGCATATTAATCTTTATCATGATTTTCCATTTTCAACATTTGGTTATCACCTAGTTGGAATTTGAAGGATAATTGTAATGGTGATATGAATGAATTATTTTTTAATTTCACTATAAAACATTCGATTTAGGAAATATATAGAGTATTTTTACACCATGTAATGTAGTTACATTTTATTTAATTATTTCTAAACATATTATATTATAATCTTACACAATATCAAAGGATACACATCATGTACAGTTTACACATGGTGTATAAATTAAATACAATATATTTAATAAAATCCAAATGGTGTTTTTTGTATATAGTAGACATGAAGATTAAATTCTCTATAAAGTTTTGTGTTTCATTTTTAAATTGTAGTATTCAATGATAATATTATTCAATTTCATCCATGATTTTATTTCTCTCTTCCTGGAGGCATCCCCATGCAATATTTGATCCATCAAACTCTTCATGATCACATTTTTTAGTAATTGATCATTTTTTGAGATTGAAGTGTGTCTCCATAGTTAATAATCCTCCATATATTTCTATATCTTTCACATTCCCTCCATGGAGTTAGATAGATCATTATTGGATTGATGTTTCGATACTTAATTTTATTGAATATTTCTTCTAGGATTATTTCGTAAAATTATTTTTTTAACTTTTTCTTATTGAATTGACTTATTGTATGATTTTTTTCATGAGAAATGTTTGTTGTTATATTTATGATGGACAATAGATTATTTATTAATTTACTTGTTGTATGAAATTGAATATCATTGAATTATAATAAAAAAATTCAATATGAATTGAGTAATTAATTATCCATGGTATGGATTTTTTGAAAAACCATAAATTCTAATGGAATTGGATTTTGGGATGTGTGTTGTAATTGAGGGAAATTGTAGAATGATTTGACTCTATTCCTTTTTTTGGGTAAATTTTTCAATTTAAAATTATTAATATCAATGGAATGTTTTATTTGAGAGGAAATAAATTGATCATTTGAAAAACTATTATTGGTTATTGAATGAAACTGGAATATTGAAATTTGATATTGGTTGAATATATTGGTATCATTTTTCAAATTATTTTCGAATTTTTCATTGATTATTTGAGAATAAGTGAGACTAAGATGGTAGTAAGTTAAATTTAGAAACCATGCATGGATGGTAATGAACTAAATATTCATTGATGTTTTACAAAACTAACACAATCCTTGTACAATATATCTTCTCACCATAGAAATATTAATTGTTCATATCTGGCTTGATCATGTGTGTGCATGTTGTTGTGATCACAAATTGACTATATGAGGATCCAATAACTATAAACAATCGTACCTATTAGAAAATGAAATTTTTTCTTGTCGTTATTTTTTTGATACATGTATGATATTGGTATCTCACTACTTTATTGTCCATGATTATTTATGTAAAATATTCTATATAATGGGTTTATTTAACCCATTTGTGAAATTTTATCAATAATATGAAATAAAAATCATGTTATTTTTAATATGAAAATGTTTTTCATGAACATTTTTTATATTGATAAGATGACTGGGTTTATTTGATGTACAATAATATTATTGAATAGTTGGTGTGTCTTAGTTGGGAATTTTTCTCACATCCTATCATTTCTATTCGGTTTTTGTAGATTTTCACCAAATAGTTCTACGAAAAGGGAAACCACAGCATGGAGGTTGTGGTTGATCTTTATTAAATGGATCATGGAGTGGCTTACCTTTGGTTTATTGGGATGTTAATATTTTCATTTTTTATACATTAGTATCGTACTGTATCATTTTTTTAGTCTTATTTTATTGCCAATATAGTCTCATTTAGGAGTTTTCATTGATCCTATACTAACTTTGTATCTTTTTTATACATGGTTTTGGAGGGTAATCATTCACTATTTTATCTTTTTTGATTATAGGTTTTATTATCTAAAACACGAGTGTCAGGAATTCCCTTTGGTCCATTTTAGTGATGGATCAGGTGTTAGGGTATCGTGGTATCCATACTGGATTGTGAAAAGAAGCATTAAATGAGAATGTTATTCAATGTATATCCCCTACCTGGTTAGCCACCCAAATAGTGCTTTAGGCTAAGTGCCACTAGGCCTAAATTGTGCCACCCCAAATTCAAAAGGATTAAGAGTAGAAATGTTGTTTTGAATTACTGATACTGGGAGGACTATAACATTGGTGATGATACAATAATTTTCTATAAAAATATAGTGAAACATAATGATTGACTATACCGACTCAAACTAGAATCCCAACCATTGAGCAAACAATAAAAAATAGATGAATCATAAAAACATTATTGAATGGAAATAAATATTCGAAACATAATAATTGTGTATGATGAATACAATAATGTTCATACAATACATTAACCCAAAAGGGTTTCCCATAACTAATCATGAGTATACAAATATAAGTGGCATGTTATGAAACAAAAGAAACAAAATTGAAAATACAGTTGATACATTTACCTCAATGCCCATTTCTATCCATACAATTCCAAATCAACCATAAGGAACCAACTCTAGATCCCAATCCCTTACATGATCTCAGAATCATGAAATATACACATCACTCAATGAGACAGTGTATGGTGTGATAATGAGGCATAGTAGGCAACCACCAATGTTTTTATACTTTACATTTTTTTATTAAGAATGAATGTACTAAAAATAAATAACGTAGAAACTCCTGATTATAATAAAATCATGCTTCCATGGTGCTCAAAAAGTAAGTGGAATCTATCACCCACATCATCCAATGATATAACAATTTATAAGAGAGTGTCCTTATCCAATAGCCCCAGGAATCCAATGATGTCTTATAGCCATTAGATATCCTTTAGGTTCCACCTATAAATGTAACCCAAAACCTCATTTGATCATCCATGTAACCAAAAACACCTACCAACATCATGTAACCAATTTCCCAAAGGAATGCCTATTAAAAGTATCTGGTCCCTTGAACCCCTACTCGAATGAACACTTTCGATCGATTTATGAGGACCATAGTTAACACGAGGACTCTCCTCAAATATTAACCATCATCAACTCAACGTCTAATACCATTAGGAACGATGATTTCCATACTCCCAAAATTATCTTGGTCTTATGGCCTCCAGCATACCAGGCCCTATCCTCTACCTAAAAACCTCAACATTGTCATCTGATGGGTTCTACCCATCCATATGACAATATATGACATACAATTCCAAAAAATTTCTAATCTTTATGCACCATAGGCCTCTACCTAGAGAAGTGGTCAATACCACCTCATCACTAAGGCATCATGTGTTCTTGTGAAAAGAAACGGTGAATTTTCTAACATCGGTGAGTGGAAATATAAAATTTATATCCTAATTATCACCAATTACATCACCTAATTCCCCTAATACAACCTATCTCAATCCAATGGCCAGTCAATCCATGTATCTCGCACCATTACCACATCCCGATGAACTTTTCAACTCAACCAATGACATAGACTCCTAGCATGTGATCATCATCACCCTAATTAAATATATTATAGGCCACACATATCCTTATGATCACATAACTAAAAAAATGATATCCATATCTATCACAATCATTAATACAAGCACATATTATTACCATGGATTTTAATAGTGCATCATAAGAATATAATATTTGTATAAAAAATCAATATATTTTATTTATCAACTCAAATTAACTAGAGAAACAAAATTTAATACAAATTAATCGTTTTAATACGTTGAAAACATAATAAAAAGTTACCAGGTTATTAAGCATCTAACAAGGCTTAAACCATTCATAGTCTCATGCAATCATTCAAATAGGAATATCATGATTTTAAATTTAAAATTGTAATTAAACTATTTAAATTATACTATCTCTCTGGGTCTATATACTGATGTGCTAAATAAGTTCCTCCAAAACACTCATGAAAACACATAGAAAGGTAACCAACCCTAACTCATAGTTTTAGACATAGGAATGCTTGACCTTATCATCTAACAAAATAAAATTTGGAATAAATCTTTATTTTATAAAAATTATAATCAATTGGGAAAAATGAATAACACAGATCTAGATGTCTATGAAGAGGGAGAATGAGAAAAAAAATAAATATGATGTATAGCCTTACCAATATGGATCCAACACACATTACGAAGATCAAATCCTTGTATATTTGAATATATTGTATCAATCCCTTGGAATATAAAGAACATAAGGATACCCCCTATGCGTTCATCTCAAATGCGACGAGGAAGATGATTGAAAATGATTTGGGGAGGGAGGGTGAAATATGAATTTTGATTCTTTAATGAGCCACATTGTTATCTCACACTTCATTCCTAACTAATATTAAATCATTCATCTCTTACATCTTAGCATTAAATTCCCACATAGTTAGCCCACCTAGTTCGCCCCCCCCCCCCATACCCAAACCATGCATGATACATTGTGAGGGTATATCCCAAATGTCACTATGCATGGGGCTTATGGACTATGTACCATAATCATGTGAATACCATGTATATTCCCTCAACTAAAAACTATTGGGGTCACCCATGGCTTTGATCCAAATGTCACAATATTTCAAAAACCATGTTAAATACACAATCGGTCACATGGTTTTTACTATGTCGATGAACAGTTAAATCTAACAGTGTGACTCTACAAATAGTTAACCAGGACATGATATTTTGGCATTCAACACAATGGATACAAGTACGAAAAGTCATGAAACTTGAAGAGACTTAAACCATGATTTAAATAAGGTCATGGGATCAGAAATCATTATGAATCATGTTCCATTAAATGAAAGAAAACATTACATTTCCACAAACTCCATAAATTCAAAAATGTCAGGATTTCAACCCACATTATACATATGGGTTGTTAAAATATCATCACTGTAAAATAGCTCATCCCCAAGAAATAAAACATATCGTTGAGATTTTTCGTATCATACCACACTCATTAAAATTAACTAGGACTACCACAATCAAAAGGGAAAAGGACAACTACCTCACGGGGGCTCCCCCACAACATAAGTTACACACCCCGGTCACATCCTAACCCAAAAATCAAATAAAAATGATGTTCCACCGAACATCCCTAGACCCCACCCCCCCAATGATGCATCACCACTCCTAAATCTCAACATGTGTTCTAGGTTCATATTTTACACCCATCGGAATCTATAACCACATCAGTTCCCACGTCGTGCCCATGTCATAGATAGCACCAGCGAGGTTCAGCATCATATCAGATGATTAAAAGAATCCTCATACATCAAACCTAAATAAATTCCTACATCATAAGGATTTCCATATTCCTACTTACCTCATGTAACCTACATCTCTTCAGTTCTTCTATGCCAACACAACAAACATTTCAGGTAATCAATATTTCTCAGATGAAAATTATTGTTCCACAAACATAATTAATATATTTATATATATATAATTAATCCATAAAAGTTAAATCATCCTAACTATAATTTGGTTAGTCCATAAATAAATCTCATGAACCTAAAACAAACCAAAAATAAATGCCTTAATAGACAATTAAAAACAAAATAATAGAGAACCTTTATCACAACCACATCATGCCTCTCACCACCATCATCAAACCATCCTGTTCTGATCCTAGAAGCTCAAAGGAACACCCATATCCTAAAATCCTGCAAAATGGAAGCCTAAAATACCTATAGTGCTACACTATCCATTATCCACTATTCCAACTTATAGGCCCCACTATCTATTCCATGACTATAGTGTTTAGTATATTCTTGACTACCATCAATTTGTTATACTCCTAGCCCTATAAAAAACCCCATAGTCTTCCCCGGTCACAAACATTCATCTATCTAATATGACTTCATATATAACCTATCAAGATTCACAAACAATAAATATGATTGAAACTAATTTTTGTTCTCAAAATACAGAGTTTAAAAATGTTCTGGATTCCCACATTGGAAGCACACCATTGATGATCCACTCATAGGTGGACTGCCTAAGTCCCTAGCCTGATTACCCTACTAAAAATCTTTTCATTCCCACTTCTTCGAATCTGAAGCATCACCTATGAAGTCACCTAAATCCTTCAACCAATTCAAGTATGAATGAACCATCAAATTGTCCTCATTTTTTAGTGCACGATTTACCACGTAGGAGAATGAGGTTATCATGATGATGTTTAGTTTCACATGAATGGATCGTTGTAACCCATTATTTAATAGTATAACCCTTGAGGTTTAAACACTCTAAATTCTTGATTAATAGAAAGAAAACTTTACGAATATCACTTATTAATCCATAAATGTCATGTCAAACTACTATCAGATATATAACACATGATCGATCACGTCCCACTGTATCTTTGGTAAGAAGTTGTCAAATAAACTGACCTAAGTGTCCTTTAATAAAAATTCTTCATGTCTACATTCCTCCAACGACACATCCCACTGTCACTTAGTCAGTACCCTAAAAATTTATGTATCCGGATTCACCCTCCGCCCAAGAAAAGTCTCTAGTTTCTATAAGATCATCTTCATTGGTTCGATCTAGCTCTTAGCGGCCTGTGGACCACCCTCACCACAAAATAATGGTGGGTGTTATTATAATGACCCCAAGCCCAGTATCTTATAGGAAAATCATTACATTATTATATAGGATAAATATACATGGAATTACCTCCCTAATGACAGAATATTTTAGTAGTCTGGGTAAAATATATACATATTTGAGATCGAAATTACTTTTTAATGCATAATATACAAAAATAGATTCATTGGGTCAACCATTATTCTGTATTTCTGTACCTATTCATTAGAGTCCTAATATACATAATTTAATTCTAGGAAAAAATTCAATCATATGAAAGGGGTTAAGAGAGAATTCCCAATAAGGCTATAAATATAATGTATGATATGTGTAAATATGTAATAAAAAATCTGGCTCTGTAATTAGCTGAAACTAATTCCATTCCAATCATCACATGATCTAGGAAACAAATTCATTGATATTCTAGAGGTTGAATAATAAAATTAAATATCAATAACTAATATCATAATTATTGAATGAATTACGCTTTACATTGGAATCATACCATTGAGGCCTATACCAAGACATCTGAAAATAAATTAGTAAGGCCTCATCTAAATCCATATCTACAAATAAATGGGTATGGCCTCAAACAAATTCATATTTTATTAGCCTCACGGGAAAAATAAATGCATCGATGGAATATATTAGTCCATACACATCACTTACCAGGTCCAATACATTCCTTATATGAATAGGGTGAATCACATACAACATAAACATTCGTATTGAAAAAATAAAAAATTAAATGTGAATACATTAACAATAAACCATGGATGATATCACAATAGAAAATTCATAGTAGAAATGATTGTAAAATCATAAATATGGACTATAAATTGTCTAATAAGAGAAAAAAGTTAATTATTTATAAGATTCACCAACAAATTTTGACATATATGAAGATACTTTTAAATGATACCACTGAAATATTTTCAATGAAAATAATCTTTTTGCATTCCATAGTGTCTTAGAAAACATTAAAACATTTAAATCACAATCCCTATGATGTAATACCATTAAATAAAAATTATAATATCATGATAATAAAGATATTAATGATTTTATATTTCAAATTATATTACATACACCATATATAATGTATTAGTGGTGAATAAGGCATATATCTCACATAAGTAAAAGTGAGGTGATAAACCATTACAATATGAATCTTTTAGATGAAAAATAGGTAACCTCTTTTTTAATGGTTGTAATAATGTTATTAACTAATAAAAAACCATATTATACCTATTGATATAATATTTTATCCTCTTATTTAATTTGATAACCCATTTCCTGTTAATTTTTCATTGTTGCACTTGTTTCATGTGCTAACTGCTTTATTTTCCTATGCATGTTTTTTCATGAATGTATTGGTTATTTTTTATATAGTACATATAAAAATTCCATAATTATATTAATGTTATAAATAACATATTTAAATATTCAATATTTTTATATCCATTATTGAATTATTTATATATAAAACGAATCGCATCGCATTGCAAAGATGGTAGGCTATACTTACGCAGGAGCGATGCAATCATTCCCTTGATAAGTGAAAGGTTAAGGATGTGTATTCTATATTATTTTTTACAGAATATATATAATTTCATAATTATAAAATAAATCTATTATTTTCATCATTATACCCATCCATGTATAGTGGTGATAAAAAACATATTACACCACATTATGGAGATGGTAAGTCGTACGTACACACACGCGATGATTTTATTTTTCATCGGATATATATAAGGTTGAATACAGTTTTACCAAAATAATAATAAAATACCATCATAAATATGATACTATATTTATTACATTATAATGTAAATTACAGTTGAAAATAATTTATAAGAGATACAAACCTAAAAAATTTGATATATAAGAATACCTCTTCTTTGGCGGACTTCATTTATGACTTCTCTTAAGGTACACAGGGTAGGTCTCTTGAATGCTCCAAAACCTCCAAAACAATACTAGAATAATTTTTAATAGAATTTTCCATGTGTTTGATGATCTATGTGACTCAAATTAATTTCAATATGTAAGGTAGTATGTTCCAATTTATAATTGAGGTTATAGACACTTTCTAAAATACTTTTAATATTAAAAATTAATAAGCATATTCTTGATCCAATGAATTCAAAACATGACATAAATGAATAGTTGAAAATATTTTCGACCATATAATATAATATCTATTTTTATTTAATTTTTTAATTTCCATAGAAATCAATAAAAAATAATTCAATAAAATATTTTTATTTTTATTTTTGATAATATTTATTTATGTTGACTTAAAATACATCAATAAAAAGTGTGATATTGAATCTAATGCTTTCAAATATCTCCAAAGTATCTTATAGACATATAAAATCCATTAGACTGATAAAATTATTCATAATATATAAAATTAATATTAAATTTAATTATTTTTATTTTTATTTTAACAAATATTTTATTACATTGAAGAAGAATTTAAGGTAATTATATAATTTAGAAAATTTAGAAATAAGTTATTGTAATGAAAATATTTTATTAATATCAATATATAACTTTAAATTCATTCATATCTTTATTTTTTCCTTTTGTGTACACATAAATTATATTAAATAAAAACACTGTGATGTTTTGTAACAATCATTGATTTAAATAATATATAAGTTATTTCAGATAACATATCCAATTGAACAAATAAATTTTTTTATTGATGTGATAAGGGTCAAATCCTAATCACCAATAGTTTTTAGATAAGTCTAGGTCACATTATTACCCTTCTCATTTGGAATTAACACCTATGTGTACCCTTTAACTGTTACTGCCACAATATGTGCTTTTACACATTAAATGTTAATATTTTTTTATAAATTGAAAAAATAATCATAAATGAGTCCTATATTAAAATTTAAACTTCATCCAAATCAATTGGCTGAATTTTATATTTTTTTGAAATTTATGTCATCTAATAAATTATTATTAATTTAAAAACATTATTAATGAAAATTTAGAAACTATTACATACCTGACATTTTAAAAAATATTAATACAAAAGATAAATTCTATCCAAAAACGTTAATACATATCTAATTTGTCTTGTTATTTTATAAATTTGTTGTATGGAATGAATTATAATAATGTAAAATTATTTTAATAATTTTAGTAACATTTATTTGATATTACCATTAATTAAACAATTACTGCATCATCATTGTTTAAGACATTAATTTAATTATTTATATCATAAAAATAAAAAATAAAATATCATGATGAATAAAATAAATTTAACTTTCCAACTACTATTTATTTCTTAATATAATTTATAAAAAATCACATATAAAAAATACAATACTTATTCAAAACATGCATATGACTTATTTGGACTTCCATTCAATAAAATACAATAAAAGACTTAAAATCATCCAAGGGGATCAAAGAGGCCATAAAATTGGGCCAAGGATGATTTTTTTTAGAATTAACTCATCCAATAAAATTAGTACAAGTATTAAAATTATTTTATAATATTTATAATATTATTTTTATCCTTAATTACATGATTTAACCTGATCTGTGGAAATTAATAATATACAAAAGTTACTATTCAAATTATTCAAATATAAAAGGCTCATATTTACTTAATATGGACGTTGTAATAAAAAATTTTGAATCGATTTTTCAAAAAATTTATACATATAATTTAATAAACCCAATTTTAAAATAATCTTATTCATAGAACAATAAAATTGGTTTTTAAAATGAAAACATTTAAAATATTGAAATTTTTTTATATCAAAATTCATTAAGAAATATATTACAATTACTTAAATTATATTAAAAAATAACATTTTTTAATTTATAAATTAAAATAAATTAATATTATAACTTAACACTCAAAATTATGTAGATGAAAAATGTTTTCATTTAA
The DNA here is from genome assembly GCA_963277665.1 of Viscum album. NCBI lineage: Eukaryota > Viridiplantae > Streptophyta > Magnoliopsida > Santalales > Viscaceae > Viscum > Viscum album. The sequence continues at coordinate 688,744,452 of OY728146.1, forward strand.
AATGAGATATTTTATAACAATTCATCAAAACATGAAACGTATTAAAAAAATTACAAAAATTCAACCAATGTAAAATTTTAAATTATTATTTAAATAAGATTTTTATAATCTCATATAAAATTATAAAATTTTCAAAAAAAATTGATTGAAACAATCATACAATGAAAAGGTGGTAAAACCATATTTTTATAAAAGTAAATATTTATGAAAAAAGTTGGATTTGTTCTTTTATATTTTTTTGGAAACATTGACTGAATGTTAAACAATTTATTGAATATATTATATAATGATATTTCATTTATATTATAAAAAACTGTTGTATTTGTGGTATTAAACACACTTTTATTCATCTGAAAAATCTTTAAACCATTTTCATTATATTAAAACGGGGTTTGTATTTAATTATAATTAATTGAAAACCAACTAAATCAATAATTTGTTTTCATTATTTATTCAATCCTACCCGCAACCACTTATTTTATATATAGGATATAACTTCATTTAAAATAGTCATATTAATATTATATAATGTTTCATTTATGCTCATGGATTAATGCATTGTATACTATTAGGGATATTAAATTTAGAAATATACCTAGCATAAAATCATGGTTTGTTACATTCTCACATCCTTCAATTTTTATTTCGTTCACAATTTTGACTTTCACTTCAAAAATCAAATATTGATAAATGAAAATTCATTTTTTTAAACCCATATCATAAATAGGTATAATAAAACATCATCTTGATGAGAGGGATTGTGAAATGTTTTGTTAACCAAAAAATTTGGAAATCAATTAGAGAATTATATAATTAGGGTTATGACATTTTCTGGAAATATAAATATAACTATCCAGTTCTGATGGAGGGTGATATTGAACATGGTCATTAGAATGGTAACCATCACAAAACATATAAGATTGTGATTATCAAAAAAACTATTGATATCTATGAATGAAAATTTATCAAATAATTTTTGTTTTCAAAATAATTTTCCAAATGTTTAGGGATATTTATAATATCTATAAACATAACTGAATAAAATGTATTTTTTGTGTTTCAATGTCATATTGTCACCATATGGATGTTATTTAATCTATTTTAACTTAATATCATACTCATATAGATGGCTATTTGAGATTAGTTTTTATGCATTCAACAGTTTTGATGAATCATAACATCCACAAGTTATTTCTTCATCCTATGAATGTTTACTAAACCAAATATATTATCATATAGTATCCCAAATATCATATATTAAATTTAATAAATAATATCTAATGTTAAAAATAATCAATTCCAATTTTAATAGACATAAAAAATATATTTTTTCTAATGTTAAATCCCAAATAGTCTCTAAATCTCAAAAAACAATCTTCACATCAGTTTTCCCAACCCACAAAATGTAGCTCTTATTATCACATTCAACATATATAAATATCATAATCTCAGTATGAGGTATAATAAAAAAATTAATGCTTCCAAATATTTAATGAAGAAGTAATATAATAAAATCCACATATTTCTCATCATTATTATAACTAGAGCACCATTGATGAAATAATTCTTGAATCCAACTAGAAACCCCAAAAATCATTATACATAATTCTTAAACCACTAACTATGAATCATCATAATACCCCTTTATTCCCCTTTCATTTCATTTATTTTCACAGTCTCATAATCATAAAATTTATAAGAATTACTTTTATATTATTATTGATTCTAACCAATATTAAATTCTGAGATACCAATGTGGGAAACACTAGTAATATTTATATACTAATGAAGAATCATTTATAATATGTGTAAATCATGACATATATTTTTCAATCTACCACCAAATAGGATTAACCATGGTTATAAGTTTTATTAGAATATATATAGGATGATATCTTATACATATACATATCTTAAATTTTAATTACATGGTTATATTCCCTAATCAATGTTTTCCTATATCGAGTTCTCATAGTTTCTACTAAACTTCCTCTAACAGAAACTGTAGTGACCATAACCTAGTATCGAAGATTTGATTCCTTATTTTGTAACATTGGAATAATATACTATGAATGAAATCCCAAATTACCAAATTATTTAGAAGTATTGGTAAATTATATACATACTTTAAATCCACATAGTAATTTGAATCCAAATATACAAAAAGAGTTTTCTAGAGGCTTTCAATATTACCCCATTTTGTAACTATAGTGATCCAAGATTGACATTAATGGAAATTAAATTTCTTTCCAAAATACATAATACATGAAACAAACATACACCCAAAGATAATATTAGTTTTGTGTCTTTGGAAACTTGAAACAAAATCATCTGATCATGGTGAATGATATTCAACATCTCCCATAGAGATCTTCCCCTTTTTTTAACTACCTAATACAATTCTTCATATCCTATGGAAAAGAAAACACAGAAAGAGTGATCTTATATTCTTAGTAAGGGTAAAAATGGAGAACATAATACAAACCATAGAAAATTTCATATAAAAACATGAACATAAATTTATACATTAAAATATTTAGTCATGAAATAAATTTTTGCAGTATGTGAGGCCTGAATGTTAAATGAAAAAATAACCTTGATAGAATATCATTGAAATAAAACTTGTAATTGTAGAAAATTAATAATCTCATAATATTATTTCTATAGTAGTCCTGGAATAGTCTCAAATAACATCATAGTGTACATAGTCTATTACTAAACCAGTTTACATGTCGTGCATCCATGTGTTTGATGAACCATATTTTCTGGACCTTCCATCCCTACATTACTAAACCTGATTTACATTCCATTCTAGTCATGTCTCTCAAATGTGATATAAATTATTACTAATTTAATTGGAGGGTGATATAGGAAACATCCATCTCAAAATGAAATCATTATTACATGTTCCACAAAACATAAATCATTAATCATAGCATAACGTAAGAAACAAAATGGGTTTCAAAAATATCATTTCATCATAACATAATCCATAATAAAAGATCATTCGACCATCAGTTAAATAAAATCATATAAATATATGGGATAAAATCATAACTCAATTTAAAAAGAATCATCATTGATGAAAAATAATTTTTATAAAACACTTGAACATAGTTCTTGAGGAAAACATCCTTTCTTCTTCAAAAACATTTTCATTTCTCAAAATTCCCCGAAATGTTAAAATATAATGACTTAAATGAATATAATATAGAAATAAATTATATAAATCTAGTGGAAATATTTTTGAGTGATACTATAAAATTTCAATCATTCCAAATAAGTTAAAAAAATTCTCCTCATACTTTTTTCAGAAAATTCAAAATGTACCTCATATTGTAAATGTACGAAGGATTCCTTCCAAACCATGGATTAATATTAAAAATGTGTAAGATTAATTTAAAAATAAATATAATAATATTAAATATTTTTCCGAATATTTTTATAAAACATCGAAATAGATGATAAATATACCCCTAGTAAACACTTACGTATAAACAATATCGGATAAAATTGAGATTGCAAAATTATACATTTTCTTAAGTCTGATTTCATAAATATGGGTCCAAAACTCTTATATTGTGGGGCTCAACATATTATTAACTTTTAGAAGAACCATACTAATATTTATGATATCATATATGATTCACTTAAAAATTCATATTACCTGTTCGTTTGTCAATTCCATGTTAAACAAACATTTTGGGTAATAATTGTTTTATATATCAAACGTGTTTAAATTCTTATTATAGTTAGTATATCTTATATAAATACATAATTCAAAAAAAATGTAAAATATGATTTAAATATTATATATTCTTTATATAAATATATTTGTATAATATATAGATTAAAGAAATTAAATACACTATTCATGGAGATGACAGGTCGTACGTACGCATGAACGTTGTTTTTATTTCATTATTAAATTGAATAGAACTAAATAATGTCTTATATATATACATAAATATAGTAATATTATTATATCAAATATTTCATGATAATTTATTATATATTTTTTATAGTGATTATTTAATAGAAAATCTTTAGAATAAATCTCATCACGTCGTGGAGACAGTAAGTCGTACATACACACAAGCGATGATGTGATTCTGATAATAATTAAATGGTTTTGAATTGGATGGTGTATAATATCTCATAATTAGTATCATTCTATAATAATCATATATAGTTTTTATTTCCACCATTATAACCATCCATGTATAGAGGTGGTGAAAAATAAATTTCACCACAGTGTGGAGACGGTAAGCAGTACGTACACACGTGCAGTGATTTCGTTTTTAAAAGGATGGAAATAATAAGAAATAGGGTAGTTTAATATTTTTAATAATATATCATTATATGGGACATAATTATGTTATTACAATATAATTATGCAACTAAATATGAGTAATTAGAAGAATAGTAAATTTGAATGAATCGGTAGAAGAGATTACTTCTTCCTCAACGTGCCTCCTTTAAATTTCCTCTCTGGGAACAAGAGATAGTATTTTGAAAAGAAAATAACCTCTAAAATGTATCAAGGGAATATTAGAAGACAAATTTTATGGGGTTGGCTGATATTGAACACTAACAATGGAGTGAAGAGGAGTGGGAGGAGGGTCCCTTTTATAAGGGAGGAGAGGGGTAGTTTATGAATGTCGTAAAATATTAAATTATTATAAATTCAATATAGATTTAATATGGTCCAAAAATTGTTTTATTGAATTATAAGATGATATTTCGTCTATTACCCATCATAAAATAATTTTTAGACAGGTTTTGAATTCTTTTGTATCCTTGTAAATTTGGTTTAACCCTTATTTTTTACTATTTTTAATCTTACTGTGATATCATGTTATTTACCCATTCTGGGTTAATGTAATTACAAAATCATGTCAAACGACCCAAAAAATTAATTTATGACATATTTTGACTTATATTAACCATTTTAATTTATATAAGTATTTTATTAATTTAATATCATTTAATAAACTATCTTATGTTTTAAGTTATGAATTATGTCATTTTTTGACACTATTCAAATATGCCTTTTTAAGAAATTCATAAAAACCTAATTCCTTCAAAAAATTAAATTAACACAACCCAAATATGTCAATGTAAACTATAAAATTATTTATTCTATAATAATTTTAAAATTAAATTTATTTTAATATTTATAAATTCATTAATTTGAATTTGTCATTATCGAGGTAATCACTACATCAGAGTTGTGTCATACATAAATATATTTATCTATTGTATAAAAATTATAAATACAAAACCTTGATTTTGGAAATATTTTCATATTAATAATTACTATTTATATGTATATATATCAGTTATATAAAAGTATATTAAAATCAATTTAGTAAAAGATATATGTTTATGTTATAAATATCATTACATTAAAATAATTATTTTGAAATGTTATGTCCACATCCATGTGAATCCATGGGGTCCTAAAATCCACCAAAGGATTACCATGGTTGGAAATATCCCATAAAATAATATTAGGACATGTTTTATTGTAGTTTAATATTATTATTATATTATTTTTTTGTCTATTTACCGATTTAGTCTTGAACCATGGTAAAGATAATAATTACGGAAGTTAATAATCAAAATTTATAAATATGAAAGGTACCTATTTACAAAATCTTGACCTTCTCATTAAAAATATGAAATACAATTTTTAAAATTCCAAACATAGATTTTGCAGAAAATAATTTACAATTAATTCATGTTGTCATATCCAAAAAGTGAGTTTTAAGAAGTAATAACTACCAAAATATTCACATTTGTTTATGTCTAATTTGAAAGTAAAATTACTTACATTGACTAAAATTGGTTTAAATTATAAAAATATAATAAAATTATAATTTAAAACCAAATAAAATTACTATATATCTATATAAATAAATTAGATTAAAATGTTGTTTTTAATTAAAATACAGTATTTTTCACTATTCAAAAAAATATTTTTATCAGAAAAAGACCAAAATTTTATCCAAAGTACATTTTTATGTTCCGCTTCTAAAGAAGAAATTTATTTTTTAAAATTGAACACATAAAAGTTTCAAAAACTAAATTTAAAATGGGTGTTCCATCAAAAAGCGATAAAAGGCGTTTTTTTAAACAACTTCTCTTATCAGAAAAATTGATTTTCATTACTCATATAATGTTCTAGAAATGGATTAAGATGAATGATAATGTTATATAACTTTCAAAATTTTGTAAATACTATTTATACCATATAGTTATATAATATATTAATAATATATCACTATTTTGTGATACTCGGTATTGCGTACCACGCAAGCTATTGAGGAAGGCCCCTCTTGCGTGTAACACAAGCCAAGTCATTGTTTTATGTAGTGTATGATTAATTTAGTGTTTAATATAACATAATCTCAGCTTAGTTCATTTATTAATTGAAAAAAATATAAACTCATTGCTTCATGGAATAAATTCTATCAAACAATCTTTAAATTGTGTGTAATACAATCCAATAATAGTGTTGAGTATACTGTAAGCTAATGCAGTGCAGCATATAGTGCTAGATAATCATGGTCTAGTGTACAACACAAGACATTGAAAAAATTAAAAAGGAATATATCTTATAAATTATTATGGTGTTACGTTCTACCCTTCATAAAATGAATATCCCCTTCGAAGATCATTGGGAATATAAATGATTTTCTACTTGAAGGTTTCAGTCATGGAAACCCTAATTGTAAAAGGAATACTAAAACATAATTTCGAAAAGGAAAGTTAGAAACATATCAGTTACCCAATGTAACTCATCACTGGTTCTCCACATAGGATAATGTAGGTGAGTAGTGAAAACATGGATATGGAAGATAAATCTAACCATAATCTTCTTATGGATAGTGATAGAGTATAAGGCTTGGACAAAGATAACTTCCAGAAATCCAGAAATCCACAATGACTTAAGGGACCATCGAATTCATCATATTAAAAGGTAATAGGATACAATTTTTTGTTTCAAGATCATTTTCCTATAGATGGTGAATTTTTTCTTGAGAAGAAATACATATATGATTTCCATAAAATCTGACTTTTATTGCTCCCTAAACAATTTCCACTTCATCTCCTTTTTAATGAAATTATGTTGAATTTTTCATTCATGATGTGTTGTAGATCATGCGATTGAATGACAGGTTATTCCTTCTGCATCAATAAAATGGTTAGAACATGTTATCAAATATGCATAAGTCCACCAATAGTGAGATAGTACATTAATATAACAAACATAAAATAGTAAATAACATATAATATCAATATTTGGTTAACATTACAATCCTTCCGAAAAATGAAAATAAAAAACATTAGAAAGTGGTAAAATGAATCAACATAACATTTATATCCCATATATTATATGTTAGTACTTTTTCATCACATTTTAAACATGTGAATACCTTAATCTTGTGTTCTTTAGATACATAACATGAATTACTATAGAACCTTAGTGAAAACATTAATTATGTTAAAATTAACTCATTCCACAAACTAAAAATACGTAAAGATCTATATACTCAAACTATGAAATCACTTAGTCCTAATATTAGTCGTGAGTTCATTAATACTATCAAACATCTTGTATCTATTCAATTTGTACATATCATGTCCTTTCAAAAATTATTTATATCACTTTTCATGGTTACAGGTACCATTAAACATATACTTTCAAATAAATTAGGGAAAAATAGTGTAACAATATTTAGATGTTTCTTTATTTCATAGTATAATACAACACTCTTGATAAACATGCAATCATTCCACTATCTCTTTATTCCATTGACCGAGCTTCATCATTTTATTCCTCGTAATGTATTTCATCTCTTATATCTTTCATTGTTTTTTATCTTTATCAACATAAATACTACTCATATGACCATTATAATTATATTCATGATACTTTCCCTTAGGGAATAGATTTTCATAGTTTACATACATTCCACATATAAGACATTTAACCGATGTTGATGTCCAAGTTATACAATTATCATTGCCTATTGTGTTAACAAATACTATTCCATTGCATTTACTGGATTTTTGTCCTTCTTTTCCACATTGAATGAATCTTTTAGTTAATTTTCAACATTCTTCTTGATGTCTATTCAAATATGATTTACCTAAGTAAAATTGAGCTTTTTTTCCTCAACGATCACCATGAAACTCCATCATTCTCTTATTAGTTCCCCATGAAACAAACCAAATTTGAGATTGTTGATAATATTTTGATATTTCTAATTAGGAATAATAATTATGTTTCTCCTTAAAAATACTATTTAATTTTGTGTCTCTTGAATAATATAATTACATTTTCCATCTTATTCATCATTAACATGAATCCCTTTATTTCCAACCATTTCTGAAAAAACCCAAAAAGAATAGTGTGAGGAAAAATCAATACTAGGAAAACAAAATAATAAAGTGGAGTACAATAAATCACTAATATCTTAGGATTAATCATTGTTTATTCATTATTATTTCCATAATTATATGATTTTAATCTATAGTTATACTTACTTTTAGGGATATCACTAGACATACCATCGAAATATATCTAGGGATCTCACTAAAGTTTTAAAATCCTAATTTCTAATGGTTAACTAATCCTTCACCATGATACCAAATTTAGATATCCCAGCCTGAACTATATATACATTACATTTCTTTTGTAGAATACATATTAAATGACACAAAATGACGCCCAATGATTGAATGTTTTTAGTGTCTTTGGATATAAGAAACAAAATATTTTAATCATGGTGAATGATCATCAACATATCCCATAATGATCTTCCCCTTATATTTTCCTACCTAAAACCCTTATTTATATCATAGTTAAAAGAAAAAATAGAAAGGGTGAGATAAAATACTCAATTTGGGTAAACATGGAGAACATAAAAGAAACCATAAACATCAAAATGTAAAAACATTAACATAATGATTAAACATTAAAATAATTTATCATGAAATAAATATTTGCAGTACTTAAAGGCAAGGATCATAATGGATCATTAAAAATGATATAATAACATTGGAATAAAACATTTAATTATGGAAAACTAATAAGAACATAATATGATTTCCATAGTAGTTGTGGCATTTCAACCAAGACCATAATTGTGGACATTGTCCATTAATGATCCAGGTTTACTTATCATTTTATTCATGTATTACTAAACCATAATTACTTATTGTTTCATCCCAGCATTATTGAACCATATTTACATTCCATTCTAGTAATATATATCTCATTAGGTATAAATATTTACCCATTTCAGTATAGGGAGATATAGGTCCCACTAATCTCATTATAAAATCAATCTTATATTGGCCCCAAAACATAAACCATTCATCACTACATAACCCCTGAAATAAAAAGGGTTTCCAAAATAACATTTCATCAAAAATTAATACATATAAAAGATCATTCCATGATTAAAGAAATAAAATAATATTAATATATGGTATTGAAACGTAACAATATTTAATGAGAAACATATACATGGATATTAATTTTGATAAAACACTATAACATAGTTTTTGATGAATATATTTTCTCTTATTCAAAAACATATTATTTTCTCATAATGTCGTGAAATTTCATAATAAAATAATTTAGTTTAAAATAAACCTGAAATAGTGTATAGGAATCATCATGGAAATAAGTATTTATTAAAATATAAAAACTATTCACGATTTATGAGTTAAAAAACATTCTCCTCGTACTTTTTCCTAAAAGGTCATAAAGTGCCTCGTATGGTAATGATAGAAAGATTCTTTCTATACAATGTAGTAAAAGTCAAAATGGGTAAAATTAATTTAAACATACATAGATTAATATTAAATAATTTATGTTAATATTTTTATAAAACATGTATAGGGATGATAAATATACCCCCAATAAAGACTTACAAATAAACAATGTTGGGTAAAAATTTGATTACAAAATTATCCCTTACCATAGGATTGATTTTTTCTATATGAGTAAAAAACTCATGTTTAGTGGGTTTAAAAATATTATTAACTTTTAATAGATGAAATATAATATTTATTCTATCTTATATTATTCACTTATGACTTTATATTACCCATTAATTTTCAATTCCATCTTAAAGCAATGTATTGGGTAATAATCATTTTATTTTTGAAATGTGTTTTGAATTTTTATTATTAATATTATTACTTATATCAGGGATTAATTAATTACATAATTTAAAACATGATTAATATATTTTATATTAAATATATATATATATATAATAGATACATAAATGAAATAGAATACACCGTTCATTGAGATGGTAGGCCTTACGTATGCATGAACACTGTTTTCATTTCATTATTAAATTGAATAGAAGTAAGTAAATTGTGTGTATATATATTGTAACATCCCCAAATGATAAAGGGTTAAATGACTAAATGATATGACTCATGTCAACAAGGTGAACCTTCCTTTTCGGGAGCCTGTCTGATTAGCACTCCACAGTTAAGCGTGTTTGGTCTGGAGTAGTGATCAGGATGGGTGACCCTCTGGAAAGTTTCCCAGGGCGTGTGTGAGTAAGGACAAAGCACACTGGAAAAGACATGTGTTGGCATGTGGGGCAGTCATTAGTCAAATGTCCCATTAAGGCACGTGGGTGGACCCTGGGGTGTGCTCCACGTGTCTGCAGGGGCAACTGGCGGTACCTGGTGGGTCGGGACCCGACGGCCATATTAAGGCGGGTTGGTTGTGCTGTCACCGGGATCTAGTTGTTACATTTGGTATCAGAGGAGGAACCCATCCTTAAGTGCACGGTGCACTGCCTGGGTTGAGATGTAGGGCCCACAACGAGGGCATTGTGCTCTAAAGGGGGGGGGGTGATTGTAACATCCCCAAATGATAAAGGGTTAAATGACTAAATGATATGACTCATGTCAAGAAGATGCACCTTCCTTTTCGGGAGCCTGTCTGATTAGAACTCCATAGTTAAGCGTGCTTGGTCTGGAGTAATGATCACGATGGGTGACCCTCTGGGAAGTTTCCCAGGGTGTGTGTGAGAGAAGACAAAACACACTGGAAAGGACATGTGTTGGCATGTGGGGCAGTCATTAGCCAGATGACCCGTTCAGGCACGTGGGTGGACCCTGGGGCGGGCCCCACGTTTCTGAGGGGAAACTGGCGGTACCTGGTGGGCCTGGACCTGACGACCATATTAAGGCGGAGTGGTTGTGCTGTCACCAGGACCCAGTTGTTACATTTATACATAAATCATGTAGTATTATTATTTCATATATTCCATGATTAGTTAATATATATACCTTATAATTATTTATGAATGGTTAATTTGGAGAATAAATCGCATCGCGTTGTCGAGATGATCTATCGTACGTACGCACGAGCGATAATATCATTCCCATAATTGTTGAATATTATTCAAGTAAAAGTTTTATAATATCTCAATATTAATATCATGTTATAATAATCATATATATTTATTATTTCCAAAATTATAACCATTAATGAATGTAAGGGGTGAAAAACATATTACAGCACGACATAGAGACAGTAAGCCATTCGTACGCATGCGCGGTGAATTTGTTTTTAATAGGATGGATAGAAGGTGACATAGGTTTGTTTCATATTTATTACAAAATATAATTATATGATTTATACATATGTTATTACTTTATAAGGAAAAACTAAATAAGTTTAAGTATAAGAAGAAATAAATTTGAATGAATCGGTAAGAGAGATTACATCTTCTTCAACGTGACTCCTTTAAATATCATCTTAGGGAACTAGAGGTCACCTTTTTAGGAGACTAGAACATATAGAATGTATCTATGGAATTTTAGAATACAAATTTTCAGTGTTTTTCCAAGATTCGATGCTCAAAATGGATTGAAAATGAGAGGGAAGAGGTTCTATTTTATTAGTTAGAAGAGGGGCATTTTAGAAAATTCTTAAAATATTAATATATTATAAATTCATTTTTCCATTAAAATGGTAAAATAAAATATTTTATTCGAATATATGATTATTTTGGTCTTAATATCAATACTAAATTAATTTTTTGATAGTTTTGAATATATTTTTATCCTTATCTTTTTTGTTTAACCCTTATTTTTTGCACGTTTTAATCTTATTGTGATATGATGATATTTACACATTGTAGGTTGATGTGATTACAATATCATGTTAGAAGACCCAAATAAAATTATTTATTGAATATTTTAAATTATATTAAAATTTTGAAATATAACAGTTTTTTGTAATCTAATATCATTAATAGCCTATTTTTTTATTTAGTTAAGAATAATGTCCATTTCGGACACTATTTATGATGACTTTTTTAAAAATTCATAATAGTCTTATTCCTCCAAACCAAAGGAACCGAATCATCTGTAATAATTCAATGTCATCCCAAAAAGTCGGGGATGACATAGAAGTGTAGAAATGAAATGAAATTTAATATTTATAAATTCATTTATTTAAATGTTTTATTAATGATGTAATCACTACAGTATAATTGTGTGACAAATAAATATATTTATCAAATGTATAAATATTATTAATAAAATAACATGATGTAGGAAATATTTTCTGATTATTAATGACTATTTATATAAATATATTTTAGTAATATAACCTTATACTATAATATATTTATTAAATGATATATGTTTATTTTATAATTATCATTACTTTAAATTAATTATTATAAAATGCCCTTTTCACGTCAAAGTGAATCTATGGGGTCCCAATCTTGACCCAACGATTCCCATGGCCGTAAATATCTTATAAAAAAGATTATGACATTTTCTATGGAAGTTTAATATTATTATTATATTATTTTAACCCTCATTTACCAGATTATCCCTTTAACCATTGTAAATAAAATAATTACTAATGTCACTATGCATAATGTCTAAAAATAAAAGATACATATTTACACAATTTTTACCACTTGATTAGAAATATTGAATCCATTTTTCCAAATTAAAAAACATAGTTTTCATTAATTAATTTAAAATTAATTCCCGTTATCAAAACCAAATGCAGGTTTTTAAGAAATAACAACTATCAAAAGATTGATATCTGTTTATGTCTTATTTGAAAGTGAAAATATTTTCAATGACCAAAATTATATTGAATGATATAAATATGATAAAAGTATAAATTAATACTGAATAATGTACAATCTACCTATATAAATAATTTTTATTAAAATGCAATTTTTAATTAAAATACAGTATTTATCACTATTCATAAAAATATGAATTTTATCATAAAAATACAAAAATTTCATCCAAATTAAATATTTATTTTATGATTCTAAATAATAAATTTATTTTTTAAAATTGAACATTTAAAACTGCAAAAAAATAGATTTAAAATGGGTCTGCCATCAATCGGCGATAAAATTGCATTTCCAAAAAAATATTTCTTTTTTCCGAAAAATTGTTTTTGATCTCATATCATGTTCTTGAAAATGAAAAAGATGAATTATAATATTATATAAAATTACATATGTGGTCAATAATATTCATATTGTCTAGTTATATAATATTTTAATAAAAAAGTTTTTGTTTATTGAAACTTGGTATTGCATACAACATAATCTATCGAGGAAGGTTGATCTTGCATGTAACGGAATCCAAGTTGGTGTTGCATGTAGTGCATGCTTCATTTGGTGTTGCATATAACATAATCCATACTTAGTTAAATTATACATTGAAAAAAAATCAATACTTAGTGTTATATGAAATAAATTCTATCCAATAAACATGAAATTGTGTACAACCCAAGCCATGAATAGTGTTGTGTATACTACAAGCTAATACGGTGTTGCCTATAGTGCAAGCTAATCATCATGTAGAGTGTAACACCCCAAGATTTTATAGTGTGTTATTTCTTCAAAATAATTCAATAACTTTCACTACACGCAACACCAAGTTCAATCGCACCATGACTTACCAAACAAGCTGTTCAAAAGATGTTATGAATAGTGTTAACTAAATTTTAAACTTTATATAATCCTTATAATTTTAGAATCCATATTATGAGTTTCTTAGACATAATGTAAGAACAAATTCATTTTCAGTATTTCACTTTTACCAAATTTTAATAGTGAACCCTTTTTAGATACTATATTTTAAACTTTTTGACTAAATGGGGACATCAAAAATTTAAAATGAAACATCCCAAGCTTCCACGGTACGCTAGCGTGTGTTGTACGCAACACCGAGTTCTAACACACCGTAACCAATCAAACTAGCCGTTATGAATAGTAATACCTACTTTTTGAAATTATATATATTTTATATTTGAAAATGGAGTTCATTTTTGGATTCGGAATATTGAATTTAGCCTAAGGTGAAATTTTGGTACATTTCGGATAACTTTCATATTTTGATGAATAGTGAAAATTACTAAATTTTAATTAAAAACAACTTTTTTAATCAAATTAATTACTAGTGATAAATTATGAATTTGAGTGGTTTTAAAGTATATTTAGAATATATTTTTACCATTTAATATAATTTTGGTCATTGGACATAATTTTACAATTAAACCGAACATAAACAAGTGTCAATCTTTTGATAGTTATTATCTCTTAAAAACACGCTTTTTGTTTTGACAGCGGGAATTAATTTTAAATTAATTTCTGCCACTTCTGTGTTTTGAATTTAGAAAAATGGATTCCATATTTGGAATCAGGATGTTCAAATTGTGTAAATAGGTAACTTTTATTTTTAGACATTTTGAATAATTACTGTGGTAAATATTTTATTTACCATGGTTAAGGTTAAATCTGGTAAATAAGGGTTAAAAAATAATATTATAATAATATAAAATTACCCTAAAACGTGTTCTAACCTTATTGGTGGACACATACCCGACCATTAGCATCCTTGGGTCAATTTGGGGACCCCTTGGAGCCACTTTTATGTGGTAGGGACACATTATATTAATAAAGTTAAAATAAAAATAAAAATGGCATAAGCTTACATCTTTTAGAAGAACAATTTTTACATAGGGTTATACATGTTGGATTTTCGATTATAAATATTCATTAGAAAGATAAAAAGATTTCCTACATGATGATATTTTATTTATAATTTTTAGACATCAAATAAGTTAAATTATTAATGACACAATAATTATGCAATGTTTACCTCATTAATAAATAATTGAAATAAATAATATTATAATGATTAAAATATTATCTAAAACCTGTCCAATTCTTATTGTTTGATGTTAGTTAGAATATTATTCATCTTATCTTCGACCTCAATGATTTTTGGACCATTATAAACCGAATATAATTATATTATAAAGTAATACTTTCACTCTTTCCTAAAGAGCCCCTCCTCTCCCTTATAAAAGGAGACCACTTCTACTCATTCCTCACACCTCTCAAGCCACTTGGATCGTCCAAACTCTGCCCAAATACGCTCCCCACATCCCTCTCCTCATTCTTGAAGCTTACCCTTAGGCAGAAATCATTTCAAGAAGTCCTTTGGTTCCAACCAAAGTGAGTTACCTAAAATAAAGGTAACGATTTCTCTTAAATTATTTTCATTTATTTTGCTTCTTCAACCCCCAAACTCTTTTTATTTCCTTTCTTTTGTAACAACACCAGTAGCCTAAATATAATAGGATGTTGTTATAAGAAGGATTCAAACTACACATACACACAACTCCATCTAATGGATGATGAACATAATGTTTCTGTGGATGGCAAACTAACGCCTCACGAAACGATGATTGTTCAAATACATCTTACCGCCTCTCATGGTGGCCATTATGATGGCACTGTAATTAAATATGATATTAATGATATATATTTTATATATAAGCTTCTGTAATTCCATTTTATTTCATACCATTATTCGTTTCATGTTGTATATACATACGATAATTTCATTTGAGGAAGTGCGGACTACCGCCCCCTTAAAATGATATGACTCGTTCATACCACACATGGAACGTATAAAGGATGGTGTTAATGAACTTAAGTAACATATATAAAATATTATATTATACTGGAATAGTAATATACCTATGTATCATTTGGATTCGATTCTTTTAAAATAAAAATTAAATGGATGTAGCATTCGTGCGTACGTACGGACTACCGTCTCCACGAACGCGATGAGATTCATTCTCCATCGTATCCATTCAAGTAAAATTATCATTTAATGATTTAAAAATGATGTTTAAGGACTTGATATCATTCTGGATATGAATAAGATACAACAAACATGTCTTACGTAACAAAACATACAAAAAAAAAACAAGTAAGTTAACACCCGAAACAACGATAATACTAAGATATTATTATCAAATCAATATTAAAAGATCATATATGATATCATATTAATATATATGATTCTTGTATAATTTAATAACAATTATTTCACCATTATACAGGAGGTTAACCTACCCCAACCAAGGAAAAGTACAATGTAAGGGATTTTCTTATCTCACTTTCAATTCCGTGAGATTTCCATTGTTTGCCACTAAATTATTGAAAGTGGTGTATTGTGTACTGCCATTTGATATATATTATCATGATTATAGTCATGTTATTCTGTAAATCATTTGGTGGTTATTAACTTTTGGCCATACGACTCAGTTGATTAACGTGGTAAGGGGTTTTCATCTCACTCCTTATTCTCATGAGATTCATGCCATATTGCCACCATTACCTTTTGTGTGGTGTATGTACTGCCCATAATTATATTCTTTGTGTAATACACTCTAATTTATGTGTACTTACATATTCATTGTATGATTCCTCTTTCATGGGTTGTATGTTTCATAAGTTACCAAACTGGTAAGGGTTATTTCACAATCTCTTTATTATCCGAGGTTGTTTATACGTAATAATCTACTGGGATTCCTTTATCATCCACATCCATGTTTTCTTCAAAATGTATTTCTAAACATATTTATTATTTACAAGAATATGGGTTAAATTCATTTATACCCTTGTTTGACTTTTTTTAAGAGGTTTATAAAGGAATCTTTCCGTCGTTTTCAAAACAAGGTCCTTTTTAACCTTTTCGACAGAATTAAGATAAGAATGTTTTTTTAAACTTATACGGCGGGTGCGGTTATTTTCCGCCGTTATAAAATCATCAAAGCTTCCCCTACAAGCTTATAAGAATATTTTCAATAAAATTTTTTATTTTATATGGCTCTTAAATGATTTCAAAAATAGAAAGAGATATTTCTCTAAAAAGTGTTTTGATTTCATCTATGTCAACATCCTTTGATGGATTTTACGCATATTTGAAGTTGATTTATTATGATACAAAACTTCTATATTGAATTGAAGGTTTTGTGATATGTTTGACTATGGATGTGCTATTTTTATACCATTCATAGTTTATGGTGAAATTATTGACATTTCGTATGCTAGATTTAATACGAATGTTTATGTTATGTTTAAACCTTTTCATATGGGAATGCATTGGACTTAATAAGTGATGGGTGGAGCCCTCTATAGCTCCTCGATGCATCGGTAGGTCTCATGAGACAAACTAGTGTCTTGGAACAAGGCCTTGACAAAATCTTCTTTGTAGTCTTGGCACGAGGCCTTGGCTATGTGGTTATGATAGTCTGGCATTATGCATTCCAACATTATGAAAGTGGTTATTAATTTTGCATGTGATTATTCGATTAGTAGAATATCCATGTGAATAAGTAAATGGCATTATTTCATTTTACTTTTGCCATACTATGTTGAAGTTCATGTTTAAAAGGATTTTGTTTTAGTAATTCATTGCCTTAAATGTTTATGCTTATTTTGAATGTTCCGCTATATTGTTATCCTTACTGGGCATTTGAGCTCACCCCTTTTCTATGTTTTATTTTTCCCAGGTAGTGAAGAAGTAAATTATGATTGACTTGCAGGGATATTATGAGGGGTTAATAGCATGGATATGAAGACTTTGTTGTTGTAGTAGTTTTTCACTTTGAAATGTAATGTAAAACATTATGGATATATCTAGTGTTTCCAAGGCTACTAAACCAATCGGTCTTTCGAGATTTGATCTTTCTTGTGATCATGCCAATGTTATGTAATAATGCAACGACTCTGGGTAACTGGGGTCGGGGCGTTACAGTTGGTAGCAGAGGAAGTTTAGTACAAACCTTGGAAGCTAGATTTAGATAAACTCTGATTAGAGCACGTATACCTAAGATGAACTTTGAGGATTAGTATAGAAGAACTTCCTAGAATTTTGGTATTGTAGAGATTTTGTGAGTTTTCCGAGCAATACATCCCGGTCTGGATACGAGCATGTAGAGGCGGCTCTGGCACAGATGTACCTAGGGGTAAAACCCGAAAACACCGCTTTGAGCTAGACTCGAACGGGAACTGGTGCACGACAACGGGCCTTGCTGCACTCTTGGTTACGACACTCCCGGGGGATATGCTTAGGATAACTCTCATTTTCTTACAAATCATTATGAAGGGTTTATGAGTATATACTTCCTCAAAGGAAACATTTTTATGATTATGGATTATATCCATAAATAGTTCAATTTATGTTAAGTGTTTTATAAGTATGGGATTATGTATTTTGATTCATAAACTGATCTAGTTTATGCCATTGTTTAGAAATGGCGCCCGGTAGAAGGAATGAAAACTCCAGAAATGCACATGATCCAAAGAGAAGGAAGGATCATATCTTTCATGGTCTTAAGCTAGAATTGATAAGAGAAATAGTCTCCCATGTATTATCATCATATGAAGAAATAATATCATGTGTTGATAAGATAAGTAAAGAGTTTACTGAGTCATATGGCTTTGAAGGGAAGCAAGAGAAGAAAATGATGGAAGAGAGAAAAATGGATAAAGGGAAGAGGGAAAAGAAGAATTTTCCCATATGTGGTAACTGTGGGAAGAGACACCCTGGAACTTGCCTGAAAGGAATGGGAGTTTGTTATAAGTGTGGAGGAAAAGGGCACAAAGTACATGACTGCAAGGGTAAGAAAATGGTTTCAAATGTACAATGCTTCATTTGCAAGGAGTTTGGACACTACGCGAACCTATGCCCCAGTCATCAGACTATGCCGCAAATGATGCTATTGGATAATAATCAAGTTATGATACTACCACAGATTAAGAGGAATGATTAGAGTTCTTATGTTGATTATGTCAATTTAGTGTTGTATCAACAATGTACTTGTTATAATAATTATGGAGTATATAAGGATTGTACTGCAGTACTATTTCATTAAGGACTTGAGATTGTGTGGAACAAAGAAAAGTGACTCAATATCAGGATAAATTTTTGGAAAATATATGGTTGAGATAAAGATAAACCATAATATGGTTCTGATACCGAGTTAGTGATTTTAGAATAATACATGATTGATTTGGATAAATTATATTGGATATTCTTGACTACCTTGGAACTGATTAATGATCTGTATATTCCATTATTGTTGGGGTTTAAAACATTTTTGGATTGATGAGGTATATCCAGCATTCTATATGGAATAAGGGAGCATGAATGTAATCAATAAGTAATATGGTAATTCAGGATATTTCAGTGTATTAAAAGAATACATGATGAAGGTATTCATATGCAATTACGTGGTAAAAAATATCTACATTATGTTTAACTTCCTTATAAATGTTGGACTGTGAGTTTGGTAAGAAATATTTTGGATAAATTCTAGTTTGAGATTAATTTTGGATTGCCATAAAAGGACAACCCGGAGGTCGGGCGGTAACTCGTCGCGTCCGGCAAGGCTGCAAGACTTGAACCCGCAACCGAAGGGAGACAAGGGTGTATCACCTACCACTGGCCCACGAGATGTCCTGGATTAAATAATGTAGTTTTTTTTAAAAGATCTGGTAGATGAATTATAAATTCATTTATTTTGTAACCCTGTACGAATATTATAAATAGAAATTTTTTTTACGTTCTATTATCTTTTAGAGTGAAAGATGAGTTTGTGGTAGAAATTTATTAATGGATAAAACTCTAATTATAATGTAAGTATATCTCCTTATGATCTTAGCCAATCTCATAAATAAATTCCTCAACATTAATAAAAGGAACTTACAACAAAAATGTTGTCCTAGATGGTACCTTAAATCATCACTAATTTATGGCTTTGGGATTGTTGGCCTTTTCATAGCCATGTTCTCTACCACTCTCCATCATATAATTGATGGTTAGATTTCTCTTCCATATACATATTTTCCTACATGAAACCCTAGTATGTGTTATTTCCTGTAATCTTTATACTTTCCACTCTTTATTTTAAATAGAGGCCTCATTAATTCATTTTTCGATGTGGGATTTCAACTAAGATATTTTGAAACGTCAAAAATGTGTTATCCTAATACCCTATGTTTTGTTGAACCGATGGTATTTCAAATCATCATAGATTGATGAATTTAAGGACATCAATTTTACACTTTTTTGTGATTGAAGACCTCAATCACCACCTATAAATATTTACGTTTTTCCTCCAATTATATGTCTCTAATTGACACCAATGTTCTCCTAATCGAGATCATAATTTGGTGGTGACCCTTTGATTTCTCTTTTCCTCATATTAAGACTAAATTTTAGTAACCCAATTTCCGATGTGGGTTTTCCAACAAATATATTTTCTATTTTCAACCTTTTATTTTTGAAGAACAATTTCAAATTGCGAGGACGCAATTTATTGAAGGAGGGGAGAATGTAACACCCCAAGATTTTATAGTGTGTTATTTCTTCAAAATAATTCAATAACTTTCACTACACGCAACACCAAGTTCAATCGCACCATGACTTACCAAACAAGCTGTTCAAAAGAGGTTATGAATAGTGTTAACTAAATTTTAAACTTTATATAATCCTTATAATTTTAGAATCCATATTATGAGTTTCTTAGACATAATGTAAGAACAAATTCATTTTCAGTATTTCACTTTTACCAAATTTTAATAGTGAACCCTTTTTAGATACTATATTTTAAACTTTTTGACTAAATGGGGACATCAAAAATTTAAAATGAAACATCCCAAGCTTCCACGGTACGCTAGCGTGTGTTGTACGCAACACCGAGTTCTAACACACCGTAACCAATCAAACTAGCCGTTATGAATAGTAATACCTACTTTTTGAAATTATATATATTTTATATTTGAAAATGGACTTCATTTTTGGATTCGGAATATCGAATTTAGCCTAAGGTAAAATTTTGGTACATTTCGGATAACTTTCATATTTTGATGAATAGTGAAAATTACTAAATTTTAATTAAAAACAACTTTTTTAATCAAATTAATTACTAGTGATAAATTATGAATTTGAGTGGTTTTAAAGTATATTTAGAATATATTTTTACCATTTAATATAATTTTGGTCATTGGACATAATTGTACAATTAAACCGAACATAAACAAGTGTCAATCTTTTGATAGTTATTATCTCTTAAAAACACGCTTTTTGTTTTGACAGCGGGAATTAATTTTAAATTAATTTCTGCCACTTCTGTGTTTTGAATTTAGAAAAATGGATTCCATATTTGGAATCAGGATGTTCAAATTGTGTAAATAGGTAACTTTTATTTTTAGACATTTTGAATAATTACTGTGGTAAATATTTTATTTACCATGGTTAAGGGTAAATCTGGTAAATAAGGGTTAAAAAATAATATTATAATAATATAAAATTACCCTAAAACGTGTCCTAACCTTATTGGTGGACACATACCCGACCATGACCATCCTTGGGGCAATTTGGGGACCCCTTTGAGCCACTTGTATGTGGTAGGGACACATTATATTAATAAAGTTAAAATAAAAATAAAAATGGCATAAGCTTACATCTTTTAGAAGAACAATTTTTACATAGGGTTATACATGTTGGATGTTAGATTATAAATATTCATTAGAAATCTAAAAAGATTTCCTACATGATGATATTTTATTT
Organism: Viscum album; assembly: GCA_963277665.1. Taxonomy (NCBI): domain Eukaryota; kingdom Viridiplantae; phylum Streptophyta; class Magnoliopsida; order Santalales; family Viscaceae; genus Viscum; species Viscum album. Next base: position 688,766,427 of record OY728146.1, read on the forward strand.
ATAATTTTTAGACATCAAATAAGTTAAATTATTAATGACATAATAATGATACAATGTTTACCTCATTAATAAATCATTGAAATAAATAATATTATAATGATTAAAATATTATCTAAAACCTGTCCAATTCTTATTGGTTGATGTTATTTAGAATATGATTCATCTTATCTTCGACCTCAATTATTTTTGGACCATTATAAACCGAATATAATTATATTATAAAGTAATACTTTCACTCTTTCCTAAAGAGCCCCTCCTCTCCCTTATAAAAGGAGACCACTTCTACTCATTCCTCACACCTCTCAAGCCACTTGGCTCGTCCAAACTCTGCCCAAATAATCTCCCCACATCCCTCTACTCATCCTTGAAGCTTCCCCTTAGGCAGAAAGCATTTCAAGAAGTCCTTTGGTTCCAACCAAAGTGAGTAACCTAAATTAAAGGTAACGATTTCTCTTAAATTATTTTCATTTATTTTGCTTCTTCAACCCCCAAACTCTTTTTATTTCCTTTCTTTTGTAACAACACCAGTATCCTCAATATACTAGTATGTTGTTATAATAAGGATTCAAACTACACATACACACAACTCCATCTAATGGATGATGAACATAATGTTTCTGTGGATGGAAAACTAACGCCTCACGAAACGATGATTGTTCAAATACATCTTACCGCCTCTCATGGTGGCCATTATGATGGCACTGTAATTAAATATGATATTAATGATATATATTTTATATATAAGCTTCTGTAATTCCATTTTATTTCATACCATTATTCGTTTCATGTTGTATATACATACGATAAATTCATTTGAGGAAGTGCGGACTACCGCCCCCGTAAAATGATATGACTCTTTCATACCACACATGGAACGTATAAAGGATGGTGTTAATGAACTTAAGTAACATACATAAAATATTATATTATACTGGAATAGTAATATACCTATATATCATTTGGAATCGATTCTTTTAAAATAAAAATTAAATGGAAGTAGCGTTCGTGTGTACGTACGGACTACCGTCTCCACGAACGTGATGAGATTCATTCTCCATCGTATCCATTCAAGTATAATTATCATTTAATGATTTAAAAATGATTTTTAAGGACTTTATATCATTCTGGATATGAATAAGATACAACAAACATGTCTTACGTAACAAAACATACAAAAGAAAACAAGTAAGTTAACACCCGAAACAACGATAATACTAAGATATTATTATCAAATCAATATTAAAAGATCATATATGATATCATATTAATATATATGATTCTTGTATAATTTAATAACAATTATTTCACCATTATACAGGAGGTTAACCTACCCCAACCAAGGAAAAGTACAAGGTAAGGGATTTTCTTATCTCACTTTCAATTCCGTGAGATTTCCATTGTTCGCCACTAAATTATTGAAAGTGGTGTATTGTGTACTGCCATTTGATATATATTATCATGATTCTAGTCATGTTATTCTGTAAATCATTTGGTGGTTATTAACTTTTTGCCATACGACTCAGTTGATTATCGTGGTAAGGGGTTTTCATCTCACTCCTTATTCTCATGAGATTCATGCCATATTGCCACCATTACCTTTTGTGTGGTGTATGTACTGCCCATAATTATATTCTTTGTGTAATACACTCTAATTTATGTGTACTTACATATTCATTGTATGATACCTCTTTCATGGGTTGTATGTTTCATAAGTTACCAAACTGGTAAGGGTTATTTCACAATCTCTTTATTATCCGAGGTTGTTTATACGTAATAATCTACTGGGATTCCTTTATCATCCACATCCATGTTTTCTTCAAAATGTATTTCAAAACATATTTATTATTTACAGAATATGGGTTAAAGTCATTTATACCCTTGTTTGACTTTTTATAAGAGGTTTATAAAGGAATCTTTCCGTCGTTTTCAAAACAAGGTCCTTTTTAACCTTTTCGACAGAATTAAGATAAGAATGTTTTTTTAAACTTATACGGCGGGTGCGGTTATTTTCCGCCGTTATAAAATCATCAAAGCTTCCCTTACAAGCTTATAAGAATATTTTCAAGAAAATGTTTTATTTTATATGGATCTTCAATGATTTCAAAAATAGAAAGAGATATTTCTCTAAAAAGTGTTTTGATTTCATCTATGTCAACATCCTTTGATGGATTTTACGCATATTTGAAGTTGATTTATTATGATACAAAACTTCTATATTGAATTGAAGGTTTTGTGATATGTTTGACTATGGATGTGCTATTTTTATACCATTCATAGTTTATGGTGAAATTATTGACATTTCGTATGCTAGATTTAATACGAATGTTTATATTATGTTTAAACCTTTTCATATGGGAATGCATTGGACTTAATAAGTGACGGGTGGAGCCCGCTATAGCTCCTCGATGCATCAGTAGGTCTCATGAGACAAACTAGTGTCTTGGCACAAGGCCTTGACAAAATCATATTTTTAGTCTTGGCACGAGGCCTTGGCTATGTGGTTATGATAGTCTGGCATTATGCATTCCAACATTATGAAAGTGGTTATTGATTTTGCATGTGATTATTCGATTAGTAGAATATCCATGTGAATAAGTAAATAGAATTATTTCATTTTACTTTTGCCATACTATGTTGAAGTTCTTGTTTAAAAGGCTTTTGTTTTAGTAATTCATTGCCTTAAATGTTTATGCTTATTTTGAATGTTCCGCTATATTGTTATCCTTACTGGGCATTTGAGCTCACCCCTTTTCTATGTTTTATTTTTCCCAGGTAGTGAAGAAGTAAATTATGATTGACTTGCAGGGATATTATGAGGGGTTAATAGTGTGGATATGAAGACTTTGTTGTTGTAGTAGTTTTTCACTTTGAAATGTAATGTAAAACTTTATTAATATATCTAGTGTTTCCAAGGCTACTAAACCAATCGGTCTTTCGAGATTTGATCTTTCTTGTGATCATGCCAATGTTATGTAATAATGCAATGACTCTGGGTAACTGGGGTCGGGGCGTTACATAGAGTACAACACAAGGCATCGATTAAATTAAAAATAATATATCTCATTAATTCTCAGGGTGTTATAGAAACAGTATATATCAGCCATAATATACATCATGGAATCAGGGGGAATATAAAAATATATGAAGGAGGTGAGATAAAATTTTCAGTAAGGGTTAGAGTTCATCAGATGCACTATGTATATATTTAATAAATAATATGTGATGTTATAAACTAAAATACATGCCATTTGTATAATCACATGAGATAAGATACACAACCATTGATATTCTACTAGTCGAATAGTCGATGGAATATCAATAACTGATATCATAATGAAGGAATCCATAATACTAGACATCTGAATCATATTGTAATTCTTTTTCCATGAAATCTAAAAAAATCGGTAAGGCCACAGATAAATACTTATCTAAAAAAACGTATAGCACCATCCAAATCCATGTGTTCTTTTTATTACGATAACTATTCATACATCAAGGGGCTATAGCGGGCCCAAAAATCACTTAATAAATAAATAAAATCCTCATATTAATAGGGTAAAACATATAAATAATAATCATTCATATTGAAAAAAATAGTATATGACATTTCAATTCATTAACCATAATCCATGAATGGGATTAGGATAAAACATCCAAAGAAAAAATGATAATAAAATCATCAATAACAATAATATATGGTATCATAGGACATATAAAATACATTAATTACAAACATTAAAATGTATTTTTACCAACCTGAATATACTTTGATATGTGATCATTAAAAAAGATTCAGGAAAATACTCTTTATACTTTTCAAAGTGTCCCATACCACTTGTAAACTATTAAAGCATAATACCTTTGATGAATTAACATTAAATTATACCTATAATACTCTAAGAATATGAATATTCAAGATATAATATATCAATGGTTTGTCTGAAAAACACATAAATAGATAAATTGGTGAACATGGAATATATCTTATAGATGTAAAATTAGGAAAATAAAAACCTAATCAAATGATTCCTTTAATAGACATTATTTAATCTACTGTATAATGGTTTTAAGCATGTAATTAACTTGAAACAGAACCATATCCATAATTATGATATCATATTCAATCCTATTATATTATTTTATCACCTGTTTGTTGATAATATTATATTGTTACCCCTGTTGTGGGTGTTAACTCCTTCATTTACATATGCATGTTTTCTCCTCAAGGCCTTGGATATTTTTTAAAGGATATTTATCGAACATATCCAAAATGATTTAAATGTTATAAATATTATATTTAATCATTAAATTCATTTTTAATGCCAATTTTTAATTTGGGATTTTTAAAATGAATCACATATCATTGTGGTGATGTTTGGCCTTACATACACTAGAGTGATGATACCATGCCCTTAATCAGTGAAAGGATAAAAAAATTATTGTTATATTTTTTTTCAAAATCTATATAATGTAATAATTATCATATAAATCCATTATTTTCACCATTATTCCCATCCATGAAGAGTATTGATGACTGAAATATTACATCACGCCATAGTGAGGGTAAGGCGTACATATGCACATGCAATTCTATAATTTTTCATAGGATGGATTAAAGGTAGAATATGGTTTCCCCATTATAATAATTTCAAATCAGCAAAGAAATTAATTAAGACTTATTCATTTATAATGAAATCAACTCATGAAGAGGATGTATAAAAGAAACAAACATTTACTAATCCAAAAAGGCGATTACCTCTTCTTCAATAGGCTTTATCTATAAATTCTATTAAGGTACCTAGGGTTTTTATTTAGAAGAACCAGATCCTCAAAAAATTAACTAAGGATATTTTGAAGAGAAATATTTTGGATATGGTCGAGCTAGATGACTCAAATTATTATTAGGATATGAGGGGGAGGAACAAAATTATATGTCAGGTGAGGGGCACATTCAAAAATCATCAATATATTGAAAAATAAAAATCATATTCTTGGGAAAATGTATTAAAATTATATTTAAATGAATAAGGGAATCCATTTTAAACCAAATACTATCCTATTTTTTATAATTTAACATTTTATTGAGTTTTAAAACATTTTATAATATATTATTTTTATAAGATATCATTATTTTAAAATTTGATAATATTCATTTAATTTGACTTAAAATAGATCAATACAAAGTGTGAATATGAATATAATTATTTCAAACATCCCTAATTTAATATATATATATATATATAATTAATTTTATACGTTAACTCATCCATAATATACCAAATTATTTTTTAAAAAAAAATATATTATTTTTCTATTAATAAAATAATTAATTAATTTGCATTTAAGAATAATTTTACTAAATTATATAATTACTAAAAAATAATAATAAATTACTATATTTCAAATAATTTCTGATGCACCACATTTGTGTATACATTTTTACATACTTTTTGGAAAATAAGAACTTGTTTTTAGAAATTACATACTGTTTGGTAGATAAATACTTTGATTTTGGTAATCTTGTTCATTTTTATGAGTTTTATGGCCAAATATTCTATACAACGGAGAATTGAGAAAAATTTACAAACTACAAGGTGTGTAATTATACACACACCGTGTACAGTCAATCTCAGACATAAATTGACCAGGACAAGTACATGCCCAAGTAACTAATGTTGGCCCATGCCGTGTTCACACTATACATGTCATGTACACCCTTCTAAAAGTAGTTGGGTGAAGAGAAGAAGTCTACACACCCATGTGGTCGGTTATTAGGGACATTCCATGCTCAACCTACACACGTCGTGTATACCTTTCAATAAGTGGTTAGTGGGTGAAAATGAGACTACGCGCCATGTTTGGTGGCGCTACACACCATGTATATCTTCCAACGGGGCACAACCGTGTTCGATGTCAAAGACAATGTGTCAGGCCTGCTACCAGGGAAGATAACAATGAAAAAAGCACGTTGACAAAAGAAAACGACGCTTACTTTTTTACACATTCCATGTATTTTTATTTCCTATAAAAAGAGGCCTTGCCCTCCGGTTTGGAAATGCGGAATGTGTGAAGAGAAAGGGTTGAAGGTCGAAATGAGAGAAACTCTACATCCATTCTACCACAATTCTACTACTTCACCATTAAACCATTCTACAGATCAGTCAGTCCCACCTCGATGTTTCAAGAAATGACCACATCAGTTTTTGATTATTTTTTTGTTATAATTACCCCTATGTGTAACTAAATAACCAGTGTGTTGGTGTTGTTAGAGATGTAAGAGTTGTAATATAGATTAGTTGTTATAAATGTGTTTGTTATTTTAGATTCTTCTTATTCTTGTTAAATCAAATATTTTTATCACTGAAAATTATGAACCAGACCAAGTGTAGAATTTTCACGGATTCAAAATAGGAATAACAATGTATATTTTCATGACCATTGTATGTACTTGTTGACTAAAAAATGAACTATTCCAAATAAAGAACTATTAAACACTAAAAACTGAACGAAGGTGTTAGTTTCTTCAGCTCTAAATATAATAATACCAGATCAAGGAAAAAATTTTACAAATTAATCCTGGTGTGTTGGGTTATCATGAAAAACACAGCCTCATAAGCAATTTTATTTAATAAAACAACTTCTAATAAATCCCCTACCCCAACACATTTCTCTCTTTTATTTGCATCAAAACCAATTTTCCTATATTTTCATCTATTAATTAAGTAATTTATTAAATAAACTTAAGAACAATTATTCTTTTTATCTAAACATAAATAATCTTCTCTAAATTCCGCACAATTCATGAAGAAAAAAATAAAAATTAATTAAGTAACGAAAAACATAACTTGTTTTTTCCCTGTGGATAGAACCTTTACTTGTATAGTACTGAATAGGTTAAAAATTATTTGGGACACCAATAACATAACTTCAGTGAATTGAATCACCAAATTCTAGTGTCATTTCTGGGGAAGTATGTAATGTTAATTTTTTTTCTTGTTTTAATAATGTTTTTATTAAATTTTAGTGAAAATATAAATCATAAATTCCCAAAAATATAATTTCTAATATCATTTATTTTTATCTTTATTATTCCACATTTATTCTTGTTGTGTTTTGTATTTTTCTGGTCATTACGTGTATGACCTGCTACCTCACACATTCCTTGAATGTAGAGTCATCATGGTTTCTTCCCAATAGATCCAGAGATCAAACAAACGCTTTTGAGGTGCAACCACACACTCATGACTGAGAAAAATCACAACAATCCCATAGTGCAGAACAAGGAAGGAAATCTAGCTCTTGTCCAAGTAGTTGGACAACCATTAGGACTGAATGTCAATCAAAACGAGCAAGCTCCACTTTCTCTTGTGTATGGCCCGCAACAGCTCCAACAATTCCAATAGGAGTAGATGTCATTTTTACTCCTACTCTAGGGTTCGTACTATGCCCCTCAAGAACAACAATACATGTTGGATTGAATACCTCAACAACCACCTCTAGGACATACTCTCATGAAGTACGGTTTTCCATCTATCCACGGAGCAGAAATGGGCATCGTCTGTCCATCGGTGCATGTCCAACACTTCGAAATCAAGCCTTGTATCATATTGCTAATCTATAACACCATTCAATTAGGCATCCTTCCCAACGAGGACCCAAATTCCAATATCTCCAATTTCTTGGAGGACTGCGACACATTCCACTACCATAGTGTGCCCACAAATTCCATTTGTCTTTTCATATTCCCCTTCTCTCTAAGGGATATGGAGAAAGGCAAGATTAATGGATTTCCGCAACAATCTGTCCTCACCTGGGAAGAGAACGCCCATGTGTTCATGTCTAAATACTACCCAACCTCGAAGACATCAACTCTGTGGAACGAAATCCACAACATCCGGCAACATGAATCATAGTCATTGCACAAATCATGGGAGCGCTTCAAGGAGATGTTGGGATAATTCCCACAATATGGACCCTAACATTGTATGTAGGTCCAATCCTTTTATGGAGGACTGACGATGAATAAAAAATCCATAGTGGTTACTAATCTAGGAGGAACAGTAATGAGGAAATCCCTAGAAGATCTTTTCAAACTTCTGGAAGACATGTCTTCCAATATCTTCCAATGGAGTTCGGAGCCGGGGCACATAGAAACGAGGTATACATAACATTGACTCAAATACTATAATTACTACCCAATTGGATGTTGTGTTCAACATGATCGATGCACTCAATTTGAAGGGTGCATCCCATGTACATACGAAAAACCCTCCAACGTGTAGAGAATGTGGTGATAACCACATCTATGGAGAATGCCTGCATTCTTCTAGAGGCCCTTCAAGAAGAGAGGTCAGTTATGATTCCCAAAACCATGGGCCAAATCACTTCCAGTAGTACCAGAACTTGGCATGGAGTGATCAACAAAAAATAGGATGGGGCCAACATTTCTAGAATCCTCCGCCCTAATGACTACCCGTCTAAAACCATCCACCTTATCGAAACTAGTACCCAAGGAAAAAACAACCCAAATAGGGATTTTATCAGCATCAAGGGAATAAAAACCCTCGCCCATAGCATCCTCGATAGCCACCACTTCCACCAGCTCCACAACCACCTCAGCATAAGAACACCCCAAGGTTAGAGGATCTTATTTCCAAATTTATATCTACTACTGAGACAACGTTCATAAATCATGAGGCTTCAATTCGAGGCCTAAAGAACCAAATTGGATTGTTGGAAAACCAACTCTCGGGGAGGAAACCTGGTACACTACCAGGTAACACTGAGAAGAACCCGAGGGGGGAGGCTCATGTTGTCACACTACGGAGTGGGGAAGAGCTACAATAGAACCAACAAGCCTATACTGGTACATCTACACCCCCTATTGATGAAGAAAGTACGGATACAGACCTCTCTTCATCCAAAGACTAGGGAAGGAGGATTCACAGAATAAATGTAAGGATATTGTCAAACACATTGATCCCACCTTACCCTTCCCTGAGAGAATGAAGCAGATAATGATGGACCACTAGTTCATAAAATTCATTTATGTGTTCAAGAAGCTACCAATAAATATTATATGTGAAGATCCACTGACGCAAATTCCCACTTTTTTCCAAATTCATGAAAAAATTCCTCTCTATGAATGAAAGATGGACGATCTGGTAACCATTTCCCTAACCAAGTAGTGTTCTGCAGTCATCCAACATTCAATTCCTCCCAAAATCCATGATCCAGGTAGCTTCACTATTCTATGCACTATTTGACCATGTGAGTTTGGGAAGGCCCACTGTGACATATGGGTTAGTGTCAAACTCATTCCCCTCAGAGTTTTCAAAAAGCTAGGGCTCAAAAACCTGAAGCCTACCTGAGTAGCCCTTCAGCTTGCTAATTGATCCATCAAATATCCCAAAGGGGATACATTAAGACGAGCTGGTCAAGGTGGGTAGGATGATCCATATCGCAAATTTCATCATCCTCAACATGGAGGATGACTAGGAGGAACCTATCATTGTGGGAAGTCCTTTCTAATCAATTGGGAGGGTACATATCGATGTGCACCAAGGGGAGCTAATTTTCTAGTTAGGAGAAGAGAGTCCCTCTATTAATGTCCTCAAAGCCATCAAGCATGCATCATTTTCTGAGCCTGAGTGATGTTATGTTTTAACCACCCTGGATGATTTATAGAGTGAAAAGGGGATACTTTGGTATATTCTTTTACTTCAGATAACTTGATCATTCTAGACCTTCCTATGGAAGAAGTTCTAGAGTAATTGAAATTCCAAGAAGGCCAGGGAGGCCATTATTGGAAACGTGAAGTTGTTCTTGATAGTCTGTACCAGGAAAAAAAGTAGGAAGATTCACTTCTGTAGGTTTTAAAATGGAGGAAGAAATATATTGGGTGGAAAATTGTATATTTGAAGGGCATTATCCCTACCATTTTCACCCAAAAGTGCTTCTTAAAGAAGGTTCCAAGCAATCTCAGCAACCATAGTGCCTCATGAATCCCCCCACTAAGGAAGTTGTAAAAAATAGGTGATTATGTTGTTGGATGCAGGAATAATTTATCCCATCTCAGATAGTCCATGGGTGTGTCCCCTACAATTGGTACCCAAAAGGGGGGGTAACATAGTGATTTCAAATGATAAGAACGATCTCATCCCCATATTCACTATCACGGGTTGTACAGTCAGTGTAGACTACCGGAAGCTGAATGATTCTATGAGGAATGATCATTTACCCATGCCCTTCACGGATTGGATAATAGAGAGACTAGCTAGGAAAAACTTTTATTGCTTCTTCATCACCTATTCCGGCTACAACCAGATTTCCATTACTCTAGAGGATTAGGATAAAAGAACATTTATTCCCCCTATGGTATGTTTTCTTACTGAAATATGCCTTTTGGAATGTGCAACGCCCTCGCCACCTTCGAGTGATGTATGTTGGATATATTACATGACATTGAAGAATGGATCTTGGAGGTATTCATGGATGACTTTTCTATTTATGGAAACTCTGATACAACTTGTTTGTAGCACCTAGAGCTAGTTTTGGAAAGATTTGAAAACTCTAACCTGGTTTTGAATCGGAAAGAGTTTCATTTCATTGCGCACAGTGGCTTCTTCCTTGGCCACAAAATCTCAGTGAAGAGGATAGAGGTGGAACCAGTAAAGATAGAAGTCATTTCACAACTTCCTATTCGAACATCCGTCAAATCCATCCACAACTTCATGGGGAATTCCGGTTTTTATAGGAAGTTTGTCTGTGACTTTTAAAAAATAGACCTGACCCTCACCAATCTTCTGACCAAGAATGCCATATTTTTTATTGATGAGCCATGCACCATATCATTTGATCACCTAAAGCAACACATGGTGGAAGCTCCAGTGATGATCTCTCCTAACCAGGATGAAAAATTTTATGTAATATGCGGTGCCGGCAACTATGAAGTGGGAGTAGTTTTGGGCCAGTGGCTTGATAGGATTTTCCAACCAATATATTATTCCAGTAGGATGCTCAATGAGGCACAAATTAATTACACCACCACAAAAAGGGGATTTTTCAGTGGTGTTTTCATTTGATAGGTTATATTATTACTTTGTACGATCTAATGTTATTGTTTATACTGGCCAGGCAGCACTAAAGTACCAAAATAACAAGAAATTCTTGAAGCCCTGATTGATCCACTTGATGCTCCTCCTACCATAATTTGATCTGGATATCCATGACAAAAAAGGGAGTGAAAACGTTGTTGCTGATCATCTCTCTTGCTTAGAGCTGTCTCATTTGGAGAAAAGTAAGATTGAAAGATCAGACATGATTTCTGTAATGAGCACAAATTTTCATTCAACGAAACACCTAGACCTTGGAAAATGATATTTCTAATTTTTCTATTACATGATCTATTCTATCTGACCTCACATTCCCGTAAAGGAATAGGTTTCTCTCTGATGTTAAGAGGTTATTATGGGAAGATCCTCTTCTATTATAATTCTATGGATATGGGGTGATCTATCATTGCATCCCTGAAAATGAAGTTGATTAAGTCATGAAATGTCTTCATGCCTCTCCAGTTGGGGGAAATCATGGCCCTGACCGTACGATAGCAATGATCATGGAATCTGGGTTTTTTCTGGCCCACCAGGCATAAAGATGCATGGGATTTTGTTTTCTATTGCGATCGATTCTAGAGAACTGGTAATGTGGGATATAGATATGAGATTCCCAAGTACCCTATCCTGGAGGTTTAAATTTTGGACATCTGTGGCATAGTTGACATGCGTCCCTTTCCCCCATCATTCAGATACATTTAGATCCTGGAATGCATCGATTATGTCTCCCTGTGTAGAGTTCCCCATGTACTGATAAGAGACAGAGGGTCCCACTTCAACAACCCACTGATGAGTGGAATAATGTCAATGTATGGAGTAAAGAATCATATGGTGATTCCATATCATCCCCAGTCCAATAGAAAAGTGGATATCTCTAACCAATATCTGAAGTAGATCTTGGAAATAACAGTCAACACGTCGAGGGAAGACTATTATAATAATTTAGACAATGCTTTGTGGGAATATCAGACTGCTTTTAAAACACCACTGGGAATGTCCCCGCTCCTCCTCATCTATGGTATGTCATCCCTCTGCCAGTAGAATTTGAGCATAAACTATACTGGGCCATTAAGGCCCTGAATTTCGATCTGAAGGAAGTTGAAGAGAAGCAAAAGTTCCAATTGTCTAAACATGATGAAATCATATTAGAGGCACATGAGAATGCCAAGAAATATAATGAGAAGAAAAGATTAATTCATGACCGGATGATTTCATGAAAATATTTTCAACCCGGTGATCAGGTACTTCTCTTTAACTCTCATCTTCTATTATTCCCATGGATGTTGAAGTCACAGTGGTCTAGACCATTCCATGTGATACGGGTATTCAATCATGGAGCGTTTGAAATTTATGTAGTGGATGGTTAACCATTCAGGGTAAATATACATCGTTTGAAATCTTACTATCCCATGGGCGACATAGTGGTAACATTGTCCACCAAACAGCATAGGTAGGAAAAGTTAAGTAGGTCGAGCCAACAACCTAAAACAAAGGTGCTTCCTTGAAGGAAAACCAGCGGATACATTCCGTGTACCACCTATATACATGAGGTGTACTTATTCCTTTTCTTTTAACTGCTAACTATTATAAATATAAAGCGTTAAAATGTAATAAAAAGGGATGATTTCAGTACTGATGGTATGGTCACTGGAGTTTTTCTGAGCGGTCACAAGTTCGAATCTCTCCTGACCTACCTTCAGCACGGGGTTCCACCTTTTTCTCCATGTGCTTTCTTACATGGTGTGTGTTGTGGTTTTTCATATATATATATATATATATATATGTCTGTGTGTGTGTGTGTGTGGGTGTGTGTGTGTGTGTGTTTCGAAGAAAACACATGGTGGGGATGGATCGGTTGGCCATGATCGTAACCTGGTTTCAAAACACCTGGGTTCGAGTACTGAAAACTGCCAAATTTCCATCATTGGCCCGTTTTAATAAACCCACATAGCGTGTATTTCGATATAAGTCACTTGTGTCATGTTTTACTTCTAAAAACTGAAAATATTTTTCACATAAAGTAATTCATGTAGGTGAAGATGGCAAATTGGCAGAGGCTCAGCCCTGGATCCAAAAACCCGAGTTTGAACTCGGCTAATCTACCTGCTTTATCCTTTTTTTGTGTAATTAAAAACCACATGCCATGAATTTAAATTCATATGATATAGCATATGCTTGTTTATAATAACTACATTTACATAATAAATATGTGAAGTAGTAAAACCTTTTCATCAATTTTTGAGGGCTTTCGTTCGGAGTGACCGATCACCGGTTCGAACCTCATCCCAAGCACTGGTCCAAAGGTTGTACTTCTCTTTTTCCAATTATAGAACACATGAAATGTATTCCCTGATACATTAAGTGTATAGTTTTAATTTTGATAAATTATGTATATATGTGTATATCTATTTTTATTATTTTAATTATTATTATTAATTATTATATGGTGTACTATAATAATTATATATATATATTAACATAAAAAATCAGGATGCATGGCATGTACTCTATTGTACACGACGTGTACCTCAGCTATAAAAGCTGTAGACCACCCATCTTCTGCCTGTCTCTCCTGGAGCTCTCACCTCTCCATGTTTCATCTCTTGGACGACACTCAGCCAAAACTTTCTCAAATACACTGATTTAAGTTGTTCTACCTTCCGATTTCTACTACATTGTGATCCTCAGTCCTGGTACGCCCAACAAAATCCATTATTTCATATTTTTAGATGCCTTTAGGGTAATTGGTGGATCAGACTACCATTCAGATTTCGTGATACATATGCATTAATTGATGAACACAAACTGTGTAATTTTTTACATGTCCACACAATGAATGCTTCACAATTTGAAAATACACGGTGTGCATGTTTGGTACACACAGTGTTCCATCCCCTATCGTGCCCGGGTACCTTCATCCCACGACCACACAAACCATGTTCACGTACATGGCATTTCTATTTGTTACACGTCGTGTACACCATTTATTTTTGACAGCTCATTCCAAACACTTCACACAGCCATTTACGCTTTGTTCTTGAACACGTTTTGTTGTATTCTCACACGGTGTGTCCTGTATTATTAGACCTACTTACATGATGACTGTGTCTTTGAAAACACATGACCAGGACCACTTTGGATGAATACGATGTGTATGTTTGGTAAACGCTATGTCTCCTTCCCTGGTCTCATATGCTCACTCAGCATGTATGTCCAAAGAACATGGGATTCTAACATGGTTTTAATATACACCGTGTACTTTGGAAACACACACTGTGTACTTTTTTATTTTCCAGTTTTCTCACATTTTCTTCTTTTCATTTTTCTTTTTTTTCTCTATTTTTTTGTTTTTCATTATTTTTTAGGGTATGGAAGATAGAGACCATTCACTGGGGAAGTGTCCTGGCTCTGCCACTGAGGTCGAGAGGCCAATATTTTGTCGGATCTGGATCCAGCATGTGATGTCACAAGATTCGGACCATTCGGATCTGGCTCCCCCGCTAATGCACCTTCTCCTCCTTCTCCACCCTTTCTGGTTTCCCCACCCCCTTATTCTGAACCCACTTCTTCTATCTGACATTCTTCTATTCCATATACCCTCCCCTTACCTCTTCACCCTCAATAAATCTCTCCATTTCCCTCCACCTAGCCACAATGGGGAATCACTACATTCGTCTCGATCGACTTCAAGACTAACTATAGAATATTTTGGGGACTTTCCTATAGCATCATGGTATCGCAGTACCCGCACCACCTATCTCTACCTCAGTTACTGCCCTTCTTCTGCGGTTCCACCTCCCCTTACTCCACTAGACACAAATTTAGTTCTCCTATCCATTATGGGCCCAGCTTCTGCCACCACTACTACCAGTCCAGTGAGTGATGTCGAGCTTCCTCTTCTGAGTCCAGCTCCAACGAATCCTACTTCTACGGCTTCTCTTCTGAGTGAAGATTCTGAACCTCCATTTGACACACCTCATGATCCTTCTCTACCGATTGTTTTTTTACTAGATGATTCCTATTTTGAGGAGAAACCCTGAATTTTTTTCAAACACATGTTTTTAATTTTATATCTATTTTTGATATCTTGTTCCAAGGTATGTTATGTATGGTTACATATTTATCACCTCAGGACCATCATAGGCACTCTGGAATGAAATGGACTATCCTTCTCTGTCACTCCTCATATTTCTTGGCCTAGACCTGAGGGAAGTAATGTTTTTTCATGTTTTCCGGTGTTTTATTTTCTTTTTTGGTTTACCGTTTCCCTTACTTCCCCTCATTCTAATCCACTGCTGTGTCTCTACATTCCCTTATTTACTTTTTGTTGCACTTGGTGGACCATGTGTGATATTATGTATGGGGGCGTCTCTCAAACAATTTTGCCTTTTCCCTAATCATCATTCTAGGAGACAACATTAATGGATGATCTGATTGAAAATGAGAAGACATTTTGGTTAATAAAATATCTAAATAAAAAAGTTGATGGTGTGAAATTTTTAAAAGTTTCATTCTTATTTTGGGTCTTACGTGTTTTAAAATGATTGATGATATAGTATAAATTAAAACTTGTAATCCTTGGATAATTACACCAATTGGACTAATCAATTATATGCATGTCACAACTGGATTTCCTCGTTATTAATTTTTCCCACTCCCGAGAGATATTTTTAACCATTTTTTATATTCATTCTAATTCTCCTTTTCTTGAGATATTCTCAGGATATACATAACTACCAACATATTCATGTTTTCTTTTCAAAATATGAGGAATTTTTGAATTATATTGAAATTATTGAGGCATTAAAATGTT
The DNA here is from genome assembly GCA_963277665.1 of Viscum album. Classification (NCBI taxonomy): domain Eukaryota; kingdom Viridiplantae; phylum Streptophyta; class Magnoliopsida; order Santalales; family Viscaceae; genus Viscum; species Viscum album. The sequence continues at coordinate 688,782,354 of OY728146.1, forward strand.
TTAACCCATTATTTTGAGACCTAACTTACATATTATCTTTGTGAAGACCCTATAAACAATGAATAGCCTTTATATGAAGCCATATTACTAGCCAATTTCCCTTCCAACCCAAATTCGTTTATGATTTTGCATGATTATTCACTTGAGTTTCAAAGAAGGGATTGGAAACACAAGGATTACTTTTGTTAATTGTCGTGGAATTGTGTATAGGTGAGAGCCTCCTGATCTTTTTGGAAGAAGGGGCTCCAAACCTCTTTTTGTGGAAATTCTAAAAGGCCCCTTATCTTTAAAATAAAACGGTACAGACAAAGGGACCTTATACTCACTTGTTGGTTTGTGAACCATACCCAACTAAAGGAGATGGTGGTGATGAGATCATTTGAAAGAGTTTGATGGTGATTATTTTTTACATGATCTTATCATTGAATATAATGAATTGTTATTTAAAAATTTAGCCTCATTTTACAAGCCACTGAGTTATTTTTCACATATTTACCTACCATCTTTTCTTGATAGAATCATCTACTCATTATTGAAATGTCCTCATGATTTTTGTAAATCAATATTCGGAAGTAGAGAACTAGATTTCTTGCAAACTTATGGATACAATGTATATATATTTTATTATTAATAACTATAATTTAAAGAAAAATAGTTTTTATTATATAATTGGTGAGATAGATCATCATGTGTATTGTTTATTTTTGAATGTTTGGAACATGTTTTAAAAAGGGATGAAAAAAGAAAAGGGAATTATATATGAGGCATGATTTGAATATCTCCTAAATTGAAACTATTTTGTATATTTTTATAATTTTCTCCTATGGCTTATTATTTAAATTTATGATTAAGTGAATTCCTTCATTTTATAATATAGACTCTCTTAATTAGATGTTGAGATTTACTTGAGGGCAGGTGAATGAATATGTATGGGGGAGTCTGATGCACCCAACTCGTGTATCAATTTTTACATACCTTATTGAAAATAAGATCATGTTTTCATAAATTACTTACTTTTTAAAGTTCAAATATTTGATCTTGGTAATCTTGGTCATCATCAATAGATTTATTTCCAAATACAAAAAATAGGGGAGAATTGAGAAATATTTACAAACTACATGGAGTGTACCTATACACACCCCGTGTATATTAAAACTTAGAACCTGATTGACCAGGACAATTTCATGCCCATGTATCTAAAAGCTTGTACATTCCATGTTCAAACAAAACACACCATGTACATCCTTCTAGAAGCAGTTTCCGGATGAGAAGAAGACTACATGCCCATGTGTTCGGCTGATGAGGACACGCCGTGTTCAACCTACACATGTCGTGTATACCTTTCTAGATGTTTTTTGTGGTCGAAAAATTATACTACACGCCATGTCTGGTGGCGCTACCCATTTTGTATATCTACCTATCTGGTGGCATCATGTTCCAAGTCAAAGATGGTGTGTTAGGCCGCCCAACAGCGAAAAAACAATGACAAAAGCACATTGACAAAAGTACACATCGTGTACTTTTTCTTAACATCGTGTAATTGTATTTACTAAAAATAGAGGCTTGGCCTCCAATTTGGAAAATGAGAATGTGTGGAGAGAAAGGGTTGAAGGTCCAAACGACAGATTCTCTGCATCCATTCTAAAACTATTTTACTACATCACCATTCTACCGTTCTATTGAACAGTCACTCCCTCCTCGATGTTTCAAGCATTGATCATATCAGGTATTAAGGATTTTTTGCTTATCATTACCTCTATGTGTAACAAAATACCCAATGTGTTTGGGTTGTGGGAGCTGTAAGAGTGGTAATATAGATTAATTTCTATGAATGTGTTAGTTCTTTTAACTTCTTATTCTTCATAAATAACTTCAACTTATCCCTAAAAATTTTGAACCAGACCAAGGGTATAATTTTCATGGATTCAAAAGAGGAGTAACAATGAATATCTTTATGATCATTGTGATTATTGTTTGACAAAAAATGGACAAAGACAAATAATGAACTGTTAAACACTAACTACTGGACCAAGGAGTTAGTCTCATCAGCTCTAAATATAAGTTTATCAGATCAAGGAAACATTGTTACATATTGAACCCAGAGTGTTGGGTTATCATTAACAACCGAACTTCATAATAAATTTTATTTAATAACACAACTTCTCTTAAATCCATAACCCCAACACATTTGTCCCATTAATTTTCTTAAAAAAAATTCTCATTTTTTCTTCTATTCATTAGGTAATTTATTAAAGAAACATATAACCAATTGTTCTTTTTATCCAGTCATAAAAATATTACTCTTAATTAAGCACACTTCACTAAGAAAAAAATAAAAATTAGTTAACTAAAGACAAAAAAACATCTTTTTTCACTGTGGATCGACCCCTTACTGGTACTATACTCGTTAGGGTAAAAATAATATGTGACACTGATTGCATACCATATGTGAAACGACTCGCCAATTTCATTTAGATAATTATTGATATTCTGGTTCATACATATCTTGATTTTGTACCTCTTTGGAAACATTATTGATATGAAATACAATGATTGTGACATTTTGTAACTATAATTGATGTCAAAATATATTTTTTTTTCATGGAATCGTTTCCATAAAAAACTCCAAATTGATTCTAATGTGATATGGGTGGATTCATAATTATCCTATTATATTTATAAATTATTAAAACACGTTCCTACCCATATATGTTGGCTTTAACTCTATTTTAAACCCCATAACTCATATCGTGACAACAATTATTTTTACTCGTTGAAGGTTTATACAATTACTGTAAAATTATAAAATAACCATTAAAGTTTCATTAATTATAATTTAATATTTATCAAACAAAGTTGATGTAATTTTATATTTTTTTTGTATTATATATCATGTAATGATAAATTATGTATTTTAAAAAATCATCAATGTAAATTTTGGAACAATTCATTGCATCTATTTTTAAAAAATAACAATATAGAAGCTAAAATAGAACCAAATCCTTTAATAAGTCCTTGATATATATTGGTAATATATTAAACTCATGTATGAAATTAATTATATCTTGAAAAATTTATCTTCATATTCTTATTAACATTTATTTGATATGTCCATTAATGAAAAATTTATTGTATCATCATTGTGAAAGACTTTAGATAATTATTTAATTACTAAAAACAAAAAAAACATAACATGTTGTATATAATCAATTTTTCGTTCATATAAATATTTACATTCAAAGCTATATAATGAATAAAAATATATAAAAAAATTGATACTTATTAAAAACATGAGTATGACTTATTTCAATTCCATTAATATAAAATACAATCAAATCCATATAGACATACAAGAGTCTTGAGGGGCCATAAAATTTGTCCAAGGATTATTTTAGTATACACTAACTTGTCCAATAAAAATTATAAATGTTTTTGGTTAATTATATAATACATATAATAGTATTTTTAGACTTATTTACCAGATTTACCCTTATCTGTTGTAATTAAGAAAATAAAAAAGTTAATATTCATATTATTAAAAAATAAAAAAATCACATTTACTAAATTTTGACCTTAGGATTCCAAATATGCAATCAATTTTTCAAAATTCAAAAGAATACAATTGTGAAATATTAAATTAAAAATATTCTCATTGACGTAATGCTAAAAAAATTAATGTGAAATATTGAAAATATTGAAATGATTTTATATCCAAATTAATTGTGAAACTGATTAGAATTACCTAAATTAGATTGAACAATAAATTTTTATAATTATGAATGAAAAAAATTAAAAATTAAAATTAAAAGTATAAATTATTAAGATGAAAATGTTATTTTCAATTAAAATGTAATATTTAATCACTATTTGTCAAAATATAAAACATATATGGAAAATACCATAAATCATATAATTTAAATATTTAAATTGTTAATTAAAAAATAATGTATATTTTTTTAAAATAAAATTTACAAAAGTGTCACAAACTATGTTTAATACAAGTGCACAATCAAAACGGGTAAAAATCTTTTTATATAAACACATACTTTATGCGTAAAAATGAATTTGTTCTTGTATCCTTTTTTGGAAAAAAATAAGAAGAATGTTAAAAATTAGATTAATTATATCATATATATATATCATTAATATACTCCAAAAAGTAATATTTGTTTATTTTGTTGGTATAAAACATCTTATGTACATTTTAATAGTTTATATTATATAAAATTATTTATATAAAATTATTTTTATATTCATTTCTAATTAATTGGATTCCAAATAATACGATAACAAAATTTAATAAGTTATTTATTCTTGTTAATATTAACCAATTTAATTTTTTTGTGATAATTTCATTTTTAAAATTAATATTAATAGTATATCATGGTTCGTTTATGCTCAGTGAACTGTTTAAAATATGCTATCAAAGAGATTAAATTTAAAAAGATAAATACCATAAAATAATAGAGTGTTATAGAAATAATAGTAACTCTCATGTAAAATATTTCATCAAAGGATATCTTCCTTGAGCTCCCCTATCTATCCCCTCTATGAAATGTAAAAAACTCTCTCTTAGTCGCTCATCATGTCAAGGACAAAATGCTGTCAAATACGGTGGTTGACCTGCCATCACTGAATCATGTTCCTTAGTCTATTCCTAAGGCAAATAATCTTCTTGGACCTCTGTAGTATCATCCCAACCGTTAAGGGTCTCATACTATGCTTTTTCCAACAACACCACATCACTTACCACTTGATGTTCAATTAGAGACCATCTTGGTGGAATCCATAAGAATACCAATACACGGTATGCCATCCATTATAACATATATACATATAACACATAAATGGAAGTTATTAACATGTATGGAATCCTCACAATTATTTCCCCTTCCAATTTTAACCTTATATCATGAAATATTGGACTCATTGCCTCCAATCCATCCATATTAGATCCAAGCATCAAATACGCCTTGGGCCATGCCCATCCTGATGAAGCATGTTACCTCAATATGACAACCATGTTTCCAAAGCTGGTGATCAATATCTCCCCATAAAATCAAATATTCCTTATCTAATAATATCTAGTTCCATATATATAGGCTTCACATATCTCATGAATTTTATATCAATAAAAATGCATATATATAATTTAAACATCCAATGTGGTTATTGAGAAAATGTTATAAAACCATTTGTTATACCCAGATAGGGGACAAATATTTTTCATTTCAATACTAGGATAATGAAAAATTGTCTTAATAGGTAAAAATTACATTAATGTAAACTACTATAGGTGTAAATCCAAATCAACTATCAAAAGAGATAAGAAAAACAATTAATTCCCAACCAAGGAAAATTGGTTTATACCAAGTACATGGTGCTGTAGGAACCCAAATATTAGGAATAAACAGAGGTAGTAAGATAATGAAATACATAAAATAAAATCCCAATTATTCCATTTTTAATTCCCCATCCAAGTTGTACACCCTAATAATGCTTCAAGATGAGTGCCACATGACCTTAAGCAGCCTCCCCAAATTTAAAAGGATTTATACTAGTAGTAAGGATGTGAATAGTTTATAGTGAGGAAAATATATCCTCATTTGAGGATATAATAATATCTTACAAAAATATCGATATGTTGAAAGAATTAAAAGAAATACCTCAACCTGTAACCCACCCATGGAAAAAAATAACAATAACCGGGACCAACAAAATCATAATCAACAAGAGAAGCGACAGGAAATAAACAAAACAAACATTCCAATTATTTATCATAAATCTAATACATGCAATACATGTAAATAATAGTAACAGGGTCTCCCATGTCCCACAAGTAGTATATACATATATGTATATTTCATAACATCAAATGAAACTAAATAGAAACACCATCTATTATAGGAACCTCATGGTCCTCTGACATCCATCTTATTCCAAATTAAACACTAAGATCTTGCTCTGTAGCTCCGATAGTGTAGAAAACGTTTTTTACGTCGGTTATTTTTTATTTTTTACGTCGGTTTCTAGCCGATGTTAATATGTGCGACGTTATAAATAAGGTTTTTGACATCGGTTATTTAAAAACCGACGTAAAAAACATAAAACCATGATGTTTATCACGTTTTTTATTTTAGAACCGACATGATAAAGAAAATGGGAAGTGTTTATCACGTCGGTTATTTGACAACCGACTTGATAAAAGGCCTGGAAAATGGTTTATCACGTCGGTTATTAAACAACCGACATGATAAACAGGGGCGAGGGGTGTTTATCACGTCGTTTCATATATAACAAACATGATAAACTGGGATGAGGGGGGTTTATCACGTCGGTTATATAAGAATCGACGTGATAAACCGGGGTGAGCGTGGTTTATCACGTCGGTTCTTATAAAACTAACATAAAAAACCTTTATCATGTCGGTTATTGAATAACTGACGTGATAAACCATTGTACAAGCCTTTTATCACGTCAGTTATTGAATAACTGACGTGATTAACCATTCTCCAGGCCTTTTATCATGTCGGTTATTAAATAACCGATGTGATAAACCATTCTCCAGGCCTTTTATCACGTCAGTTATTAAATAACCGACGTGATAAACCCAATTTTTTTAAACAGAATATTTTCCTCTTCTCTCCACCAGAATCAACCAGAAAAGAAATCAAGAAACCGTACCACAAAAACAGAAGTAGATCAAAATTAATCATGCACATATATAACATATAAAACATACCCCCTAGACAGCCCCCACCCTCATTTATACCCCATGGACAGCCCTCCCCCACCTCGTTGGAGACCTCACCCTCATGTATACCCCCTGGATATCCCTCCCCCACCCTGTTGGAGCTCCCACCCTCATGTATACCCCTTGGACAACCCTCCCCCGCCCCATTGGAGCCCCCACCACACTCCTGGACTGCCCCCCGACCCCCGGACACCCCCAAACACCCCTCGACAACCCCCCACCCACCTGAACAGCACCCCCTCACCCCCTCACCCCACTTGACAGCCCCCACCACACCCTTGGACAGCCCCAAACACCCCTGGACAACCCCCCACCCCTGGACAACACTCCCACACCCCTAGACCGCCTTCCCACACCCCTGGACATCCCTGCCACCCCCCAGGACTGTCCCCCACCCCACCGGACAGCCCTCCCAGACCGCTGGACACCCCCAAACCCCACTGAACACACCCCCACACCCTTGGAACCCCTCCCCCACAGACCCAAATCTATACCATAAAAACCATCAAAAGTAGACCAAAATGAGAAGTAGAGAAAAATTAAACATTCACTTATAAAACATTCAAAACATACACTCTCAACTTCAAGAAAAACTAAATCCAACCTAAACAACTACCAAATACACAATTAAAATAACAATATTCAAAATTACATTTTACATTACAAACAACTAAAATTCAATCATACCTGTAAAATAATTTGACCACTCCACTTGTACGTGTTTGATGTCTTCAGAAGTATAGGGTTGAGGGTCATCAAAAAGCTACAAATGAAAAAGAAGATAGTTAATGTGTATAATGAATAAATCAAATTGAAATATTATGGCAAAGTTTAAGGGGAAATCGTACCAGGTCAAAATTCACAACTGTCCCAGTTGTTATTATTTCATACATAAATCTTAAGATATAATATATGCATTCGATGAAGCCTTGTTGTTCATGACAATTCTGTTTGAATGATTATAAATTCAATATATTATTTTTATGTAATAAATCAAAAAGTACAAATTATAAATGGAAATTTACCTTCGCATTTACATATTTGATCTTTTCATTTCTTTTCTTTGTGTTTTTTCGAAAGTAGGTCCATGCACTGTTAGAAAATAATAAAAATGGGGTAAATTTAAAATTCATTATAATATATAAAACTATTGAGAAATTGAAACTTACTTTTCCAATATATTCTTAAAACTTTCCCACACATCACCATGAACAGAGCATATCCAATAAAGAGCTTTCTCCCTTGGGAAAAAAATCCCTAACATCCAATGATCACTGATAAAAGGAAATTTAATGTTAGTGGTTTTTTATGTTAAAAGATAATTAACTCTTTGAGAGAAATGTGTTTCATACCTCTCATGAAAAGGCATCATCCAACATTGTGTGATTATATTCTTTTCAAATATTTCAGCAATATAAACCATTCTTTGTTACTCATTCAATGCACATGCTTTAGGGGAAATCAATTGCGGGTCCATGAATCCATATACTTCTGTCAGCTCATTCCTCTCACCAATTTTATAAAGATACCTAATACAAAACATACATAAGTATACATTTTTAATAAATATAACGCAGGAAAAAGGTGTTAATACTTACATGGAAAAAATTTGCACCACGTTGATGCCCAAATTATCTCCAGTAACAAGCTCCATGAAATCAGTTTTTGTAATCCCCACACTTATTTCACGTCCAAAAACATGAGATTCCATTGTAAACTCATAAAAACCCAATAAAAAATGTGAATATCTTGACAATCTGTCAAGACCACTGGAATCTGTATCTGATGTCATAGCCTGTTGTCTTTGTTGTTGTCTATACAGTATTTCTTTACCTTTGAAGTATTCCTGTGAAAAAAATTGAAAAATATAGTAGTTTTCAAATGATAAAACAACTTTAATAAAAAAATAAAATAAAATATATAACATTCATACCTCTATGGTAATGATTCGAAGAATTCTGGATGGCCAAACTAAAAAATGGCCGATACTCTGTCCAACTGTCGCCACCTCATCTGTAGGTATTGGTACCCTAGCTGATCTATTTTTAATATCATGTACAGTGACCCTCTGATTCTCTACCTCTAATTGTTGATGATGAACTGTATCTCCTATACAATATACCAACCTGTATGCTACTATATGATGTTGAGAATCATCAATATACAACTCGCAATATGTAGGAAGCTGCGGCGGAGGCATAGGATAAAAAATGGGGTCCGCAGGCTGAGGTGGGGGAGTGGGAGCTACTGGAGGAGGTGGAGGATAAATAATGGGGTCTGCAGGGGGAGGTGTAAGAGTGGGAACTGCAGTCTGAAATTGTCTTTGCATTTCTGCAAACAGAGACTGTACTGACTCTGTAATCTTTTCCTCCATCGTCGCATTAATATTTTGAACTTCAGCCTCCAAGGATTCTATTTTTTTATAAACCCCCTCAATGTTAGAAGTTGAAGAACGTGGAAACACTTTTCTTACCGATACACCTGCCGGATATCCTCTTACATGACCAGGATGTTCGGGACTTCCCAATGCTGCAAATAAAATATCTTCCCTCACAGTAGCTATAAATGTCCCCCTCTGAACTCTGCTCCTCAAGAGATTCCTGTATTAATGAATTGAATATTTCTGTAATGATTGAAACTTATATGAAGAAAAAAGTTAACTTAAATAAATTAAATAGATATCTTACAATCCTCTTAGCTACGATTCTCGATTCTTCCGAAAGATATTTCCCTTTTTTCCCTTCCGAGCTCTCTTCCATTTTTCATGTCTAGATGGAGGGGATGGAGGGGCCACCTCTCCAGAGCTTGAAGACTCAGCTCTTAGTTGTTGAAATTTTTCCGCCATCATTTGTTCTTCCAATAATGCATACCCTCCCCAAGATAAACTTTGAGGGTATACATTTTTAGATTGGATCTCCTAATGAGCTTTCCTTGTTTTCTGTAATTTAAGAATAAGAATTCATTAACAAAACATTAATAAAATCATTTATATAAGAAATTTTATAAAAGTTTACATTGCCCTTACCAGAAATGACTCTTTTTTTCTACTTTCAAAAAACATTCTCCATGTGTCTTCATCTATAAAATGATATATACGACATGGATTGTCGTGACTCCTATGACCATAAATGAAATCAGATGAGAGGGTTGACTTGAAATCCCTCCATCTCCTGGCAGCCAATAATAAGCATTTCTTCCTGACTCGTCTAGTGTCAGGAATATCAAATGTCATCTGATAAAGAAGAGGTTAAACATATTATATATACTAGAAATACTAAAAGAATGGTCAAACAATGTCAAAAGATCTTACCAAAATTGTCTCCCACAACTGAGAGATAATCTCTTTATCCACACCTCTCCAATCATCATACAGAATTATTACTTTGGTCTTAGCCTGAGTTGCAACAAAACTCTTAAAATATTTGGAATTCGGACCTCTAGGAATATCATCATAATCAAACTCAATTACTATCCTCTGATCCTGCGTACGGGCAAGTGATAATTTTGGTAAACGAGTGCACCCACGTTTACCAACCTTTGAACTCTTTGTCGTAATAGGAGCATGTGAATGTTCATCCCCAGAGCTATGACCAGCAATATGCTCCTCTCCAGAATTATGTGGTTGATCATCTGAATGATCTGTCATTATCCTTCAAATCAAAAAAACAAACGTTAGTTCACAAATATAAAAATTCAAATATTTTAATACTATTGTAATCAGAAAATAGAAAAGTGTACTAAGTTACATAATAGTAAACATTGGTAATATGGTAAGCATGTTAAACAATGGTAAAGATGACAAAGATGGTCAAGATGTTCAAGATGGTAAAAATGGTAAAAATGGTAAACCTTGTAAACATTGTAAACATGGTAACGTAATTGTCAGTGAACAAAAATAAGCATTTTAAAATTCATGTAATGGTTATAAACATGATAAATTAAACTAAACAAACTTAAAACAAACAAAAACATATACTTATTTTATTTTAAAACATGTTTTAATAAATAAAAATCTTAGAATATCTAACATTTATAGAAAAAATAAATGTAAACAAGAAATAAACATATGTTACCTGTAATTTTAGGAATGTACAAATGGATTGTTTTCCCAAATTCCTTCGTCGTGATCGTTCCTTATGGCACAAACTATGTCTTCAACATGATCATCATTATTTCCTATTAATATTTCCATGGAAGTAGGGATCTCACATAAATCAGTATATTCATCACGTTCATCCGCACCAACATATTGTTTTTCCCTTATAAAACAACAGCCCACTACATATCTGATTGATCTACTACATAGAAAATTTGTTTTTCATGTGTTGCCATTATAAAAGAATCAGTCGTGTCTTCCAATCTATTCAGATTAACAAGTGTCATTCCAAATTCATCGTGTCTAACACTGTTGTTACCGTTAAACCATTTACCGTTAAAAACGAGAACATTAATTTTGAAGTAATAAACCTCCCATATGTCTTCAATCACTCTATAATATGCTCTTGATGCAGAAATTGGGTTTTTGTCTTTAGCACTCGACAAATACATTGCTTCTGCAAACACCAATACACCACTATTCTGAACTGCACTTCTATTGTCATGAGCTTTTGTATGAAATGTATAACCATTAATGTCATAACCGGACCATGTTATCACATTTAAAAATGGACCACCCACTATCCATTTTAATGTCTCTGATACATCTGATCTACCAAGAAAAGTCTTTTTAATCGATGACAAAAAAGTTTTGTTGTGCTCATTCAAAATCCACATTTCTTTCTTCTTTGGATGACATTGTTTCAACTCATTAATATGCAATGTGAAATATATTTGAGCATCAGCTATGTTATTAAAGATGTATGATTCTAACTTCTTCATCTGTTCAGCTGACAATGATTTGACTTTCAAGCCGCGAATCCCCTTTCCCTCATTATTAACTCATTCATGGAGAGATGGAGGCAAACCTATGTGTTGCGCCGCAGCCAAGTAGCTCGTAAAAAACTCTGCTACCTCCTCATAAATATACATTTCAATAATGGAGGCTTTAGGTCGATATATATTTTTAACATACCCCTTTAATATTTTCATATACCTTTCAAAAGGATACATCCAACAAAGATATACAGGTCCACAAATCATTATTTCTCGAACTAGATGAATCATTAAATGCACCATTATATCAAAAAAAATTGGAGGAAAATACTTTTCCAATTGACAATGTATAAAAATTGAATCCTTTTCAAAAATGTTCAAATCATTCACATCAATATCCTTGTTACAAATTGAATTGAAAAAATAACAAAACTTCATTATAGTCTTTCTGACACGAATGGGCAATATTCCATGCAAAGCAACTTCTAGAATTTGTTGCATCATGATGTGACAATCATGTGATTTCATACCTATCAACTTCAAGTCCTTTAATGAGACAAAAAAATTTACATTAGAAGAATAACCTTGAGGTACTTTGGTATCTTGAAGACACTGACATAAGCTAATTTTCTCCCTCCTTGATAATGTATGACAAGACGGGGGAAGAAATGTTCATATTCTTTTAGGAGTGGGAGCTAACTCCAAACGTATTCCCATTGATAGTAAGTCTAATCTTGCATTCAACCCATCTTTAGTCTTTCCTTTAATATCTAACAATGTTCCAATAAAAGAATCACAGATATTCTTCTCTACGTGCATGACATCAATATTATTTTTAACTTCATGATACCTCCAATATGGTAGCTCAAACAAAATTGACCTTTTCTTCCAAATATGTCTATCATTACCATATTTCTATGTCTTTCCCAATTTCACGTCAAGGTTTTTCACCCTCTCAAAATACAGATTAGGGGATAAAGGTTTTGGAGCAGTATCAAATTCTTGTGAGCCATTGAATGCCTTTTTAAGTCTTCTATAAGGGTGTTCCATAGGAAAAAACTTTCGATGAACCATGTACTCTTTTTTCCTCCCATGATGCAATTGACAATATGACGTCTCTTGTTCGCAAATTGGACATGCTTTATGCCGTTTAACACTGTATCCAGAAAAATTTCCATACGCTGGGAAGTCATTTATAGTGAATAGAAGCACTGCATGCAGTTGAAAATATTCCATTTTATAAGAATCATACACCCTAATATCATCAGCCCATAACTGTTTCAAATCATCAATCAACGGTGACAAGTAAACATCAATATCATTACTGGGTTGCTTTGGAACAGAGATCATTGTACTCAACATGACATATTTGCGCTTCATACAAACTTCAGGAGAGAGGTTGTAAATTACCAATAAAACAGGCCATGAACTATGTGTGCTACTGAGTGTTCGGTATGGATTCATTTCATATGTGCACAACCCTAGTTTGAGATTTCTAATTTCATTTCCAAATGTAGAATACTGCGCATCAATTTTCTTCCATTGTGGACAATCAGCTGGATGACATATTTTTCCATCACATACCCACTCTTTAGTATGCCATATTAACCTTTTTTCATCATGTGAATTAGAAAATAAACATTTGAAACGATTAATTATAGGAAGATACCAAAATACCTTTGAAGGGAGATTTGTAATCTATACATCAGCCAGTGATTTTTCTTTCACCTTATACCATGATGTCCCACATTTAGGACACACTGACAGAAATTCATATTCCTTCCTATATATAATACAGTCATTTGGACATGCACGTATTTTCTTGTATCCCAATCCCATCGGGCATATTATTTTCTTGGTTTTGTAATGTGAATCTGGAAGATCGTTATCTTTTGGAAGAATGTCTTTCATCAATTGTAGCAGCTTTGTAAAACTTCTGTCACTCCATCTATGCTTCGCCTTCAGGTTAATCGATCTTAACACCACCGAAAAAATCATAAAATCTGTACAACCAGGATATAATGGTTTTTCAGGATCACCATATAGACGTGCAACTGTCGGTTCAATCTCAATTTGTTATGCTACAATATCGCGAATCATTTCTTCAATTCCATCGGAGTTACCATCTTGCGAACATCATCGTCAGTGACATTCCGTCCAATTTCACCATGCCAAATCCAAGGGCTGTAACTCAGATTAAAACCATGACAAATCAGATGATCTTTTGTCTCTCTACTTTTCAACTTCTTCATATTCAAACATTTCAGGCATGGACAGAAGAAAATGTCACTACTTGGAACATTTCGTTTTGCAAATTACAAAAAGGCATCAACACCTTCCTCAAATTCATTGCTCATTCGATGTTCCGTAATCCAACTTCAACTCATTATTACCTATAACAAATATCAACAAAAAATATATTTTTTTAAGATAAGACAAATATATGTTTATATGAAAAAAATCATAATTTGAATGTAAAAAAATTTAAAATATAAAACAAATCAATAGGTATTTTAAAAAAAAATATTCTTGAATATTATTTTTAAAACAAAATATAGTTAGATATAACAGTTTTAAATTTCATTGAATCAAAGAAAATCGTGATGCCTACATAGTTTAATATTGATTGCGGTTTTGATGTTTTAATATATTAGATAAACTACCTATTTAACATGTTATTAATGGTTTCTGTAGACCCTAAATCCATTTGGTAAATATTTTCACACAATTATAATGATCAATAGAAGTGTTTTTGGGAGGAATATGTTCAATAATTTGATTTTGATGTCCCATATTCTATAACAAAAGGCAATGTGGATACCAAAGCCCTTAGTTTGGTTTTTTATTCTCAAAGGGTTTGTGATGAAAAAGAAGAGAATAAGTTGATGTATATGATAAATAAAATACAACTATATTTTATTTATGGTTATGATAGAATGAATTCATACCATATCATTTAGGATCTTCTCCCACCAAAAGTAACCCTCCTCAGTTCAAAATGAATAAATTTAGATAATTATGCATGAATTCATACATGTATTGTTGTACATAAACCAAAAATAAGATTATTAGTACTAAAAGTAAAACTAGGAAGAAACAATAAACTCTATATACTTATGAAAGATACTCCACAACATTTCCATGATACTAACATATATCAAAAACAACAAATTTCTTTTAAAAACCAAAAAAATTGTTTATATTTATGTATGGTGGGCATAACATGTATACATAGTAAGATCCTCCCCAAAACATCTCATGAAAATGTTGAGGAAGCACACTAAAGCCCTATGAAAAAAGGAATCTAAATCATCACCTAAACAAGGAAAAATAGTTTCATATACTCACTATGGATCACTCACAAAATAATTCATATAAATAAACATTTTCGTATAAAAAATTATATATATATATATATATATATTAAAATTAAGGTTCTCGGATACCACTTCTCCACTAGTTTTCCTCTCACACCCCAATGCGCTACTCCACAACACTTCCATGATACTAACATCTATAAAAAACAAAAAATTGATTTTAAAAACCAAAAAAATTGTTTATATTTATGTATGGTGGGAATAACAAGTATACATAGTAAGATCCTCCCTAAAACATCTCATTAAAATGTTGAGGAAGCACACTAAAGCCCTATGAAAAAAGGAATCTAAATCATCACCAAAATAAGGAAAAATAGTTTCATATACTCACTATGGATCACTCACAAAATAATTCATATAAATAAACCTTTTCTTATAAATAATTATATATATATATATATATTAAAATTAAGGTTCTCGAATACCAATTCTCCACTAGTTTTCCTCTCACACCCCAATGCTAATGTCATGGTCTCACCCCGCCCATAAATCATCCTACACCATGTGAAATTGTATCACTTCCATCAATGAATCATATTTATCTTAGATTATCTCATCACCATCTTATCAAAATAGTAATGAGGTTCATACTTGGAAACCACTACATCTTGTTTACATTAAATGTACAAAAATCGCAAAACATAATTATAGAATATCCGTGAAAAAAATGAATGAAATAAATTCGTGGAAGGCTTACATGAATGTTGCTAGTTGAGATGATAGATCTAAGAGGAGTGAAGAAGATAAACAATGATGCCAAAATGAGTTTAACGCAGGTCGATCGATGAGCCGATTAGGGTTTCCGCGCGAGAGAGACGAGCCAGCGGACTGTCAATCGAAAAATCGTAAATGACAGTCCACGGGGATTTAATTTCTTTAAAAGTTTTATAACGTTGGTTATTTTAAAACTGACGTAAAAAAGCTCTTGTGCTTTGTTTTTTTACGTTGGTTATTTGATAACCGATGTAAAAAATGTGTAGATATCGGGTTTTTTATGTCGGTTTCCAAATAACCGATGTAAAACCCCCTCGTGCTTTGGTTTTTTACGTCGGTTATTTTATAAAAAACGTAAAAAACGCGTAGATATCTCGTTTTTTACTTTGGTTATAAGATAACCAACGTAAAAAACCAATGCGTGGGGGGGTTTTTTACGTCGGTTATTTGGAAACCGACGTAAAAAACCCGATATGTATGCATTTTTTATGTCGGGTATCAAATAACCGATGTAAAAAACCAATGCACGGGGGATTTTTTACGTCGGTTATAAAATAACCGATGTAAAAAACCTGTAGACATCTCGTTTTTTACGTCGGTTATAAAATAACCGACTTAAAAAATCCCCCACATTAGTTTTTTACGTCTATTATTTGATAACCGATGTGAAAAATGTGTAGATATCGGGTTTTTTACGTCGGTTTCCAAATAACCGACATAAAAAACCCCCGCGCATTGGTTTTTTAGGTCGGTTATAAGATAACCGACATAAAAACCGAACAGGCGCGATTTTTAACGTCGGTTATATATAACCGACATAAAAAATGGTGACTTAAAAAACGTTTTCTGCACTAGTGCTCAAACCCTTAACTGAAAAAAAGTCATGAAATCTACTTGTGTCTTTAACTACCCACAAAGGATGTGGTAATGAGTCTGAGTAGTTCACCACTATCATGTTATGAAACATTTTACTAGAAATAAATATCGCAGAAGAAAATGAATATAACAAACACAAGATTACTTGGTGTCAATTTCCATTAGGATACTATTACCCACCTTTGTCTGTTATAGAACAACTATAGAGGAGAGGATCATTAACCCATTGTCTAAGACAACCCATGATGTTTTATTGTCCTAAGTGAACCATTAGTTTCCACATCCAAATTTCTACATTAAAATATTGACATCATCCAAGTAAACAAAAACTTATGTATACATCATGTAGACAATGTCCCGAAGGAACTCCCATTAAAAAATATAGTCACTCAGAGGCATACTCAAAATCACTCATCTTCTCAATTTTCGACGTTCGGACATACAACGTTATATATCCTCAAACAATAATTTTCCTCAAAATTACATCTAGAATCTTGAGGAATATAAATGACCATCCTACCATATATATCCTAGACTAATTTTCGTAAGAATGGTGGGTCGGATCCCCTATCTTATAGCCTCAACACTTCAATATGATGGAATTTAACCGTCCACAATACTCTCTATTGAAAGAACCTCCAACCATAATTTCTAATCTACATCTACTAGAGAAATCTACTGACACAAGTGGTCAAAACCACCTCATCACTGAGTCATCATGTTGTAATATGACTCAAAATAGAACATTTGAAAATATAGGTGAGAATTAATGACCAGTTTAGAACATAATACACACTAATTCTGGAACAGTGTGCCCCATCATCCTTATCACTCACACAGATGGACATTCCATACCAAGTATATCAGGGCATTACTAGAGCATGTAATCCTCTATGAATCATCTGGTGACTGAGTCTCCAAACCTATGATCATCATCACCAAGAAAAAATGTACAAGGGTTCATGCCTTTCCTGGTGACCACATCTTCTCAAGACAGATATCCATCGATATAACAATCCATAGGTCGAGCCCATCATATTCCCTTGGAACTCAGTAATACACCAAATTAAATCCACATTTTAATAAAAATTAAATATGATTGAAATTAACAACTCAAATAAACTAAAATAAAACAATTTAATAAAAACAAGTCAATTTAATTAAAGAAACCCACCCCAGTATAATTACCCAAGTCCAAATGTTGATCGCTTGACTCAAACCATTTGCAATCTCAGGAAATCCTTCCCATAGGCATTTTAAAGTGATTAATTTAATAAATTTAATGAAACCATTTAGATTAATGGTCCTCTACTTGTGAAAAAAAGTATGTGATAGTGCTTCACCCAAAAAAATCACAAAAACTCACTGAAATTCAACAACCAACAAGCTCATTGTCATGGTTTTCAACTCATAAGATTTCATTCTCTAACTCGTGTCTATATGGAAAAAATTGTCCATGTAGATGAAAACCATGCAAATAATGAAAAAACAATTCCATGGATTTATCATTCCATGAGGTGATAGAATGGTAAAATATATGTAGGATGGTAGACAACCTTATAGATATTGATCCCATGCACCTGATGGTGATTAAAACGATGTCCATTTGAAGGTATTGGATCTATCCTTGGAAGAATGAATAAGATATGGAGACCCCCTATGTGTGTAGCTCAAATGGGGGGAGGAGGAAGAGATAAAATGGTTTAAGGAGGGAGGATAAAATATTAATTATAACTCATTATTGTTTTGTGCATTATGATTGTACAGTTTTCTAAACCATGTAGAAATTGTTATGTCGATGCTACATAGGAGTCAAACCTAACATTGCTTTCCCAAATTTTTAGGCCTAACTATACATATGTCATACATTTTATTGTGAAAGGGTACTACCCAAATGTAACTAAGCATGTATCTTTACCATATTTTTTCCTAAATATAAAAAAATTATGTGAACTACCTATTCCAAAAATTACAAAGGTATCGTTGGGCTATGTTCCTTATATCACACCATCTATAAATACTTGCCCAGCGAAAAAGGGTACACACTGTTCTCACTAAGGGGCTAAATGGTTAAATATTTCATTTACCATTAACAGAAACTTAGAAAAAAATTATCCTTTGGGCCTCCAATTCTCCTAATACCCATACCAATACTCATAAGACCTTTCACGACATGTACCATGATGAAAATAAAGCCTTGTGTTAGGGAAAAAATGGTAATAAATTTATAGTAAATGAGAATGTATTTCTCAGAACCACTAACTCTAGTAATTCATAATAGCTGATAATTTGATGCCTCTCCAAATCCCCAAGACATTACATGCATCTTTCAATGATGTCATTATGAATTTGAAATATTATTTAGACTTAAGAGGTTGTTTTTTTTTGAGTTCATGGCCAATTATCTTCGTAAGGATACCTAATTCACCACGAGTGGTTATGGAAATAAATCTAGATGATTAGTTCCATGCATTTCACATATTTTTATTTTGATTGTTTGAAATAAAAATCACTTCTTCCAATCATTATGGATTTATTAATAGACATGTATTATTAGATTGTTTATCTGAGAAATCTTAAAACATCTTAAATGTTTTCTTCTAAAGTTGAGTAGCATCAAGACTTCAAGAAAAAATTTGAATATGTTCATGGAGGAATATACTAATGATCCATAGGCATACAATCCACATGTGAACTATATTCGGGTAGAAGATGTTCTTGTGCATTTTCAGATTGTGGACATGCAGATACACCTGTTCACATTTAGGATCTAGCGGTTGAACCTCAAAGCGATGAACCTGGGAATCATTTTCACGAGTTTGATCATTAGAAACTAGATAAATTACGTGTTAATAATAATACTTAAAATACTAATTACTTGTAAAGATTGAACAATCATATCTTAGAGTACTTGGATACACCTGATGAAATCAATATGAAATGTTCCACAATCATGATAGAAGGACCTATCATCAAATGGTTGTACAAAATGGTGATATAAAGGATGAATAATGTATTTGAGTAGAGGGACATTAGATTTATTTTCACCAAACAATTCTATCAATATTCTATGTTATTGGATATGAATTTATACTTGTTCAGACCCATGAAATATGACAGGATAAAGACATAATATAGAAATCACATAGATGAGGTTTTGTAGTTTTCACATAATATTTTATCTAATGAAAAGACAATTAAATGATTTTTCATGAATAGGCTTAAATATGATATTCATTCTCAGGTTTTAGGTTGATTATATCATCTTATACTGACATGTTGGAAAAGGAGTTCATTGATGAGCTTGATTTGGATGTTTAGTCAGGGGTAAAATGTGTTATATTTTCTCTAAATAATAGTTTTCTATGTTCCCAATAATTGAAGTGGAATTGTGATGAGTCACATGGGGGATCACTAAATCCAGTTTATTATATAGATAATGTAGTTCCTGTAATATTCCCACTGATTTATTATTAGTGTAGAATGAATGGAACTCAAAATGGGCTTTCACTAAGTCACCCAATTTATAAGGTTCCTATGTATGCTTAGGTTACATTAAGAAGTTATTTCATGTCTATTCTATATCATTTAATGTCATATTATCATGAAAATATTAATTTATTAATTTATTTTTTGGTGAATCATCACAAAAGGGGGTTCATGTCACATGAAACATGGATAATTATTCTTCAAAAATAATGGGGGAGTCCACAATGGAAGCAGATATGGGTCCAAAAATTGTGATAGGTACCTCAGAAACTCCCTAAACTACAATGACTTCTTTATTTGATACATCTGTATCTCATTAATTTATTTTGAATCATATTTTATAACTGCTAAATCATTCTTTGGAGCTTTTATCTTAAGTGATGGAAACTACTACAAGACTCAAAAAGAAAATAGAGGAGGTTATTTGTTCTCATTATTCTGTTTTATCGATTATCAAATTTGAAATTTTCATTTTAGTTTATAGATATCTAATTGAGTACTCTTGATTTCAAATTTGGAATTGATTGGTTCATTGAAAATAAATCCTAAAATGATTTATGCCTTTGAAAATACTCTTTTATAGAACCCAATAGATAGTGATATATTATTTATGGATAAAGGGAATTGTGGTCAATTAGATATTGAAGATATTATCATTATTTGGGGAATGAAATATCAATGTTTTCACTTGATCTAAAGTTTGAATATTTCATCATAGAACTCCCTCTAGTTTTTGTCATGTTTCTGGATTTTTAATCATCAAACATATATAGTCTTCTAACAATAATGAAGGTGGAGTTTTCTATTTATTTAATTACCAGTACTAAAAAATTATATATTCATTCTTAGGACATAAAATAAGATGAACTATATTATTTTAATACTCAATTAGATGATCTGTTAATGGAATTCTTTATATTCATGTGTTATTATCATTAGGAAGTACATATTATCATTAATAAGAATTATGATAGAGAACTTTGGTAAAGTGTTGAATATTTGAAGCTCAATCAAGTCATAGTATTAAATAAATGTCCATTTCCATGTATTTATGATCTTATAGAATAGTAAAATGGTGTGATGTTTTTGAATATTGATAATCTATATGGTAATCACCAGCTACAAATAAATGAATATAGAATTCTGAAAACAACTTTCTGAAGTGGGTTAAGACATTATGAGTGCATTATTATGTAATTTTTTCTTACCAAATATCCATTAATATTCATGGAGTTAAATGATATTTCATGAGTATCCAGATACATTCTAGGATGTATTTTTGAATAAAATCATAGTTTAATATATGTCTGATGAGGATTATCTCGATCGTTTGAGTGCTATTATGGAATTGTTGAGAAATTATAGACATTGTTTAAAGATATCAAAATAAAATATATATATATTTGGGAAGTTATGTTAATGGGGAAGCTAGTACTGGAACATGGTATGTCATTTGATTTTGATATGGAGAAATCTGTTATTACATGGATATAGACATGTAATGTTTTAGATATTTGTACCTTATTAGGCGTGGAAAGATATTATTAATGGAATGTAAAGGATTTACCAAAGATGACTTTGACATTGACTGATCTAACTCTAAACAGAGATATGTTTTCTAAGGATGAATAATAATAGAGTTTTTTATGTAGAATTGTTGCATGGCATCGGCACCAGTATTAACTCTTCTAGAGTCTTATTAATGCAATGTGGTCTTCCATGATGCATCATTTTTGGGATTGGTTTGCTTTTATAGGATGGGTTATCATGTATTTGTCTATGCCTCAAGACATTTATGACACACACAAAACTTATCTGGACCATGACCCTAAAAATTATGTTTTGATTAATGTTCATAGGATTTAGATGCATTAAAATTTCAGATAATGGTATTATAGTTATTCTATAAATAAGTGATTTAGTTTTATCTTTTCTCTAAAATAATTGAATGTCCACCAAAGTTGTTTGGTAAAATTCCTAAAATCTATTGATTTTTATGTTTCATATAACCCGATGAAATGGAAAGTCACTGATGATTCTTTGAGTAGGAACCTTCCAATGATGTTTATGATATATCATCGTATGAGTGGATCATGATGGCTCTATTTTCAAATTTTTTTATATGATTTTTGGAAATAAGGATCAGTGTTTTTTTCCAACGTTCAGCTGAACTCCACTCTTCTCGAGTTGATTCTTCAAGAAAAACGTCTTGATGAAGATTTCCATAGAAATGAAGGCTCTATTTATGACAGGGGTGACCATTGTTGAGTGGTTGTTCTATAAATAGTATATTCTTTGTTTCGGGAAACATTTAGTTGTGTTATTATAGGTATAAAATTTCAGGATGTGGGATTTATGTAAGGAAAAATTGGTAGTGCACCCAATAAATAGGAAGATTTCCTATGACATATCTAGATGTTATAACTGGCTTGGTATGAGATGTGGTATTACAGATTTTTTCTCTCACTATTATACGTGGAAATAGGTCAATGCTAAGAACAATTATAATTTTATATTTCATTATCCACTTATTGATCTAATATAGAAGTGGGGAAAGATATCAATGTATTTTTTGGTTTGTCTTTCATGAAACATGATGAAGAAGAATTTTATTTGGGTTTTCATCGATAAGATGAAAAAATTGGAACACATTACACAAATTTAATATATATCAAAATTTCGGGAGATGGAAAATAAATATTTGAGAGCCATTCTCATGGAGTTCCTTCTCCTAGAGTCTCTAAGAGGGATCCCTACATACTTCTCACTTCTAGAGAGGCCAACATGTGGCACTGATATCTTTTGTTCAATTGAGAATGGAATACCATCTATAGACAGACGAATATTCAGAGAGGGATATACGACTTCTTGAGGTTATGATACATGCTTTTGTAATCGTCTTTTGGGGATCTTAGGAGGACCATTTTGGGAAGCCTGATATTAGTTATAACAATAGTTTCCATTCTTTCATCAAAACTGATCCTTTTACGGCCTTTTATGGAAGGTCATGTAAATATCTATTGTTTTTGTTAGAGATTAGTAAATGTTCCGTTGTAGGACCATGCTCTCTTATGGAATTTATAGAATTAATTAGGATGATTTTTCAATGGTTATTTATGTAACTGTGTCGGTATAAATATTATGATGGTCAATGGCATAGACCATTGGAGTTTTTAGTTATTGATACAGTGTTCTTGAAATTTTTCCTTTATTTAGTTTATTAACAACTTGGATTTCATGGAAAGCTATCTCCACATATAATGCTACATTTTGAGGTTGTTGAGTATGTTGGGATACTTGATTAAAATTTATCACTTTTACTATAGTTTACACTAGTATATGTTGTGTACCAAATATCCCAAATGTGAATGTATCTTCCTGGTCCATATAATGTTTTGGGATGGAGTGTTCTTGATGTTGAGCCTTAGTTTTCGTTGACTGATCATTCCGTAATGATTTTGGATTATGATACCAGGGATCATCAAGGATGTATGATTCCATTGGTCCATGTTCTATAATTTAATGGATATGATTCTCATGAGACATAGGATCATGAGGCACATAAGATAGAGCAGTAGACTCGTCTTTTCTATATATAATACTAATGATATATTTTATGTTGATAATATTTTTTATGGTGGGGATGATGAAACATATGTTTACCATTATAATATGTACATTTTATGTTTTTGTGTTTCCTATATTTCATTTAATGGGGGGACAATAAGGTATATTTAGGATAACTATACTGATGAATTAATTGGTTTTGTTGAATTATTACTATAAAACAAATACCATCTATAGTTTGTTATGGATTTAAACATTTTTAATGTGGTTACACGATATATAATTATAAAAACTAATATTTTGTTAAAATAGTACACTACATGAAAGGATACACATATCTTATAGTTTACATGAGAATTGTAAATTAAAAATCATGTTTTTAATAATAGGTTATTAGTTTTCAGTGTATCAGGACTATGAAAATTACATGTTTAAATCAGTGTTACACATAATATAATTTCACAATATTTGGTTTTGAAAAAGTTGATCATATAAAAATCATATTCCATTTTCATCATGTTTACATTCTATGGATAATGATCCATCCCCATGTAATTTTGGATCCCAATAACCCTTCTGGTTAACATAATTCTATGATAGAACATTTTTGCGATTATGGTGTGTATCTTAGAGTAAGAGAACTCCCTATGTCTATATATTTTTATAACTCCCTCCATGGAGATTGATATATCATGTGTTGGTTTATGGATCTAATCCATGTTTTTTAATACGATTTATATGTTAAATTTCTTATTCTTTTGTTCCATCATTCTTGTTAAAGATCCATGTCTAAGGATATGTGTTCCTATGAAAAGGTTTGTGGTTACATTTAAGATGAAATAATGTTTATACCATTATTATTTTGTTGTTTTAAATTTTTTTAGTTCAAATATGGTGAAAAAATTTGATACGGATTGTAATTTAATTTTTTATTGTATGGTTTTGTTGAAAACCTCCCAATTCAAAGGTAATTGGAATTTGGGGTGTCAGCTGAAAATGATGGAAATTGACAAATGATTTGAATTGAATTCTATTTTGGATAATTAATTAAACTAAATTGATAAATTCATATTGTTTTTTATTTGAAAATGACTGAATTGATGAAATGAAAACCATTTATTAGTTTCGGAATGAAAATTTCATATTGAAACATCAATTGGAGAAATTGTATTTCTAATTATTTTGAAATTATTTACGCATTATTGAATGACTTATAGTGAAAATATTATCCTACATGGTTAGTATATTATTTAGGACAAACTCTCTAGGAGGTGAATTCCATATCCCTGACATGAAGAAATAAAATTCTAACAATAACATAGTTAGGTGGATCTTATCCCTAGTGGGATATTGATGGGTAATATTTGGCATGTGACTGAGGGATCTGTGTGAAAATTTCAATGATAACTAATTGAGTATTTCAGTATCTCAAAATTAGAACCTATTGTACCTCTTTGAAGATTACCTTGTAGAATATTATGATTTTTTATATTTTTATATATATTTCATTGTTTGTGAACATCATCAATAAGACTATTGATTTATATAACATGTTTTATAAATTGTTACAATTTAAAACATGTATGTAATTTTTTCCATAATTAAAAATGAAAATAATTTTATGTTTTGTATATGAAAATGTACTTACATTTTGATAAATTTTTTAAATGTAAATCATGATTCAGATTATCTATTAATGATTTTTATTATGGACCAAATTTTGAGACCCTACATGGATTTTTAGCTCACACCCTACTTTTTTACATTGGGAGTATGTAAATTTTATTCCTCTTGATCTGAGAAAAGTAAAATCACCTCTTCGAGGTAATAATAGTTCTTCATTGTTCATAACTAGGAAAATGATGTCATTTGGGGCATCAGAATGATTATATTGACCATTATTTGTATTTTTTGATGAACTGTTTGGGTTGTGTTATTCTTGTTTAGTTTTTGGTATAGTCTCCTTTGAGTGTTTTCTTTGAGAATAATAACATATATCTATTTCATCAACATTCTTTGTGGAAATATCATTCCCTCTATTATCTTATATGATTACATGTTCTTGTCTCCATCCCATGGGGATTGAGAATATACATTGGTCCTTGTCAAAATTGGCTCAGGTGTCAGGGCACCTGGGATGGTTTGTGACATTGCAAATACAAAATAATGAAATAATAATAATGCATGATGTGATTTCATAAATAAATAAATATAACTAATATTTGAATTTAATGGAGATCAATCATATTTTTCATGAAATAAATCCCATAAGCATGAAAATATCTCTCTTAAAACTAGTAATGTCAATATCGATCGACAATAAGATCATGATGACCTAAAAAAATTATATGTATGATAAAATTAAATGATATCTATAATTAGTATGATGATCACCGAAAACAAAAAATTCATTTATTATAAATATCATAATACATCAATATGTATATATAAATGAAACTTTCTTATCATTTAAACATATATAATATTAGTTTCCCATTTAATTTTACTCTCATTAGTCATTTTTTGACTCCTAAAATATTTACACACAATCACTTATTTTATTATTTCCAGATGAGACCATTACAATAATAGAATGTTCCTTATAATTTTATGAGAATGTATAGATTATATAAATTTATGGTAACAATGCATTATAGATCAAAAGTTAAAGAAAAACTAGGATATTTAATCAAATCCCTCTAAATATATCCAACTCACACATGAAACATATGGGTAAAATTTTGTTATAATTATGAGACTATCCACCATTATATGGTATTTTGAGAAGCTATGATATACTATCATGAAAATATCCTATTCTCATGTGGCCTTAGGGATTTTGGTGGTACCATTACCCAAATATGATGATACCTTTTTGTAGTTCATGTTTCATGATTAATTCATAGGTTACTCTTATATGGAATAATTATTAACCTAAAACAGTGAATGGAAACCATTATAGAACTAATCTGACAATATTGTATGGAATTAAATGAGGACACAATTAAGAAAGAATTCAAAAAAGATTTTACATTAATGTAGTGTATTAAAATTATGGAATTTCCCTTATAAATTCATTAATAATACTGCTTTACATTAAAATTAAATCAATATTATTTGACTGAGAATATATTTTAATAAAAATATTAAATATATAATTATTCTAACACCTAAATAAATTGACAAAAATTTATTATTTCTTTATGAATCTGAAAAATATGGAAACAATTAATGAATCACTTTTAAAAAACATAAATATTAATTACATGAAAAAAATTCCAATTTAATAAATTTAACATATAATTTTCATGAGAATTTTATAAATGCATTATAACATAATATATTTCTTCAAAATCTGTATACATACCCAGATGATAATGGAAGGATAAAAAAATCCATAAAAATACAATAGATTCATCTCAAATCGTTACTACCCTCAAGAATTAAAACCATACTAAGAAAGAGAGTGTAAGGGTTTTTAATATATGAACCGCCCCATCAGATACCCCTAAAGTATCTATATTTAATTTGAAGGAAACCAACACTATATAAAAACCATTTGTATAGTGATAAAACATCCTTAATACACTATATAATCAATCTCTTAGGGGATATGCCCCTCCAATAGGAACAATTCTATTAATAACCCTTCACATCTAGGATGAGAATCAATCTCGCATATCAACATTATATTAATCACTTGAAACTAAAAAAATTAATCATTAAAAACATTGGATATTGAGAATGTATATGTCACTCACAGTCCCAATTATGGATATTTAGTAAAAAGAAAACGTGATATATTAATATAATAAACTTAATAAGCATTTTATACCAATAAAATAATCATTCCAACTAAAAACCCTCTAAAAACTCCTTTAAAAATAACATCACCTAATTTTTTTAGAAAATCACTTAAATTCATGTAACAAGAAACAATATTATTTATTCTACATCAAATATTTTAAATTGGGGTACTATTAAAATTATATATAGAAATAATTTTTACCCATTAATCAATCTACAAATTATTAAACTATAATAATTACATCGCATTACTTTTTCAACTAATGTATTAGCATGATTTTATTTTAACATAAAAGTTTCGCATTTTCATTTTCTATGAATTATTTTCATTTAAATTAGAGTATGAAAATCATGCATATTATTTAATTCAAAAACATTCAAAACATATCGTGATTAATATATCACTAAGAAGTTATATTAATATGAAATCATAAAAATTTATCAAATATATATATATTTTTACAAAAAACCATTCATTATATCTGGACTATCAATGATTTTAACACTTAATAAATTCTATCAAATTATTTCTCACTATATATAAATGTATCATAGTATTTTAAATAAAAAATGTTAAAAAATAAATTATTGCTAATAAAATCTCTTCACTGTCCCTCTTACAATTAAAATCATATATGTTTAATACCATATAAATGAAAACCCTTTTGATTCATCATTACTTTTTTATCATAATTATATCAATATGAATATATCCAATACATTTTATATGAATAAAATTAAAATAATTAAACATTTCATGGAAGAACAACAATTGTTTACTTAAGAAAACTTGTTTCCAAAAAACCATGTTTCCAAAAAAATATTTTATTACTAATCAAATAGCTATACTAACCAATAAATTTATCAAATTTACTCATCTTGAGTCAAAAAATATAAATAATACACCAAATAATATAATTACGTCCTTAAGATTTTTTTAGATTAAATTGTT
This sequence comes from Viscum album, assembly GCA_963277665.1. Taxonomy (NCBI): domain Eukaryota; kingdom Viridiplantae; phylum Streptophyta; class Magnoliopsida; order Santalales; family Viscaceae; genus Viscum; species Viscum album. The sequence goes on from OY728146.1 coordinate 688,810,762, forward strand.
TGGTAATTATATGAAATTTAATTTATTACAATCATTATGAATATCATTCAACATTTAACATGAATATAACATAAAAATATTGGAATGATACATGATTTCAAGAAAAAAAATTTATTCCTATAACCTATTAATTGAACTCTCATTTCTATGTTAATATAAATACACATAACCTTAATATTAGAGTATAGAATGTTTCATATGAAATGGAATGTAATAAAACATGATGTTTGATCAATCAACATTGGTTAACAATAAAACTTTCCAGATTATTTAAATAAAAATATATTTACTAGGAACACACTTATATTAATTATAGAATGTATTTTATATCATAACTACTATTTACTATATGTATTTTCGTTTACCTAAACTGGTTATAAATTAATATTCAAATAAATTATAGAAAAATTATAAGAACATAGATCAGTATAAATATATCATTAACAAGAATGTTAATAAAATTAAATCACCCATCACACCCTAAAATTTTTCACATTTTGTGGAAATAACATATCATCTTGTTTTAATACATATTTGGAAAAATAAAATGACATGATAAGAGAAGTTTCAAATACCATTTTTTGATTGATACTATAAAACATTCATATGGAATCCCTTCCTTGAATATAAGTTCACACGACTACAGGCACATCATTACAAATTTCATAGGAACAACCCAAAATATACATTAAATTATCTCAAAAATCTATAGATATAATATTCAAGTACTAATAAGAAAATAAATCATTTAAAATTATAAACCATTACCTTTATGTAATGTAAATCCCATATCTCCAGAATAAGTGAATTGTATAATGATTAAAAAAATAGAATTATGAAATCATTCCCCCAGTGAAATTATCAAATACAATAATCTAGATCAAATAACATAAGATGCTTTTATTGATAAAATCCCTCTAAACCATATATCAACATCATTGTTCTACATGAAAGATTTAGAGTTATATATTAACTAATTAAAATAAAACCATTCCCCATATTATATCCCCATATAAAAACGATTAATAATTATTGAGTTATATATACCATCTATAAATTTAATTAGATGTGGCTTGGAAACTAATGGTTAAAGTGGAACAAATTATCATGGATGAACGATTAAATTGGAGGGTATCAATTATGAGAGTAAGGTAGTTTTCCTACATTTATTAAAAATATTTTAAACTCATATAATATTTATAATCCTAGAAATTAAATTCTAGGGGATAAAAATAAAATTTTATCAGGTTAAATAGTCAATTCGATGGTCCTATCACATATTAAGAATAGTTCTTCAAAATACCAAGAGAAGGTAAAAAATTGTCAGCTAAGAATCCACAACTTTTAGTCAAACAAATAAACTAATTCTGAAAAATATTCTTTTAAAAACATCAAAATATTATCTAAGTAATCAAAATACCTAAAGAATTATATTGACTTTAATTAACCCATAAATCATAATTTTAGTAGATTAAACTTGATTCTTCCTCAAATTACAATTCAAACCAATGGATATCACATCAAACTCAAACAACGCGTCCTTAAAAGGATTTAAAACAGATCCCAGGGACATCTAAATACCCTTGATCATATAATCCCGATGTTTCCTCCTCCATGTGTTGTTTTCATATACCTCTTGACTGTAATAGTTCATGATCACATCTTGCTGATGGGAACATTGAGTATGATAAAGTACTACAATAAAAATTAATGATTCCTAAACTGAGGTACATATTATGAATATTGAAATTATTAAATAATAATTGAATTTATTTCCTATTATCTTTCATGTTTGAATGAAATTACATAAAATCATTAAATTATCATTTATTACTCATCTACCCTATAAGAAACATCAATTCTCTAAATATGTCTTATAAACATGGAGTTTAATGAATGAAATCATAGTGTCCTCGAAAATCCCATGTTTTTTCAAGGATGAAATATATAAATCACATAATAATCCCAAGTCATACTATTTACCTACAAATTAATGCCTCCTAAGTATTTTCTAACTAGAAATCTAGTATATCTGAAAACCATCAAATCTAAAACCAATCAGCCTCATAATCTTTCATACCTTGATACCCCCCTAGGATAACTATGGTTAAAAATAGATAATTATATATGATTCTCACCTATAATATGACCTGATTTTTTGAATATCATCTATGGTGTATAATCACAAACATGGGATGAATTACCCTAATTTTTTTTTGACATGTTATATATATGAAGATAACAAAAACCAAACCGCCCCTACTCTTAATAAATAATAAAGTATTAAGAAAATTGGATGTGTTTTATTACATAATGGGATATGTCTAAAATGAAAATAAAAAAGAGAAAAATCCATGGAAGAAAACATGAAGCACTAACATCTCCTTAACATCTCCTAAAAGTTGTAATTTCATCTCAATCGCAAACTATATCTAAATATTATTATAAATAGTTAAAATATATGTATGGTCATAATAACATGTATAATCACTATTATAATTTTTAAAATATCTCATTCAAAAACAACGAGAAATATACTAATGGCCATTGAATGAAAAATGAAACAATATCATCACCTAAAGGGGTGTATAATTAGATTCCACTTTAATATACTTTATAAGACTCGATTATGACTCCTAAAATCATGGATGTTAAGAAACAATTTAATATCTTCAATACATATTCCAAGAATCATTTCCATATTTATTCTCATAAATATACATTATGTATAATATTTATTTTAAATAGCGATGAAATTCAAGAATGTAAAATAAAATCACACTACCCCTATATAACCCACAAACATTGTGTAAGAGTAATATGGTTTACACTTATGCGGTTAGAATCCCTTACATGTAAATGAGAAAATAATGGGTATAAAAACATGAATATACCCTAACATCATGTGCATGTAGAAATTATTGGGGTAATTTTACTCATCTATAGTGGTACCTTTAAAAGTAAAATTTAATAAATTGTTGAACGTTTCACAATCATTTCAATTCCCAGATTACTCTTAAATAAAAAACTTATTATTTTGATGTAGTTAAGGTCTAAAATTTCACAAATTATCTTACCATAATATATATAATGAAATTTAAAAAAATATATTTATACAAGAGTTCAGAAATAGTTTTACCTTTATGCAGTGCCTCAAAATTAAGTCTATACCGTTGTCGATAATTGAAATGAACCTCCTAACATATTTTAAACTTCAAAAATATTGTATAGGGGTAGATATTTTATTTTAAATATTAATATTTTATATAAAATTACTTAAAAAAATTCCCGAATAGGGTTCATTATTACATTAAAAATAAAAAAATTATGTCATTAATAATTGATCAACTTTAAAAGCATCAAATTTAATTTCACAGTAAACTAATAATTTTTTTAAATAACATTCATAATTTTGACAACTCATTTTAACCACAATTATAAAAATATTTAAATACCATCCAGTGTTCCAAACACCCAAAAAATTTATAGAAGGCTTCAAAATGTTCCATAACTTTACATTCAGAACCTATGATCAGTGGAAACCATCAAATAATATTCATTGGTTTATTATTGAATATAATAACTCAAGATAAGTCTAAGCATTTTAGTTATTCATTGTGGTTCGTAATGATGTATATTGTCTATAAAAAAATCCATTTGAAAAAATTTGAAATAAGTCATTTTATTAATTTAATTTATTTAAATTCCATGGTCACAATTATACATGTTTGACCATTATAACAAAAATAAATGAATTATCAAGAATAGAAGATGAAATTAAAATAAATATATTATGTTTAAATAATTTATTGAAACTTGTTTAGTTAATTATAAAAAATAAAAATTATATTAACATGACATCTATATAGATGAAAAAAATAATCATTATGTATATAAAATGAAATATATCAAGTGAATATTAAGTAAAAATATTTTAATTATCGTAATTAATATTGATACATAGGTAATGTGTCGTTTCAATTATTTATCATGGAATCATTTGTTATTGTAAACTATAATAAAATTGAAGGTCGAGTTATAAAATATGAATTGGGTTTAATAACAATTTTCTATTAAATTATTTTAGACGTCGATAAGGAAACAAAATTGGGATTTCAGGATTTCAAAATGCGCTAATAAGATCAATGTTCTAAAGTCTTATATGAAAGAAAAACCTAATTTTTTGTATTCTTCTAATTTTATGGGATGTTATTGGGGGTTATTAGAAGAAAAAAATCTATCAGTTCTATTATAATGAACATTTGATTCTACGTTCTATGTCTAATTGTGATGTTCTTTTAGAAGATGGAAAATATTTGTAGTGCAATATAAACAGTAAATAATATCATCTAAAAAATATTGTTAATTTATATAATGTACTTATTTATAAATTTATATTTTATTTTTAAAATGATATATTTGATAAACAAATTATACAGATGATCAATAATATATAAATAAAATATTTTGATTGGAAAATACTCCCAATAATGTTATAGGTGCATGCGCATTATAATAAACCATTAATGGAACCGTTATATGATATCATCATGAGTTTCTAATTCACCCCATGAGGAGGTGAGTGAGAAAGATATCACTATCTATGAATATCACTTTTATTATATGCTAGATATATAGTGATTATTTCATTTATTCATGTCTGATGAAATCATGAAATATATTTAAGGAATATAAACATATATCATGCTCAAGGATCTCTACAAGAATTATCATGTAAGTACATGATATGATATTACTAAAAATAAAATATTTATCCAAATTTATATTTTTTTATCAACTTTTTTAATTTAACTAAATAATTTATAATAATTATTAAAGACACTCAAAAATGTCATGCTCGTAAATTTTATATATTTTACCTATATTTATAATGGTGGGTACAACACAAATAATTTACAAGCATTTTTTGAATAAAGGGTAGACATAAAAATTAAATTCTCATTCAATGTTTTCTTTTAACCTATAAATTATGAAATAATGTTAAATTCACATTTTTAATATCATTAAATAACAATTTTTATAACCTTACCCTTCCCTCCCCATCATATGTGTTCCCTCTCCTCACACTACCTCTCATGATAACTCACCTCCCTTTGCCACCAATTCCAATAGGTCATGCCCCACCAATACCCATACCATGGCCCCAATCTCTCTCCTGGGAAACTATTGTCCCATCTAAACCAAAATGAAAACCCATCTCACCCCACCCCCACCAAGACATTCCACTGGAAAATTATCATCTTTAATTCCTCTAGTGAACATGACGATCCATTCTTCAATAAACAATAAAATTTATGTGTCGAAGTTTTAATAATATAGTGGAATGTGAAGGTTCCATAGGAAAATTATATTGGTTTCATTAGACTAGATTTTCCAATTCAATGGAAGATGTGGAGACAATTCTGGTCCCACTCTCTTACAGCATGACAACATATGTCCCCTACCTATCCAAGATTCCCTCTAACCACCTCTTCCATTCACTCCGAATTGAACTCCTCCTAACATACACCTATAAAAGCCACGTCTCCTCTCTTTTCAACCATTTCCCCATTACACATGTCACCTCACAACCAAACCCCACCCCTACCGTACTCTAACTCCAATAAGGCCTAACACCTAGCCTCTACATCCACTACCTCTCCTGAGAAACCCTCTATAACATCCCCTACCTAGTCTTCAAAACCTATCGTCTTCCCCATAAAAACAATATTAGGTGCTATAGGGTGTCAATAACATGACAAAAAGTATTATATTGGAATTTATAGATCAGTAATCCGGTCATTCATATATTTTTTATATATATACTATATTATATTTTATTATATGTTAATATATTACTATATTATTATATTAATATTCATATAAATATATATTTTAATTAATATGATAATATATATTATATTATATTAATTAATATAGATATATAATAAAATTTATAAAAACAAATAAATGTATATTTCTTTTCTATGCCCACCACAGTTAATATACATTAGTTACTCTTGGTAACATGATTGTAAAACTTGAATGACATTCATCAGAGAAATATATATATTGATCAAGGATTGTAACATCACATTTTTTCTTATTTGATATATCAATTATATATTTAAATGTATAATAATATTTCAAGGTATTGGTTTTCTATCATTACATTTTATGAGATAAAATTATGAGGGTAGTCTTTATCTATCTTATTCGATTGACTAATTTTTAATATTTAATGAATATACATCATTAGGAATCAGTTTCACTAAAATCATTTTCTCTTGGAACAATTATACAAAATAATATTATATATGGAAAACTTTTAATAATTTAGTATAAAAATTATGAAGAGATCATTACCTTTTTATAAATGAAGGAGCATCAATGAAAACCTTATATTTTTGTTTGAGTATTAAAAAATTAAAATGAGCCTTTTATTTTATAAACTGTGAATAAACCATATAGTATTAGAACATTGGAATGTAATGAGAATAATTATAACATAATATTATTTTCGTTAAAGTAAATAAATATTTCTATGATAAGTTATTTGAAAATATTGTTATATAATATATTTATTTATCAATCATCCTGGTAAATTTTAAATCATTATTTTTTGTGATGTTCTATATCTATCCAATGTTATTTCCATCTTCATATAAATAATGAAATATATTATTCAATCATGGTTTCTATATTTTATATCAATATTTTTTAAAATATTAGTAAGAAAAAATATAAATGATACCATGGTCAGTCATTGTCCACATAATATATATTTATTTATCTCATAGAACATTTTCCACATGTTATTGTTTACTATATATCTGATTGCAATACAAACTATTTCTTATTGATAAACTCCATTAAATATTTATTGTTACTGTTATAATTATTCATATTCTTGAGTGTCATTTGATATTATCAAGTAGTCATTAAATATGATTCTATCAACTCGCATGATTCCGTTATAGAAGAACCTACAATAATTTATAATATCATAGTATAAGAAATAATACATACTATTGCTTACAACACATGAATACAATTAGTGAAATCTGTATCATTTAGTGATAAATCATTTTACATTGTAGGGTATATCATATTTTACAATTTCAAAATGTAATTTCATATTAGAGATTTTTCATCTTCCTTAAAATATTATACATAATTTTGATTAATGTTTTCAAAAAAAATATCTTCATAAATAAATTTTAGAAGTTCATGTACAATAAAAAAATAATAATAATTGATTTATGAAAATTAAATTTCACAATAAATTGTTAAAATATTTTTTTCTAATAAAATTTCTTGAATAAATATTTTTATGAAATATAACATGATAGTAGAATATATCATTGTTAACTATATAATAATAATTAGAGAATTTTTATATTAAAAAATTATATGTTATGTGTAAAATTTATTGAGATAGATTAGACTCATACAATCATATGTACAAGTTGATGTATGATTAAGATATATCTAAAGTTATAAAATATTATCACTACATAATATATTAGGCTACTCTATGGCTAAAATGATTCAAACTATGTACACATATTATGTCTAATAATTCATATAATTTTTATTTAAACCAAATTAAAAAAGTTTTACTCAATATAATAGGGGTTTATTTTTTTTAATAAGAGTTGAAGAATCAATTAAATTCATTGATATAAAGCTTTTTTTATAAATATGTGAGAACCACTAAACTGTACTCAATAATAATAAATTTTAACACCCAATAATTATAAAACAAGAACATATTTTTTGATAAAATATGTGCAAAACACCGATACTAAACAACCAATGAAATCTATTCCATTAAATTTGATCTTCTTGAGAGCCTACAGAACACATAACCTTGACTCTAAATAAATCGTAATATATTCTAAAATCATAACCTAGATTTTAAATTTGTTAGTATAAATGTAATGAATAAATTATGATTTTTTAAATATTTATAACATAATTTAATTATATATACAGATTTATTGGTAATAAAATCATAATAATTTGAAAAAAAATTAAAATACTATTTGACAAAAAAATATTTGGATGATTCATTCATAATTATGATAATATTATGTTTTAATAATTTTTGAAAATTTATTTCATTATATTAATAACATTTTTTAAATTATAATATGAATGATATCTTAGATTTTCAATTTCTATTTTTCTTATATGGTTAATTTTTTAATGAATATTGAAAACTATATATTATTATTTTGTAAAATATTCTTAAATTTAGCATATTTAAAAATTTATATAACATTATAAATGTATTTTAAAGTAATATTAGTGAAATTATAATAGAATAAAAAAATTTATTGAAATAAACATTATATTTAGTTTTTATTTTAAAATCATCCATATATACTAGAATTCTCTAATTGAAAACCTATTATTTCATAGATTCTGTCAGTTTTGTTTTATATTTAAATCTTCCACTTATGTGAATTTAATTTTTTAAAATAGATTCCATTTTTGGATTCATCGTTATTTATATTTAACATTAACATTGAATTTATTTTTTTAATTTAATATATTATGAAAATAGTAATATTTAATTACCATATGTAGAGAAAATGTAGTTTACTAAGTGGTAAATATAGAATTAGAATGGCTAAAATGATATAACACTTCTAAAAAATATACTTTATGGCCACAAATTGACCCTATCATGTAAAATTCTCAATAATACTCTATTTTTACCTTTTTTGTGATGAAATATTTTGACCCAAATTCAATTCAAAAATTTCATTTATTCCACCCACATCTTTTATAATGGGGGAAGACCTATCCTCTTTTCTTTAGGACACAAAACTCTTATGGTTCAGTGAATCCATGCATGTAATATCTCTGTCCTTGAGAAAATATAAATGGTGCCCATGCTCGTTCATAACATTACCATAGGAACGCCTCCCTAAACATTAGAGGTTGCTGACTAGCATCATGGGTCTAAACAAAGAAATTCGGAGACTATACCCTCCTATGAGTGTGAAGCAACAAACGAAGTAACATCAATAGGTAAAATAACAAAAAAGGAACATCAACAGAAAACATGAAACAAAACAAGACAAGTGTTCTTGTATATGTGATATAGAAAATATATAGAGTACATTTCATGCCTAGATGACATACAAGATAAACCAAAACAAAAATAATCAAATGAATCTAAACAAAGACCAAAGTCCCAACCTTGTTATGACCTCTATGCTCCAACCTATAATCCCATGCACAAAAAAAACACCATGTCCCTACTCTAACCATTACCTGAAAGAATGTAGCATCTATTTTGGATCTAATGTTCCAAGGAATGACAAGAAATTTTTGAGTTCAACTTAGTAGTCCACAACTAATTGTGTCTAGGAAATATATAGTCTCTAAAAAACGTGCATGTAGGTAACAAGTGAGATAAATAAAAAAGTATCATGTGGATCATTTGTGTAATAATTAATTACCCATTAATGAATTATTTTATGTATAATTGACCAATCAATAAAACTATCTCAGCTCGCACTGGGAGTTGAAGTCAAGACACAAAGGTTGACACCCACATTTAACCATAATGGATTTACCTCATCACATTCACATTAGTTACAATATTCAATAATTACATTTTCACCGTTGATAACATTTCACCACCTATGTTATGTTCATTACGAAATTTTTCATAATCTCATATACCATGGTTTATACATTAAAAAATTTACACTAGGGAATATGTTGTTCAATTACCATGCATAATGATATAAACCAGGACCATATCTCACTAGGGATAAACACATCACAACATCACATTATTCTCACCACAAAGCCTTAGTCTGGGTTGAATTCAACCATCAGGGTAATATATTTTCCATTACCTTCTATAAATCATACATTTTGTGGTGGAGTATATAGCCTTATTCTAACTTGTCTTGTGGGCATCGAACATCAAGTCAATATCCCACACAACCATTCCATCTTCATAATATTCATTAACCAATACCCATATATACCCTTTCTCAAACAACAATAACCAATACAAATAGAAATCATTATACATAATAATCAACATGGGAATTAATAAATTTCTATAACCCATTAATATACATTCCATTTATATTATATAGATGTTTAACAGAATTCCCTTATCTTATACATAAACTCATTAATCAAAGTCACTAATTCCCATACGTTAGCCCATTTAACATATTAAATGATTTCCTTATGTAAAATCACATAATCCATTCGTAATTTCCAATTTATTAACCACTTAATCATTTTCAGTATAAATCACAATCCATTAGGAACATTCACATTAATCCCATTTGAAAATATAAAACATGCCCAAAAGATTTTATTTCCAATTTCAACCCATCAATTAAAGCATTAAACCATTCTCATAAAAATGTAACCTCTCTCTAATTTCAAACCACATTTGAAATCCCATTATAAAACACCTTTATGAAAATACTTTGAGGTCAACACCTCCATTCAAAATAATTTTCACTTTCAAAAATCATTTTCATCGATAACAAAAAAATCAGTTCTGATCACCAAACATACCATCAAAACCATTTCGAAATTTTTTAATAATATAAAATTCCAACTTATAATTTTCCAATAAAACCATCTAACATTAAACATATAAAAAATACATATTACTGCACATTTCCCGTCAAAATATTTTGATCTTATTGTTACCAATTTATTTAAATATTTACAAGGGATTGATTTATCCCTTGGTTAGCCCTAGGTTTTGAAACACATATCCAACAATCCCAATTGGGCGCATGAAGGGTTTTCACCTCAATATATTGTTGAAGACACATTCCCCATCCATGGATAAGGAAAATTATTAAGGATACATGTTATCCCAACAATACAACTTGTATAACATCAAGAAATAACTATTATTTTTTTTAATGTCAAAGGATGGAAACCTTTTCCCACCAAAAAACAATAAAAACAATTCAAGGAGGGTTTATGTTATGTAAGACAAGGCATATCCCTAGTTAATAAATTTACATTCCTAAGGGAGTGATCCCAAAATATAATAAATGAAGAGTGGCACATCTGAGCTCCCCATGATAGAAAGAGAATCCATAAACAAAATCACCTACCATTAAATGTGATGAGCCACATGACCATGCCTTTTCTCCAAAAAACATCTTCTTCATATGTAACTCAAATACCCAGGCACCTCGCATGTCCCCTTAATCATTTTCACCAAAACAACTTTCCTCATGTATGTTGACGGACACTTGTTTAATCTCCACCCTTAATTATAACTAAAACATCATTTAAAGTCCAAACTGAGAATCCTCTAGATAACTAATGTTTTTATGTATTTGGAAGATGAAGAGAGATTCTATAATATCTAATTTAGATAATAGTAAAAATATGAGTCTTATACTCAATTGGATCATTGATTCACCTCCAAATATTATCCAAAAAACCCATGAATTGAAGGACAACCATCCAAGTATGAAGAGGGGGTTTTGGATCATCGCCTAGGATTGATGAGGTAGAATTGGTGGGAAACTCATGTGGGTATTTACAAGTCCCAATATGGGAAAATTTTAAATTTTCAATATTTAATGTGTGACATGGTTTACATGAATAGTTTTCCAAGATATGTGCAAGATACTATCTATGGATAGATGGGTTAAATTGTTACATGGAGAGAAACCAAAAAAATTCAAACCATGTCGTAACCATGCAGTTGCAATCTATCTAAAGTGGTCACCAAGAGAAATGGTTTCCTGGTCCTGGCCCATGGTTTACAGCAATTGTACACCATTCATGTGCTATCTGTTTTTTGGCCACTTTTATCGTCTATTTTTTCCCATCCCCAAAATAGTTCCAAAATTCTTAAAGCACTCATGAAACACTTTCTTAACCATAAAAGAGAGTTCCACAAAAAAAATTAACAATGAATCACATTAATAAATGATCAGGATCTTAAAACCATCCCACCTTATTATGTCTTGTCTATAAGCCACATTTATATTCATTTACAAACCATAGTGACGAAATGGTCAGACCATAGTCCCATTGATTAACATTCACCTTGCGTTTTTTATATAAACTCAACTATACTACATCATTTCCTAGACCAAGGAAAGAGTCCTACAACAAGAACATTTTTCGCAACATGTTCCACAAAAAAATCCAATTCTAATTGACAATAAACCCACCAAAACACATCATTACCAATAACATGTACAAGATAATGGTATCGTTAATATCACTAGATCACAAAAACAAAAGGTACTAGCTATGAACTATGTTAAATAGGCTGAAAAAACCATAACACTCTCATTTTGATCAACTTAAAAATTCATGGACCAAATAGATTGAAACCATTTCATCCAGATTCATTCCATGCGCTAATCGGGATCCAAGGCTAACAACAAATAAAGAGATATCCCATTTTTTCCACATTCAATGTCATAACTGATCCGCTACTCAAATACCAACATCATAAGTTCCTTTCGATCATCTTAAGAGCATAAACCGATCATACCCTTCATCAAATGGTACTAAACCTGTAAATATTATGTCTAGTGCCGGTCAAAAAAACGATGCACTAAGATGGATCACACATGCGTCTTTTAATATTGAACTGCTGGTTATACCATTATCTGACCTCTTTTCTGATATAGTACACACAACTATATGCTTAATCCTATCACCATAATTTTTTTTTGTATTGAGCAGTCACATAATCAAAAAAATAGGCCACCATATCTTTAATTTGACTTTCATATCATTCCAAAGGGTTTCTACAACTCACTACACCCAACATCCATGTTAACACCATCCAAAATTCGCATTTGATATTTCAATCTAAATCATAGTGATTGGACACTTCCTCTATCAATATATTTTTTATGGTTTCTTGGTTCCACCCTAGAGACCATTATCATTATTGAATAATATTTATCATTCCAAAATTAATATAATGTGACCTAAATCCCACCTCATTCATTCATTTAGACATATCTATGTCAGTCCATCCTTAGTCGACTCACTCCATTGGTGCACAAAAACATATATTGGAATGCCACCAAATTAGATGGAAATAATGCCTTTATAACTTAATACATACAACCATTATTTGCACGAACCTACCAAATTCATCCTTAGTGTTCGAAAATACTATGTATTCCCAACCATCACTACTCTTCAAACCATTTTCGTACTCTTTGACACCCTTGAAAATATCTCTAATGTGACCACTCTGATTAAATTTTGAATATGCTCAGTAACAAATACAATGTTATCCCTGATTGACCATCACATCCAAGGCCAATATTAATGTAGATCTCACATGTTCCTTAATTGGTTCTCTATTCCACCACATCCACCTTCTAGATTTCTACCCACATTCATGACATAACATGATGGTCCCCACTATAAGAATATCATTTTCACCATTTTCATTTGTAAATTTCAACCTCTGTGAATCATGATAAAAATTAGTCAAACCACAAAATGTAGAAGCATTCATTTCACATCCATTATAATAACAAAAAAATCATCTCCCACTACTCCGCCTCGGCTTCTGAGAACAACGCCCATGGTATTCATAGAAATTTTTTCCATTCCAATGACAATTCCAACAATTATCTGATATTTTAATCCCCCACTATACAGATTTTATGAACATAAAGGTCCTTATGTAAATTCTACAAGATTTATCACACCCAAACCAAACACACCATTGTAATTATGGATATGTATAGAGCCTTATCAATGCACTACGGATGATGTCGTGATATTGGAAATGATCATAACTAAAAAATTCACAATTAGAAGTCATCAAGGATCACCACCAAAAACTATTCACCATTATTGTCACCTCTCCATAAGAGGACACCTCACTATTCTAATGGTCTCAGACTTCCGTCCTACTAATGCCTCATCCAAACTAAAACGACACAACATAAATGGGTTTTCAACCAAACTCCACACCACCTAACTACCATCTACTAAGCAGTCATGACCAAATTTCCATTTGCCTCCATTATCATCATCCCAGTCAATATATTCTCGTGTGTTTCAAATGACCGTAAGAGAAAAACAACAATTTTTTCCACCAGTTCAAAATTAACAATTTTTTCACACTAATATTCTCCCTCCACTTTGATTCAAGGGAAATATTGGGACATTCATCAAAATTACCTTGGAGATAATCTAAATGGAATCTTGAATCTCAAACAAGTGCCAACATTTAAACACTTTTCAGAACCACTATGGTCTCACACTATATTGTGACCAAACAAAAAACTTATATCTAGATCACATGAACCATATAACTCTCATTATAGCCCCTAATAAACATTACCTTCCAAATCAAAGTCCAAAAAAACCATAGGGTATGGTCTCTGAATGATATTGACATTCAAAACCACTCTTACAACCAAACATAAACACCCTAGTGATTCCATTAGGTGAGTCTAATTCTTAACTATCCACTTTTAAAAAAGGCTTGTGGAACCTCCCATGCATATATTTTACCTATGAATCGTCCACCCATACAACACATTCCAAGGCACCTACAACATTGGATTGACCTCCCACAAGGATTCCCTCTGTTTTTCATTATTGGAAACTCATATCCCCAACCCATGTCACATCATCCACCCACACACCCATTATCTCTAACACCCAACATGACCACTCTAACAGATCATCCTTAAAAGACTACTGATACCAAATCTTAAAATTATAGCCACACTGTACAAAATGTACTAGATCCCTATATGACACACACACCAAGTCAATCAACCAAATGTTCATGGTTTTCATCCTACCACCATTCCAAACACACTATTTCTAACACACCAAAAATTTTGGTACACTATATCCCACACTAATGATACATGAAAGTGTACAATGGAACCATAAACTAAACAAGAACTCTATAAAAAAACATTACTCACAGGGGCATAATACACAATAGTAACCACATTTGCATTAATTGGCTTAATCACAAAAATCTAAGGTCACATCCTATCCATGTATGCAACAAAAAAATCCCACTAAATAGAACACCTACCACAATAATATATCACACCCCGCATATAATGGTATTTGGGATATGTAACTATCTCTTTATAAACATCCCGTACACCAGGTCAGCAACCAACAAAAGGTATAACTATAACTGGTATCCCAAAAAAATTACTTCAATATACAATTTTTGAATTTAGTTAACTAATCCATTTAAGCCCATTATTTCACATTCAAATCCATTAATTATCCAAACATAAACATTTAAACCTTCCAAAAACGTTTTAGATAGGTTGAAATTTTATAAATGGTTCTTTATTGAAAATCACATTTAAAAAATCCATTAAAAAGACAAGGATTTTACATTTCCTTAATATTTTTTCACCAAAATTTAACCACTAATTATTTCATTCAATTTTACCTTGTATACCCTTTTAGTTGATCATCATTTTATTCACAAGCTAGTCACAAGAATAACCTGGATTTTATACCTATCCTAGATGCCTATCATGATGCATGAACTTATAGAACCACTCTTACCATATCGTCCAAGAGTTAAAGCCTCATAATTCAATAACATCACATCCAGGTGCACCACTCGTGGTGGATACAATAATCAAATGTATATTCAAAAAACTGAACATCAATCCACACCCACAAAACCATGATTATATTTCGAACATGGGGTTATATGAAGAGTTGAAATAATTCAATTACATGCCTCGACAAGATCCTAGTATCATCCCTACCATACCCCAAATAGTAAAAGCAGAGATCTTCTCCGATACCACATTATAATGTCCCCATCCCGGAGCCACTATAACTGATTCCCCATGATAGGTCGTCACAGAACCTACGATGTGCCGCCACATAGGTTAGAGACTATTGACTGGAAAGGATGAACTATTGAAAACCATGGGGAGACTGTACCAACATATCTATATAAATCTGAAATATAAGTAATGTCAAAAGATAATGTAACATAAAGGAACAAAAATGAATAGAAAGCATAAAAACCTAATTGTTTTCATTGTAAACTTACTATAAAAATTCTAGGGAGTAAAATATGTGACATGATGTCATATAAGATAAAACAGAACCAAAATCATAAAATGAATCTAAACTCATACCATAGATCCAATCTGGTCATCACCATTATTCCTCCACTTTTCATCCCATGCATAAATAATCTCCATGTCCCTACTTTGAACATGTTCCTAAAAAACAAGTATCATCTACTTGTTTTCCCATGTTCCATGGAGGATTGGGAAAGTAGTGTGTACAACCTAGAAAGACACCATAAAATATTTATATGAAATATCTAGTTTATGAAAAAAAAATTACATATAAAAAATTAAAATAAATAAACAAGTAAAATGGTAATTATTTGAGTAATTACATAATAAACATTAACCCATTGGGGTCTCTAGAATTATACAATGATAATAACTAACTCGTGTTAAATTAGATGTCCATGTCAATACACAATGGGAGACACACCAAAAATTTAACCTAGAAGAATTTTACTCATCAAATACCCATTAGATACAATATTCATTAGAGAAATTTTCATAATTTTTACAATTTCACAACTTTTTCAATATTCATTACTAAATCCATATACGTCTAATGTCCTAGGGGTTAACAATATACATAATTTACACTATGGAATATTGTAGTCAATTTCTATGCATAAGGGAATAATGTAATTCCATATATCAATAGGGATAAAAATATTAGAAAAACACATTATCCCCACCTCGAAACCTCCTTCATAGTGGAATTAAAATGTTATGGGAATACATCCTCACTCCCTTTCAAAAACTCATGCATTTCTTCATAATTTTTAAAGCCTCATTCAAACTTGAATCATGGACATAGTTTCTCATCTCAACACCCCCAAATTAATAATCCTATAGTATGTGATTATTTTCCCATTCTCCACATATACCATTTCACAAACAACCACAACCACTACAACTAGAAATAATAATCCATAAAAATCACTTTCGGATTTACTACTATTCCATAACCCATTAACACATTTTACATTTTTATTACATTGATCTCAATCCCAATTCCGATTTGTTATGACTAAACTCCAATGTAATATTCACTAATCCTCATACATTCAACAATTAAATATATTAATCAATTTCCATATGTTAACACACATAACCAATTCATCAATTCAAATATTTACTACATATTTATTTCATGAAAAATTCAAAATCCATTGGGATTATTAACAGTAGTATCATTGAATCTCTTTTCATATCATGCCAAACATCTCTTTATCCTATATCATAAAATATGACCATTAATCAATTTGTTAATGTAATAATAGTATTTCTATCATGCAACAAAATTGTTAAGGGTTTTATCTCCCTAACCCATACATCCTTTCTTTATAATTGTACCAATGATCCTATATAAACTACATCATGGAAATAAACACATTTCGAGATACTCATTGAAATCACCATTAAACGACCCTTTAAAATATGGTTATTACACTTTGAAAAACAAAAATATGTTCAAAGGGTTTTATATTCATTTTCAACTAATCAAGACCACTATTAAACCATTTACAAAAAATAAACTTCTCCTTTTATTCAAAACTCATTTCAGATATCATTAGAAGCCTCTTTTTTAAAATCACATTGAGGTAAAAACTTCCTTTAAAATCATTTATTTCATTCAAACATCATTTTCATATATAAGTCAAAAATCTGGTCAAATCCCCTAACATACCATCAAAACCATTCCAATAGAATTTTTATCATGTACAAATCCAAGTTATAATAGGTCAATTAACCCACTTAACTTTAACCACATTCTAAATAAAATTTACTACCAATTCTATCTAATAATATTTAAAACTAATGTTTTTCTAATCACTAACACCAAGTAAAATGGCTCGACCTATCCCATAGGTATCCCTAGGTATGGTCTCACATTACTGATGAACCCAATGGCATTCAGTAAGGGTTTCAACCTAAATATAAGTTAAAATCAATTTATATAACCAAATACAAGGAAAAGTATCATGTAAACATGTTGTCAAAAACACATTCACATTTAGAACATCAAAACTATGAAAAAAAGTTAAAAGATCACTTACCTGATATTTTTTTTATCTACACATGCTTAATCCACACCTTTGATTTGAACTCAAACGCAAACTTAATCCCAAACCAGAAATCCAGGTGAAACGTTTTGGTTTTAGGGATTCAAGATATGATGAGATAATATCCAGGACCAAAAAATGTAAAATAGAGATAAGAGGAACTTTAGAATCATATTGTTCTTTAATTCACACATAAATGAACTCCAAACACACAAGATACGAAGTGGAAACATTGAATGAGGATAAGGGGATTTTGGTTAATCCAAGAAGGTAGAGGGGTCATATAAGAGGAAAATATTGGATGGAATAAAAAATTACTCAGATGGGAATACTGTAAATTTTCATCATTTAAAGTGGCATGTGGTTTACCCACTCATTTTTTCAAATCCATGCTCAAAATAATCACAAACAAAATTCTAGTGGATGTTATGTCAAGTTTTTACCATTATATTCCCACATGGTATTTTTAAATTGTATGGTAACCATGTACTAGCCCTCTATCTGTAATGATCACCAAGAGACATGGTTTCAGGGGATTTTCACACAGTTTACACTAACCATGCGCCAATTATTCTCTATGCACTATTTGGAATTTTTTCTCATATTTTCATATCCTACACAACTGGAAGACATCCAAAAATCCTCAAGCACTCAAGAAACACTTTCTTAAACATGAAAGAAAACTCAATCAAAAAATTTAACAATGAATCACATTCATCATAGATTAGGATCCTTAAATTCCCAAATAACATTAAACATACATACACTCATCCAATAATCCATTTTTTCATTATTATATTCTAAAAATTTTATATCTTAAGACTATAGTGGTTTCTGGATAAGTTGTAAAAATTACATCTTTATGTCTTGGATTTATATAGTCTTACATCTCTATCAGATATTCATCATTTAGTATTATATAATAAATACATTTTCCACAATATATTAATATGTTATTATGTTAAAATAATTATCAATAAACATTTCTCTTTCATACAAATAGGAAATAATAACATCACTTATGTGTCTGAAGAACTACCACCTTAGGAACTGATGTTCCATGTTTTCCCAAAACTAATATTATGGTTGGGTATGATGACAGATATAATGTATAAGTATGATATTAAAATATTAATTATATTTATAGTTTAATAATATTATATATATTATTTTAGACATTCCATTTCATACTGGATATGATAATGTTTCTCTTTGGTATGATAGACTACCGCCTCGCGAAGGGATGCAGTTCATTTTTCTATTATGCATTTGATGGAAGTTGATAAGGATAAATTTAATGAATATATTCAACATAAATGATGAAGTAATTATATTTATGTATTATTAATATTTCTCAAATGATAATATATTTCATTTTATTCATTATCTTTTCTCTCATTGGATGATGATGACGTGGTTTGGGTACGTGTGGACCACCGCCTTCACGAAGAAATGTGAATCTCTTTTCATCATCAACACTCATTGATTATTTATTGAAGTTTATTTATCAAACTAATATTGTTTTTAGAATAATATCATCATTATATAATGATAAAATATTAATTACTACATTTCCATTCAGATTATTGAAAATTGAAATTCAACTCATGCATATGTATAGCCAACCATCTCACTGATCATAGTCTACACCATTTATAAAAATATTCTTCCATTATTTGTCATAAAATTAAAATTTATATGTAATTACTATAAATATTTCTTTATTATAATTCATTAAGTTTGTAAATAATGACATTTTAGACTAAAAATCAACATATTGAACTCTATCTTGACAAAATATTCATATACAATTGAGAGAAAATAAGTAAATAGAATTTATTAAGTAATTTATTAAAAAACTAAATATGTTATATAAAAGGTATACTAGACATGATAAAAACTTTTGAGAATGTAAATAATTTATATATGTTTATTATTATAGATGATAAGGAATGTAGGTGACAATTTGGAGTCAATGTAAGGGACTTCGTATAAATTTATTTTCGTTGTTTCATATTAGTTTAGTGAAACTATGTAATTTTATATGGTGTATATACCAAACATTTAAATGTAATATAATTAATACTTTATTATTTATGGTATTTTATGTTTCAAATTGTTTTTTTATCTTATTTTGTTTCATATGAATGTTAAAATGTTGTAAAGGGTTTTGTCTCAATTTTATTTCATTAAGGAATATTGTAATGATATGCACATAATTTGATTTATATTGTGTATATAATGACCTTATAAAAATTTAATATCATAATTCATTGATAATTTATTTTATTTTATTTTTCAATTTTCATAATTTAATCAAATAAGGTTTGATATGAAACATTCTATGTGGTAAATATTTTTAGGACTAATTTTATTTTCATATGGTTATGTTACATAAACAATTGAATTTAATTTTATATAATTTCGAGTAAAAGGATTTATTATTATCTTTTGTTTTATTAAATTCTTTTAAATTTTTTATTAGAACATGATAAAAAAAATAAATTCATTAATTATTTATTAATTCAATGTTAGGATCAATATATGGAATTTAATATCAATTTTATTTCATAGAGGAATATCACAGTATTATATACCTAATGTACTTATATTGTGTATATACACCCCCTTTTATATAAAATATCTTAATTATTTAATAATTCATTCTATTTTAATGTTAAATTTTAATTATTCCATTCTATGTGATTTCACATAAATGTTATCATTTGGTAAATAATTTCACAACTCTATTTCATTTCATTGGGTTATATTATTTCATTATTTTTATTTTCATATATTAAGATTATATGTATAATGAATTTTGATTACCCTTTTTTTATAAGCCTATAATATTTTTATTTTCATTTCATAAACACAATGAGTTTATTATTTAGTTATCTCTTAAATTTTATGATCATTGTTAGGGACATTGTCTCAATTTCTATTCATTGATATTATTGTAATGTTATGAACCTAGAATATTTAATATGGTGTTTATAATAGAAAATTGACATGTAATGTAATGATTAATTAATAATTAATTATATTTTATGTTTCAATATTATTTATTTCAATAATGTATATTTAAAATAAATAGTACATAGTGGAAAAGAATTTCATCACTCTATTTTTTAGTTGTTTTATTTTACATATTTGATATCCATGGAAATTAAATGATTATCTATATTATTAGTTATCGTTATATTTCTATTCATTTAATCATAATCTATTTTATTTATATTTTTTACACATAATCTAATAATTAAAAAATTCTCATTCAAATGTTATAATAATTGTAAGGGTTTATTTTATAATATTATATTATAGGTATTATTATTCGTGAATTTTAATTAAAGGATATTAGTTGATCATATTTTATTAAGGACCATAAAATTTATTTTCCACTATTATTTTAGTATATTTACATGAAAAAACACAATTTTTATTAATATTATTAAAAAAAAATTTCATGAAAATATTACTTCATTTTTTCATGTTATGGAAAACCCTTTTTTTCAGAAATAGTGTTTCTAAAAATGTTTCTAAATGCTAAAAAATGATTTTTAATAATATTTTTATATAAATTTGACTTTTAAAACAATGTTTTTAAAATAATCCTCATGTCATTTTTCATGATATTCCAATATGAATTTTATGAAAGTAGTTAAATGGACATTTTTTAACTTGTAAAATATTTAAAAATATCTTTCCATTATGAAAAATCAATTAATCAAATCCACATTTATAAGTTTCAAAGGTTATTTTCATAGAATATTTTGATCAAAAATCATTGTGAACCTTAACTGTTCAATGATTATATTCACTTTGAAATAGAAATTTCCATAAAGTGGGTTTTTAATTTTCTTTTATTCCATTTCTATTAATCAATGAAAAAACCCATTATTTAATATATACTCTATTGGGGATATATTGTGTTGATAACACAGTTAATTTTCAGTCGGATGGTTTATTTGTTTTTCTAAGGATATATTTGAAAGTAACATCCTTCATTTATTTTTCTTTTTAATTACATTTCTTTGAATTATTCAATTTCCTATGATCATTAATAAAATTACAATATATTCATAATATTTATCATTTATATACCTACTTTTCCATATGTATCTCATTTATGCATATGGTATTTTACTTAGACTATTATTTGATTGACTAGGGATATTTTTTTAATCTGTATTCCTTATTTAGAATGGATATTTAATGTTAAGGAATTATCATCATGAATTAAATAAATTATTTGATATATTAGGAATTCATAAGTTATACAAATATGGTTATTTTCCAATTAAAAATATATCCTCTATGCATTGGTTATCACATGACATGAGTCCATAATTTTATTTTCAATGATATTTTATAGGGAGATTTACCTTCTTATTTAATTGATTATAGAGAATTTGTTTTTAGTTATTTACCATTACAAATTAGTTATGAATTACCTGAGAATTATAGTTAATTCATTTAAATGTCATTTTTTTAGTTATATATCATTCCTTATTGAATACGAACAATCTAATTATGATAGTAACATTACTGATATAATGGATTATGTTTTTTAATGGTTCAATATTTAAATTATGTTATTGATTAATGATTTCTTCTTTTGTTCTTTACCAATATAAATAATTTAAGATCACAATCATTTTTAATTCTTTCCTATATATCCATGAATATTACTGTGACTGTTATTCAATGATATAGTTGAGGGAATAATTTTTTTCTCAAAAAATATACATATAGATTGTTTTTTCATATATAATATGATAATCATAAATATATGATGTTTATAAATACTATTAAACTAGTTTGTTCTTTGTGATGAATTCTCATGTATCTTATATGAATATATAAAAGTAATAAAATATATAATTTTGGATTTTATTTTGTTACAGTTTTATATTTGTAATATGAGTTGAATACATGGGGATTTGATTTTGGAAAACATAGATTAGGATACATAAACTTATGATAAACTATGAGGATAAGTATATAAGAATGTCTTAATGTTTTGGTAAGGTAAAAAATATGAATTTTCATGGAAATTCATCCCTGTATAGACACTATATATTGGTGTGGCCTAGAAAAGATGTACTTTGGTTAATAACCTCAAAATAACAAAATAGGTCTTCACCTGATCATCAATTTGTGAGTGAAATTGGACCTTACATAATTCCCGATTTAACACTCATGAGAGACATGACTAGGATTATTAAAATTTTCATAATAAACCATTTTGATGTATTCTAATAGACGAGGACAATGAATGGATTTGGTAAAAAATGAATTTTCATAGGGCAATATGGGTAAGTATGATCACATTTTATTAAAAAATAATAATTTTATCTTTTAATGTGAGGGATTTCATGATGAATAAGGATATTATTTTGGAATTATATGTAAATAAATCCCATTGGTTTAATATATGTTTTTCAAATAATTATTTATGGATGAATTACCTTAAATTTTGTGGGGATTATTTTAAAGATTTTAGAAACCTTTATGGATTATATAATCATTTATTTTGAAGTAATTAAGGGTCATCACAATGTTTAATATTATAGAAACTATATGAAACTATTTTTAAAAAAATTACACCCCACATGATGGGAGAAAACCCGTTTCATCCAATGAAGGTCATGGGGCTTGAACCCATATCTAAAAAATGATAAGGTTCTACTGACTGAAAGTGGACTATGTGATTTATTACATATTATGTAATTATTTTTAGTTAATCTATTTGATTAATAAAGAGTATTGAATAACCAATAGTTTTATGTTTTAGTATTATATATCAATGTATTACATTGAAAATATTTTTCTAGCCTGATTGTTTTTAGAATATAATTAGAGACAAATGAAATGAAATTTCACACTTTTATGGATATTATTAACCATAAAAAGTGAATATTAATGCTTTAGCAATAAAAAATTCATTTTTGGAATTTTATTTCCTTGATATATCAATGAATTGGAAATTGATCAGAAAAATAAAAAGGAGGAAAATGTTATTATCATATATAAATAAATAATGTATTTAAATTTCATTATAAACTAACATAAAAAATTACTTAACCTTTGTAAAATGGTATTAGATAAAATATTTTATGTTAATACCATCATATGTGATGAAGAAAATGTTAAATTAAATCAAAAAAAATTACTTTTATGATTCTAAAAAATCCCTTAATTATTCACATTATTGTTATGAATGGATACTAGGATTCTCAATAAATCTTTATTCTTATCATTTCACATCCCACAAATGATTTCTTTCATATAAATATTGTTATGTTTTATTCCATTTTACATTTTTACTTAGGTTTATATCTTATTTAGTTTATGTTTTATTATCCTCATTATGATATGGATTTTTTTACATAATTGTATTTCTAAATTTCAAGACCATGATTAAGGAGATCAAGGCTATGTTGTGAGAAAAATATTTATTTATGGTGGAGATAATGTAACACCCCATAATTTTAAAAGAATAATATTTTATTCTATTGAATATTTGTAATTCTATATCGATCCTAAACAACGAATGAAATGTATTTTATTAAATTTAATCTCATTAGTAGCATGTGGAACATTTATTCATGGGTTTAATTGAACAGTAATAGAATATACCATTAAAATCATGCCAGTTGGAATGATGTTATTATTTTTAATAAATAAATTATGTAATTATGTGGTTTAAAAAAATATAAAATAAATTAATAAGATCATTATTTATAATAATCAAGCTAATAATCCTTTTACAAAAAAAAGAAATTTTTTGTTAATTTTTTTAAAAAAAAATTGGCATGTCGCTTCTTGCGCACATATGATAAAAATGGTATTTGAAAATTTTATAAAATTTATATTTTCTAAATAATTTTATTTTTTAAATAATCTCATCAAAATTATCATAGGGTTATATTTTTTTATTTTTTTTATTTGTTTCATTTTTTGATAAATTCATATAAATATTGATTTTTTTTCAAAGATACATTAAATTTAAATTATATAAATTGTGAAATTTTGATTTTGTATTTATTAAGGTAATATTATTAAACCAAAATGATAATAAAATAATTGAGTTCATTATAGTCAATTTTCAATATGGATTAAGATGAAATTTTTTAAATTTCATATGAGAATTTTCTCTTTAAGTACACACATTTTCATCGAGTATGTAGGATTTTTAAAAAAAAATTAATTTCCAAAATTTATTGAAATAATTTTTTTTAAAATATTTTCAATATTTTGAATAATAATAATTTATTATTTCTATTCTGTTAAACCAAAAGTTTTTTTCTAATTATGTTGGACAAAAAATTAAATGCCTTGGTATTGGTCAAAATGGGTTTACTATGTATTAAACATAAGAGATAGGGGTTCAAAAGACATAAATACTTGTCTATAATCAATTTTAGTTCTATTTTTATACCTCATTATGTGTAATAATCTAAAATAATCCATTTATACAGTTTTTATTTTAAGAAACATGTGTTCAACATTTTTATTTCAAAAATTTACATTTGTGACACTCACCTCACCTGTAAAAGACCACCCCCAGTCCTCTATTCATCAAATCATTAAAAAGATTTTGTTCAAAGAAGACATCCCAAAAAAACATCACAAATTATATAAAATTATACTACAATCCTAAAAAAAGATATTATTGGAATACATTAGGTATAATACTATAGAGGTTGTAAGAGAAGATTTAAAATTCATAACTGTGCATGTGTATTTTTTGTATTCTTCCTACACATTAAAATATTTTTAATTTATTCTAATATAATAAAAGTGTTATATCTTATTTGATGGAATGTTATTATGTTTAGTTAATTACTTATATACATGTAATTTTCAGTTAATTGGGAAATGAAAACTTCGATCATGTGTACAACACACTACTGCTTTGCTAACCAATGCTACGTGTTTTCCATAAAACCACTCGCTTTTGGGTATTATGTTGTATATGATATATATATATATATATATATATTATTTAGTAGTGCAGAAAGAATTTACCACGTAGGCATTTTTTACATCAATTATAAATAACCAATGTGTAAAGTTGTAAAAGTTTATTTATCAGGTCGGTTATATAATAATGGAAGTAAAAAATTATGATATTTGATTTTTCATGTTGGTTATTTTATAACTGATGCAATAAATCAACTTTTTACATCATATATATAATAGATGATGTCATAAATTAATTATCACAATTTATTACGCAAGTTATTTTTTAACCGACGTGATGAAGCTGATTTAGGACATCAGTTATTATATAACCAACATAAATTATTCATTTATGATGTCATTTATTTTATAACTGATGTGATAAATGTAAAAAAAATTATATATCATGCTGATTATTAAATAACTGAATTCATAACCCATTTAAATAATTTATCAAGAGTCATATTGTGTTATTCAGTTTTTTTTATCAGGCGATTGTGACTCATCTCTATCGCGCTAAAAACCTAGAAACATATCTTCGAACTCATGACCTCCAAACTTGTTTTTTCACCATCGTTCCTCAAGTTTTTTGTCACCAAATATATCATATCGAGTAAAAACATTCAAGTAATCTCCACATGGATTTATTTCCTTCGTTATATTTCACGAATGTCCTAGATTTATGTTTTCATATTTCTATTTTTATAAAATAACAATATCTTTTATTATTTCATAATTTTATCATTATTTGACATTGTTTTTATTATCCTTGATCTGAAATCGTTGGGCATTAAGCTCTATCATACTTTGGTTAGTTGATTCTATATTTAAATATGAAATACACCTGTTGATATCATGGATACATTGGTTATATACCATATCACCCTTTTCATTTTATAAAATATATTAAATTTTTTTGTTATTCCTATATGAGTTGGTTTATTTGTTAATTTAATAATTTTCCTATATGGCCAGGTTGTATGTAGTTCATATTATATTTGAACAGCTTGAATATATTATACCATTGTATGTTGATGCATGGTCTCTTATTTATTTATCACTGCATTTGATAAATTTGTACTATTAGCTAAGTATCCCCCAAAACCACCTATAAACCAACCATTAATAGGATATATTACTCACCTTCCCAAGATAATCTAGGTTCCTCTCAATGCCTACAATTTGAGTCTAATATAAATCCATTTCATAATGTGGCCTAGATCCTAACAATATCATCTTTCCACTCAAATCAATTTTGAACATACACAATACCATTTTCTATAAAAAAAACTGAATAATAGTGGTAAAACTCTTATATGTGACCATCAAAATTACATGTAGTGAGGAAAATATTTTATTTCTCAAAATTAATATCTTTAATATTTCCAAATACACATATATTTTTTTATATTACATTTTAGAATTAGTTTACATTCACATTATGTCATATTCTATATTAATATAAAATCGTTATATATAAAAATATATTTAAAATTATTTCCGTGTATATCTGTTACAAATAAATATATAATTTTTTTATATTTTATTTTTTTTATATTCAAATTAAGATATATTTCACATAAATATAATATTGTCTTATCCAAAAAAATATGTATAATTTCAATATTTTTTATAAATAATAATGAGTCAAAGTTGGATTATGTAACATCAAATAGGTAATGAATATTTGGAAGGTGTTGATGACTTTTTTGAATTTGCTAAATGAAATGTTCCAAGCATCGACATTTTTTTCTGTCCATGATTGAAATATTTGAATATAAATAAGTCAAAAATTAGAGATATCAAATATCATATGATTTTTCAGGGTTTTAATCTGAGTTACAGCCCTTGGATTTGACATGGTGATGCTAGACAGAGTGTCATATCTACTGATGATAATGATTTTCAAGATAGTAACACTGATACAATTAATGAAATGTTTTGTGATATTAAATCAGAGAAAATTGAAATAGAACTGACAGTTGAGCGTCAATATGATGATGCTAAAAAACCATTGTATCCTAGGTTTATGGATTTTATGGTTTTGTTGTTGGTGTTAAGATTGATTAAATTGATGGTGAAACATGGATAGAGTGACAAAAGTTTTATAGAGCTGCAAAAATTGTTAATATACATTGTTGCAAAACACAAAAATCTTCCAAATTCACATTATAAGGCCAAGCAAATATTATTCCTAATTGGATTGGGATACATGAAAATACATGCCTATTTAAATGAATGTCTGATATATAGGAAGGACTATAAATTTCTGTCAGAGTTTCCTAAATGTTGCACATCACGGTAAAAGATGAAAGAAAAATCACATTCTGATGTAGAGAATACAAAGATCCCTGCCAATGTATTTTAGTATCTTCGTATAATTCCTCATTTGAAATGTTTATTATATAATTCACCTGAAGAAAAAAGGTTATGATGGCATGTTGATAAGTAGATATGGGATGTAAAAACTTGTCATTAATTTGATTTTTAATAATTGAAGAAAATTGATGAGTAGTATCCTACATTCAAAAATTAAAGTAGAAATATTAGACTTGGGTTCTGGTTTGATGGAATGAATCTATATCTAAGCCTTAGTTGAACACATATTTCATGGGCAATTTTATTTATAATTTAAACATATATCAAGATGTTTTTATGATGTGAAAATATGTCATGTTTAGTATAATGATCTCTAGTCCAGAGAAACCCAAAAATGATATTAATTTTTTCTTGTCACCATTGATTGATTATTTGAAAATTTTATTCGAGTTTGGTATTAGGGGGTATGATTCTTATTAAATGGAATATTTTTAACTGCATCCTGTGCAAATTATCACTATAAATTACTTCTTAGCGTATGAAATTTTTTTTAGATGCACTATTATGGGGCCTAAAGAGTGTCTAATTTTCAAACAAAAAACATCATATTGTCAACTTCATTAAGGGAAGAAACTAATATACTTGGTTCATCAAAAGTTTTTTCCTATGATTAACTCCTATAGTATACTAAAAAAAGGCATTAAATTTCTCACAAGAATTTTATATTGGTAAAAATCATTATCCTCTCATGATTATTTTGAGAGGGTACAAAACAATGATTTGACATTGGGAAAGGCTCATAAATAAGGAAATGATAGACCTATTTGGATGAAATGGTCAATATTTTTTGAGCTACAATATTGTAGATATCATGAAGTGAAACATAATATTGATGTTGTGCACATGGAGAAGAATACTTGTGACATATTGAGTGGAATTTTTTTTGATATTAATGGAAATACTAAATATGGGTTGAATGCATGATTATGCATACTATAGATTGTAATATGTTTCAAGTTATCACCCATTCTTGATAGGAGGTGAAAGTGTATTCCCCCGTCACGATATACATTATCCAAGAGGGAGAAAATTTGCTCTGGTCAGTGTCTTCATGATATCAAAGTGCCGCAATGTTATTATTCAAATGTAAAACATTTTTTCCCTTTGAAGAATTTGTAGTTGATAGGTTTGAAATCACATGATTTTCAAATCATGATGCAACTACTTTTACCAATTGCATTGCATGTAATATTTACCATTTGTGTCATAAAAGTCAATCACAATAGTTTGTTATTTTTTTCAATTCAATATGTAATAAGGCGATTGTTGGGGATGCTTTGAACATTTCAAAAAAGGAGGAAGTTTCTATACTTTGTCAATTGGAAAGGTATTTTCTACCATCTTTTTTTGAGATAATGGTTCAATTAATGGTTTATCTGGTTCAAAAAATAAATCTTTGTGGACCTATATATCATCATTGGATATATCCTTTTGAAAGGTATAAGAAAATATTGAAGGGGTATATTAAGAATACTTGTAGACCTGAAGCCACAATTATTGAAAAGTATATTTCTAAAGAGTTTGCAGTTTTTTGTAAAAGTTCCTTGTCTCCGGAGAAGCATAATGGTTTGCCTCCATCTCTCCATGAATGAGTAAATAATGAGGGAAGGGTGATTAATTTCTTGAAATTTAAATTGTTTTCAGCTACAGATGATGAAGATACATTTATATATCTTGAATCTCATTGCTGATTCTAAACCATATATAACATTTTATAATAATTATTTGAAATAATGTCATCCAAAAAAGAGATAACTGTGGATTTTGAATGAGTATAACAATAAAAATATGAAATCATATAAAAATACCATGCTTGGTAGATCATATGAATTAGAGAAATTAATATGGTTAGTGGGTGGTCCAAGTTTAAATGTAATAGCATGATCTATGTATGACATTATTGGCTATACATTTCATATGAATGCTCAGGACAACAAAAGTGCAGTTTTGAATAGTGGGGTAATGGTGTTTGCAGAAGCAAAGCATTTTTTGAGTTCTAAAGATTGAAAACCGCAATTTATGCATCATGTACATATTATGGAGTCATGGAATAAATATTGGACTTTGATTACAATTAAATTAATGGTATTGATTTAAACTTCAAATAGTTTATCAGTAACAACAATTTCTGACACAATGTCTTTAGAATGAAAATTGGTTATATGAATAGATTGGAATACATAGCTAATTATTTTATAATGGAAACACATTAAAAACCTATTTTCTAAGTTGTTGATAAATCATATTGAAAGTAGTATTTTGTTTTAAAATCAAAAAAACAATATGTAGGATATGATTAACTTGATGAAGATGTTGATCTATGTGAGATCCCTACATCCATGGAAATATTACAAGAAAATAATGATGAGCATGTAGTTGATGGGGTTTGTTCCAGAAGGAAAGATAATTAAAAGGAATTTGGTAAAACATCCCATTTGTACATTCCTAATATTATAGGAAACATATGTTTTTGTCTTGTTTTCATTTATTAATGTCGTAAAATGTTAGATATTGTAATTTTTTTCATTATTAAATGCTTATTAAAACTAATACATTGGATTTTGGTTTATTTTAGTTTTTTTTAATATTTTACCATATTTACCATTATGTAAATTATATATTTATTGATTTTGGTGAATAAAAATTATGTTACCATTTTTAATATGTTTACCTTGTTTACCATAGTTTAACATGTTTACCATTATGTAACATATATATTTTTTGATGTTTTTGAATGATATTTACATTAAAATGTTTAACAATTTTTACCATTTACCATGATTTTCCATCATCACCATTTTTACATTGTTTACTATTACGTAACATAGTTCAGTTATTCATTTTTTACATTAGTATTGTTATATTTGATTTTTTATATTTGTGAACTGGTGTTTTTTTATTTTTACAGTATGACAGATCAATATGTTGATCAACCAAATAATTCTGAATAAGAGTATCATGAGCATACATCTCGGGAGTAACATTCACATGCTCTACTTGATGTTCCCAAATCTTTTTCCTATCCTCCCACAATGGAAAAAGAAGTGTTTTTGAATTTTTAAACAAGGTAGTATAAGTTTTCCAAAACAACCCCTTGCAAGAATCTAGGACTAGAGGATTGTAGTAGAGTTGGATGAGAATGATATTCCTAGAGGTCCAAATTGAATTTTTTTAAGTGTTTTGTATCAACTCAAGGTAAATTAAAATTATGAATTTTGTATAATTATTTGAAATATCTGGTTAAATCAACACTATCTCAATTTTGGGAGACAATTTTGGTAGGATATTTTTCTATTTTTTACTGATTATTAAATGTTTATATTATAATGTGATTCTACATCTTTATCAGATGACATTCTATATTTTTAACACTAGGGGAGTTAGGAATAAATGTTTATCGATGGATGCTAGGAGATGGAGGAATTTCAAATCAACCATCACATCTGGATTTATTTTTTTCAAATAAACTAGAAATTCCTTTTCATATACGTTCTTTTATATATGGATACACATGGAAATAATTTATAGAAAGTAGAAAAAAATAATACTTTTTGGTTTTTTCAATGTAATAATTTATAATTTTTCTTATATTAATGAACATAAGAATGATTTTTTAATGAATTATTATTCTTAATTTACAGAAAATAAAGAGATATCATTAGAAGTCCCAATCTAAAAATTTATACCCCCATAATTTCTCATAGGTAGTCAATGCTTTATTGGATGAAAAATTTATGGAGAAAAATATACGAAAAATTAGAGTAGAGCCTTCATCCTCTAGAGGGGTTTTCACTCTATCCCATTCTTTTAGACATTAAATATAGAAGATGAATCAGATGGGAAAAAAGGTGGAATTTGTAACATCCTGGTAAATAAAGAATATGAAATTTTAATATTTATTAATATTTTTAAATTAAATATTTATTTAAATTTAATGGGGTTTCTATGTTTGATGGTGTACCTGATACACGACAAAATGTTTCATTGAAATCTTATGATGTAAACTGACAACATAATACTATTATTTTAAATAGTAGTTAACACCTAGTCTTTTTATTGGTGGGAATGAATAGAAGTATCTAAAATTTTATTATACATATTTTTGATATGTTATTTAATTTATCCAATTAAAGTTAGAGGTTTAAAATCTGAATAAATCTAATTTTAAGCATAATTTACTTTAAATTGCTGATTTACAAACATTTAATGGTGAACTCTCTTTAAATCTAGTTTTGGTAACTTTTATATTTTCTATTTGATCAAGTAAAATTCTTATTTATAATTGGGATATCAAAATTTACATTGGGTAATTTTTTTTCCTATAAAATTCATTTTTAATGAATCGTACAAAGTAATGTATTTTAATTCAAAATTTCCTTTTAATGTAATTTATTTATAATTTTAGATTATATTTATAATTGGTTTTAAATTTTAATTAGAATATATTTTTACCATTGAATCTAATTTTGGCCATTGGAATTAATTTCACATTGAAGATGGACATAATGAATTGTCAATCTTTTTATAGTTATTATTTCTTAAAAAACACAGTATTTATTTGGAATACGAGAATTAATTTTAAATTAATTAATGAAAATTATATGTTTTTAATTTGGTATATTTTGGAATATCAAATATAGCTTAGGCTAAATTTTTTGTATTTTTCTAAAAAACATCAATTTTTTATGAATAGTGAAACCACTTAGTAGTTATTAAAGAAACTGTCATTTAATTTAAATGAAATTTTACCACTTTTGTGAATTGAATTCCAAACATCTGACATGCATGGTTGTTATTAGTATGTAAAATGTGGTTCAATAAGATGAAAATATTTTTTGGTAAATATTATCTTTTGACTTTTATTTACCACTGTTAAAGGTAAATAGGGTAATTCAAGGTAAGAAGAATATTATAACTTTTGAGACCCCATGGAGCCACTTATTAGTGATATTGACACATTATTTTAATTAACAAAAAGTAAAAGAAAAAATGGCAAAAATAAATATATTTTAGTAAATTAATTTTTATATGGGGTTATATAAGTTATATCTAAGACTATAAATATTAATTAGAAAGGTAAAAATATTTCCTACCTTATAGTATTTCTTCTATAATTTTTAGACATCAAATAAGTTAAATTATGTATGACACAATAATGGTGCATGGTTTACCTCATTAATAAATGATTTATGAAAATAAGATTATAATGATTAAAATAATATTCAAAGCATACCCAGTTATTATTAGATGATTTTATTTCTACAATGAGTCATTTTATATTCTAATTTAGAGATTTTTTGACCTTTTGAAACCGAATATATGTTTATAATAAAAAAATTGTTTCAAATATTTTTAAAGATCCCCTCCTCCCCCTCATAAAAGGACACCACTTCTAACCCATTCCTGACACCTCTAAAGCCCCTTGGCTCTACCAAACCCTACCCAAATAAGCTATCCAGATCCATATCTTCCCCATATAAGCCTTACCTTAGGCAGAAGGCACTAAAACTAATCCTTTTGGTTCAAACCAATGGTAGTTACCTGAATTAAAGGTATCATCTTCTCTAATTTTTTATGTTTTATTTTACATCTCCATCACCATAAACACTTTTTATTCCATTATATTATTAGAAAACTAGTATCCTCAATCTAAAAGGATGTTTTTAGGAAATTCATTCAAACTAAAATTACACACACCTTCGTCTAATGGGTAATGAAAATATTATTTCAGTGGATAGTGAACTACTACCTCATGAAACGATGATTGTTCAAATATCTCCAACCGCCACTCAGGGTGTCCTTTACAGTGGAACTGTATTTGTATATGATATATATTATATTTAATTTGTTTCAATTATTCTGAATTTTTTATTTATATAATACATTTCTGGTTTCCATTGTGGGTAAATACGATAAACTCATTTGAGGAAGTGCGGACTACCACCCCCTAAAAGTGATATGACTCGATGATGCCTTATGTGGAACTTATAAAGGATGGAGTTAATGTTATTATATATTATATTATACTATATTTATAATATAATTATGTATCATTAATTTTTCATTCCATTAAAATATTAAATAGAAATGGAAGTAGCGTTCATGCGTACGTACGACTTATCATCTCCATAAATGGTGCATTTAATTTCTTATCTCCAAATGTTATTAAATATTATAAATACATATATATAATTGATATATATATATATGGTATATATGATATCTAAATCATGAATATCATTATGGATATAATGACCTTTTGACCACATGAACAACTTGTAATTATAAGAAGTCCATTGACTCAAGTACCAAATATCGACAAAAGGACCATTATTAAATTAAATGATTAAAAAATGTATATAACATGGTAATAATTGATATAAAAAGAATAATAATCTTGAAAAAGGTTCTTATGTAAGTATAAATTAACTTTGTTTTATTATTTAGAAGATTAAAGAATGAACGGGTCATATCATACACGAGGTAAGGGACATCATCTCAATCACCTTTCCTTAAGCCACATATTGTTTTATACATGACATTAATTTATACACTATATAAACACCATTGATTCTTTATTTCATTCAATGGAGATAATTTTCTATGAATTTTTTTACTATACGACAAAAAAGAATGTTAATTTTTAACATAAGCAATGACAATGACCTTTCAACCACGACAAGTATTATTGGATCTTTGGCTACATGAACAAGACGTAATGTTTTTAAAAGGAAAAAAATATGATATAATATTTTATGTATTTTGGTATTGAAAATGGTTTTGATAATGGATTTTTTATGTCAATATATTTAAGTGATATATTGTTATTGAAATGTGGAAATTTTTTCTTTCCATTATATTTTTTTTATTTGTTTTGATTTTAAAAGTGTACTTGGACATTTGATGGGTGGTTAGGTGAAAAAACAAATGACGGGTGGTGTCGTGATACACCTGGATGGGTGGTTATGTTATAACTTCTAATGCATTTGGTATGTAAGTCGGACATATGGGTATTCCATTTAGTGATATATGTGGAATTCGACCGTATGGTTATTCCATTTAAGTGTGATTTTGGCCCAAGTTACCTTTATATGTTTTGTGTTCTTTATGGGGGTATTATGGTAAACTTTTGGTTACAAAAGGGTAATCAATGATATTTTATTCAATGAAACATATTTACTACTTCATAATGGTGAAATATATTACTTATGATAATGTATTCAGGGATTACTTTTTGTTTTAAAAAAACTGACAGTTTATCTTCTTTGTGTATCCATTACATAGCATTTTATTCTCATCCCAAGTTTTTTAAATGTTTTTCATAGCACATATAGTGGAATAGGGTCAAGGATGAGATCATGGAAAATTAATTCTTTCTAAAACATGGAACTATACATCGCTCTTTTTTTCAATAATTTTTATTTTGAGAAAAAATGGAAACTGGGTAGATGTATGTAATATTCAAGGTGTTATGTATATGTTATTACCTAATTCTCTAAATCTATAAACCTAAATAGATCCTTAATTGGAATTATTAAATTAATTTAAGAATATTCAATGATTAAGGTAGAGTCCTTATAGTTGTTTTCAAAGGTCAGTTTAGATATCAATAGGAGTTATGGTGTTGTTAAATTAGTATCCATAAATTAATTTATGTTTATATTGAAATGATAGCATTTATAGAATATCGTGTTTCTTCACCTAAGATATTTCGATGTTTAGAATGATTTTTTGCAGAGGAAACATGGAAGCTATATTGGGATGACATCAGGAGGAAGACAACCTTCCAAATCAGCAACCTGAGATGGTCAGAATCGGAATTGAACAGTTCATTGTAGTGATAGCACATTTGACTCAGTATATAATTGGTGGTGGTATCCATGCACAAGATCTGACAGATCAACTGTAGAGAAACATGTTAGTAGTGGAGAATTTCATGAGGCAACATCACCAATCATTTATAGAATCATCTGACCATGTGTTAGCTGAAGGGTGGATTAAAGAACTGGATATAATTTTTTATGACATTGTGTGTTCAAAACATCAAAAGGATAGTCGCACTGTTTACCATTTTGAAGGTGAATCTAAACAGTGGTGGTCGATGGTGAAAAATATCATGGATAGTGAGGAGATTTATAAAATTTATTGGGATGAATTCAAAGGTTTATTCCTTGAGAAATATTTTCATATGGTGGTTCAACTTATGATGGAAAAACAATTCTCGGAATTGAGGATGGAGGATGACTGAGTGGCTGTTTATAATGGAATTTTCACTCCACTGGAATGGAATTCTCCAAATTTCATCTGAGATATTTCAAGTAATATAAATCCATTTTACATAGGACTGAAGCCGCAATATCTAAGGGCATTAGCCTCTTATAAGTTAAAAAGTTATGAAAAACTTTTTCGATCTCCAAATATAGTGGAAGTGAAGTTTGCTGATGATTAGGTGTTCTTTAAGAAACAATAGAATAAGAGGTCCAGTTGGAAGGAAAAGGGAAAGAATTCATCAAATAAGTTTGGAGGTAAGAAAAATAAATATCTAACTTGTGAGAAGTGTGTTAAAAAGCATCTTGGATAATGTTTATCAGTATATGGAATGTGTATCTTGTGTGGTAAGTCTGGTCATGTTACTTGTAACTGTAAGGATGATGACCAAGAATGTAGTGAAAAAAAGTGGTATGATGTTTTAAGTGAAATGAAATGGGTCATTATGGAAATGAGTGTCTAGGGAAGAACTCAACTGAGGGTAAGAAACCAGACTACAAGAAGAAAGGGGTGGTGAAGTCCTTTGCAACTACTTCAACAGATGTTGGGCCATCAAATGAAGTTATATCACGTATATTGTTTGTTTGTTCTGATTAGGCCAATGAGTTGTTTGGTTCAGGTTGTACACATTCGTTTATTTCTGAGAATTTTTCTAGTAAATTCGGAATTCAATCTCTAGATATGAATCTTGAAATTATGATAAAAATAAATGTGGGGAAATATAGAGACAAAAAGATATTATAAGAACCTTCATATCCTTGTGTGAGAAATTAATCTACCTGTAACCCTTAATGTTTTTACTCAAGTAGAGTATGATGTTATTAAAGGTATCTATTGAATATCTATTTATCATGAAAAGATTGGCTGCATAGCTAAAGAGGTTTCCTTTTAATAATGATTTTCAGTTTGTGTACAATAATGAACTGTAACATTTGATAACATATCTGGAAGCTGAGAAACTAGTAAATGATGGAAATGCATGTTACCATGCACATATTGTTGAAAATAATAGAACAGTTCATACTAATGATGTGCTAGTGGAAAATAAGTACCTTAATGTTTTTTCTGATGAGTTTTCGGGTAATATAACAGATAGAGATGTTGAATTTACCGTTGACTTTGTTCCTGATGCTAAGCCAATTTCAAAACCTCCTCATCGAATGGATCAAATTGAACTTTTAGTGTCAGTGAAGCAAATACAAAATTGATTAGATAATGGTTTCATTCGACTTATCACATCACCATGGGGTTCTCCTGCCTTTTTTTGTTAAAAAGAAAGATGGTTAAATGAGTCAATGCATTGATTATAGTCCATTGAATAACATCACTAATAAGAAAAATTATCATTTTCCTCATATCGATAATTTTTCTGATCAGCTCTAGGGAGCTCAGTATTTTTCAAAGATTGACTTGATTTCGAGGTACCATCAATTGAAATTAAAGGAATCATTCATTCCAAAGACCATGTTTCGTACTAGATATAGCCATTATAAATTTTTTTTTATAGCTTCTGGTTTAACCAATGCTCCTACTGTATTCATGGATCTTGTGAAGATAATTATCTTTGAGTTTATTGATATGTTTGTGGTTGTGTTAATTGATGATATTTAGTTTTATTCTAAAATTTAAGATAAGCATGAATGTCATTTAAGGGTTTTCTTGGAAACCTTAAATCAAAAGAAACTATTTGGGAAATTAAGAAAGAGTGATTTTTGGATACAACAAATTTCTTTCATCGGTTACATTGTTTCAAAAAATTACATAACCATTGATCTTGATAAAATAAAAGTTGTTGACGAATGGCCAAGACCGAAAAATACAATCTAGATGCATATTTTTCTTGTTTTAGGAGGTTATTACTAGAGGTTTGTTGAGAATTTTTCACGGT
This sequence comes from Viscum album, assembly GCA_963277665.1. Classification (NCBI taxonomy): domain Eukaryota; kingdom Viridiplantae; phylum Streptophyta; class Magnoliopsida; order Santalales; family Viscaceae; genus Viscum; species Viscum album. Next base: position 688,849,419 of record OY728146.1, read on the forward strand.
TTTCTTGTCCAATGTTTAAGTTAACTCGAAAGGATTTTATGTTCATTTGTAAAAAAGGAATGTGCTGATTGTTTTCATGAATTGAAAAGAATATCAGTGAATGTTATTTTCTGGAATTACCTTTCAGAAATTTGGAGTTTTTTATTTACAGTGATGCTTTGTTGATAGGACATGGTTGTGTCCATATGAATAATGATCAGGTATTCTTATGATTCATGTCAGTTGAAACCTCAAGAGTTAAATTACCCCTAAACATGATTTGGAATTTGCTGCAGTTGTTTTTGCTTTAAAATTTTGGATTCATCATTTTTATGGAGTAATGTGGGAAATATATATTGATTAGAAAATTTTAAAGTATATATTTACTCAAAAATAATTGAACATGAGATAGAGGAGATGGTTGGAATTAATCAAGGATTATGATTGCAAGATCCTTTACCATCTGGGAAAAGAAAATAAAGTGGTTGAGGCTTTGAGTGGGAAAAGTGATGCTTCATTAACCATGCAACATTTGGAATGAGAACCTTTGGTTTTTGATTTGTTGAACTTTGGTATAGATGTTGTTGGTGCAGGAAATTATTTTTTTTCTTTCAGGTGTGAGTGAGATCATCTCTATCATTTAGAATTAAGAAAGTTCATATGGATGATAGTGATTTGATGAAAAGGTAGAGTCGGTTCAGAAGGTTAAGATGCATGATTTTAACATTGAATCAATTATGTTTTACGATTATGAAATAGATTATGGGTTCCTTGGGATTCACAATTGAAGAATGAGTTGTTATGTGAAGCTCATAGTTCCCCATTTTCAGTTCATCTTTCCAATACTAAGATGTACATAGATCTTCAAGAGTGTCACGGGGTGGGATGGAATGAAAAGAGATATTGTTGATTTTACTATGAAGTGTTTCACTTGTCAGAATGTTAAAGATGAGTGGAAGCTACCGAAAGGGTTACTTCATTCATTACCAGTGCCAGAGTTGAAATGGGAAAATATATCCATGGAGCTAGTTGTGGGATAACTAAAGACATCTCAAGGTAACAATGAAATCTGGATTATTGTTGATCGATTGACTAAATCTGCTCATTTCTTTAATATTTGAGATAATTTTTCTCTAGATCTTCTTTCTCGGTTGTTTTCTAATAAGATAGAAAGGTTATATGGTGTTCCCCTCTCTATTGTATTTAATCATGATCCTAGGTTTACTTATAACTTTTGGAAAGTCCTGCAGAAGTTTTTTGGTACTAAATTAAATTTAAGTATAGCTTTTCATCCACAATCACATGGGAAGTTTAAATGAACAATTTAAAAATTGGAGGATATGATACAGGCTTCCTAGATGGATTACCATGTAAGTTAAAAACAACATCTTTCATTGGTTTAATTTTCTTATAATAACTGTTTTCATTCCAGTATACATATTGATCTGTTTGAAGCATTATATGGAAAGCATTATCTAACTCTAGATTTTTTGGATGAAGTAGGTGAAAGGAAGATGATGGGACCAAAATTGTAAGATGAGATGACAGGTAAAGTTTAGTTGATTCCAAAGCACAAGATAATAGCTCAGAGCAGGCAGAGAGGATATGCGGATAACTGAAGGAAGGATATCTCTTTCGAGGTAAGTGATCAGGTCTTTCTCAACGTTACACCCTGGAAAAGTATAATGTGTTTTGGTATGAATGTATGGTTGAGTCTGAGGTTCGTTGGACCTTATACAATCCTGTAGAAAGTTAGATTAGTTGTGTAAAGAGTGTATTTACCTCTATGTTTGTCCCCGGTACACAATGTTTTTTAAGTTTCAATGTTGTGAAAGTATATTCCATATCCCTCTCATGTTTTGATCCCATATGTAGTTCGGTTGGAAGAGAATCTCTCTTGGAGCAACAACCAGTCCTGATTTTTGACCAGAGAGAGAAAATATTGTGGAATAAGGTAATTCAGCAGGTAATTGTTGTGTGTAAAAACCATATGGTTGAAGAGGCATCATGGGAATCTAAAAATGATATAGGGGATAAATACTCCCATTAATTTGATTATTGAATAAAATTGTTAGGATGTAATTTCAAAATGGAGGGTGGTTGTAACATCCCTAGTAAATAAATCAATATGACATTTTCATATTTATTAATATTTGTTAATTAAATATTAGTTTTACTTTAAAGGGGGTTCTATGTTTGATGGCGTGCCCGAAACGAAACAACGAGTTTCATTGAAATATTACATTGCACACTAAAAATATAATATTATTATTTTAAATAGAAGTCAACACCTAGTCGTTGAATTGTCGGGAATGAATAGAACAAAGTTTGATATGATTATATATGTTTGTTAAATTATTTTACAATTATACAATAAATGTTAGAGGTTAAAAATTTGAATGAATCTAATTTTAAGAAAAATTTACATTAAATGGTTGATTTAACATCTATTAATGGAAAACGATAATTAAATCTAGTTTTGATAACTATTATATGTTTTATATGACAAGATAAAATTCTTCTTTATAATCAGGACGTCAAAATTTACTTTAAATAAAAAAAATTCTGATAATATTCATTTGTTAATGAATAGTGGAAAATAATGAATTTTAATTCAAAACTGCCTTTCAATATAATTCATATATATGGTTATATTATCTTTTTAATATGTTTTAAAGTGTAATTAGAATATATTTTTACCATTTAATCCAATTTTGGTCAATGGAATTAATTTCAATTTGAAATTGGACACAAACAAGTGTTGATCTTTTGATAGTTATTGTTTCTTAAAAACAGGATATTTGTTTTGACAATGGGAATAAATATTAAATTAATTAATTCTTCCTCTATGTTGTGAATTTGGTAAAATTGAAATCATTTTTTAATTTTGAATATAAAATATATATTAGGCTGAAATTTTGGGTTTTTTCTGAAAAACTTCAATTTTTGATGAATAGTGAAGCCCCTTAGTAGTAGTTAAAAAAACTGACTTTTCATTTATAAGAAATTTTACTACTTTTTTAAATTGAATTTCAAAAATATGATATACATGATTGTTATTAGTAATAAAACTTGGTTCAATAATATGAAAATAATTTCTTTTTAATAGTAACTTTTTATTTTTATTTACCGCGGTAAAAGATAAATAGGGAAATTCAAGGTAAAAAGAATTTTATAATAATAAAAATATTATGTTAACAAATGTCCTAAACTTATTTGATAAGTAATGTCCGACCATGGTCATCCTTGGTTCGATTTTGGGAACCCATGGAGCCACTTATGGGTGATAATAACACTTTATTTTTATTAACATACATAAACAGCAAAAATGGAATAATAAAATATCTTTTAGTAAATTAATTTTTACATGTGGTTATATAAGTTATCTCTTATACTATAAATATTCATTATAAATATAATATTATTTCCTACATTATCATAATTTTTTAATTTTTAGACATCAAATAAATTAAATTATGTATGACACAAAAATGATGCAGTGTTTACCTAATAAATAAATTATTTAATAAAATAAGATTATAATGATTAAAATAATATCCAAAATCTGTCCAATTCATATTGGATGATTTTATATCGACCATGAGTCATATTATATTCGACTTTAATTATTTTTTGACATTTTGAAATTGATGATTAGTTTATAATAAAATAATTGTTTCAAACATTTCTAAAGATCACATCCTCCCCCTTATAAAAGGACACCACATCTAATCTATTCCACACACCACAAAAACCCCATGTCTCATCTATCCCCTCCCCAAATAAGCTCTCAATATCCCTATATTCTACCTAGAAGACTTACCTTAGGCATACAACACTTCAATAAATCATTATGGTTCAAACCAAAGGGAGTTACCCAAATTAATGGTATCATCTTCTCTTAAGTTATTTTGTTTTATTTTACTTCTATAACCCCCTAAACACTTTTTATTCCTTTAATTAATATCCACATAAGTATAATAAATATAATAGGATGTTTTTATAATAATTATTTGAACTACACTTACAAACACCTTCGTCTAATGGGTAAAGAACATACAGTTTTTGTGGATGGCGAACTATAGTCTCACGAAAGGATGATTGTTCAAATATCTCCAACTACCTCTCAGGGTGTCCATTATGATGGAACTGTATTTATATATGATATATATTATATTTATATTGTATCTATGCTTCTTTATTTTTCATTTATAGAATACCATTAAGGTTTCCAAAGTGGGTAAATACGATAATCTCATTTGAGGAAGTGCGGACTACCGCCCCCTCAAAGTGATATGACTCATTCATGAATTATGTGGAATGTATAAAGGATGGAGTTAATGATACTATATATGATATTATACTTTAATTATAATATAGTTATATATCATTATGTTTTCATTCCATTACAATACGTAATAGAAGTTTAAGTAGCATTCATGCGTACATACGGCTTACCATCTCCGTGAATGGTGCATTTCATTTCTTATTTCAAAATTATATGTACTATTATAAATACATGTATATACATGATATATATGATATATATGATATCTAAATCATTAATATCATTATGGATATAATGAACTTCTGACCACATGAACAACATTTAATTATAAGAAGTCCATTTTTGACTCAAGTACCAAATATCGACAAAATGACCATTATTAACAAAAATGATTACATAATGTTTATAAAGTGGTAATAATTGACATAAAAGGAATAATAAATTTAATAAAAGTTCCTAATAAAGTATAAATAAATGTTAGTTTATTATTTAGTCGATTAAAGAACGAACGGGTCTAGTCAGACACGAGGTAGGGTACTTCATCTCAATCTCCATTCACTGTGGCATATATTTTTTTATACCTGACATTTTTTAATACACTATATAAAAACATTTGACATTTCATTTATTTCAAAGAGAATATTTTTCTATGAAGTGATTTACTAAACGACAAAAAATAATGTTATTTTTTAACATACGCAGTGCCAATGATATTTCTGCTGCTGAAATTATTATTTGATCTTTGGCATCTATAACAAGACGTAATGTTTTTAAAAGGAAAACAAATACAATATACTCTTTCATGTATTTTGGTATTGAAAATTATTATGATAATTGATTTTTTTTTTCAATATATCTAAGTGATATATTGTTATTGAAATGTGGAAATGGTTTCTTTCCATTATATTTGTTGTATGTGTTACGATTTTAGAATGGTACATTGACATTTGAAAGGTGGTGAAGTGATAAACCAAATGGCAGGTGGTGCTTTGAAAAACCCGAAGGGGTGGTTACCTTATAACTACCAATGCATTGGGAATGGCAGTCATCCGTATAGATATTCCATTTAGTGATATGTATGGAATTTGGCAAAATGGTTATTCCATTTATGTATGTTTATGTCCATGTTACCTTTATATGTTATATGTAATTTATATGGGTTTTATGGTAACTTTTTTTACCAAAGGGTAAGGAATGATCTTTTATTCAGTGAAGAGTATTTACTACTTCATAAAGGTGAAAAGTAATACTTATGATAAAGTATTCTTGGTTTTCTTGTTGTTTTGAGAAACTGACAGTTTTCCATCTTTGGGTATCCATTACATAGCTTTTTATGCTCATCCAATGTTTTTGAAATGTTGTTCCTAGGACATAAATGGGAATTGGGTCAAGGATGAGACCAAGGAAAATTCATGATGTCTAAAAATGGAACTAGGCATGACTATTTGTTTCAAGAACTTTTATCTTGAGAAAAAATGGAAACTTGGTGGATTGATTGTTATATTCAAGATGTTATTTATATATTATGACCTAATTATCTAAAGCTCTAAACCTGAAAAATCCTCAACGGTAAATATTAACTTAATTCAAAAATATGAAATGTTTAGGGTCGGGTCCTTATAAAATTTCTTAGACAAAAATCGAGGGCTGTAGATGAGAGAAGATAAGATATTAATTTAATTTAATTAGGTTAATTCTATTTTTTATATACATTGAAACATTAAAAAAAATTAATTAATTCATATAGGATTATCATGAGGACCAGAAAACCCATGGAGTTTTTATAGCTGCTTGGAGGAATGACATTTTATATGCATCATTGAGACAACCCGAACACCAAGGTCACATATGAGGATATCCTATGGGTGTATCAGTATGATACATGTTTTCACATTCTTCAGATTCAACCATTATGGGTATTTATAAAAAAAATAGTATCATAGGAAGTTGAATCTCATAATATTAATTTGATGATGGAGATAAATATCAGAGCATTAGTATAGTCTCTGTTGGCAGACATGCAATGACAATTTCAGAGTGTAGCTCCCACTCCTCCACCTCTGCCTATAGACGCCATTTTTTATCCTCCAGCTCTTCTAGTAGATCCCACACCTCCACCTCCAAACCCCATTACATAACCTACACCTCATAATATGGACCCCATTTTTTATCATACTCCTACTCCCCATCCTCCACAATTGACAAATTATTGTGAGTTGTATGTGGATGATCCACACCATCATATATTTTCATATGGGATGATATATTACATAGGAAATATAGATCATCATAAACTGTTAGAGGTAGATCTGCAGCAGGTCACTGTAAAGATACTATAGATATATAATCTTGAGTACCATTACCTGCATACGAGGTGATGACAATTGGACATAGTATCAGCCACATTCTATTTTGGCTATCTAGACATCTTCAATATGTTACCATAAATGTACATGTATGTTATATCATTTATTTTATATTTTTATTAAATTTGTTTTATCATTAGAAATATAATATATTTATTTATTTTTTTAAATGAAATATTTAAATGTAATAAAATATTTTATAGGCAACACCAAAGACAAGAGGCTATGAAATTAGCTACATATTCTAGAAAACATGATAGATTTTCAAGATATTCCAATTTTCTATATGCTAATTATAAGTTCCCAATTCAAGATCATGTTTATGAACATGTAAAATATATATGGATTATGAAAAATGATATATTGGATATTGTAACTTAAGATAAGATGGGAATCATGTTTGTGAAAAAAAAATCCTTGCATGTCCCAACACAATACTTTCCCTCTGTTAAATTGTCTAAATATATGTACTTATGTCAATTTTTATTAGGTATTTTTACTTGTTGTTTTGAGAAGCAAACAATTATCCTACTTTGTGAATCCCTTGCAGAGTTTTTTATGATCATCCCATGTTTTTGAAATGCTTTTCCCAGGACATAAAGTAGAATTAGGTCAAGTATGAGATCAAGGAAAATCCATGATGTCTAAAACTTGAACTTGACATGACTATTTTTTTGAAGAATTATTATTTTGAGAAAAAAATGGAAACTGGGTAGATGTGTGTAATATTCATGTTTTTATTTATATGTTATGACCTAATTATCTAAAGCTCTGATCTTGAAAAAAATCCTCAATTGGAATTATTAACTTAAATCAAGAATATTCAATGTTTAAGGCCAGGTCCTTATAAAATTTCTTCGAGAAAAATCGAGGGTTGTAGATGGGAGAATGTAAGATATATATTTTATTTAATTAGGTTAATTATATTTTTTATATACTTTGAAACATAATAGAATTTATAAATTAATTCATATAGGATTATCATGAGGACCGGAGAACACATGGGGTAATTACAGTTTCTTGGAGGAAAGATATTTTATATGCATCATTGAGATAGCCCGAACACCAAGGTCATGTACGAGGATATCCGACTGGTGTATCGGTACGAAACATGTTGCGATGTTCTTCAGATTCTAAAATTTTTGGTATTTATAAAAAAATTGAATCATTGAAAGTGTTATCTCATAATATTAATGTGATGATGGAGATAAATATCAGAGCATCAGTATAGTCTCTATTGGCAGACATGCAATGACAATTTTAGAGAAAAGATCCCACTCCTCCACCTCTTCCTTCTGACGCCATTTCTTATCCTCCGCCTCTGCTATAATATCCCACTCCTCCACCTCCAACCCCCATTACTTATCCTCCACCCTAGAATATGGACCCCATTTTTTATCCTACTCCTTCTATAGATCCTCCACAACTGCCAAGTTATTGTGAGTTGTATGTTGATGATCCTCACCATCATATAGTTACATATGGGATGATATATTATATAGGAAATACATATCATCAAAAATAGTTAGAGGAAGATTAGCACGGGGTTACTATAAAGGATACTATAGATATATCATATCGAGTACCATTACCTGCATGTGAGGTGATGACAATTGGAAAAAGTATTATCCATATTCTATTTTCACTATCCAGACATCTACAATACATTACCATAAATTTATATGCATGTTATATCATTTATTTGATATTTTTATTAAATTTTATTTATCATTAGAAAGATAATATATTTGTATATTTATTTAAATGAATATTTAAAAGTAATAAAATATTGTATAGGAAACACCAAAGACAAATGGCTATGACATCAGCTACATATTCTAGTAGTTATGACAGATTTTGAAGATATTCCAATTTTTGGATGCTCATTATATGTTCTGAAATGAAGCTCTTTTTTATGAACATATAATAGATATGGGGATTATTAAAAATGATATATTAGAGCATGTTACTTATGATAAGATAGCAATCAACTTGGGGAAATTTTCTTCCATGTAAGTCCCAAAAAAATACTTTACCTCCGTTAAATTTATTAAAAATATGTACTTATGCCTATTTTTATTAGGTTTGTTTATAAAATTTGGGAGATGAATGAGCAGACAGCCTCCAGCCAATCCTTAACATCATGTGGGTCCGTCTCTTCCATGAACCTAGGTGGCCTCTTGTGTTGGAACTCATGCAATGTGCTCAAGCAACATCCATCCTTTGTTGTTGTGGGTGGTGTCATCTTTGGCCCAACGGGAAGTGGTACCACTGGTTCCTCCGCTGGAAAAGGTCCATGCATCGTTGACTCATTGCATGGTGGGCTATCTGTGTGTATGACTCTCGGGGCTCTAACTGGTCATCCGTGGGGAGGAATCCTAAATGAAATAGATGCGACACAGTCAAAATAATATACCTAGTGAGCTGAACTAGATGAGATGACTTATAAAAAACTCTTGAAAACAAACACAATCTGTGTTTTCATGAATTGAGTCGAAAATAAAAAGCCAAGGTCCTGGGGTATGGATACGCAGGCCTCCACACTAATACTGGACTCACTGAACTGAAAACTACACGTAGTACCCTTAACAATATTGCTTTATAGAAAATAAAGATCAAAGTCCATTGTTTCGCGGTAGAACTGACTCCTCTGATACCAATTTTTCATGACCCATCCCAGGGGCCCATGTTGTGACAACCCCAAGCCCGGATTGCATAGGCCAGGGGCTGGCGACTAGCACCAAAGGTGTAAATTCCTAAGTGAGGAAAGCATTACCTTTATAAATTGTAAACACATACAACAAGAGTAAAAACTAGAAAGAAACACTAGGTATAAACTGTATACAAAAAGAAGTGCTGAAAAGTAAAGGAGTCCGGAAATACAAACCCAACTCTAAAGTACAAGGAAACTAAAAACAAGTAAAATTTATAAAAGGTAAAAAGATTCCAGGTTGTCCACTCGGATGTCCTACCATAATGGTAGGTACAGAAATCCTCCACATCACTCAACATCTGTTTTTCTCCTCCATGTACCATCACTCCATGTGGTCCACCTCAGGGAACCATCTAGTCCTATCCAATAAGCCTCAGTCAGTGTTGTCTGTCATCTACAACAAACATAATGAGGTGTAGGAAAAGCCCGTGCGGGGGTGAGTATAACACTACTCAATAAGGACCCCAAGACCCTCAAGATCTTACAAATCCAACATTGATAAATCACAATGAATGATATCAACAGATAACCCCACATAGTTATATTCCCATACCTATACCAAAGTTATCTAGTAATCCATCTCAATCATGAGGTAAACACAAAATTTACCGACTCAGGTCAACCTGGATTTTTATTATAGGGGTAGTAACCTTTCGAACCCTCTAATACTGGAGAAATCCTCTTCTATCCAGTACAGTGGGCCTGATGCTACAACTATACACTTCCCAATAACCATGGACTGCTGAGGTACTCATCTTATCAAGTACCATGGGTATGCTGCTTCACATAGTGGTGATTCCCACCATAGGTCTACCGCCACAACTAGGAACTCCCCCTCCTAACCTGTAGAGGTACTCATCCTGTCTAGTACCGTGGGTCTGCCGCCAAAACCAGGGGATCCTCTGTCGTGGGTCTGCATCCATAACTAGTTGCTCCCCACTGGGCTATACGAGACACTCCAAGTCGCTCGATCACCAGTCTTCAAGTCTCTGCTAGCTACTAGGTTCCCACACAAATGCCTTCTCGTATTTGGATGATCGTCTCCAGAAGCTACTGTTGAATAATCCAACTATCACGAAGTACCTTGTATAAGTGTCTCAAAGGTTTGCCTCATCATAGGGGTCTCAACACAACAGAAGGTGCACCAATCAGAAAACCAGTCTGTGAGTTATAATCTTCTTAGTCCTAGGGACCCAGTTGGATATGTGTGTGATCCAACCTGATTGTATCTCAACATCACCTCCAACTCCAATGGGGTATACCCAAGGGGACCTTCGTGTTCCTATAAAACCAGCTTCATTGACAGTTCATCAAATGATTGACCGGTACCAAATATATGGCCAAAAGAAAGTAAGGGCTGGTAGTGGGCCCTGGTCCGTTCTGACCTGATCGGACCGACTAAGCCCATCTTAGTCTGAGACGACCTAGTCTTGGTCACCCTGGTCAGACCTGTTGGGTCTGTCCTGACACATTGACACATTGGGCTGCCCAGCCTGTTAGTTTTGGCCCAGTCCGCTGGGTCCGGCCCAGCGGACTGCGAGGGCGGTTCATCCCGGAGGTCACCACATAGGCGGCTCGGTCCGGAGGCTGGGGCCGGTTCAGCCAGCACCACATGGGGCACAACTCGAGCGTCTAGGCCTAGGAGGCAGAGTCGGTGTGGCCAGCGACGCTAAGAGGGAAGATTTGGGCCGACTCTGGAGGCCGGTGTGGACCGCCCGGTTCGGCCAGGAACCGGGGCACTACCGAGCAGGCCTGGTGGTGACCGTGCAGGGCACCGTGTGGGCCGTCAGGTGGTCGGGCAGGCAGGGGCAGGCCGGCGGGGCACTGGGAAGGCCGCGGGTGGGTCCTGCGGGGTGTGGGTATACCGCGGGCAGGCTGCGTGCGGTGCAGGAAGGCCGACAAGGCACCACGTAGGCCACGGGCAAGGCACGCAGGAGACCACGGGCCGGTGGGCCAACTGGTTCGGCACGACTCAGGCTGGCGAGTTTGCACGGGAGCACTAGAGCACCTCGGGGGCCGCGCGATTTTCGGAGGCCGTGGGTAGGGAGACCTTTTTTTTGCCACCTTCGTGACCTCATTGCCACTTCATCTCCGATAGTTCAACATAGACAAGATCGGTGGAGTGGTCGGGCCATGTCGGTTTGGCCTGCACCCTCCGTGTTTTCATCAAGTAGTACGATGAACAACAATTCTTTTAAAAACTACACAAGGAATTCTTTCTATCCAAAGAAGAGAAAGTGAAAGGGATATAATGATAAAGTAAATCCCCTAACTTTAATTTTCGGGCATCGTTCGTTGAGGGAGTCGTGGAAAGTAGATAAAGAGAATATACGTTCATTGCGTCCACCACACACTTCAAAATCTGAGTTGTGTCGGCTCATGGATGATACTCCACATTGGTAGGCATCTGGTAAAGAATTCGAAGAAGGATCGTTGCCGACATTCTTCGTTGGCGAGAGTTCTTCATTGAGGCCTTTTCCCAAAAATCATTTTCTCAATGCACCCACGGTTTCCATCATAATGAACAATACCAACCCAAAAGTTATAATAGTTCTATTATTTTAGGTGTTGGCACAAAATTCAAAAAAAAAGAAGAATTAATTACATGTCACCCCTTAAGTAATTCATGTGCATTGGCACGAATTATTAAAAAGGGAGTTGGTTCCATTTAATTAAAGGAAAGGTGGAGAGGCTCTCCCCTATTAATGATGCAGAATTGAGAGGTTTTACTCTCCTCCATCAATAGGGGGGTTAATCCCCTTGTGGTCCCCATGATGTAACCTCTCGCTGGAGGTTATGTTCGGGTGGCCCCCACATCGTAACCACTCGTGGGAGGTTATGTTCTAGTGGGCCCCTCCACCATAACCTCGCATGGGAGGTTAAGGTGTGGCAGTCCCACCTCCAACTTCCAACATGAGGTTTCAACTACCAGTCACCCACATGGCGGCTCAAATAAAATAATGTGCAGTTCACCTTATTTTTTTTATGAAAACCCAAAAACTAACTATTATTCTCGACCAACAGCCATCGAGGTAAAAGTCTTCTAAATCAAATACTGGCTCTACGAGTTCAATGGTGCCCTCAGATTTTATTTTCAAGCACCAGTTCAAAAGTTATAAAAACCCACTCATATGTTTACTGAACGTATCTGAAAAAAACTTTAGAAATTGATTTCGGTCACACCAGGCCTCAAAATCACATGCCGTAAATTTTCCCGAACTCGTAAAATTCCCATGAACTTAAAAAAAGAATTCCACAGAATTTCTGGGTATTTACACATGTAGCTCTACTAGTCACTATATTTTAGGATCAAAGATAGATTCTTGGTTATTACTGACAATGAGACCTAAAACAAGGAGTAATTTATACAGAATTTAATGAATATAATATATAAATTATAATTTAAAACCTATCTTAATTAGTCCAGAACACATTTTTCTCAAAGATAATTTGATCTTTTATATTTTTGGGTCCCTCAAGAGGCGTTTTGGCTCTACAATCCTCATATCATTGATGAATAAATAACATATCAATGTAGTGATCATTATCTGGTGAGTTCATTTTTTACTAAGCCTTATTTCTCTATTCTTATTTTAATTTAATCTTACAAGAGGTTATGATTTCCTTATGTTTCTATTTTCCTACGATGTAGGGTGTTTAATTTTGGATCGAGGTTCTATTATGACATTAATTAGTATTTATCCTCCTATTGGTAGTTATCCCCATCAAATGAAGAACATCAATGATTTATTATGGTTTCATTTTGAATATTCCATATCTTTTTTCTATTTACTTCATATATATAATTCATTGTTTCTTAATAATTAATAGATTCATGTTTTATATTTTTTAGTACGTATTATATGAATATTTCCCTTGATATTTCATTAGAATATTTTATTATCATTCATCAATGAATTTAACATGAAATTAATTGAATTACTATGATATTGTTTATATCACCATATTTATAATTCTTTATCCCAAATTTTCGTAGATTAGATTACAATGAACACTTAGTTCTTTTTTTGGTGAATATATGGGTTTTGAAAAATAGTTTTATTTATAAAATTAAATTCCATTATTTAAAGGACATGAGTAGATCTCATTGATATTGTCTAATTCATTTCAATTTATGGAATTTAATATATGAAAAAAACCATGTTTTAATGTTTTAACAATTGTTATGAAATGAGAATTATATGGTAATTTTAAATGATTGATCTATCCAGATTTAAAGATGTTATAAACCAATATGTACAAATGTTTTGAAAAAAAATTAACTTTAAAACAATATTTGAATAATTTATGAACATTTTAAAATAAAATATTGTTTTGAGGTCCTATTTATAATTATGATAATGATTTTGGAATGGAAGAGGGTATGATTATACTTTTTTCGAATTGAATTTATGAGTCTTGATTTCTGGGTTACAAAAATATGATGATCCTCTATTGTGATAATAAATTAATATATCTTTCATGATTGTTGTACGTCCCATTTATGGGTGTTGAAAATGTATTATTTATATTGAGGGAGTTTCGGATTGAGAGTGATAAGTGACTTGAGGATATGAAAACAATATTGATATTTATAAAGATCCCCAATGTGATATTCATAACGTGATTATCTCCCTCACCACTTTTGACTAGTTAGTGGAAACTAAATAGTGAGACGATGTGTCCTAGATATAGGATTCATTTGAAGTCTCACAACACATCTTGTTGATCTGTAGTGCACATGAAATCATTAGGAATTTTTTATACATCTATGATAGTCGGTGTGTGTGTGGAAGATGTATTATTAAGACCTATGAGAATACATGTAATGTCAAAGATTATCCTTGTTGATTTTTATTAGATATTAAATGGTGGAATAAATATATTTCCATGTTTTAACCTTACTATCAATATGGATTATGTGGGATACTTGACTGTTTCCATTATCAATACATGGTACAATATATACCTTTCAGGATTGATTAATATTCATCACTGATCCGGTTATTGAAATGTTTTTCCATGAATATTTTCTATTGTAACATGTATATATTTGATTTTTGGTGAATATCAAAATTTTCCATTATTATCAGAAGTTATTAGGTGAAATTGTTTATAAATAATTTTTGGAATTTTGTTATTTTTTATTTATTTGAATAGAATTTTTTATATGTCTGGTTCGATAAATTATTTTGAAATTTTGTAAATGCTATTTTTATCCTAAGATTCATAATATCCTTGTTATACATATCTTTTATCATATATTAATTGCATCATTGATGTAACTATATATAATCTTTGGTGGAATAATACTCATCTATATATCTCATACCCTAGTTATATTGATTTTTTTGAGTATATTATTCTTATATCATGTTCTCATGAACCTATAATCTATTGAGGGTTAATCTTGGGTGACCAAGTGTGCATGAAAAAGGAATAGGTGTGTGGTCTTGTACCCAAATAATATGAGAATTTGTTGATTGTTTCTGATTTCAATTTTCCTATTATCTATTTATCTGGGATGTATGTATTGGGTAGCTTATCTGACAATCCTTTAATTGTGTATTTCAATTAATTTAATATTTTATGCGATATAATTTTCACAATGGTAATTTCATTGTTCCCATGTTATTATCATTGACTCGTGTAGATGTTGAATACTCTTCATGTTAGTTCCTAATTGGATCTTATTTGGGTTTAGATGGTTCACAAGGTTGGTTCATCTAAAATCAAAAAGAAGAGCTATTTCTTTAAATGAAAGCACTATTACTAGGAAGGAATTATGTTATTTGTGGTGAGTCATGTTAAAAATGAGATTAATGATTTGTTGGGAATAAATGGGTAGTTAATTAATGTGTTCTTGATCACCACTTTGTCACGGTGGGACCTGAGTTACTCGGTATGTGGGGACATTGGTCTTTTATTTGAGTTATTGGTTTCCAAATAAATAATTATATTTGTATTCCATATGAGATCATCCTTTTCATTCGGGAGTCTATTTTGGGTTTTATGTTGATAACCTAAGGATAACCGAATTCACACTTTGTTTCTATGTTATGTTAATATATGAGAAACTAATGCATATTTCTATCCATGATCTAAAATTCCCTCCTTGTCAATTATCATCAATGTTTCATGACATGTTTGTGGATAGTTTGGAGGGATATGGATGTTATTTGTATCATGCTTTTATTTATAAATTCAACATTAATAACTTTTTGATGATTTGAATTCCATATTAAAACCATATTATGGTTCAAAAATGTTTTTTGAGTTAATATATAAATGTTATCAATTATCAAAATGCTTGTTCTTATGAAAAGTTTTCCTAGGAAAATTAATTTTCAATAACTCAATAGGGATGTGATAAAAATTTAATAAGAAATTTTGGTTTGTAATAGATTATAAATGTAAATTTTATTTACTATTGGGAAATGTGTTTAATTTAATAGGAACTAGATAATAATTTCTATGGTATTATAAAATAATATTTTCTTAAAAACTATGATTGATTTTAACAGTATTTCTGATTTTTAATCAAATGTGTAATTTATAATTATAAGTGATGTGTTGTATTTCTTGAAAGAAAAGATTATTTGATAAAGAGGATTATGGATTGTTTAAAAGATTTTGTTGAATTTTATTCTATTTTAGGCTTTCTGTTATGCCTACATTGATGGGTATGTGTGGGATTATATCCAAAAATATACATGGTGATGTTTTCCATTAATGATTAACTATTCATTCACCTATCCAGTTTTTTACTTTTTCATTGATATTTCATGAAAAGGAATATATTATTTATGCATTATTCTAGACTCTATATGACATAGTTTAACTAGATACCGTCTATCCTTTATAACCAATCAATGACTGAATGGATTATATTTCACCTTCTGATAAATTAGAAAAATGTTATCTAGAGGTAGTATTATGGCATCAAGAAATTGATGTTTTCATTGACTCTATTAACACTAATGATGCTATGATGGTCAAGAACTACTAAATATTGATACCCTATATTCTTCAAGAATGGATGTGTTGGGAATTCATCAAAATAGACATTATTTAGTGGATTTATCTTAAGGATGTGATAGGGAATTTATTGAGTTCTTTGGGATTGGAAGAGATGATCTATCAATTACTGTTTATTCCATGAAATTATCAGATTTAAAATATTTCATTCCTTACATATTTGGAAATTAATTCATTAAAAAATATGTTTTATAAAATTTCTTCACCCATACAATTTAAATTCTATGCTAGTGGCCAGTATGATTTATTATTCAGAGTTTCCCAATATGAATTTTTCAACTGAAGCAGAGGCAGAGAAATGTAATGACTGGAATAATTAAACATGTATGGTTTAGGAAGGATATAATAATTGGGAAGATAATATGCCTATATTTTTCTTCCAATACATATTACATGGTTATCTGAATATATTGTGTTCAAATGTTCATATTGTTTCTAAATGGTTTGGCTTTTTAGGTAACCTTATTAGTTTTTTTATTTTGGTAGACTAAAAAGGGGAGTATTTCCCAATTATCATTATCTCTTAACTATATTCAAATATATTATTCAATATAATATATATCCAACCATATTCCTTAGAGTGAATCCATTATTTTGTTGGATGATTTCCTGGCCTCTTGTTTCCATATGGGGTTGATATTGATCAAACGTGTTTTTTCATACATCAAATTTTTAATTTATTTAGTTTCTAAAAAAAATTATTATATTTTATTAACCATTTTTTTAATAATCATGGTAGATTAATGTTTTAATTTTTTGGATGATTTCTTTATTTTTTTCCCTTGTTTGGTTTTCTATATGATGTGAACTCTTGAATTTTTAACATTCTTTCTGGAATAAATTTACTTCTATGACGTTCCATGAAATCATGGTGGTTGATTGGAATATTTTACAGGAGAAATAATGATATTTTTAGGGGTGTTTTATTCATTGTAATTTTGATTCATTTTTTATTGATGGTTAGAGATAATTTCTTTTGTAATAGATGGCCTTCTTTATGAGGGTATGGTTCCATATTTTTTATTGAATTTGATGTCTATTATCTTACTAGTATGACATGGATAGACATTGGGCTGGTACATGGGAATCTAGGATGATGTGAATCATTGATAGATCAGACACCTAGAGTTGTTGGAGTGTGATTTGATGATATCAATGAGGGATGAGACTCATTGTTGAATATTTTAATGACCCAAACATTCTTTATTATAAATTCCTCTTGATCTAATTAAATGTTTATTATGGTTATATAAAATGTGAACTTCATTGGCTTTATGTTCCTTGATTTTGAAATAATGTTATGAATTTTGACCATTGTAAATATAGTCGTTGAATAGTGATCACATGATTAGTATAAATTTAGGGCTTTATCAAATCCAATTTACTCAAACAAAGGATGTGATGACCTCATTCAGTATACTTTCCCCATAAAAATACCATTTATCGGAGCTCAGAAAGGTTGTGGCATCATTGCTCTTTGCCCTTGACCACACCCCAGCCAAACTTGAACATGTTAAGTTTGAGCAGAACCGACTATGGGAAAAGTGGAAGTTAATAAAGATTACCACCCAAGAAATGTTATCTGAGCCACCCAATGATTCTATCACCATCTCACACCATACCCTTCAGTCAAATGAGGGTGTTTTAAGTGGTTATGTAACAAGACCCTAGAACTACGACTACGTACACTATTTTTATATAAATAATGTGAATTCGTTTAATTATTGTTACATGGTAAATAGTTTTTAAACCACAAATCGTAATTTTGTTAATATTCAGCTAAGAAATATATTTTTAGTATTTAATGGATTTTAGAATAAAATAATATTATAATTAAATTTATGTATTAAATTAATTTTTATTAAACAAAAATGATCATATGATTTTATGAATGCAATTGTGATTTTTATTAATGTTTGAAAACTAGTTTTGTCAAACCACAAGAATTTTTTGTAAAGGATGGTTTTTATTTTAAAAGTAAAAAATCACATATTTATAAAACTATTTAGATAAAATGGATGTTATAATTGGAATCAGTATATCGAAATTATCGAACAGTGGATTTTTCATAATTTTTTGAGACAGGGAAATTTTTGGGTAAAAATTAAATACCATTAAAATATATAATGTGTTTTATGAAATCATAATTACTCGATAGTGATGTAATAAAATACTATAAATATTATGTTCGACCAATATTAGTTTCATAATTAAAATAATATGATTTTATTTTTGTTAGATTTAGTTTACATTGCTTCGGTGGACCCTCCAATACTTATAAAACATTTTTCCTTTTCAAATTGTTTTCCTTGAGAGTGTGACTCACCTCCACATAGGAAACCCTATTATTTTAAAAACATCATCCATTGGCCTTATAAAATATATTTTTCCAATCCCCTTTGTTAAAAACCATGGTCAAAAATTATAGATGGGTTTTTGGTATTGATTAGTTTAATTTGAGGTGTCTCAAACCTAAATAATAAAGAAATCCCTCTTCTTTTCAATATAAACTCACCCATGATCCCACTTCATATACACTAAAATCATTTGGAGTTCAACCAAACCTGGACCTCTACTCTCTAGAATCCTCCCTAGGTTCCCCATTACCCTACAAAGCCACTCTCAAGCCTCTCCCAAGCCTTTTGGATCACACTTCAAAGTAAGGGATTTATTCTTTCTCATTTGTGTCCAATTTTCTTTAAGTTTTTATGCACTATTTTTTCATTTAAAAATATTGTGTTATGATTTCAAAACTCCCCCATAATACCCTATTTATTTTTGGATGATGGGATACCCCTTTATCTCTCATTAATGCCTCCCATGTACACTCATTACCATGCTGAAATTCCATGAGGGATTTCACTCTTCTCTTTTACTTCCAAGTAATTATTTTGAATTGTACATCTAAATTTCATTAAGTTTGTTGGGAAATGTATCTATATGACCCACGTACAGTATATTTCATATAAATATGATGATACACCCCTTTCTTTCTCATCTACCATTTTTTTATGAGTTCTTATTTCATAGTGTTATGCTGCCAAAATTACCCAATGATTTTCCAATCCAATATCATTGTGTAATGAATACCATGCCCATTTCACTATGAACGGTATTGTTTTTTATGAACATTTACTTATTTATTAAAAAGATTCATTTATGTATTCCACATCCCTTTATCATGGAATAAATGATGATTATTGATTCCATGTTGTATGATCCATGTGGCACACTTATGCATGAAATGAAATGTTTAATAAGGGTGCACCTAGATAGAACTCTAATGCAATGGGTAAGGTATAGAATCATGATAAATCATGTGAAATGGGTATTGACTCATAATAATTAAATTTCATAGAATTTTAAATCATGCATCATGTGCAATGAGGGTTTACTCATTCTCTATGTGTAGTGATCCATGGCTTATACTAATTCCATATTATGTGTTGTTTCCACATTTCCATGTTATGATTATCATGCTTTATCATGCCTTTATGTTCATGTTTCTCTTATGCTCCATTTATATTCCTATTGACTAACATGTGTTTTATTACCCATGTTATTCCATGTTTATTCCCTTGCTAGGATTTATAGATCACCCTTTCTTTATGCATGTCCTTAGGTTGTCCCTTGTAATGCTAAGTATGAGGGAATGTAGTGGTAATGTAAAGGATGTTTTCAATAAATATGTTTTGTGTTTATTGTTATAAGATGTTATTTAATGATCATAATCCCCAAAGACACTAGAAGTTTTGATCTTCAATGTTGTATCAAGTTAAGATTTTATGTAATAAATCAAGATAAAGTGTGTAATAAAAAAAGCAACATTGATAGTTGGTATCATTTGATAGGTTTAGTAATTTTTGGGATTAGGATTAGAAAACCCTAGTGAAGACATAGAGACAAGAATAAGTATAAAAAATACATCCCTAATAATTGGTGAGTATTGAGTAAGTTGTTTATCAAGAAAATAAATGCCTGTATTTATACAACCAGGTAGAGGCGACTGTGGCACAAAAGTATACTAGGGGTAAAACCCAAAAAAACAGTATTGAACTAGACTCAAATAGGAACTGGTTCATCATAATGGGACTTGTTGCACTCTTGGTTACAACACTCCAATGGTATAGGATTTGGTAAATTCACAAGCTTAGTATGAACCCTTTTTAAAGTAATGATAAAAATTTCCCATAATAATATATGATATAAAGTAGATCATGAATAGCATAGATTGAAGCCTATGTATTCATAAGTTATGGAAATAGAAGTTGTTTATAAGTATTCAGTTTTTCCATGGATTAACCTTTATGTGTTACCCCTAACATTACTTTTATTCCCGCTAATGGCCTATAATAGGAGGACTCGGGCTAACAACTGATGTGAAGATCAATGTGATGACTATTCTAATGAGATTCCCAATCCGATGGGAGTGGGTGTCTTGAACTTCATCATTCTTATATCTCAATTAACATAATATTTGAATAGAAACATGGTTCATTAGGAACATTATACCCCTCTAAGAAAGAACAATTTGCTATCGTGAGCTTCAGGAGACAAAGGCCTCCTACTTTTAATGGATCATATGATCCCTCAATCACCAAACAATGGATCAACTCCATTGAAAAGATCTTTTATATCCTTTGATGTTCCAAAAAAGAGAATGTTCTTTGGTATTCTTATCATTTGGAGGGTGAATCTGATCAATGGTGGAAGTTGATCAAAAATACAAAGCCTGAGGAAGAGATCAAGGAATTATAATAGAAGGATTTCTCAAAGATGTTTTTCGATAAATATTTTCTGCGCACCCTCAGAATTAAGATGGAAAGGGACATATTTGATTTGAAGAAAAAAGATGATGAATATATTGGAGCATATGATAAAAACTTCACAAGGCTTGCACGATACGCCTACAGCTTTGTAGTTACCCTCAAATTCATGGTTGACCGCTTCTTTGGATGGAGGAAACCTAGCCTATGGAAAGTGCTGGTGATCCGTGTCTTCAATAGTTTGAGGAAATTGTTCGATGTGTCCTCAATGTCGAAATGGAGATAGAAGAATCCTAGTGGTATCAGTGGGATAAGAAGGGTAAAGTGGAATTCAATGCTGGTGGTCTGATGGATAAATCCAACAGTGCTAAGAAGATCACGTACCCCACTTGCCAAAGGTGTGGAAAGAAGCACCCTGAAAATTTCCTGAAGGGGGTGAGGAAATGCTTTAGGTGTGGAAGAGAAGGGTACCTAGCTATTAACAATCGGCAAAAAAAATTTGCGGCTGCAACAGAGTAATGGAACGCTTCAATCGAATCTCTATGCATTGTTCATTTCTACAACTGCAAAGAACCAGGGATTCCTGGAAATCAGTTCCTTAAGCCAAGGGTTTTTTATTGTAATCAACAAAATACAAGGTAGCAAGGGAGAGAATTTTCCATCACTACTGCTGAAGTGTTCCCCAACAACTAAGTGGTGATGGGTACCCTATTTATTCATTCAAAAATAGATAATGTACATTTTGATTCAGGTTATACACATTCTTTTATATCCAAAATGATTAATAGAACAATCCCAGCACCACCACAAGTCATGGAAGTAAAGATATCGACAAGTATGAAAAATTGGGCTATCATTGCATCCCATGAATATAACTCCTCCCTTGTCATAATCCATGGATTAAATTTCCTGGTGAACCTTTTCATTCTCCCTCTATTGGAATTTAATGCAATTCTTCTCATGGATTGGCTATCCTTATATAGAGCAATCATAATTTTCCATGAGAGGGAAATCAGTCTCCATGTGGAGAATTGACCCCCGATTCTATATATGTTCAAGGAGGAAGATGGATCTTCTTCAGATCCATCATCTCTAGAGTTGTTATTACTACCCTATGAGCATGCGTATCTGGCTCAGATGATTGATTCTAAGGAGGCCATAATCTTTGAATACATGCCTATTGTGTGGGAATTTAATGAAGTGTTTCTTAAGGAGTTTTCTGGCCTTCCTTATAAAAGAGATGTTGAGTTATCAATTGATCATCTAGCTGGGGAGTTACCAATATTCAAGACTCCACAAATAATCGTTGTTGTGGAGCTTGGGGAGATGGATAAAAAAATACCAGAGAATCTAGATAAAGGGGTTATACACCCAAGTTCTTCACTATGGGGTTCACCTGTCCTATTCGTTATGTAGAAGGATGGGTCAATTCACCTTTGCTTCAATTATCATGATCTTAACAAAATAACGATAAACAAAAACTATCATATCCCAAAAATTTATGACTTGTTTGATCAGTTGTGTGGAGCACAATACTTCTCCAAGGGGGATTTTTGGTCAGGATATTATCAATTAAGGATGAAGAAGGAAGATATTCATATACTGCTTTTCGTACAAGATACGAGCTCTATGAATTAATAAAAATGCCTTTTAGACTTAATAATGCTCCAGAAATCCTCATGGACATGATGAACATAGTATTTAGGGACCACCTTGACAAATTTTTTGTAGTATTTATAGATAATATTCTGATATACTCCAAAACCAAGAACAATCATGAAGAGAATCCAAGAACTGTACTATAAAACATGTGGAAGGAGAATCTCTATGAAAAGAACAAAAAGTGTGAGTTTTGGTTGAATTAGGTATCATTCTTGGTCCATATCATCATAAGTAATGAGAAATCTATGGATCCCACGAAAACAGATGCAATTGAGGGACGACAGAGGCCAACATCGGTAAAGAATATCTATAGATTCATGGGGTTAGCTGGATATTATTGATGATTTGTGAGAAATTTTTCACAATTATCCAACCATATTATAAAGATAACATGGAAGGGTGAAAAAAATTCTCGGAGAGATCAATGAAAAGAAACATTCAATTAGTTAAAAAAGAGACTTATCACTACACCCATGCTCACTTTACCCAGAAGTGGAAAAAAAATTTGTGGTATTCAGTGATGCTTCGTAGAAGGGCATGTGTGGTGTGTTGATGAAAAATGACAAATTCATTTCCTATGCATAAAAAATTGAATGTTCATGAGCAGAATAATCCTACACATGATATGGAATTGGATACGATGATCATCACTTTAAAATTTTGGCGGCATTATCTCTTTAAGGTGATGTGTGAAATATATACTGACCATAAAAGCCTCAATTATATATTCACATAGAATGTGTTGAATATGTGCCAACAAAGATGGTTAGAGCTGATCAAAGACTATGACTGCTCAATCCATTTCCACCCCATGAAAGCGAACAAGGTGGCATATGCTCTATGTAGAAAGGACGCAGAAAATTCTATCACTGATGAGAATTGGGAAGGACCCAATCTTCCAAGATTTTATGAAGATGGAAATTGGAATCATAAATATGGGAACATCATTAATTCATTCAAAAATGATTGCACAAACGTCTCTTTTGGAATGGTTAGATGATGATCAAAATGATGATGTGGGAATTCAGAAGAGAGTGGAAGCTATCATAAAATCGAAATCCATCGTGTTAAAAGTTTATTAAGAAGGAATTATGATATTTGTGAAAATACTATGTGTTCCATCAAGTCCGAATTTGAAGAAGGACCTTTTGGCTGATGCGCATTATTCAAATTTCATTATTCACCAGAAAGCACAAAGATGTATTTAGATCTCCGAGTGCATTATTGGGGGGATAATATAAATAATATGATTACTGAGTAAACATCATAGTGCCTGGTGTGTCTGAAAGTGAATAATGAGGGGCAGAAGTCTATTTGGATGATGCAACCATTTCACATATAAGAATGGAAATGCGAGAAAATCACAATGGACTTCGTCATTAGACTTCCGATGACATCCAAATCCAACAATTATATCTTGGTTGTTGTGGATCGTCTTACAAATTCTGCATACTTCATTGCAATTCGGGAGGATTTTTCATTGGATCAGCTAACACAGATATATACCAGGGAAGTGGTAAGGCTCCATGGAGTACCACTCTCTATTTATTCCGATCAAGATCCAAGATTCACCTCCATGTTTTGGAAGAGTCTTCAACATGCTATAGATATTGAGCTGAACTAAAGTAAGACTTATCAACCTCAAATTGATGGCGAATATGAGCGGACTATCGAAACACTTGAGGACATATTGAGAGCATGGGTGGGACCAACATCTTCCACTAGATGAATTATCCTATAATTATAGTTTCAACTCGAGCATCTAAATGGCATCTTATGAATCCCTGTATGGTAAGATGTGAGGAACACCAGTGTGTTGGGATGAATTTAGTGAGTGTACGCTTCTAGGACCAAAAATGGTCGACGAAATGCTGGAGAAGGTGAAAACCATTGAACCAGATTTCAAGGCTTCCCATAGTCGATAGAAGAGTTATGAAGATAATAATCGATGAGAACTTGAGTTTGATGTTGGATACATGGTATTTATACACATATTTCTATGGAAGAAGGTCCTGAGGTTTTTAAAAGAAAGGGATGTTAACTCCCAGGTACATTGGACCCTTCGAGATTCATGATCATGTTGGTGTTGTGGCCTATCGACTAGCACTTCCACCTACGATGGCCAAGGTACATGATGTATTTCATGTACCCCTTTTAAGGAAGTACATACAAGACCCTTTTCATGTACTCTATTTAGAGGTAGTACTAGTAGAGGATGATCTTTCTTACGTCCACAAACCAGTGAAGATCTTAGATTGAAGAGAAAAAGTACTATGATATAATACAATGCCCCTCATTAAGTTGTTTTGGTGAAACCAGAAGTTTGAAGAAGCGACATGAGAATCAGAGGAAGTAATGAAGACAAGTTACTCAAATTTTATTAGTGTGGGAAATGGAAATTTCGAGGGTGAAATTTCAAAAGGGGAGAATATTTTAACATCCCAATCATTCATTAATGTAAATTCCTATTGATCTAATTAAATTTTTATTATGGTTATATAAAATGTGAACTTCATTGTTTTTATATTTCATGATTTTAAAATACCGTTATGAATTTTAACTGTTTCTAAAATAGTCGTTGAACAGTGATCACATGATTTGTATAAATATAGGGCATTAAAAAATATAATTTACATAGAAAAAGGAAGCAATGGACCCATGTAGTAGACTTTCCCCATATAATGCACAATTATCCGAGCCCAAAATGGATGTGTCATCATTTGGATTTGTTTTTTAAAAAGACCAAGTCGAGCTTGAACACGTTAAGCATGAGTGGAACCGAATACGAGAGAAGTGGATGTCAATAGAGATTACCACCATAATAGTGTAAACCGAGCCACCCCAAGAGTCTGTCACCATCACAAACCTTACCCTTAAGTATTATGTGGGTGTCATAATGGGTAATGTAATAAGACCCTAACACTATGACTATGTACATTTTTTTGAATAAATAATGTGCAATCATTTAACTATTGTTACTTTGTAAATATTTTTAATGAACAAACAATATTATTAGTTAATATTCAACTAAGAAATCTATTTTGATGAATTAATGGATTTTTGAAGTAAATAATATTTAAAAAAATTAATTTTTAAATTAATTTTTATTATATATAAATGATCATATAATTTTATGAATGCAATTGTAATTTTTAGAAAGGATTGAAAACTGTTTTTGTCAAGACCCATGAATTTTTGGTAGATGTTGGTATTTATTTTAAAATTAAAAAATTACATATTTATAAAATCATATAGATAAAATGAATATTATTTTTGGAATCTGGAAGTCAAAATTATCTAATGGTTAATTTTTCATAATTTTCATAGACAGTCAAATTTTTGGGTAAATATTAAATACCTTTTAAATATATATTCTGTTTTATGACATCATAATGACCCTGTAGTGATGTAATAAAACTCTATAAACATTATGTTTTCAAAATATATGTTTTAGCTTTAAAATATTGTGATTTTATATTTTTTTTATTTTTTTCAAAGATATTGTGGACCCTCCAAGACTTATAAACATTTTTTCATTTAAAATTGTTTTCCATGAGAGTGTGGCTCACCTCCAGATAAGCAGCCATATTATTTTGATAAGTTAGTAAATTTTCCATATAAAATATTTTTTTCCACTCCCCATTGGATAGAAACAAGGGAAAATACCATGGGCTGGTTTGTGGTATTGATTAGTTTAATGTGTGGTGTCCCAAACCAAAATAGTAAAGAATTCCCTCTCATTTCCGGTATAAACCCACCCAAGCTACCACTTCATCTTCAAGATAATCCTTTGTAGTTCAACCAAACCATTCCATCCTTTATGTAACGCCCCGACCCCAGTTGCCTAGAGTTGGAGCATTACTTCGTAACATTGTCATGATCACAAGAAAGATCAAATCTCGAAAGACCGATTGGTTTAGTAGCCTTGGAAACACTAGATATATTCATAAGTTTTACATTACATCATAAAATCAAAAACTACTACAACAACATAATGTTTCCACAGTCCACACTACAATACCCTCATAATATCCCTGCAGGTCATTCATAACTTACATCTTCACTTCCTGGGAAAAATAAAACATAGAAAAGGGGTGAGCTCAAATGCCCAGTAAGGATAACAATATAGCGGAAACTTTCATCAATAAGAATAAACATTTAAGGCAATGTATAACTAAAACAAAAGCCTTTTAAACATGAACTTTCAACATGGTATGGCATAAATAAAATGAAATAATGCCATTTACTTATTCACATGGATATTCCACTAATTTAATAATCACATGAAAAAATAAATAACCACTTTCATAATGTTGGAATGCATAATGCCAGACTATCATAACCACATAGCCAAGGCCTCGTGCCAAGACTACAAATAAGATTTTGTCAAGGCCTTGTGCCAAGACACTAGTTTGTCTCATGAGACCTACCGATGCATCGAGGAGCTATAGCGGGCTCCACCCGTCACTTATTAAGTCCAATGCATTCCCATATGAAAATGTTTAAACATAACATAAACATTCGTATTAAAACTAGCATACGAAATGTCAATAATTTCACCATAAACTATGAATGGTATAAAAATAGCACATCCATAGTCAAACATATCACAAAACCTTCAATACAATATAGAAGTTTTGTATCATAATAAATCAACTTCAAATAATCTTAAAATCCATCAAAGGATGTTGACATAGATGAAATCAAAATTCTTTTTAAAAAAATATCTCCTTTTATTTTGAAATCATTTAAGATCCATATAAAATAAAACATTTTCTTTGAAATATTCTTATAAGCTTGTAAGGAAAGCTTTTAAGATTTTATAACGGCGTAAAATAACCGCACCCGCCGTATAAGTTAAAAAAACATTCTTACCTCAATTCTGTCGAAAAGGTTAAAAAGGACCTTGTTTTGAAAATGACAGAAAGATTCCTTTATAAACCACTTATAAAAGTCAAAAAGGGTATAAATGACTTTAACTCATATTTTAGTAAATAGTAAAAATGTTTTGAAATACATTTTTAAGAAACATGGATGTGGATGATAAAGAGATCCCAGTAGATTATTACGTATAAACAACCTCAGATAATGAAGAGATTGTGAAATAACCCTTACCTTGTACTTTTCCTTGGTTGGGGTAGGTTAACCTCTTGTATAATGGTGAAATAGTTGTTATTAAATTATACAAGAATCATATATATTAATATGATATCATATATGATCTTTTAACATTGATTTGTTAATAATATCTTAGAATTATCGTCATTTCGGGAGTTAACTTACTCATTTTCTTTTATATGTTTTGTTACATAAGCCATGGTTGTTGTATCTTATTCATATCCATAATGATATCCAGTCCTTAAACATCATTTTTAAATCATCAAATGATAATTATACTTGAATGGATACGATGGAGAATGAATCTCATCGCGTTCGTGGAGACGGTAGTCCGTACGTACGCACGAGCGACAATATCATTCTTTTGATATTAAAATAATATATAAATGGATGGTATATCATATATACAGAATCATTAACATGTTATATTTATTATTTACATGAGTTACACATCATTATTATACCCATCCAAATAATATTATTTTGAATAACAATTACACCACGACGTGGAGACGGTAAGCCGTACGTACGCACGTATGGTGACATGTTATTCAAAGGGTGGATAGAATACTGAATATGATTGTACCATATTTATAATAACATCACAGTATATGTGATATACTGGAGTTATTATTTTATAATGGTAAGAACAAAGGAAGAAGAAGTGGAAGAAGAAATGAACTTGGAGAAGGGTGGTGAAATCATTACCTCTTCTTCGGGTTCTTCCTTTTGATTTGATCAAAAGGGCTCCTTAGGTTGGCTTTCTGATCAAACTAATGCCTCTAGGTTGTATTGAGGGATGTTGGGAGAGTATTTGGGCAGAGTTTGGCCGAACCGAAAGGCTTTAGAGGTGTGAAGAAATGAGAAGGAGGAGTTCCCTTTTATAAGAGGGGTGAGGGGCACCTTTGGAAAAGCTAGAAATATTAATTTATATTAAATTAATATTCGGTTTCTAAAGGCTCCAAAGTTGATTATTCAAATGTTAAGGTGGGGATAGGTCGAAAAACACTCAACCAATAGAATTTAGACAGGTTTGGGTACTTATATTAACCTTATCTTTAAGTATCAACTCTAAGTTAATTAGTTTCACTTTTACAATGTCTCTTTGTATTTTTATATAATATGGTTAATAAACTTACTATATACATCCAAGAGACCCCCAAGTGGTCCATTAATGATGAACCTATCATGATATAAGTCTCTTGGCCGAACCTTAGATTTTTAGGAATTTAATATAAATTAATAATATAATATTTGTTTTAAGAACTCTTTTATGTCAATTTTGACACTATTCAATAGTTGATTTTTGTGAAACTCATAACAGATTGATTACTTCGAAAAAAGTCCATTAAATCAATCCTAATATATCATATTAGCCTAGAAAATTATTTTAATTCATTAAAAGTTTCATATTATATTTATTTTGGTATTTATAATATCAATTATGTTAATTTTTTACTATTTTAGTAATTAATGCATCATAATTGTGTCATAAATAAAATAAATTATTTAATGTCTAAAAATTATAAATAAAACATCATTATGTAGGAAATCTTTTTAGCTTTCTAATGAAGATTTATAATCGAAAATCCAACATGTATAACCCTATGTAAAAATTGTTCTTCTAAAAGATGTAAGCTTATGCCATTATTATTTTTATTTTAACTTTATTAATATAATGTGTCTCTACCACATACAAGTGGCTCCAAGGGGTCCCCAAATTGACCCAAGGATGCTCATGGTCGGGTATGTGTCCACCAATAAGGTTAGGACACGTTTTAGGGTAACTTTGTATTATTATAATATTATTTTTTTAACCCTTATTTACCGGATTTACCCTTTAACCATGGTAAATAAAATATTTACCGCAGTAATTATTCAAAATGTGTAAAAATAAAAGTTACCTATTTACACAATTTGAAAATCCTGATTCCAAATATGGAATCCATTTTCCTAAATTCAAAACACAGAAGTGGCAGAAATTAATTTAAAATTAAATCCCGCTGTCAAAACAAAAAGCGTGTTTTTAAGAGATAATAACTATCAAAAGATTGACACTTGTTTATGTTCGGTTTAATTGTAAAATTATGTCCAATGACCAACATTATATTAAATAGTAAAAATATATTCTAAATATACTTTAAAACCACTCAAATTCATAATTTATCACTATTAATTATTTTGATTAAAAAAGTTGTTTTTAATTAAAATTTAGTAATTTTCACTATTCATCAAAATATGAAAGTTATCCGAAAAGTACCAAAATTTCACCTTAGGCTAAATTTGATATTACGAATCCAAAAATGAAGTCCATTTTAAAATATAAAATATATATAACTTCAAAAAGTAGGTATTACTATTCATAACAACTAGTTTGATTGGTTACGGTGTGTTAGAACTCGAAGTTGCGTACAACACACGCTACTGTTTTATCTAAAGAAAAGCGTACCGTGGACGCTTGGGATGTTTCATTTTAAATTTTTTGATGTCTCCATTTATTCAAAAAGTTTAAAATATTTTATTTAAAAAGGTTTCACTATTAGAAGTTGATAAAAGTGAAATACTGAAAATGAATTTGTTCTTGCATTATGACTAAGAAACTCATAATAGGGATTCTAAAATTATAAGGATTATATAAAGTTCAAAATGTAGTTAATACTATTCATGACCTCTTTTAATGGTGTGATTGAACTCGGTGTTGCGTGTAGTGCAAGTTATTGAATTATTTTTAAGAAATAACACACTCTGAAATCCTGGGGTGTTACATTCTCCCCTCCTTCAATAAATTGCGTCCTCGCAATTTGAAATTGTTCTTCGAAGATAAAAGGTTGAAAGTAGAAAATATATTTGTGGGAAAACCCACATTGGAAATTGGGTTACTAAAATTTAGTCTTAATATGAGGAAAAGAGAAATTAAAGGGTCACCACCAAATTATGATCTCGATTAGGAGAACATTGGTGGAAATTAGAGACATATAATCGGAGGAAAAACGTAAATATTTATAGGTAGTGATTGAGGTAATCAATCACAAACAAGTGTATAATTGAGGTCCTTAAACTCATCAATCTATGATGATTTGAAGTACCATCGGTTCAACAAAATATAGGGTATTGGGATAACACATTTTTGACGTTTCAAAATATCTTAGTTGAAATCCCACATCGAAAAATGAATTAACGAGGCCTCTATTTAAAATAAAGAGTCGAAAGTATGAAGATTACCGAAAATAACACATACTAGGGTTCCATGTAAGAAAATATGGATATGGAAGAAAAATTTAGCCATCAATTATCTGATGGAGAGTGGTAGAGAACATGGCTATGAAAAGGCCAACAATCCCAAAGCCATAAATTTGTGATGATTTAAGGTACCATCTAGGACAACATTTTTGTTCTAATTTTCTATTATTAATGTTGAGGAATTTATTTATGAGATTGGATAAGATAATAAGGAGATATACTTAGTTTATAATTAGAGTTTTATCCATTAATAAATTTCTACCAAAACTCATCATTCACTCGTAAAAAAAATTCTATTTATACTATTCATAGAGGGTTCCAAAATAAACGAATTTATAATTCATCTACCAGATCTTTTAAAAAACTACTTTATTTAATCCAGGACATCTCGTGGGATAGTGGTAGGTGATACACCCTTGTCGTCCTTTGGTTGCGGGTTCAAGTCTCGCAGCCTTGCCGGACGCGACGGGTTGCCGCCCGACCTCCGGGTTGTCCTTTTATGGCAATCCAAAATAATCCAAACTAGAACTATCCAAAATACTTCTGTCCAAACTCACAGTCCAACATTCATAAGGAAGGTAAACATAATATAGATCCTTTTTACCCTGTAATAGCATATGAATACCTTCATCATGTATTACCATATTCCTTATTGATTACATTCATGCTCCCTTATTCCATATAGAATGCTGGATATACTTCATTAATCCAAAAATGTTTTAAACCCCAACAATGATGGAATATACAAATCATTAATCAGTTCCAAGGTAGTCAAGAATATCCAATATAATTTATCCAAAACAATCACATATTATTCCAAAATCACTACCTCAGTATCAGAACTATATTATGGTTTATCATTCTCTCAACCATATATTTTCCAAAAATCTATCCTGCTAATGAGTCACTTTTCTTTGTTCCACACAATCTCAAGTCCTTAATGAAATAGTACTGTAGTACAATCCTTATATACTCCATAATTATTATAACAAGTACATTGTTGATACAAAGCTCAATTGACATAATCAACATAAGAACTCTAATCATTCCTCTTCATCTGTGGTAGTATCATAACTTGATTATTATCCAATAACATCATTTGCGGCATAGTCTGATGACTAGGACATAGGTTCGCGTAGTGTCCAAACTCCTTGCAAATGAAGCATTGTACATTTAAAACCATTTTCTTACCCTTGCAGTCACGTACTTTATGCCCTTTTCCTCCACACTTATAACAAACTCCCATTCCTTTCAGGCAAGTTCCAGGGTGTTTCTTTCCACAGTTACCACATATGGGAAAATTCTTCTTTTCCCTCTTCCCTTTATCCATCTTTCTCTCTTCCATCCTTTTCTTCTCTTGCTTCCCTTCAAATCCATAGGACTCAGTAAACTCTTTACATGTCTTATCAACACATGATATTATTTCTTCATATGATGATAATACATGGGAGACTATTTATCTTATAAATTCTAGCTTAAGACCATGAATGATATGATCCTTCCTTCTCTTTGAATCATGTGTATTTCTGGAGTTCTCATTCCTTCTACTGGGCGCCATTTCTATACCATGGCATAAACTAGATCAGTTTATGAATCAAAATACATAATCCCATACTTATAAAACACCTAACATAAATTGAACTATTTATGGATATAATCCATAATCATAAGAATGTTTTCTTTGAGGAAGTATATACTCATAATCCCTTCAAAATGATTTGTAAAGAAAATGAGAGTTATCCTAAGCATATCCCCCGGGAGTGTCGTAACCAAGAGTGCAGCATGGCCCGTTGTCGTGCACCAGTTCCCGTTCGAGTCTAGCTCAAAGCGGTGTTTTCGGGTTTTACCCCTAGGTACATCTGTGCCAGAGCCGCCTCTACCTGCTCGTATCCAGACAGGGATGCATTTCTTGGAAAACTCACAAAATCTCTACAATACCAAAATTCTAGGAAGTTCTTCTATACTAATCCTCAAAGTTCATCTTAGGTCTACGTGCTCTAATCAGAGTTTATCTAAATCTAGCTTCCAAGGTTTGTACTAAACTTCCTCTGATACCAACTGTAACGCCCCGACCCCAGTTGCCTAGAGTTGGTGCATTACTTCGTAACATTGGCATGATCACAAGAAAGATCAAATCTCGAAAGACCGATTGGTTTAGTAGCCTTGGAAACACTAGATATATTCATAAGTTTTACATTACATAATAAAATCAAAAACTACTACAACAACATAATGTTTCCACAGTCCACACTACAATCCCCTCATAATATCCTTGCAGGTCATTCATAACTTACATCTTCACTTCCTGGGAAAAATAAAACATAGAAAAGGGGTGAGCTCAAATGCCCAGTAAGGATAACAATATAGCGGAAACTTTCATCAATAAGAATAAACATTTAAGGCAATGTATAACTAAAACAAAAGCCTTTTAAACATGAACTTTCAACATGGTATGGCATAAATAAAATGAAATAATGCCATTTACTTATTCACATGGATATTCCACTAATCGAATAATCACATGCAAAAATAAATAACCACTTTCATAATGTTGGAATGCATAATGCCAGACTATCATAACCACATAGCCAAGGCCTCGTGCCAAGACTACAAATAAGATTTTGTCAAGGCCTTGTGCCAAGACACTAGTTTGTCTCATGAGACCTACCGATGCATCGAGGAGCTATAGCGGGCTCCACCCGTCACTTATTAAGTCCAATGCATTCCCATATGAAAATGTTTAAACATAACATAAACATTCGTATTAAAACTAGCATACGAAATGTCAATAATTTCACCATAAACTATGAATGGTATAAAAATAGCACATCCATAGTCAAACATATCACAAAACCTTCAATACAATATAGAAGTTTTGTATCATAATAAATCAACTTCAAATAATCTTAAAATCCATCAAAGGATGTTGACATAGATGAAATCAAAATTCTTTTTAAAGAAATATCTCCTTTTATTTTGAAATCATTTAAGATCCATATAAAATAAAACATTTTCTTTGAAAATATTCTTATAAGCTTGTAAGGAAAGCTTTTAAGATTTTATAACGGCGTAAAATAACCGCACCCGCCGTATAAGTTAAAAAAAACATTCTTACCTCAATTCTGTCGAAAAGGTTAAAAAGGGCCTTGTTTTGAAAATGACAGAAAGATTCCTTTATAAACCACTTATAAAAGTCAAAAAGGGTATAAATGACTTTAACTCATATTTTAGTAAATAGTAAAAATGTTTTGAAATACATTTTTAAGAAACATGGATGTGGATGATAAAGAGATCCCAGTAGATTATTACGTATAAACAACCTCAGATAATGAAGAGATTGTGAAATAACCCTTACCTTGTACTTTTCCTTGGTTGGGGTAGGTTAACCTCCTGTATAATGGTGAAATAGTTGTTATTAAATTATACAAGAATCATATATATTAATATGATATCATATATGATCTTTTAATATTGATTTGTTAATAATATCTTAGAATTATCGTCGTTTCGGGAGTTAACTTACTCATTTTCTTTTATATGTTTTGTTACATAAGCCATGGTTGTTGTATCTTATTCATATCCATAATGATATCCAGTCCTTAAACATCATTTTTAAATCATCAAATGATAATTATACTTGAATGGATACGATGGAGAATGAATCTCATCGCGTTCGTGGAGACGGTAGTCCGTACGTACGCACAAGCGACAATATCATTCTTTTGATATTAAAATAATATATAAATGGATGGTATATCATATATACAGCATCATTAACATGTTATATTTATTATTTACATGAGTTACACATCATTATTATACCCATCCAAATAATATTATTTTGAATAACAATTACACCACGACGTGGAGACGGTAAGCCGTACGTACGCACGTATGGTGACATGTTATTCAAAGGGTGGATAGAATACTGAATATGATTGTACCATATTTATAATAACATAACAGTATATGTGAGATACTGGAGTTATTATTTTAGAATGGTAAGAACAATGGAAGAAGAAGTGGAAGAAGAAATGAACTTGGAGAA
This sequence comes from Viscum album, assembly GCA_963277665.1. Lineage (NCBI taxonomy): Eukaryota > Viridiplantae > Streptophyta > Magnoliopsida > Santalales > Viscaceae > Viscum > Viscum album. The sequence continues at coordinate 688,884,637 of OY728146.1, forward strand.
GGGTGGTGAAATCATTACCTCTTCTTCGGGTTCTTCCTTTTGATTTGATCAAAAGGGCTCCTTAGGTTGGCTTTCTGATCAAACTAATGCCTCTAGGTTGTAGTGAGGGATGTTGGAAGAGTATTTGGGCAGAGTTTGGCCGAACCAAAAGGCTTTAGAGGTGTGAAGAAATGATAAGGAGGAGTTCCCTTTTATAAGAGGGGTGAGGGGCACCTTTGGAAAAGCTAGAAATATTAATTTATATTAAATTAATATTCGGTTTCTAAAGGCTCAAAAGTTGATTATTCAAAGGTTAAGGTGGGGATAGGTTGAAAAACACTCAACCAATAGAATTTAGACAGGTTTGGGTACTTATATTAACCTTATCTTTAAGTATCAACTCTAAGTTAATTAGTTTCACTTTTACAATGTCTCTTTGAAGTTTTATATAATATGGTTAATAAACTTACTATATACATCCAAGCGACCCCCAAGTGGTCCATTAATGATGAACCTATCATGATATAAGTCTCTTGGCCGAACCTTAGATTTTTAGGAATTTAATATAAATTAATAATATAATATTTGTTTTAAGAACTCTTTTATGTCAATTTTGACACTATTCAATAGTTGATTTTTGTGAAACTCATAACAGATTGATTACTTCGAAAAAAGTCCATTAAATCAATCCTAATATATCATATTAGCCTAGAAAATTAGTTTAATTCATTAAAAGTTTCATATTATATTTATTTGGGTATTTATAATATCAATTATGTTAATTGTTTACTATTTTAGTAATTAATTCATCATCATTGTGTCATAAATAAAATAAATTATATAATGTCTAAAAATTATAAATAAAACATAATTATGTAGTAAATCTTTTTAGCTTTCTAATGATTATTTATAATCGAAAATCCAACATGTATAACCCTATGTAAAAATTGTTCTTCTAAAAGATGTAAGCTTATGCCATTATTATTTTTATTTTAACTTTATTAATATAATGTGTCTCTACCACATACAAGTGGCTCCAAGGGGTCCCCAAATTGACCCAAGGATGCTCATGGTCGGGTATGTGTCCACCAATAAGGTTAGGACACGTTTTAGGGTAACTTTGTATTATTATAATATTATTTTTTTAACCCTTATTTACCAGATTTACCCTTTAACCATGGTAAATAAAATATTTACCGCAGTAATTATTCAAAATGTGTAAAAATAAAAGTTACCTATTTACACAATTTGAACATCCTGATTCCAAATATGGAATCCATTTTCCTAAATTCAAAACACAGAAGTGGCAGAAATTAATTTAAAATTAAATCCCGCTGTCAAAACAAAAAGCGTGTTTTTAAGAGATAATAACTATCAAAAGATTGACACTTGTTTATGTTCGGTTTAATTGTAAAATTATGTCCAATGACCAACATTATATTAAATAGTAAAAATATATTCTAAATATACTTTAAAACCACTCAAATTCATAATTTATCACTATTAATTATTTTGATTAAAAAAGTTGTTTTTAATTAAAATTTAGTAATTTTCACTATTCATCAAAATATGAAAGTTATCCGAAAAGTACCAAAATTTCACCTTAGGCTAAATTTGATATTACGAATCCAAAAATGAAGTCCATTTTAAAATATAAAATATATATAACTTCAAAAAGTAGGTATTACTATTCATAACAACTAGTTTGATTGGTTACGGTGTGTTAGAACTCGAAGTTGCGTACAACACACGCTACTGTTTTATCCAAAGGAAAGCGTACCGTGGACGCTTGGGATGTTTCATTTTAAATTTTTTGATGTCTCCATTTATTCAAAATGTTTAAAATATTTTATTTAAAAAGGTTTCACTATTAGAAGTTGATAAAAGTGAAATACTGAAAATGAATTTGTTCTTGCATTATGACTAAGAAACTCATAATAGGGATTCTAAAATTATAAGGATTATATAAAGTTCAAAATGTAGTTAATACTATTCATGACCTCTTTTAATGGTTTGATTGAACTCGGTGTTGCGTGTAGTGCAAGTTATTGAATTATTTTTAAGAAATAACACACTCTGAAATCCTGGGGTGTTACACTTTACCTATAATCCTCATCATTTTCCATATTCTCTCAACATGCCTCTCTCAACCATCTCTCAATCCTTTCGAATCACACATCCAAGTAAGGGATTTCTTCAATTCTCATTTTCTATAATTTTCTTTAAGTTGTTATACCCTTTTTTGTTAAATTAAAAATATTGGGGTATGATTTCAAACCTATCCCATACTTCCATCTTTGTGTTTGAATGATGGGATACACCTTTCTCTCTCATTAATGCCTCCCATGTACAGCCGTTACCATGCTGAAATTCAGTGAGTGATTTCTCTCTTCTCTTTTACATCCAAGTAATTATTTTGAATTATGCATCTAAATTCAATTAAGTTTATTGGGAGATGTATCTATATGACCCCCATACTGTCCATTTCATGTAAATATGATGATACACCCATTTATCTCTAATCAACCATTTTTTCGAGTTCTTATTTTTAACCGTTATTCTGCATAAATTTCACAACGATTTTCGAAGCCAATGTCATTGCGTAGTGATTACCATGCCCATTTTACTATTAAGGGTATTCACCATTATGAAAATTTAAATATTGATTATATATATTCATATATGAATTCCACATCCCTTTATAGTGGAATAAATGATGATGCTCGATTCCAAGTTTTATGATTCAAGCGGTATACTTATATATGAAATTAAATGTTTAAGAAGGGTGCACCCTAATAGTGCTCCAATGCATTGGATAAGTATAGTATCATGATACGACATGTGAAATAGGTGTTGAATCATGATAATTAATGTGCAACAAGGTGTTACTTGAGCTTCATTTTCAATGATGGTTTTCTCATGCACCATGTGCAATGATCCATGGCTCATGCTAATTCCATGTTAAGTGTTGCTACCATATTTCCATGATGTGATTATATTTCATTATCATGCCGTTATGTTCATGTTTCTCTTGTGATCCATTGATATTCTTATTTTCTAACATGTATTTTATTCCTCATGTTATTCAATGTTAATTCCCTTACTGGGATTTATATCTCACCCAATTCTTGGGAATTTCCTCATGTTATCCCATGCAATGCTATGTACGAAGAAATGTAGTGGTCATGTAAAATAATTTTTCAATAATTATGTTTTGTGTTTTATGTTATCAGCTGTTATGTAATGTTCCTAATCCCCAAATCCACTAGACCTCTCAATGTTCTATCTTGTATCAAGTGAAGATTTTATGTAATAAATCATGTTTAAGTGTGTAATAAAAAAAAGCTAGGTTATTATAAAAATTTTATGTTTCCATTGATTACATACCTATAGTTGAAATACTTCTCTATTTTTGTGATTTGAATATATGTTTTTGATCATATATGGACCATATGGGCATTGTTTCGTATAAAAATCATGAGTTTTTAAGATGTTCCATTCCTTTATTATTTGGGTGTCGACACTTGAAGGTTAACATTAATTACTATTGGAAGTATATTCTTTGGATTTAATGGGAATATTTTTCTCATGTTAAATGATTTTGATGAATCACTAACTAGTGTGAAAAAATATACTATTTCATGAATCATTATTGTAACACCCCGACCCCAGTTACCCAGAGTCGTTGCATTATTACATAACATTGGCATGATCACAAGAAAGATCAAATCTCGAAAGACCGATTGGTTTAGTAGCCTTGGAAACACTAGATATATTCATTAGTTTTACATTATATCATAAAATGAAAAACTACTACAACAACATAATGTTTCCACAGTCCACACTATAATCCCCTCATAATATCCCTGCAGGTCATTCATAACTTACATCTTCACATCCTAGGAAAAATAAAACATAGAAAAGGGGTGAGCTCAAATGCCCAGTAAGGATAAAAATATAGCGGAACATTCAAAAAATAAGCATAAACATTTAAGGCAATGAATTACTAAAACAAAAGCCTTTTAAACTTGAACTTCAACATAGTATGGAAAAAGTAAAATGAAATAATGCCATTTACTTGTTCACATGGATATTCTACTAATCGAATAATTACATGCAAAATCAATAACCACTTTCATAATGTTGGAATGCATAATGCTAAACTTTAATTACTTTTCAAGGCCTCGTCCCAAGACCTTGGGGCTAACTGTAACCGGAACCCAACCCGGAGTGCCTCTAATAACCGGACACCAACCCGGAGTGCCTCTAATAACCGGACACCAACCCGGAGTGCCTCTAATAACCGGACACCAACCCAGAGTGCCTCTAATAACCGGACACCAACCCGGAGGGCTTACTTTTACCAGTCCCTAACCTGGAGGGCTTACTTTTACCAGTCCCCAACCTGGAGGGCTTACTTTTACCAGTCCCCAACCTGGAGGGCTTACTTTAACCAGTCCCCAACCTGGAACATACTTGTCCAACACATTCATATGAAGTAAAGATTGAAATATAACATAAACATTCTTATTGGAACTAGCATACGAAATGTCAATACTTTCACCATAAACTATGAATGGTATAAAAATAGCACATCCACAGTCAAACATATCACAAAACCTTCAAAACAATATAGAAGTTTTGTATCATAATAAATCAACTTCAAATAATCTTAAAACCCATCAAAGGATGTTGACATAGATGAAATCAAAATTCTTTTTAAAGAAATATCTCCTTTTATTTTGAAATCATTTAAGATCCATATAAAATCAAACATTTTCTTTGAAAATAATCTTATAAGCTTTTAAGGGAAGCTTTGACGATTTTATAACGGCGGAAAATAACCGCACCCGCCGTATAAGTTAAAAAAACATTCTTATCTTAATTCTGTCGAAAAGGTTAAAAAGCACCTTGTTTGGAAAACGATGGAAAGATTCCCTTATAAACCTCTTATAAAAAGTCAAAAAAGGGTATAAATGACTTTAACCCATATTCTTTTAAATATTAAAAATGTTTTGAAATACATTTTGAAGAAACATGGATGTGGATGATAATGAGATCCCAGTAGATTATTACGTATAAACAACCTCGGATAATGAAGAGATTGTGAAATAACCCTTACCAGTTTGGTAACTTATGAAACATACAACCCATGAAAGAGGTATCATACAATGAATATGTAAGTACACATAAATTAGAGTGTATTACACAAAGAATATAATTATGGGCAGTATATACACCACACAAAAGGTAATGGTGGCAATATGGCATGAATCTCATGAGAATAAGGAGTGAGATGAAAACCCCTTACCACGTTAATCAACTGAGTCGTATGGCCAATAATTAATAACCACCAAATGATTTACAGAATAACATGACTAGAATCATGATAATATATATCAAATGGCAGTACACAATACACCACATTCAATAATTTAGTGGTGAACAATGGAAATCTCACGGAATTGAAAGTGAGATAAGAAAATCCCTTACCTTGTACTTTTCCTTGGTTGGGGTAGGTTAACCTCCTGTATAATGCTGAAATAATTGTTATTAAATTATACAAGAATCATATATATTAATATGATATCATATATGATCTTTTAATATTGATTTGATAATAATATCTTAGTATTATCGTTGTTTCGGGTGTTAACTTACTTGTTTTCTTTTGTATGTTTTGTTACGTAAGACATGTTTGTTGTATCTTATTCATATCCAGAATGATATCAAGTCCTTAAACATAATTTTTAAATCATTAAATGATAATTATACTTGAATGGATACGATGGAGAATGAATCTCATCGCATTCGTGGAGACGGTAGTCCGTACGTACGCACGAACGCTACTTCCATTTAATTTTTATTTTAAAAGAATCAAATCCAAATGATACATAGGTATATTACTATTCCAGTATAATATAATATTTTATATATGTTACTTAAGTTCATTAACACCATACTTTATACGTTCCATGTGTGGTATGAACGAGTCATATCATTTTAAGGGGGCGGTAGTCCGCACTTTCTCAAATGAAATTATCGTATGTATATACAACATGAAACGAATAATGGTATGAAATAAAATGGAATTACAGAAGCTTATATATAAAATATATATCAATAATATCATATTTAATTACAGTTCCATCATAATGGCCACCATGAGAGGCGGTAAGATGTATTTGAACAATCATCGTTTCGTGAGGCGTTAGTTTGCCATCCACAGAAACATTATGTTCATCATCCATTAGATGGAGTTGTGTGTATGTGTAGTTTGAATCCTTCTTATAAAAACATCCTAGTATATTGAGGATACTGGTGTTGTTACAAAAGAAAGGAAATAAAAAGAGTTTGGGGGTTGAAGAAGCAAAATAAATGAAAATAATTTAAGAGAAATCGTTACCTTTAATTTAGGTAACTCACTTTGGTTGGAACCAAAGGACTTCTTGAAATGCTTTATGCCTAAGGGGAAGCTTCAAGGATGAGGAGAGGGATGTGGGGAGCGTATTTGGGCAGAGTTTGGACGAGCCAAGTGGCTTGAGAGGTGTGAGGAATGAGTAGAAGTGGTCTCCTTTTATAAGGGAGAGGAGGGGCTCTTTAGGAAATAGTGAAAGTATTACTTTATAATATAATTATATTCGGTTTATAATGGTCCAAAAATCGTTGAGGTCGAAGATAAGATGAATCATATTCTAAATAACATCAACCAATAAGAATTGGACAGGTTTTAGATAATATTTTAATCATTATAATATTATTTATTTCAATGATTTATTAATGAGGTAAACATTGCATCATTATTGTGTCATTAATAATTTAACTTATTTGATGTCTAAAAATTATAAATAAAATATCATCATGTAGGAAAGCTTTTTATCTTCCTAATGAATATTTATAATCGAAAATCCAACATGTATAACCCTATGTAAAAATTGTTCTTCTAAAAGATGTAAGCTTATGCCATTTTTATTTTTATTTTAACTTTATTAATATAATGTGTCCCTACCACATACAAGTGGCTCCAAGGGGTCCCCAAATTGACCCAAGGATGCTCATGGTCGGGTATGTGTCCACCAATAAGGTTAGGACACGTTTTAGGGTAATTTTATATTATTATAATATTATTTTTTAACCCTTATTTACCAGATTTACCCTTAACCATGGTAAATAAAATATTTACCACAGTAATTATTCAAAATGTCTAAAAATAAAAGTTACCTATTTACACAATTTGAACATCCTGATTCCAAATATGGAATCCATTTTTCTAAATTCAAAACACAGAAGTGGCAGAAATTAATTTAAAATTAATTCCCGCTGTCAAAACAAAAAGCGTGTTTTTAAGAGATAATAACTATCAAAAGATTGACACTTGTTTATGTTCGGTTTAATTGTAAAATTATGTCCAATGACCAAAATTATATTAAATGGTAAAAATATATTCTAAATATACATTAAAACCACTCAAATTCATAATTTATCACTAGTAATTAATTTGTTTAAAAAAGTTGTTTTTAATTAAAATTTAGTAATTTTCACTATTCATCAAAATATGAAAGTTATCCGAAATGTACCAAAATTTCACCTTAGGCTAAATTCGATATTACGAATCCAAAAATGAATTCCATTTTCAAATATAAAATATATATAATTTCAAAAAGTAGGTATTACTATTCATAACGGCTAGTTTGATTGGTTACGGTGTGTTAGAACTCGGTGTTGCGTAAAACACACGCTAGCGTACCGTGGAAGCTTGGGATGTTTCATTTTAAATTTTTGATGTCCCCATTTAGTCAAAAAGTTTAAAATATAGTATCTAAAAAGGTTTCACTATTAAAATTTGGTAAAAGTGAAATACTGAAAATGAATTTGTTCTTACATTATGTCTAAGAAACTCATAATATGGATTCTAAAATTATAAGGATTATATAAAGTTAAAAATTTAGTTAACACTATTCATAACCTCTTTTGAACAGCTTGTTTGGTAAGTCATAGTGCGATTGAACTTGGTGTTGCGTGTAGTGAAAGTTATTGAATTATTTTGAAGAAATAACACACTATAAAATCTTGGGGTGTTACAATTATCTAGTACAGAGATAAGTGATGATAATGCTTTCTTAATCATCAATTTGTGTGTGTGTGTGTTGCTATCCTTTAAGAGTATCTATCTTATAGGAAATTAATCTTCCACCTCACATTATTTGTGATGGAGTTCACCTTGTGTCATATTTTTATATCATTCATATTTGAAGATTTTATTTGGATAGAAATTCCATTGTTGGACATGTTTCAGAATCAAGTAACAATATTTTAGATTTTTTACCCATTGATTTGAGTAAACTTTAATTAAATACATCTATAAATATATTACTATGTTATTTTGAGTTTTTATGGTGGTTTTGGGAATTTTAAAGGAAGGAACATGGTTTACAATACCATTTAGGAAAACTAGTCATCCTTTTCCAATATCCTAGAAGGGGTCACATGGTTTTTGAATGGTTAGTATAAAAATATATGAAAAACATGAATCCTTTTTTAGTATCCTAGAATTAGTAACATGTTTGGAAAATAGATAAAATCCATGTGTAGACTAACAATGATGTCATTCAAGATTGGTTGTTTTATACGCTGTTATAGGTGAATTATTTGTACAAAACATGGGACCTAACCATAGAAATCATGTATATAGAATTTAATGCCACAAAAATCCAAATTAAAATACAAAAATAACCTTAATAAAATATAAAATGCATTTTCTAAAACCAAATTGGATACATTGTATTTTTGGGGAACTTTAGAGAAATTTTGGCTCCCCAAAACACATCTCTTACACAATCAATTCTCCAATCGATGTAGTGATATTATTCTATTGAGTTCAATACATCTTGGAATTGAATAAATCATAATATTTTTATTCCTTCCTACTATAGGTTATGATGGACTAGTGTTTCATTTTTCTATGGATGGTTGAAGTAAAATTGTGGATCTATGAACTATTATAATATTAGTTGGGATTCATCCTAGTAGATTTGGTGATCACCATTAAAGGAAACAGATCATAAATTCATGGATTCTACATTCTAAATATTCCATGTAGGTAATTTTATAAATAATTATTTCATTGGAATTAATGGATAAAATTTTCTTAATTTCTAAAACATTTTCAAAGAGTTTTTCCTCTAAAATTATTTTAGAAATAATATTTTAACCATTTTTATTTTCATTAAAAATAGAAATTAATTTAATGGAAAAAATAATGATTTCAGTCATCTAATTGTTGATTTTTACTTCCATGTTGAATTATAATTTTTAAAAATTAAAATTAATTGATTGTTTTGGTAAAAATGTTGTATTTTTCCTAGGTTTTTATTTCTAAAAATAAATTTATAAATTTGAATGAAATTATTTGAAATATTTAATGTCATTAAAACAATTTCAAATTAATGGGTGATTCAAATAACAATTATACATCATTGAATGATTTGACACTTATTTTGAAATGGGAGTTTTTAAGTAAATTTAAATAAGCATTCGATTCCCATGTAAAGGGGCTATAATAATTGTTTTTTATTTATTGAAACCATTAAAATTATCGAATATCATTTGAATTATTTATGGATTCATAGAAAGGAATGATTATTCTTATGTCGTGTTTGGAATTATGATGATTAGTTTTGAATTGTAGAGGGTATAATTAAACTTTTACAGTTGAATTTAATTGATAATTCATTAAATCCTGGTCATATTTTTATGATGATCATATCTTATGATAATACCAAAATAAAAAAAATCTTGATTTATGAAATTCCTATTTATAGATGTTGAAAAAAATGATTTTTAAATTTGACTGGGTTCAAGGGGGAATTTGATATGTTTTGTGACGGATTGGTCCCATGAATTATATTAATAATCCTATCTATTATAATCACCATGACATGATAATCTCACTCACCTATTTTGACTATTCATGAGAACCTAGATAGTTAGATGTTATGATGTATATGTATTGTAAATAAGTGGGATAACATCGCCTGAGGTGGATCCACATAGAACCTGAATGGTTTATTCTATGGACCCGTGACCGAGAAATTAGGTTTGTGTGGAATTTATTTTATTTATAGCCATGAGATACATGTTATCCCTTTGATTAGTCATGGGTATTTTTATTAGATATTCTAAATAGCACTCAAAATCATAACTATGTAATTATAATCATATCCATATGAATGAAACATGATACATGACTATTTTATTTCAAAACATTTCTCTGGAGTTCCAATGAGTAACTGATTATTTCTCTTGAATGATAAATATATTGAGATGTTGTCACATGACTATTTTATATTTAATATTAAAAAACATTTATATAAAATTCATATTCCCATCCATTCAGGATTTTGGAAATTTATATAGTGATGTTGTTTTCACTGCATTTCTAGTAAGTGTTTAGTTTTCAAAATGTAAAATTAAAATTTTATTGGTTTGGATTGATAAATTATTCTGAAATGTATAAAACTCTATTTTAAGTGAATATATGTACTCCCTTTATTATACTCCACTTTTGGAATATTTAAATATCCTTAATATGTAACTATATATAATATTTGGTGGAAGCATACTAGGCTCTATAGGAGACATCATTATTTAATCATCTAGTGTTTTTAGATTCTCAACAATCTACCAGATTTTCTGCCTCTCATGGTCCTTTATGGGATCCTGTTAGGGTAAAAAATGGAGGGTGGCATGAGAAAATGTGGGTATTAAATAACCCCTATGATGATTTATTTTTTATCTTCCCCTTTCAATATGAATATAATCTATAAATCATGATTACATGTATTGATTTATGTATTAGATGATGTTTTGGTCGTGTAATTTTTTTTATTGTAATCCATTTTCAGAGAAATAATTACCAATGATTATTAATTTAGTCATATGTACTTTTCTCTAGACTTTGGATATCATGATTCCACTTCATGTTAGTGGTTAATTTCCTTTAATACCAATTTAGATGGAACTCTAGGTTTTTTTATCACATAATTTATGACATTTGATAGATTATATTTTTTCGTATGACATTGGGGATTGTTTTCACTCAAACCTAACACTATATATACAAATCCTGGATGTTTTGGTGGGTGTATGTAATGTACCCCAAGTTAATCACTAGGGATTATGGTAGTATAGTCATGTTTGGGGGACCCATTTCATTAGTACTATATGAGGCTTTTGTATGTGTTTCCTTTTCTATCCAAAAATTCATTTACATAATTCCCATCCAACTATGTGTTTGAAATAACCGATTCTTGTCCAATGATCATCACGAACATATTGATCAATAATGTTATTTCCCATGGTTTGATGGATTTAGGTTGTGAAAGCTCCACAATATTGTTTGACCAAGTCTCCCCAATAATACAATTGAATATTTATAACCCACAAAACAACAGTCAAGTGTGTAATTCCCTAATATCCACCAAAATTTATTAATTTCCATCAAACCCCATCATTTATGTCCTTCCTACATGAAATTAATTCAATATAAAATTAACTATTTTATTTCGGGATCATATAAATTTTTGTTTGACAAATTAAAATAAAAAATAACAACAAAAAAATAAAATATCAGATGTCTACATATGGAAAATTTTATTAATAAGTGTCAATTTTAAATTTTTTAAATTTTAGTTATAGTATATCACTCTACTAAACATTTGTTATTTATTTTTAATTAATAATTATTTTTTATTTAAACATAATTAAATTAATAATTATTTTTCTTGAGTCATTGATGTGTTTAGAATTTATATATATATATATATTAAATTATTTATAATTTCGAAAAATGTGTTATTTATTATTCTTATTATTCATGAATAATTTATTCACAATTATTATATAATTATATATTTATGAATAATATTTGGATTTAATTAATGGTAAACTAAATCTTATGTGTGAAGTAATTCAAATTATTGAATGGTGTATCATTTTTTGTGTTATTTTTATGAAATTATTATTTAACGTACAATTTTTTTAGTTCTTATATTATTTGTAGATACATTTAATTAAGGATAATTTATAGGTAAAATAAATAAATGTATATATATTGAAACTAAATTGAAATATTTATATGTAAATTACAAAAAACATGTTTTATTTTATGATGAGTTTGTTTAAATGACCCTATGTTTTTTCACATAACTCTTTGGAATATTTTAAATAATATTTTTAGTTTATGGATGGTGTTATAATGGGATTAAAGGGCCTTAAGAGAATCCATTCAATGAGTTCACTATTTTCAGAAATAATGAAATATCTCATTAGTGGGGTATCATATTGAAAAACTAGAAAGGAAATTAAATATGAAACATGTGTTTTTCCCCAAACCAAAGATAACCTAAATGAATATATAATGGATCATTATTGTTTTTTTACTAGATAATATTTGATAAAATTATTTTATTAAATGAAATAAATTAAATTATAAATTTATTGATCAATTTGATTTCTAAACCAAATTCTCTTTTATATTATCCCTATTTGGTCGAAATATCCACATTAGATGCACAAACATATATATTTTTAAGGATTTAAATGTGGTGTAGTGTTTTGGAAGATAATATGTTAAAAATAATAAATTAATCATTGGTTTATCCGGGGATAACCCCTTTATAAATAGATCAATTAATCATGCTAATGAAAACATTTCAAAACCATTCTTTGTTAATGACTAAGCCATAATGAAGGAAATATGCTCTTTTTATTGGACTAATAGCCCTCCATTATTTCCATAATAAGAACAAAACATAATTACATTAGAAAATTTTATTTTTATGTCATTTTATATTTACTGATGAATGTTCATAATGAGTGAGACACTATTTTCTTTTTTATATAGATTTATCCATCAATGAATGAATGGAAACAAATAATACAGATGGTTTCACTCTTCAACATTCTGTCTTATTATTTTATACCATCATTTTGTAAATGATCATTGTCTGTATTTCGTTAGGATGACAGTTCAATATTCCTTGAGATCTGATCATTACACAAGATTTATTTGGTCTAATGTAACAGTACCATCGAATTAAAGTCATGATTGAATACTTCATAGTGTTTTATTGATGATTATATAATATCAGTTCTGTATCACTATTGATTGGTTCATCAGATATGATATTTTGGGGATACATTATAATAGGATATTATTTCAAAGAAGTTGTGTGTTTAGAACCCATCCCTCAATGAAATCAATGGTTTTTTAATCCTACGATATTCAGTTTTCACCGTGATTAATGGTAAAAGTAGAGGAGGAGGTGATGTGGGATGATACATGTGTTCATCAACTGTCTCTAAGAAATACATATATAAATGATACGTATTGCCTATGAATATATGTAGTGTGGTTAACTTCCATAAGATAAGGGGTATAAAAATTAATATAATTATCACACATGATTTTAAAATGACACACAAACCCTGGGACCCAAATATGGTAACCCAACATGTTATCTAGTGTTCATAGGCATAGAAACAACCATTTTACACATGAAAGACCATAGTATAATGTAATTTATAATGAATGCCTACATATTCCCATTCAGAGTAAACATGAAAATTATAGAGTATGGAGATAAATACATTGAATGGACGGGAATAGTGGTACATGTCGAGTTATGATAATTTACATAATTTCTACTCCCAAATAAAATGTATAATGTCGCCTTTGTTTCCCACAATCCAAAAATGTTTCAATCATGGTTTTGTTCTCTTTTCCACTACTAATATGGTATAATGTGTCATCACACACAATATATTGGATGATCAATGTAATATATGAGTTAGATCTTTAAATATATAGTTATACCTCCATGAATTATAGGGTTTCATCCTCTACTATTAATCAATTTTTTGTAATGTTATCCCATTTTTCTAAATATTTTTCATGTGATTACCTTAAAAATGAGTTATTCCATAAAGGGGTAGGTATCCCATATAGGGATTGGGTGTTATTCCATACATTTGTATCAATAACCTATGAGTTCCACTAGTTTTTTATATTGGCGAGGAATTCCCTCATGGGGAATGTAACCCATGATATTCAAGTAGTAATCTTAGTATTATAATATGGAAGATATCTTACATTGAGTATTGGTGTCTATGATTATTTCTGGGTTCTTTATATCATTCCAGATGACATAATTTTTTTTGATAAAATACTTAAGTCCTCTAACGATTATATTTATTGATTTCAGATGGTGTTTCCTGATATGTTTATACTCACCCCTTTATGAGATCTTTCCACTCAAGTCATGTATTGTCAATATGATAGTTTATTTTATTGATTCCTTGTCAGTCTAGGTAAAGGGGAAGCTCCATATTATTAAATAGACTATACAGAGTTCGAGGAGATGAATCCAGATAGATGTCCCTTTTTGTTACTAGGTTGGAATATTTTAAATATATTGGAGGGATTATATTATACCACTTACTTTTCCATAATCTTTTTCATACTCTTATTAGGGTTTAATTTTATGAATATATATTTGGTATCAATTTTTTACCATTTCAACAACATTATAAGGGTTGGAGTTTTTTGAATGATTTAAAGTACTTTGGGATGAGTCCATCCATGTGTTTGACATGCCTACATATCTAGTAGATATCTCATATCCTATTGGAGGTCAGATTACGATGATACTCAAGTCTTAATGATGTCTAGGAGTCCCTCACTTGGTTGGGTCATTATATTGTTTAATCAAAAACTAGGATATCATTGAATTTGAATCAAGGGATTGGATTGTTTTGATGATTGGTCTGGGATCTAGGGAAATATTATAAAACATTCTAAATTTTTGTTTTTTTGATAGGGAACCTAGTAACAGAGTGGTAGCTAATGTAAATGTTCACCATGACACTGATATACATCTTGTAGAAGAGGTACACATAAGTACTGCATCAAATGAAAACAATTGTACATAGACCATACTAGAAAGAGTTATTATTTCCATATCATATTTGAGTCAACTCCCCCATTATTTATTTTCTTTATGGTAGATCATGAATATTAAATCATTCCTCTTATATTCTACTTAGTTAGTAATCCTTGTATGATTCATGATTATGGTAGGTTTAGAGATGATGCATCAGTATAAGGACCTATAATGATATTAGTTTCACCAAGAAGATTTATGATATTATCTTCAATGAATGAGAAAACTATTTTTTGTACTACTAATAGATGATGTATAGATAATGAGAGAACAGAAAAGTTTTAATGGTTTATACCAGGTTGTTTTTAGTTAATGTTAGAACCTCGAGATTTAGAAGACTTGATTATTGTAGATGGGAGTGTTTTATAACATGATAGGACCCATACTAATCTTTGGGCAGTCCATATGGTTATCCATTTACATGGTTATGTAAGGTGATGGTGTAACATAGGGATTTAGCACATGAAAAAGATACAGTTTAATGGATATATTTATTGAACCCTTATGGAGATGTTTTTTACCAAGAAAACTTGTGTGTGGTACTTAGCATGGAGCATCTTGATCTCTTTTAGGGTATTCTATCATTAAAGTAAATATCTATTAATGTTCACTAATCTCTCGTAGTACTCCATTTATATGTTTTTGGGTTTATAAATCAACCATGTACCATTGATCATATAATTCCTTATGATATCAAGAATAAAGCGGTATCACTATTAATACCATCTAATTCATGATTACTGGCTATACCATGGCCCATAATTTATTTATATTTATTTAGTTATTGTCATTATATTTTATATAGGGGAATCTAGGTGGGATTATACCTATGAATGGGGTTGTCATTTTCTTACCCAAAATTACATGTGTGTGATGTGTCTTTGGGGGTTTCCCTGGGACAAAATGTCTGCCTCTTAGAGCTATGAGGATGGTTCTAGTAATACATGATAGAGGTATTGTTTCTCATTTGACTGGTGTTTTAATATTTCAAGGGATTTCCAAAACATATATGCATAAATAAATAATGGAACACCAATTTATTGGATGAAATATGATGATGGAGATCCACAGGGTGGAAGACTGGTTAGAGGATCTATGATGGAATTAAGTGATATAGAGTTATATGATCCATTACCAACACTTCTACCACTGTGTGAACCATACCAGACCAAGGGAGCTATTGGTCATGATCATTGATATCTAGATTATATATATAATTATTATTTGGTGGCTCTAGTTATGATTCATGAAACCTTAGGAATATTATTTAGTTATAACTATTCTTCGGTAGCATAGGTTGAATCCACAATCTCTATAATATGTCCCTTTTTTCATCTTTCATTTATATAAGAGCTTCTTGATCAAAATTTTCTTCTGTACTCTACCACTAAGCAAGATTCAGTGATCCCAAAAACCTACTGACAATATGTTATGACTCATGGAGGATATGTATTCATATTCTATCTTTTCATACCCTATAAGAATCCTTGTTATGTAATGTCCTGGATTTCTCCATGTATTATTTTAATTTTATATTGGAATTTATTAGTGACCAGGCTCTGAGATGGCATGCAGTTCCGAGGCTCGGTGAGCCCAGACCAAATGTTAGATTTTAATTAAATAATTAAATTATGTTCAGATGTGGTTTTCCTAAACAAAATGGAATAACTCCTAAATGGGTGATCAGATCAGAAATCTGAAGGAACCGTTGAGTTCATTGTAGTGATTTTACCTTAGCTGAGGCCTAACATCAGCCGGCGCAGGTCGGTGGTGAAATCCAGTTTTTGGGATGTAAGAGTAATGAAATATTTAAATAAAAATATTTTATTCTACAGTGAAATATTTTAAATCTTCTACAACATATATCTCTTATCTTTTGTTAAATAATGTCATTCGCAGGGGTCCAGGGTTACAAACATCATAACCCTGAAACCCTTGGCGGCTCTAGAGGCTCTGGAGAAGACCTCCCGATGCGGCAACAAGGTTCTGGATGATTTTCCCCAGTGACAACGACGCGGCGACCGGATCATCATCAACGAATGCCGCAGGTCCAGGTAGGATGTTTGTTTGATGATTTCTTCTTCGTTCGTGATTTCTACGATGAAAGTGGGCTAATCCACAAAGAGATTATTCTGCGGATCGATCGTTGTTGAAGGATGGTAAATTTACTGGAATCGTGGGGATTTGATTCTTGAAATTAATTTGCTTTTGATTCAACCATCTAACGGTGACAAACCAAGATCAACACGAACATCGATTGAGGTTCTTCCCTCTCGATTGTTGTGTTTTTCTCTCCTGGTTCCTATGCGTTCTTTGTGTGTGTTCTACGTGTTCTTGGAGGAATTCGATCGTTACACATTTGTTTGTTGGAGCAACGATCTGAAATCAAAGATACAACATCGAGATGACCTTGAGGAGGTGCGACGGTGATGGCGGCTGACAAATCGATGTGGTTCGGAAATTCCAATTCTTCGAACATTTTCTTGCAGACGGATCAGGACGCGCTATCAACGCCGATCGAAAGCCCGAAACTGATGGAATCAGTTTTGTAGGGGCAGGACAACCCCAAATCCAGAGTTTCATGATGATTGGACAGTTTGATCAAGAACCGTAAATTTGGCCGAGGCGCACGGAGGAAGACATCGATTCTGGAAAAATCTAGACTACATGGCGTGTGTTCGTCGGCGGACCCCTCGGCGTGTACTCCGGGAGTACACGGACATGGGTGGGGTACACATCCAAGGACACGGCGGGTATACCCTTCCCCGGCCAGACCCGGCCATATACATGGGATACCCCGCGTACTGGTACAGGGGCAGGCGACAGGGACACAGACATAGACCGGGTACAGGCACATGGACAACGTACACGGAGCGAGCCCCAAGTGCTCGGACACGGTGTGTGATTCTTATGCATGTTGTGTAGTTACATTCTATCCAACAAGACAGATGACATGGGCCGTTTACACAGGCAGTACCCGGAGTCACTGAACATGGCGTGTGATTATACTACACATCGTGTAGTTGAGTTTTACACAGCTTGAACGGATGACATGGGCCGTTTACATGGGCAGTACCCAAAGTCAAGGAACACGGCATGTGATTCTTCTACACGTTGTGTAGTTGATTTTTACATAGCATGAATGGATGAAATAGGCTATTTACACGGGCAGTACCTGGGGTCAATGAACACGGCATGTAACCATACTACATGCCGTGTAACCAATCTTACATTGCTTGTGTCGGTTGTCTTCTGTGACTTGGACTGGTTTCCTTAGAGTTTTTCCCCTTGGTCTTTCTCCTGGAGGTTCTCAGTATCATTTCCTACATATAGGAGTATGATCCCTTCAGCTGGACTTCCTGGATAGAATTGTTGGAATCCCCTCTATGAGACATAGTGTTGGATCCTCTATTCATTCATGGAACCCTAGGTAGAGTTCTTGGTATCGACGTGACCAACTTTACCCATGTGCTGATCCTCTACTTAGTAGATTAGCTCAGACAGAGTTGTCAGAATCACCCCATGGCATGGTTGTGATCCTCATCTGAGCATCATGTTCACAAAGTACATGTGGAGTGTGCTCTCCCAGAACGAGTACTTCGTATCTCTCTCTTTAGACCTAGGAGTTTGTTCTCCCGGTTTCATGCTTAATGGAATATTCGACCTGGATCCTAGTGGTGGTATTCACGATAGCCGATCGTGCATGAGTATATCTGGATATTCTTGTTATATGTGCTATAGACATAAACTGTGTGGAGCTGACCGTATATTTCCTTTGGGATATTTCCCTTGTTTTGTTTCCTTTGTAGTTTCAGGTTGTCCTACTGGGTATTGTTATACTCACCCATTCATAGGATTTTCCTGCACGTGTCGTGTCTTGTGC
The DNA here is from genome assembly GCA_963277665.1 of Viscum album. Taxonomy (NCBI): domain Eukaryota; kingdom Viridiplantae; phylum Streptophyta; class Magnoliopsida; order Santalales; family Viscaceae; genus Viscum; species Viscum album. Next base: position 688,903,501 of record OY728146.1, read on the forward strand.
ATACAAGCAGGTCTTTGATAGGATTCTAGGTGGATCAGGACCAAACGGTGCTCAGTGAGATCAAACAGGCCGAGGTGTGTTCCTAGGGCTACGGATTGCAGTCCCAGTACCTTTATTTACAGGTTGGACTTTGTTGTAGACTCTCTTTTGGTGGGATTTTACTTTTGGTCCAGGTTTTTACAATTATTTCACTTTACTTTCCGGTCGTACTCTGTCGGTTGGGATTTTTAGTGTATACATGAATTTCCATTTTTAAGTTGAGTTTTTATTTTTCATCTTTGTGGTCTTGGAGATGTGTGTGTGTGAGTACATGTTTATAGGCAATGCCTCCCATGTTAGTGATCTGCCTACTTGGTGTTAGTCACCAGCCCCTGGCCTATTGGAGGCGGGCTTGGGGAGTTGCAGCTTGGGCCCCACTGGGATGGGTCGTGACATAGTGATATCAAAGGTTGTCATGTCTCCCTTAGGACTGAGAGTCTCTGAGTTATTTTGTGGCAACAGTGTTAAGTGTTTCGAGTTCGTATTTTAGGCCAGGGACCCCAATATTGGTTTGGCAGGCCGACGTATCCATACACTAGGACTCTGATAACATTCTTTTCAACTCGGAACATAAGAACACTAATTACAGGGGAAAAATAATGGTACATACATCATATAGGAATGGTTTGTGGTTTCCATGTCCATATTGAGTTAGCTTTCTAGATATACTCACCGACTGAGATACATATTGTTTCGTTACAGGATGTCTCTACGATGTGTACCCGCTAGGATCCAGCAGCTCGATCACAAGGATGATCGCCTCAGTGATGAAGCTTCGATACAAGGACCATATCCCCTAGTTTTACCATCAGGTGGTGTGCCAGTTATCGTTCCATCTGTGGAGCAGTGTTTAGTTCCTGCTGTACCAGTGGGGGAGGAGCGCAGGCAGAGCGCACTCCCCGAGTTTCAGATATAGAGACCCCCAGGTTTCTAGGTGAGCATGACCCTCAGGAAACAGAGGACTAGCTTGAGGCAGGGGCCAGAGTCTTCCATTTGGTCATGACACCAGTAGTCCATATGGTGATCCAGGCAGCAAGCCATTTGCAGGGCTCGGTAGGGCGATGGTGGAGTTTGGTTATCCTGACCCACGAAGAGGAAACTATTTCATGGTCGGAGTTTGAGCATCTCTTTAGAGAGGAGTTTACACAGGTTACCCTTAGAGCAGTACATATACAGGACCTTCTTCATCTCCAGTAGAGAACCATGACGGTGGCTGACTATTCATCGAGGTTTAATGACCTCTCGCGATACTCGATGGATATGGAAAGAGATCAGTACATCATTGCTTGGACTTTCGAGAGAGGCTTCTGCCGAGATATCCGATCTAGAAACATCTCTATGAGCATTCCAACTTATGTTGGGGTGCTCGAGTGGGCTTTGGTGGTCGAGAGATTCTTGGCAGAGAAGTGACAGCCAGTAGTTATCAGTAGTGGGTGAGCTAGAGCAGAGACCTCGGTAGCAGGGAGCCAACGTCAGGGACCCAGGCATGGGAGATGTTTTCAGAGGAGATCACAGGACATGGGATCTTCCATACAGGGTTCGCAAGGCGCATCCATCCAAACTCGAGAGAGGTGATGCTACTCATGTGATGGAAGGTGAAATCTCACTCGATATTGTCTAACCCGCTGTAATACTAACACAGGAGCAGTGTATGGACCACTGATGAAACGTGTAGAGAAGATAGATCCACTGGGTGGAGGATGTGGTAGGTGAGCTGGGAGAGTAGCTGGAGGTGGTCATTGTTCGGACCTTTTACCACCACCACCCCTAGGAGGTCCACCCTAGGCTCAGGGAGATGGTGGACAAAGGCAGGGAAAGCTGCAGGAGGCATAGGCTTATAACCCAAGTACTCCTGTAATGATTAGAGATACAATCTATGTCTTTTCTACTTTTTCTACCGTACTGATATACACAGGTGGTAGTCATTCCATTCTGGATTCTTTTCTTGTTCGAGACCTTGAGATTCCAGTTGAGTCGTTGACTATACCCTTATGCATAGAAACACCGTCTGGAGAAGATTCCGATATCACACGCCTCTTTAGAAAGTGTGACCTGACCCATGGAGGCGAGAGTTTCGGTTGGATCCTCTTGGTGGTATCATCGAGTCCTTATGATTTCATTCTTGGAATGGATTGGCTATCCACAGTTCATGCCCAGATCAACAGTTTTAGGTGAAGGGTTCGGTGTGTCCGCAGTGATGGAATGAGGTTCTCTTTTTTGGGTGAAAGAGAGACAAGGAAGCTCAGGATGTACTCGTGCATTGGAAGGCACAACTGGTATCCTAGTAGTTTTCTAGCCTATCCCTTGGCGCAACAGATGTTACGAGTTTCCAGTTTCCAGTAGTAGTGGCTGAGTACGAGGACGTCTTTCTAGAGGATGTCCCCAGACTACCTCTCCGTCGGGAGATAGATTTATGTATTGAGTTGCAACCTAGTACAACATTGATATCAGCATCATCATATCTGATGTCTCTTGCAGATCTTCGTGAGCTGAGGGTGCAGCTGGACGACTTGGAGAATAAGGGCTTTGTGAGACCCAGTGTTTCACCCTGGGCGGCCCCAGTAATGTTTTCCGAAAAGGCAGACGGGAGCTTGAGACTATGTGTGGATTACCGGCGCATGAATCAGGTGACCATGAAGAACCAGTATCCACTAATAAGGATTGATGACCACTTCGACTTGTTGAGAGGGTCACGCTTGTTACCGATGGTTGATCTACGACCAGGCTATCACCAGTTACGAGTGCGGGATGAAGATGTATCGAAGGCGGATTTTAGAAGTCACTATGGTCACTATGAGTACTTGGTGATTCCCTTCAGCCTGAAAAATGCCCCGGAATTGTTCACGGGACTCATGAACCAGATCTTTCAGCACTATCTAGATCGGTTTGTAGTGTTCTTCAACGATGATATCCTTGTATACTCTACGTTCAAGGAGGAGCACGCGAGACACATAAGGATGGTTCTAGACACACTCCATGTGCACCCGTTTTATGGGAAACTCTCGAAGTGTTAGTTCTGGATACAGGAGGTCCACTATCTAGGATTTGTTATCTCAGCAGATGGTGTAGTAGTGTACCCAGCCAAGGTAGAGGCTATACTATCATGGGAGCCACCCCGGAATGTGACGGAGGTGCAGAGTTTCCTTGGGTTTGCAGGCTATTATCGGAGATTCATTCTTCATTTATCCAGGATTTCAGCACCCATGACAGCTTTGACCTGAAAGGGGAAGCCTTTCATGTGGACTGAGAGATGCCATCAGGTTTTCCACCAGTTGAGATAGAGTCTGATGAGTGCCCCAATCTCGAGATTACCGTAGGAGGGTGTCGAGTACGTAGTGTTATGAAACGCATCAGAAACTAGGCTTGGTTGTGTCCTGATAAAGAGGCGATAAGTGATTGCCTATGGATCACGTCCATTGATGCCACACGAGCAAAACAATGTGACCCATGATCTTGAGCTGGCAGTGGTAGTCTTCAAGTTGAATATGTGGCGGCACTACCTGATGGGCGAGCGGTTTACTGTCAACTCTGATCACAATAGTCTCAGATATATCTTTTCTCTGAAGGATATGACTTTGAGACAAATACGATGGCTTGAGTTCCTCCATGATTACGAATTTGAGATCATTTACAGACCAGGGAAAGGGGAACGTTGTGGCAGATGCTCTGAGCAAGAAAATCCAGTTCGCAGTGGCTGGATGAGGTGATGAGGCTGTTGGATTATTTATAGTTATCCTTCATGGATAGAGATGAGGGAGCATACCTTCAATCGTTGTTTGTTACATCTCTACTCTTACAGCGAGTTAGGGAAGCACAACATGAGGATGCTAGCTGTGAGAATCTATGTGCATAGATATCCATAGCTGTTGCGACTGATAGATATTCAGAAGCTGGGGAGCACGTTGTTCTTTTCAGGGGGCGTACTATAGTACCAGTGAATTTATGAGAAGAGTTTTTGAGGGAGTTCCATACTCCCCCTTTGGCAGTGCATCCAAGCATGGAAAAGATGTATCAGGACCTTTGACATCAGTTCTGGTGGCCAGGAATGAAGAAGAGTGTGGCAGAGTTTGTTTCTCGGTGCTTTGCTTGTCAGCAAGTGAATGCTGAGCACTAGGTTCCAACAGGTTTGACTCATCCCCTTGATGTTCCGGAGTGGAAGTGGGATAGTGTATCCATAGACTTTGTGATGGGTTTACCACGTACGATTAGAGGACACAATGCCATCCAGTTGATCGTTGGTCGGCTCACCAAGTCGGCCCACTTCCTAGCCATACGGGAGCAGAGTTCAGTGGAGAGATTGGGACGCCTCTACATGAAAAAGATAGTCAGACTTCATGGAGTGCCATCCACAATCGTCTCAGATTGTGATTCTAGTTTCACATCCCGGTTGTGGAAGGGATTACAGGTAGCTTTTGGGACTCAGTTACGATTGAGCACAGTGTTTCATCGCCAGACTGATGGTTAGACAGAGCAGACCATCCATGTCCTAGAGGATATGCTTCGAGCTTGTATACTTGACTTCAGTCGTAGCTGGGAGGATCACCTACCACTTGTGGAATTTGTTTATGACAACAGTTATCATTCATCTATTGGTATGGAACCATTCGAGGCTTTGTATGGGAGAACTTCCAGGTCACCACTTTGCTGGACTGACCCAGCAGAGACAGCACGTATGGGCCTAGAGATGGTGAGAGCTACTACAGAGAAGGTGCAGGTCATCCAGGAGTGGATAAAGACTGGAAAGAGTCGGAAAAATTCTTATGCCGATAAGAGGTTGAGGCCATTGGAGTTCTAAGAAGGAGACCATGTGTTCCTTAGGGTCTCACCTCGACGGGGATTGCGGAGATTTGGCCGAGGTGGCAAGCTATTTTCGAGGTTCATTGGCCCTTTTCAGATTCTGAGTTGAGTTGGCGAGGTGGTGTATCACTTGGATCTACCTCCTCAGATGGACCGGGTACACAATGACTTCCATGTGTCGCAGCTACGGAGGTATGTACATGATCCATCACACTTCATTGACTGGGGCGAGCTGGACATTGATGATGGAGTGACCTTTCCTGAGTTCCCAGTGGAGATCGAGGATCGGTAGGAGAAGATCCTTCATGGGTGAGATATTCCCTTGGTGCGTGTCCGGTGGCAGCATGGGAATCTCCACGAGAGAACGTGGGAGCGGGAGGCTCAAATTCTCTTGTAGTACCCACATCCTTTTTAGTAGCCCCTTTTTTTCTTTTCGGGGATATAAAATCCCTATGGTGGGTGTGATGTAATGTCTAGTATTTATACATGTTTTATTTTAATATTATATGGTAATTAATTTGAGACCAGGCTCTGAGACGACGTGCAGTTCCGAGGCCCGGTGATCCTGGAACCAATTTTTGAATTTAAATAAATAATTAAATTACGCGCACATGGGGTTTTCCTAAAAAGTGGAATAACTCCTAAAAGGGTGTTTGGATTTGAAATCCTAAGGCATCGTTGCATTCAGAGCAGCGATTTTACATTAGGCGAGGCCTAAAATCGTCCGGCAGAGGTCGGTGGTGAAATTTATTTTTTGGGACGTAACAGTAATGAAATATTTAAAAATATATATTTTATTCTGCAGCGATATATTTTAAATCTTCTGCAATAGATATCTATTATCTTTTTTTTAATTAATGGCCTGCACAGGGTTCCAGGGTTACAAACCCCATAACCCTAAAACCCTTGGTGGCTCTAGAGGCTCTGGAGAAGACCTCCCGACGTGGCAATGACGTCCTGACGATTTTCGCCGGCGACAACGACGCGGTGACCGGATCTTCGCCAACGAATGTCGCGGGTCTAGGTAGGTTGTTTTTTTGATTATTTTTTCCCCGTTCTTGATTTCTACGATGAACACGGGCTAATCCATGAACATATTAGTCCGCAGATCGATCAATGTTGTGGGATGGGCTATTTGCGGGAATCGTGGGGATTTGATTCTTGAAATTAATTTGGTTTTCATTCAACCTTATAATGGTGACGAACCAAGATCAACCTGAAAATCGATCAAGGTTCATCCCTCTTGATTGTTGTGTTTTTCTCTCCCGGTTCCTATGCATTCTTTTTGTGTGTTCTATGCTTTTTTGGAAGAAATCGATCGTTGTGCATTTGTTTGTTGGCGCAAAGATCTGAAATCAAAGATCCAACATCGAGATGACCTTTCGGAGGTACGAATATGATGGTGGCAGACAAGTCGATGTGGTTCGGAAATTCCTGTTCTTCGAGCGTTTTCGTGTGGGCAGATCGGGACACGCAATCAAGGCCAATCGGAAGCCCGAAACTGACGGAATCGGTTTCATAGGGGCGGGACGACCCCAAATCCGGAGTTTCATGATGATCGGACTGTTGGATCAAGAACTGAAGATTTGGCCAAGGAAAGCGGAGGAAGACAGTGATTCTGAAAAAATCCGGACTACACGGCCTGTAGTATGGGCTACACGGCGTGTGTTTGTCGGCGGACCACCCGGTGTGTACTCCAGGTGTACACAGACATGGGTTGGGTACATGGACAAGGACACGGCCTGTATACTCTTCCCTGGCCAGACCCGGCCAGATACACGGGATACCCCATGTACTGGTACACGGGCAGGTGACACAGACACGAACATAGAGTGTGTACGGGCACATGGCCAGTGTACACGGAGCGAGCCCTAGGTGCTCAGAAACGGTGTGTGATTCTTCTACAGGATGTGTAGTTAGTTTCTATCGAACAACCCAGATGACACATGCCATTTACACGGGCAGTACCCGGAATCAAGGAACATGCCGTGTGATTATACTACACACCGTGTAGTTGAGTTTTACACAGCTTGAATGGATGACAAGGGTTGTTTACACGGGAAATAACCTGAGTCAAGGAACACAGCGTTTGATTCTTCTACACACCATGTAGTTGAGTTTTACACAACATGAACGGATGACACATGCCATTTACAGGGGCAGTACCCGGGGTCAAGGACCACAACGTGTAACCATACTACATGCCATGTAACCAATCATACATGGCTTGACTCAATTGCCTTCTATGACTTGGACTGGTTTCCTTAGGGTTCGTCCCCTTGGTCTTTCTCCTGAAGGTTCCTGGTATCATTTCATAAATATTGGAGTATGATCCCTTCAACAGGACTTCCTGAATAGATTTGTTGGAATCCCCTCTGTGAGACATAGATCTGTATCCTCTATTCATTCCTGGAACCCTAGGTAGAGTTCTTTATATTGACGTGACCAACTTTACCCAGGCACCGATTTTCTTCATAGTGGATTATCTCAGACGGAGTTGTCGAAATCACCACATGACTTTGCTGTGATCCTCATGTGATCATCATGTTCACAAAGTACTTGTGGATTTTTTTCCCCTAGAACGAGTACTTCGTAGCTCACTATTCAGACCTATGAGTGTGTTCTCCCGATTGAATGCTTAGTGGAATCTTTGTGCTAGATCCTAGTGGTGGTATTCGCGATAGTCTGTTGTGCATGAGTATATCTGGATATTCTTGTTATATATTTTGTAGACATAAACTGTGTGGAGCTGACTGTATCTTTCCTTTGTTATATTTCCCATGTTGTATTTCCTTTGTGGTTTCGGGGTGTCCCACTGGGTATTGTTATACTCACCCATGCACGGGCTATTCCCGCACGCGTCGTGTCTTGTGCAGACGAGCGGGCCTTTAATAGGATTCTAGGAGGACTAGGAATAAACGGTGCTCAGTGAGATCAGACAGTCCGAGGTGTGTTCCTATGACTATGGATTGCTGTCCCAGTACCTTTCTTTACTGGCTGGACTTTGGTTCAGACTCTCTCTTAGTGGGCTTGTACTTTTGACCCAGGGTTTTACAATTACTCTACTTTACTTTCCTATCATACTCTATCAGTTTGGATTTTTAGTGTATGCATGCATTTCCATTTTTTAGTTGAGTTTTTAATTTTTAGCTTTTTTGGCTTGGAGATGTGTGTTCATGTGTACAGGTTTATAGGCAATGCCTCCCATGTTAGTGATATGACTACTCGGTGCTAGTCACCAGCCCCTGGCCTATTGGATGCAGGCATGGGGAGTTTCGGATCGGGCCCCACTAGGTCGGGTCATGACAGTTAAGACATTCTACGTATCAACTATCACTTCATGATTCATGGGAAGCATGTGATGAGTTTGTGTTAATGGGATGTGATTTCTCTTAATTGCAATGAAATAATCTCATGAAAAGAATAACATCATTATAAGTTGTAGGATACAACCAATTACTCATCTGTTGGATTGTACAATCAGTGGAGCTAGAGATTTTATGATCATTCAGCTTCTTTATTGGTATGTAAGTATGAGGAAAACAATACTAATAATGTTTCTAGAGTACCTCCCAAATGAGTTCACAATATTTTATATAACTACACATATATACTACCATGATATTTTTATAAGTATTTAAAATATATAATGTAGATATTTTGGATATGAAGATGTCATTGGATGATTTTCAATGAATTGGAATTGTTGGACCTTGAGTGTTCTCCCTGAAATTACATAGTGTTTTGTCCAAGAAGGTTTATTAGATCATGGGATAATATGTTATTTATCCTCACATAACCTAGGAAAAGACATGAATATATATGCACTTCTGAAAATTGATGAACACATTGAATATATTAAAGTGGTGAGTTGGTTCACAATTATTGACCCCAGTGTGGGTTATAACTGGCTACAAGTTAAATATGATGATTTTCATAAGATGATATTTTGGTTTGAATATGGTCACTATGAGTAGTTAGTGAAGTTATTCATATCTATTTATGTCAATAGAGTATTAATGGGACTCATGAACTATATTGATCATACCTTATTGGATCCATTCATTATATTCCTATTTGATGACATCCTCATATACTATATATTCGACGAGGACAATGTTAGACATTTGAGGATGGTTCTAGATATAATCTGAGAGGACCCACATTATGAGAAGCTATCAACTTTCTAGTTTTTCATATGATATTTCATCTTCCTAGGACGTATCATCTCAAAAGAGTGAGTACAAGTGGTTCCCACTAATATCTTTGTATTCTTAGCTCATGGAATACCCAAGATCATGGAAGATGATAGAGATTCATTTAGATGGATAATAATTGTTACATAATTGCGACTAAATTATCCTTTATTGTTGAAAACCTACCTAAATTGATATATATGGGGAATCCATTCAAATGATTGTATATGTTTCAATATAATTTTTAGTTGTATTGGGTAAGGCATATGAGAGACCCCATATTGATAATTCCATTAGAGGGTGTCCAATACATGGTGTTCTATGATTCCAACAGAGTTTGTAGATGATGAATATCAATGATGTGGAATATGGTGATGGCTTATGGGTCTCAGTAGATAAAGAAAAATGAAAACAACTACAAAACTCATGACATGGATCTTATGGAATATATGTTGAACCAAATCTCCTGGAAGTATTATCATATGGGAGAGAGATGAATTATATGTTATATTCATATGATTATTTTCTATATCTTTTCAACGAAGTACTATAACTTTCATGAGGGTTAATGGACATAGTTCATTCAAGATTTTGAATTTAATAGAGTATAAAGTAATTTGAAGTGGAATGTAGGGGATAAATATTCTAATATGAAATCTCATTTTTAGTTGTTCAGTGAGGTGTTAGTTTAGTTTTGACCCTATTTTATTGTCCCTTTTAGATAAAGAACTCATATACATCTTGAAGATGATGGTTTCTTAGAGTTTATTATTAAAAAATTTACGGTGGTAAAACTTGGGGATATTAATTTCATGGACATCTATGACCAGATATCCAGTGGAAAGGAACCTGATGGATTTTTGGCATTTGAGAGTACATTATAATTTTCTATAGATGTATAATTATACCTGTCATTCAATGATTGTTATTGTTGATAGAGTTTCATATAACACAATTATTCTAACTCAAGGAGTTTAAAATATGTACTAGGTCCTCAAAATCCATTTCGGTTGATATGGATGAAGTGGTGTGTTGCTAAGATTGTCTCTCACAACATCCCTATGCAGAAGGTGATTCCTAACAACCATATTCCAGTCAAATTATCTAAACATAGTGATGTGATAGAGTATAAGTGGAACTTGTCTAAATGTATTATATGAGAGTATTTTTATAATAAAATGGTGTTTATGAAACTATCTAGGTAATCATGGACTGAATCACCATGTCTTCATAATTCATTTCCTTCTAAGAGAGGTTTTCAAAGGAGATTTTCATATTCTTATACTTATAAGAGATAGTGTGACATCAATTTTATCCCTTGAAGAGCATTTGATACAATTATTAAATCATCACATCGTTATTATGGTTAGTATTAGAGGAAAATTATGTAATACAGTTATAGTTTTGATTGTGTTTCCACCTCTATCCACACTTCAAAAAAAGAGATAAATCCATTATGGATATTGTCGACATGCTCTGGGAATTGGTGTTTTATTTTTGTTATAGTTGTGAGGATAATCTACCCATGATGGTTTTTATAAAGAACAAAAACTACCACTACACCATAGTTATGTCATTATATGAGGCCATGCATGGGAGACCCTATATGCTACTACTTTTCTAGACAGTGTGATGTGAGAAATCATTTATGGGCCCTGAGATAATGAAATTGATGATTGTGAAGGTGCATATCACCTAGGAGATAACATAGAATTTATAGATACATTTTATATCTGATGCATAATGATGATAGGGGACTGTATAGATTTTTGAGCGAGTCCATGTAATCCTAATGGTCTCACCACATCAAGGATTACAATGATTTAGTTGAGGAACCACGATCTGTGAAATATTCATGTTCCATTTCTATAAAATATTGAGGTTCATTGATGCATAATACCTATTAATCTTATTATCATATGTATATTGGTTGAATAATGTGTCACACTTGTTTTAGCTGAAGTTTTATTTTTATAACACATCAAATTATGTTGAATATGCTGATTTTGGAACTGAAAATATATATACATTCTCAAAGTACCCAATGAACATCATGGCTTGTATAAGAAGATACAATTTGTTAAATCGATTCATTTAGCCAGTTCTAGTGGCAATAATGGAATCATTAGAAGTTAACCATGGAAATTGGTAACCTTATGTGATCTTAGTACCCCTTTCCGTATTTACATGGTTTTATTTTTTAGGTTGAAAATCCTTGATTTGGGGATAATTTGATGAATTAATTATTTTATTTATGAAATTAGAATATTTTGAAAAATATTTATAGAGTTAGTAATATTGTCAAAACAAGAGTATAGGGTCCCAAATGCATTATTGTTGGTATATTGAAAATATTAAATTTGATATCATCACACAAAAGTACTTTTTCATTGAAAATAGGATATCTCATGAATGGTTTCATATATATGGAAACAAATACTTCCCTTAAATTTGGAATCATAGTTTTACAATAGCTTTATAAATAAACATTATATTATTTATATATTTAATTAATATGTATTCATTATAGGATATTAGATTAAAGAATTTTATTAAAATAATTAATAAATTTATTTTCTTATTTAATTTATGACAGTAATCATCCTTTGTATTATTATTGTTTTGGAAAAGTTATAGTGTTCTCTACACAACCCTATATTTTGGAGGATATGGATTTGAATTAGAGTAGTGGGGGATATGATTATAAACAACAAAAATTCAATAAGGGTATCTTGCGTGAGAAAATATTTGTTAATAATATTTTTGGATCTCACAAACAAAAGTGGTGTAGAATAATTATTTTTCACTGATCAATCCACTATCAAGGTGTGTTGTTTTTTGTTGAATATATATTTGTTCATTAATTACTAAATGTAAATGTAAACTATTTACTTAGTAAATATTATTTTTAAAATTTTAATTCATTAATGGAAGATTATTCTTAATTATAGAACCTTTAAATTCATTATTTTCAACGATTTCCCCTTCTATAAATGAATTCCTATCTAAAAAATGCCAATCATCATTCCTTACCTTGGTGATTACTGTCTTTATCCCCTCACTGTTTGACTACTCGTTTTTATTGTTTTTTACAAATAGTTTGACTGTATTATAGAACCAATCATAGTTTGATTGATCATTGACACCATAGAAAATTATTATGAGTTCAGATTTAGGATTGAAATTGGAAGGCAGGCTTTAGAAATTGAAATAATATAGTTGTTGGATTTACCAAGATCATTAAATATGTTTCAAAATTTGGCATTACTAATCATGAAGTAGGTTATTTCTAATTATATGGGATGATTGAATTCACAAAGTAGTGATGGAATAGGTTTATCCAAACTCAGATCTAGATATTCAAGTGTGATTCTCAACAGATGAAGAATATTTGAATGGTCAGATATTCTTAAAGGCCATAAGATTTATGAAAATAATGATATACATTGTATTTTCATTCTATGTAATGAAATGGTGTGGAACCCATCAGTGAATAATAGGTTTTACTCATGATGATATGGATCACTTTGGCATGTGACCTTACCCCATGTTATTTTAATCGAAGATGGTGACCTGATGTGTACCCTTGAGTACTCATAAATGGAAATGACTTGTTAATGAGGTAATTTATAGAGTATGTGAAAATTAATTTTTAAAATTTAAAGCCACATGAATAATTAATTCGTGGTTGGGGTGGGTTAAATAAACATATACTCGAAATTGATAGAATTAGGGGGGAATTATGGGTTCCCCCTATACACTCTTTGTATACCATTTTCATAAAAGATTGTATCCCTTGATTCCCATGGTCTAGAAAGACTATAATCATTATAATATTCCACAGTTATATCCCTAATATTGTATAATAAAACATCACATCCTAATAATGGGATGAGTGATAACCTATATGGGTTAGATATGAAAAACTTTGTGTGTCCCACTTTGTGACCAAGGATGTGATCCTCTATCACTATTATATAGAATGGGTTATGTATCATCTTAGTGAGATCCTTATAATGTGATGCCCTTATTATTTTATTATTATAGATAGTGTTAGTAATCCCCAGAGGCCTTTTGTGTGATCCCTTTCCTGTGTATTGATAAATTAGAAGTTTCATAGATTCTAGTGTGACTCAATATATATTTTCATTGATGAATTAAACCATTCATATTTTATATGGAATCCTAGGATCGTAGTGAAGAAGTTAGTAATCATAGATGATTTATTGTCTATGATTATATTTGGGTTCCTTATATCTTTCCAAGAGACTCACTATTTTGAGCTATTCAGTCAACATTAATCGGTTTTTCTATCTGGTTTTTTATGGAGTACTAGTGTTTATTTTTATATTACCCATGCTGGTGATCTACCAACACTTTTCATTTAATATGTAGATGATAAAAAAGTCAATGTATCCCTTGGAGAACAAGATGTTGGAGAGGATTACTTTTTCTGAAAAGACCACAGATGTTTCTTAGAGTTTCATCTTGATATTAGTCCCCTATTATGTTGATTGGAACATATTTAATAATTTGCATGATGGTATTTGGATCTTTTATTTTACAAAAAATTTATTAAACTCTAATGTGGGATTTTTTATATGAATTATTTTTTTATTAGTTATTATTCACACTATTATTTTATGGTGTTTGGAGTTTTGTGTGTTTGTAAATGTACTTTTGGATTTAACCTACTATATGAGTGATATAACTACTCTAAGATAGTCTCTAGCACATGGAATATAGTAGAAGGGATTGAGGGATCAAAAACATCATACTACTATCTATGTGGTACATGGTGGGAATGGTCATGATATTTTTATAAAAATATTGGAAAACATTTAAATATAACTTTAATAATGGGCCATGTTTCATTTTGATAGGATATAGTGGAAATTTTTGCTATATTTTGTGAAAAAATTGACATTAAAGAGAAAATTAATCTAATTAAAATTTTATATTATATCCTTTTACTGTGGTTTTTTTTACCATAACATAATAGTTTCAATAAAATGTAATATTATATAGGAGGTAGAAATAGTAATTAATAAAATAAATATTTAATAAATAGACACTTGGAATGATTGAGAATTATGAAATCTTGATCAAGATCATAAAAATGATAAAAACACAATTGAGAAAATACTATTGGTGAAATATATAGAATAAAAATTTTATAATAATTATTGAATTAGTGAATAAAAAAATGGATTCATATATAAAATTTAGTGAATTAATAGAAATAACCTATCATATGGGTATCATAGAAAAAATTTATAGAACTTATAATACAACCTAGTGGCTGTCTTAGGCTATTAGACATAAAGATAAGAATATAGACTCACTATCCCAACATTAATTTTTTTCTAATTTTATTTAATACATAAAAATAGAACTGAAATGGTGGTGCATGAATGAATCAATTAAGGAAAAACATGAACAATCATATGAAATATGGAATACGGGAAAAATTGAATATTATATGGTAACATCCAATGGGATATCTCTTAAATTTTCACACCATTAAATTCAAGTAATCCTCTAATTGGACTCAATAATATTATTATACTTATATGCCAATATTTTCTTTCATATGGGAATATTATTCTTCATAATTTCACTTAATTAAAAAAAACTCATATTTTATCTTTGATAATTGGTTAACTATTTTTCTTAACCCAGAGAATCAATATGTTAACCCATGTAAAATTATCTAACCACCTATAATCCACTAAAACCAATAACCACCAAAAAATATATATAATTAGATTAATGAGATACATTGATAAAATACTAATTGAATAATGTTGTAATTTTAATGGAATATATAGTAAAAATGGCCTCTTCTACACTCTATCTTCATTTTTACACCAAAATCTGGTAGTAAATAAACATTAAAATGAATTAATTAATTATTTACCTGATGATTCCACATATAACTCACACAATGGGTTTAATATCCAGATCTATTGAGCTTGAGATCAAATGTACATCATCGAGGTTGACAGACACTATAAAAATGAGGAAGAAACGATCAAAAATTAGAGAAATCCACAAAAAAAAATTATTTTATTAAATTATAAAGATATTAAAATTTTAAATAAATAAATTCAAATAATATTTGAGAGGTTTAACACCCTACGGTTTTTTGAATTATATGTTTATTTAATTTAACCTTTTTAATATTTTTTATTTTACACAAATTTGATGATAGTAAGTTTTATATTAAAAAATATATTTGGATTAGGTAATACAGAACACCAATTCAATAATTAACTACACACAACATAAAAATTAGTTTTCTCTACATGTATCCATGAGGTTAGATTATGTTACATGTAACAATGTGTTTCCTCGATGGATTGCGTAACACGTAAGGACCAGTTTTACTAAAAACTAATATATTACTAAAATGTTATTCATTAATAAAATAAGATATAACATATAAGTTTAATAATAATTTAGTAATAGTATTATATAATTATTTAAAAAATAGTTTTACTCAAATATAATATGAATTCGTCCATTATCAATTAATTAGAAATGAGTATAAAAAATGATTGAATATAAAGGAAAATACTATTAATTAATGGTCCCAAAAAAATTAACAAAATAAATTAAATTAATTATAAATACTGTGTGATATTAATAAAATATATATTTTATCAATTTGGTATAATATTTTTTGTATTCATCCCATATATTTTATAGACATAAGATAATAATAATCCACATTTTCTGCTTAAAAACCAATTTTTTTATATAGATAGTCCTACAAATTTTTAATCGAGAGACCATTTTAATTTCAAGTTATAGAACATTTATAGATTTAATATTTCAAAATAAACATAATATTTTTAACATTGAAACATAAAAATATGGTTATGAATTTTTTTATTATAATTCTCCGTAAGTTTTCTATTTTTAATGAATATTTAAAAATACTGAATGTCAATTAAAAACTTATTTTTCATATATAAATGGAATAAGGATAAGTTATACATTATATTGGTTTCCATGTTTAATTATAAAATATAATTTTCAATTAATACAATGTAATTTTTGGGAATCATTTTGACATTGAAATTGGGTATAAAAACATGGCACACATTAGAATATGTTTACTTTAAAAACCAGCATTGTCGAACCGACTCCAAGATTAATTATAAATTAATTTTTTCAGATTATGCGATTTTAACTTGAAAAAAATTATCCCATATTGGGAATAATAATAATTTTAATGTATAAATAGTCTCACTTAGTTTTTTACCAAAATTATTATTGAAGTAATTAAAAATTAATTCATCGATTAAGGTAAAATTAAGATTAACTAAGGACTAAAGCATATATTTACGAACCAAAATGTACTAGAATATTTTCCAAGAATAATTTTATCACCATATTTGTAATATATACTCACATTTATATAATTGGGTTCATTATGTGAACCACTTAACAAGTGAAAACATGTATGGAATTCTATTATAAAAATATTACAATAGTTCCACTTTTCCTCCACTATAAAAGTCCTCCTCTCCTCCACTTCATTACAACTATAAAAAAGCTTAGTAATGGCCCATATATTCTCAAATATACTTCCAAAAATCCTCCTATACATTTTTATTTCTCTTTTAGTTGTACTTCCATCCATGTAATCCCTTTTGGGATAACCAAAAGTAGTTACCCGATTATAAGTTTACACCATCCCTCAAACTATTTTCTTTTATTTTCTTTTAAAATCCCTAAAAGCATATTATTACATTATTAGATAATAAAGAATACTTAATCGAATATATATTTTTATTATAAGGGTTAAACTTATAAATAAAGACACTTTTATCAAATGGGTAATAAAAATACTTTTTACATGTTTGACGAACTTTCGTCTCACTAAACCACGATTGTTCATTTTTATGTTACCTGAAATCATGGTGGAAATTATGATAGAAAATATATTTATATATTTTATCATTTATAATTTTTAAGTATGTATTTTTATGTTATTATTTTACAACATTTCTTTTAATACTTTCCATTTTTTTAATACAATAATTTTTTTTGAGAAAGTTTGGACTATCGTCCCCTCAAAGCGATGTCATTCATTCACACACTAAATTGAATGAATAAATGATGGTTTTAAAAAAATTATGATATATATGATATTATAATTATAATAGATTAATTATATATATATATATACAAATTTATCCTCATATGTCATATACCTTTTTTCCCAATATGATAATAAAAAAGGATACATCGTTCATATGTACGTATGGAAAACCATTTCCATGAATGGTGTATTCCATTTGATACTTATATATTCAATAGATTTTTATAATAAAATTTTTAGATTTTATAAATTATATTGATATCATGATGTAAAATCTGGAAATCATGATATAAGTATAAATACAAAAGTTATTAAAAACTAAGTAACCTTTGAAAAAGAAAGCGAATATTACAAAAAATGAAATCATAACATAGAATTTTTAACAAGATGCTAATATAAATGCATAATCAAACCATATAAGGGTTTATAAGTAATTATATGGGTTTTTAATAGATTTATAATAAATTTTTATTTAATATTCAATAGTTTGGTATGAGTAAAAAGAGTGTCATGACACAAGGTAACAGGATTTCATCTCACTTTGTACTTCCCTGACATATATGCTTTATTAATCACCCATTCCTTTTGTGTGGTTTGTATACTACCCATTGATGTATTATATATTATTATTCTTATCATTATGAGTATTTACATGTAGATTTTATGATATTTCTATCATGGGATTAAATTTTAAAATGTTACCAAATTGTAAACATAAATTTGTCTCAATTTTTTGTCTTTGAGACACATGCCATGTTATGCACCTATATTTATCCATGAGGTATATACACATAAATTGAAATGTTATTCCATTTATATTATTCATTTCATGATTTTTTTAATTCTTTATGTAATTCTATTTTATTACTTTTATAGCATGGTTTAAATTAATTATGTGTTAAGAGATTAATAAAATAATCTAATCACTATTCGATGTTGTTTATGTTTATGCTTCATTTGAATAAATAATTTGATCCATAACTTATTAAGTATCATGAATTTACTTCTCCATCAATTATTCATTATATATTCTTGTATTGGTTACATTTTTCATTCTTTGCTACATAATATTTTTACTAAAGTGTTTTTATGAAATCTCACCCTTACACTCTATTCGGTTTGAAATTTTTATTCCTTAAAAAACATGTGTTTTTAAATGGGTGTCCAATAATATTATTTTCTTATCTTATGAACATTATATTAAATTTTTACCCTATATTTATTTACCATGATTTCAATATAATCTTCTTATCTCTTTCTGATTGAGACGTTTTTATAACCTTTATAACATGAAAAAGGAATGTTCATTTTATATTGTATGACGTTTATATATTTACCCAATTTCATTTATTTGAATATTTTGTTCATGTTTAAATGGAAAATTTTTTAAAAATTATTGATAACATGTAAACATCAAAGAATTGGACTTCAAAAGGTTTTTATGCTTGTTTTATATGTTTTCAAGGAAAAATGTTTCGAAATTTTTTTTCATGATTATTTTATATGTTTTGAAATAAAAATGTATTCAAAATATATTGGAGATTATTTTATATGTTAAAAAGGAAAATGTTTTCAAAAAAAATTATTATCACATTATACAATTTCAATGAAAAAAGTTTCCAAAAGGATTAAATATATTTATTTATATAATATTGTTTTATTGGAAATTGGTTTTAAAATATCTTTATGTTATAAAGATCCTTTTCTCAAGAATAAAATAAATTTCCCAAAAAATATGTTTCAATAATATCTTTATATCTAATTTTCTTCCAATATGACATCTTTTGATATTAATCATGAAGTTATAATAAATTATACAAATTTTTCACTAATATTCTGTGTTGATTAGTTTATGTTTTGATGTTATTATACTTATGAAACTTGTTTCTCATCCATGGGTTATATGTTTTAGAAACCTTATTCCTTTCACTGGTTATGATTTTGATGAATGGATTTTGAAACCTGAATTTTGTAGTAGGAAATGATATGATTAGATTCTTTGAAACCCGTTTCATTTCATGGGTTATGATTTGATTTTTTATGATATTATGGAAAGTTTATGTATTATTTAATTATTATATGGGAGGAACCTATATCTCAAACCAATTAATTAGGTAATGGAAAATATTTCATGAGCTCAAGGGGTACACAGAATAGATTCTTATGAGTGAAAAATTCGGACATCCCATGATCTAAAGTAGAGGGTACATCTGAGGACATCCCAAGACTAAAAACATTGGGTACATAAGATAGATTCCCAATCCAAATGTTGATAGATGGTTGATTAACCAATGCCTAACTTGTTAAAAAGGAATTGGAAGGCCTCCTTAATATAGGGTTTTTATATGCTTATATTTCTTCCAAATTCCAATTTTCATTCCTATGTTATGCTTTCATGGATTATGTTCATTATTTCCTCATGATTCAACTCTTATGGAAATACTTGTATTGTGTCAGGATATATGTTTGTGGTATTTGATATCCTAGGTATGATCATCTATTTTCATGATGATGTTCTCAAATCCTTATCCTCGTGATTATTCTTAAGTAGCTCCCCTTTTTACCCTTACTACGTATATGAGATGACCCATTTTTATGTTTCCTTCACCAAGATTATTATGATATGTATTATTTTTTATGTTTCTAAGAAATTTTATAGTCTATAAGAACCTATTGGGAGATATTGTATCCCAATTTTGTAAGAGTGTTGATGTTTCCATGGTTCTCAGTACCCAATACTAGTATTATTTTTTGGAATATTTTTTTTTATGTTTTACGTATTGTACAAATTTTTTGTAATCATAACATGTGTCAAGATAGGTTTGTTATAGTTGGTATAAGAGAAATGGTTTAGTTAACCATTGGAAAAATGGTTGAAAAAAAATTAGCTAGATCCCTAGGTAATTTATAAATATATATCTAGGGTTGTATCTATGGATAAATATATCAATGAGTTAATAATTAGTAAAATTCCTTAGATATTTGTTTATAGATGGATTTATTAGATTCATATATAAGCATTCTAGTATGTACACTGCATGTGTATGTGGATCTAAGAAAAATATAAATATGGGTGAAAACTACTACAAGTGGTATTGGGCCTGACTAGGGGTTATATGGAACTCTAAAACATGCCTTACTGCAAACCTATTTAGAAACTCACATTGGATATGCTTTGTAAATTCACAAACTATTCACAAACCATTATGAATGATTTAAATAGTTGTTGGATATTATTACCCTAGGATAAGACTAGGGTGCCAAAGATTAAATAATTTATCATGATTTATATAACATATAAGTATTTATTTTCATGGAAATGTAGTTTGTTGCTATGATAAGTAACGATCACACAATGCTTCTGGTGTAAGTTAATGGAGATAACTAGAAGAAGAAATATTAACATTGAATGTGATGAGAGATTTTATAATGAGAGTTCAAATGGGATGATCACTTGAGTGAAATATGTAATAATTATTCATAATTGGTTTTTATAGAACATGATTAAAAATGTCTACCATAAACATCTCTCAGACTCAGTAATAAAGAGAAAGAAAGAGTTTTCTAAGAGTTTGGGTAATGGAGACCATAAAGGCAATATGAATTTGTTACCTTATGTCAATAATGTGTAGAAATTACCTAATTTAATTTCATAGAGGATAAAAAATGTTTTTTGAATGTGGAAAATAATGACAACAAGAAGGTGACTCCAAGGGAAAAATAAAGAGTTATGTTAATTAAATGGATGAGAATATTTTCCTCCCTATGTCGTCATCCAAGATTAATAGTTTTATGTGGGGAATAAATTTTCACTATGAAACTAAATTTACCAGGAAGAATTCTCCTAATGAGAGGTAGCATCATGGTGCGAGTAGTGGTTACATTGTAGATAATGACGAGCCTACATATGAAATGTCAAAGGAACAAGGTATTGTTTATTGGATGAGGAATCCTTGATATTGCAATAAGGAAGAAGTAAACTAATTTTTTTATGAAAATACATATATAAAAATATTTTTTATCATTTGAGTAATTACAAATATTTCTCCCCTATCAATCCAATACATGCCCTGTCATTATTTTCAAAACCGAGAAATTATTTTAAAACCCAAACCCATGATGATGACCAAATATACCATTACTAAGCAGTGGTGATAAATAAACAAACATATTAAATTTGAAAAAATTTATAGTATAATATAACCAAAACTCAAATCTATTCCCATTAATTCCCAAAATAAATCATTGATCATTATGTGACCATTCACTGTACAAGTCACACAAAATTGATCAAGAAGAAACCACAGAATAAGAGTGACAAGATAATAGGAAGGGGTTATCCCAACCATAATAACTTCTATAGATAAATAAATATTTTAAATCCCAATATAATTTCTACTAAGTGGGAACTCCACCAAATCTACCATGGCTCTTCAAATTCGGGAAATACTAATATAAACATTAACCAATATCCACACACCATCAAAAAACACAATTAAAAATGAAAATTTTTGACCAGGTCAAAAAAACACCAACATAGGGGGACAAACCCATGTAATGAACATGAATCCAAACAAAGAGTTGAAACTAAAACTCATTAATTCCTCAAAGATCAATAATCTAAAAATGATCACATTATTAACCAAAATAGAATCATATAAGGGATAATAACATTAAAAGATAAAAAAAACTCAAAAAGAAACATTTAGATAGTCATAACCAATTGGTTCACAAAAGAACAAGTTCATCAAACTTTTTCAATGAAACTATTAAAATAAAAAAAACAAATAAACTAAGACAAGGAAACATTGAATGTATCCACCGTAATGTGAGATAACATCACCATTATAAGACATTCCAAATCCACAAAGACATATGAATGTGCACAATATTCATTATGAAGTTTTTCGATAGATCCCTACTGACTGAAACATTGACTACCTCACAGTTAGGTGATAACTTCTTCTAATCAAGTCCTATTTTTTATGCATATCTTCTTATAAAACAAATCCAGATGTCCCAAAAATCCTCAATGATTCCAGGTGTTTGGTGGACTGTAGAAATATGGATTCAAATTCTTGAACCAGCCACACTTGTAGCCCAAAATGGAATATTCTAATGAGGTTAATCCAAAACAAATGAAGCGGACTTCTCAAATTCAAATTCCTATAACACAAACTCATCACTAGAGGGGAAACAATCGTGAGAAAAATGATACACCGTATTACCTACTATCAGTGCTCCATAAACTACCTCATCTAAAAAATAATCATCCACAAACTATTAAAGATGATGATCCTTAGAGGATAGGAGTCGATAATTGATCTCTAGATGAAGTCACCCAATAAAAAGAATATCCTTAAATAGATCATACAACACAACCTCCTGTGAGTAGGGATCCCACTAATTAAAGTGGTCAATAATAGAATTAATTAACCACTGGCCCTATTTAAGAGTCATGATCTCTTCCCTTTTCTTTTTATTACCTCCTCAGTTATAAACCATCAATAAAAGAAGACATAAACACATCCCATATCATCCAAACAAGCATCGATGGATTTTAAAAAACCTCACATTCACCCAAATATGGACCCTCAAACAAACCCACGATAGAAATAACTCTATCAACATTGAGATTTTACAATATTAGGAATACATGCACAATATCCTCAAGACATTACACTACCTATAACTGGCATCGATCACAATAAAGAATATGCAATAATTCAGAAGAAGTAAATATTGGGAAAGACTAAATAGAATAATTAGGGTCCTATATGGGAGTCATATTCTATATAACATGAGAAATGAGATACTAAATTCAATATCAACACAAAATTCAATAAAAACGAAAACTATGATCTGATGTAATAGGCTCATATACAATTAAAATAAAAGGCCTACTGAAATTCCATTTTTAAAAACATCTATGTTCATTTCAATTTTTAAAAAATCATTATTGCAAAGACACTATCTGAACACAAAATCCACTTCTCATAGAAAAAATCCGACATTAAAAAACCAAAAACAATTTCTGAAATAAAACCCCCCTTTGGAAATCGCTTTAGAATAATAATGTCATGCCTCTGATTTCAAATACATTCCCATGAAATACTATGAAAAGTTGCACATGTGTACATCCATTTCCATCAACACATGAAAACACAACCTTTTCACATGTACCAACACATACGTGAATGTCCATGTGAAACACCAAGGGTCACAACCATTCCACTTCATTATCAAATTCAAATATGAAATAAATTTTTCAAAAAAAATCTTTATCTTTTAAAATACATCTTCCCATCTGAAACTATTTGAAATAAATCATTACCTTTCAAAATATGTTTTTATTTTAAAAGATTACTCACATCAACCGTGTCCTAAATGAAACATAACTCATACCAAAATATAGGAACAAGGAACTATTATTCATGCCTAACTCATCAATATGTTAGTGGGATATGCACCAAATAAGAAATTACAACTTATATGACCGTAAAAATTGAACTAGGAATCTACATGGGACACTAATCCTTGTGAGATCATAACATGATAATGGATCTCTTCTTCTTTCAACCCTCAATCCTAATCATAGACAAAAATATCATATCCGGGACTACCCATGGTAACCCGAGGATCTGAACGACCATGATTTTTTGATGCTCATCCCACACCAACCTCCATGTTCTGACATTCCTAATATACTATCTGCCTAACACCCATGATAAGAAGAGCCTCCTCTGATAACATTTTTTCATTAACCAACCATGGGATCATCAAACCCAACATCTGACTCGGTACATGACTTCGCTGAATGGGTTTTCCTAATCCACAGGGGATAGAAAATAGTAAATGGAATTAATATAATCCATGTGGGAATGATATCATCCAAATGACCAAGATCAAATTACATAATCTTTATAAAACACTTGATCCAACAACTACTCTTGAAAAAATACACTAAATGATCCAAGTATTAAATAAAACTGAACAAAAGATATTCTAAAACTGAATACTAAAATAGAAAATGAACTACCCAAAGGATCTCCAGGTAACCTCTTGGTCACCTATACCGATAAAACCAGACTGCTCCATCAGTGATCACACGAACCAGGTACCTAAACCTGAAAAAAAGATCATGTCTTCTAACACCGAAAGGCATAAGTATAGTGTGAGCCTCAAAATATTGTAGGTAATCACCAGGGAATCCATATGATTCATTTCTAGAAAATAGCCCATTAATAGTAGTTTTAAATAAATACCATGATTTTTTTTTTATTAAATACCCAAAATTATCCCTTGTTAAAAACATTTCAGGACACATATTTATTTTTGAAACCATGTTCCAGTTTTAAACCCCCTTGTTTGGATTAAAACCAAACCAAATAGTACCAAACTATACCAAGAGATAAACAGGATGAATAAATGAGAAATCTATTATATCAGAATATAAACAAAAATGTAATAGATAGTAAACATGTAAATTTACGAAACAGACATGTAGTGGTTCCTAAACATACTCTATTTGCACTCATTTGTCTTCATATGGTGCAGCTCCAGAGTCTATAACCAAGTGCCCACCCTAAACATACCAATCCAGTAGAATATCCCACCCTTCCCAACCATGTCATGGGGGTACCAATCCATCTAATTGGAAATTACATGAAACCATCACTCGACCCTCTAAAAGATGCATTGGTAACCCACAATAATATTGCATTATGTAAGTAGGATCCCTCCCATGTGTTACTCACCGTACCCATTATAACATCACTTTCATACCCCAAATACGGACACCACCTGTAGAGACCGGTAGCCTGACGTACATGGACATTACATTACATTTGCGGAATACTTAGTACATAACAAAAACACACACACAAGGACCGTAATAGTTTAGTGTCTTTGGAAACTCGGAATATAATCTTCTAATCGTGGTGAAAGATCTTCAACATCTCCCATAAAGATCTTCTTTTTTTTAATACCTAAAACCTTTCTTTATATCCTGGGGAAAAGAAAACATAAAAGGGTGAGCTCAAATGCTCAGTAAGGGTAAACAAAAGAAATATCAATCACATCATATACATAAGCACATAACTTTTGGAAATCTTAACCTGAAAAAGAGATCATAATTTCATAACATGGGGTAAATCATGGCAGTGAAATGTAATCACAATAATCATAACATAAAACATGAAACTTTGTGGCATTCACACATAATCATAGATAATCATTTCTTGTTAGTCAAGACTCATTGCCAAGACTATCTTAGTGGACAAAGTCCCTTTCTGAATCGAGTAACCCTCGTTTCAGTCCTATTTCACTGAACCGGTATAACCTACCATTCCAGCCATGTCTATCTCATGAGATATAAAATCATTACCCAATGCATTGGAGGGAGATATAGGTCCCACCCATCTTATAATGAATCCTTTCTTATGTGTGCCACATAATCATAAAACATACATCATCGCATAACACATGTAACAAAAATGGGATTCTTGAAACATCATGACATCATAAAACAATTCATATAAGATAAAGGAATTCATAAAAATATTTCCATCACAACATAATCAAATCCATGTAATAATAGGGATAAAAACAGAACCCTTTTATTATCTTAGATGGAAAATAATTTTGATAAAATACTTGAACTCCATTCTTGAGGAAAATATCCTTTCTACTTCAAAAACATTTTTCCTTTCATAACATGTCATACGACTTTAAAATAAAAGAAGTTGATTAAAAATAAAATTGATAACTTGTAAAGGAAGCTTCTTGGAAATAATGTTTTAAAAATCCATCCATGCCGTATAAGTTAAAAAAAACATTCTTCGTACTTTTGTCGGAAAAGTCAAAAAGTACCTCGAATGACAAAAGATTCCTTTCATACATATTACTAAAAAATCACCGAAGGGTAAAAATGGATTTAAACAATTGTAGGTGGATGGAAATAATATTGATGAAACATGCATGTGGATGATAAAATACACCCCAGTGAATACTTACGAATAAACAATCTCGGATAAAAATGAGATTGTGATATTTCCCTTACCTTAGGTCCGATTTTCTTTGTACGTGTCTGAAGCTCCTATATAATGGTTTAAATAATGTCATTGACTTATTAAAGAATCATATTCATTGTTATGATATCATATATGGTTCACTTATGACATTATATTACCCGTTCTTTTGTAAATTCCATGTTAAAGAAGCGTTTTGGGTAAAATCGTTTCATTTATCGTAGGTGTTTTGACTTGTTGTTATTGACATTATTATTACTTATATCATGATTTACTTACTTCTAGAATATAAAATATGATTTATATATCATATATATTCAGTATATATATATATATAATAGATAGATAAATGAAATGAAAAACACCGTTCATGGAGACGGTAGTCCGTACGTACGCATGAACGTTGTTTTCCTTTCCCTATTGTCTTGAATGGAAGTAAGTAGATGACATACATATATATATATACATAACTCCAGTAGCTTTATAATTTCATATATTTCATTATTATTTCTTATATATACTTTATAATCATTCTTAAATGGTTAACATGGAGAATGAATCTCATCGCGTCGTGGAGACGGTAGTCCGTACGTACGCACGAGCGATGATATCATTTCCATAAATATTGAATTGAATTGGAGTGGATTATACAATATATAAAAATAAATATGATGTTTTAATAACTATGTATAGTTATTCTTTACACCATTATACACATCCATGTAAGGTGGTGGTGGAAAATAGATTACACCACGGCGTGGAGACGGTATTCCGTACGTACGCACGCGCGGTGATTTCTTTTTCCGTAGGACAGATAGATGGTGAAATAGGGTTGTTTCATACTTATAATAACATATCAGTATATAAGTGATACTGATGTTATTACTTCATAATGAAACAACCTAAGAAGAAGAAGTGGAAGAAGAAATAAAGATGAAAGAATTGGTAATGGTAATTACCTCTTCTTTGAAGCGCCTTTTGGAGACCTCCTCTTAGGGAACTAAAATTGGTCTTTGAGGAAGACCAGAACCTCTAGGATGTTTCTAGGGAAGTGGAGAAGAGATTTAGGCAGGGGTTGGCCGAGCTTGAGTGCTCAAATTGGTGTGAGGAGGAGGGGGAGGAGGTGCCCTTTTATAAGGGAGGAGAGGGGCACCTTAGGAATATCTCAAAATATTATTTTATATTAAAGTAAAAATCGGTTTATAATGGTTCCAAAGGGTCTTATTTCGAAGCTAAAGTGGGGATGGGTCGAAATCCTATCAACCAATAGGATTTATACAAGTTTAGGTTCTTATTTTAACCTTATCAATTAGATTTAACTCTAAGTTAAATAATTTAACTTTTACCGTGTCTTTTTGTTTTCTTTCACTATATGGTTAATACACTTACTATAACATGCCAAACGAACCCCAAATTGTTTATTATTAATATATATATCCTTATCTAAGTCATTTGGCCTAACCTTAGATTTTTAGGAATAAAATAACAATTAATAATATAATATTTTATTTAAAACCTATTTTGTGTCAATTTTGACACTATTTGATATATGATTTTTGTGAAAGTCATAACAGAATTATATGTTCGAACCAAGTTGATTAAATCAACACTAATATATCATAGTAACCTAGAAAATTATTGGAATTCATAAAAAGTCTCAAATTACATTCATTTGAGCATTTATAACATCAATTATGTTAATATTTCCTTAAAAGGGTAATTAATGCATCATCGTTGTGTCATAAATAAACTAATTTATTTAAAGTCTAAAAATTATAAATAAATTATCATTATGTAGGAAATATTTTTATCTTTCTAATGAATTTTTATAGTCGAATTTATCTTATGTATAACCCCATATTAAAAATGTTTTAGTGAATAAACTTTGATTTTAACTCTTTTAACTCTTCTTTGAATTAAATAATAATAATTGTCCTAATCTAATCCAAGTGGGCCTAAATGATAATATGTTACACTTAAGGTTGTTTTTGGTCGAGAAACACTTGTGAAATAGAATTAGGACATGTGTTAGGGTAATATTAATATCATTCTTACCCTTAATTACCCTATTTATTTTTAACCGTGGTAAATAAAAGTAAAAAGTTACTATTCACCAAAAATTATTTTCATCTCATTGAACCACATTTTACTTACTGACATCAACCGTGTCTCTCGGATTTTTGAAATTCCATTCACAGAAGTGGTAAAATTAATTTTTATGAAAAATTCAGTTTTTTAACTACCACTTACTAGTTTCACTATTCATCAAAAAATGAAGGTTTTCAGAAAAATGCCAAAATTTCATCCTAAGCTATATTTCATATTCCGAATTCAAAAATGAAGTCTATTTTACCAAATTCATAACATAGAAGTTGCATTAATTAATTTTATAATTAAATCCCGCTGTTAAAACAAATAGCGTGTTTTTAAGAAACAATATCTATCAAAAGATTGACACTTGTTTATGTCTGGTTTAAATGTGCAATTACATCCAATG
This sequence comes from Viscum album, assembly GCA_963277665.1. NCBI lineage: Eukaryota > Viridiplantae > Streptophyta > Magnoliopsida > Santalales > Viscaceae > Viscum > Viscum album. Next base: position 688,932,172 of record OY728146.1, read on the forward strand.
ACCAACGTTGTATTAAATTGTAAAAATATATTCTAAATATACTTTAAAACTACTCCAATTAATAATTTATCACTATTAATTATTTCGATTAAAAAAGTTGTTTTTTAATTATAATTTAGTAATTTTCACTATTCATCAGAATATGAAAGTTATCCGAAATGTACCAAAATTTCACCTTAGGCTAAATTCGATACTCCGAATCCAAAAATGAAGTTCATTTTGAAAAATAAAATTTACAGAATTTAAAAAAGTGGTTATTACTATTCATAACTACTATTTTTAATAATATTTTAATAGAATATCGTTGTTTACTGAAACTCGGTATTGCATATTACACACGCTATCGAGGAAGGTCGTGATTGCGTGTAATGCAAGGCAAGTCAAGGATGCGTGTTGTGCAAGCTCCTTTTGATGTAGCGTACAAAACAAGACATTAATTAAAAAGAATATTTTTTATAAAATCTTGGGCTGTTACATTCTACCCCCCTTAAAATGAATTTCGCCCTCGAAATTCGTCGGGGTTATAAATGGTTTACTATTTGAAAGTTTCTTTAATAGAAACCCACATCGTAAAAAGGAAAACCAATCTTTAAAAACAAAAGTATGAAACGTAACGGTTACCCAAATAAACTAATCATTGGGTTTCCACATAGGTGAAAATATGGATATGGAAGAGAAATCTAACCATCATGTTCTGATGGAGAGTGGTAGAGAACATGGCTATGGAAAAGCCAATAATCATAAATCCATAAATTTGTGACGATCTAAGGTACAATCCGATTCATCAGGTATAAGATCACTAGGACAACATTTTTGGTTTTCAAGATCATTTCCCTAAAGTTGAAAATTTGAATTGGAATAAATACTTTCTTTATTTTGGTACAATCTCACTATTGTTCGTGCCTAGAAAGATTTCCACTTCATCTCTTAAATAAATGAAGTTGAATTTGTTATTCGTGAAGTGTTAGCAGATCATGTGATAGAATGACGGGTCATTCCATCTGTCTCAAACAAAAGGTTAGCAAAAATTATATACATAAGTCGATCTATAGTGAGATTAATCATATATAGTTCCTAAAATGGACTTATACTTCATATATCATACTGCTTAATATAATAAAACTAGTTTCTACTAAACAGGGACTTTCTGTAGGCCAGTGGTAGGCGATAAAGGCCAGTCGCACTTCGGTTGTGGGTTCGATTCCCACAGCCTTGTCCGAAGCGATGGGCTGTCGCCCGTCCTGCAAGTTGTCCTTTTTCTAAAACTATATTACTATAACATCCCATAATATCGAAAAAACTTCTATCCTTAAACAATACTAACTTATGTCCAACATAATCCATTCCAATCTTTAGTCTTATCCATAATACTGCAGTCCATTCTCATAACATAGTGAAAACGATTACCAGAGATTTAATACCATCGTTGATCCCCATATATCATAAGATATATCTTGTTGGACACATTCCAAACATTCAAAGGCCTTAATCTTGTACTCTCTTGAATACCCATTGAACCTTAGTGAAAACTTGAATGCAGTTAAAAGTTAACAGTTTCCACATACCAAAATCCTCAAAATTCTATATACTCAAACCATGATATCACTTAGTCCTTATATCAATCTTGAGCTCATGAATACTGTTAAACATTTCATTTTCTCGTTTTCCCTTCATTATGTGCATAATATCTCAATCACTTTGAATACCACATTAGACCAATACATAAATATTCCAATATTCCATGATACAACATTATTTTGGAATCTCATTACATAAAACTTAATCATTCCACCACATCGTTGTCATATTCAACATTGCCAATAGTGATCGCATGTGACTTCCCTTTGTCCTTTGCCTTAAGCGGTTGCTCATGTCGATCATCACTAACCCTTGGATTAGGGCATTTATTGGCATAATGTCCCATCTCCTTGCACTTGAAGCATTAAAGTGTTGGTTGTGCGTTCTCTGCAGTGTTTGCTTTATTCACTTCATTAGAATCCCTTTTTCCATTACTTTGACACTCAGCTGCTCGATGACCTTCTTTTCCACACTTAAAACATTTTCTAGTCCCTTTAAGACAATCTCCACCATGCTTCTTTCCACACTGTGTGCATAAGGAAACATTCATCTTCTTTTCACCATTATTCTGAGATTTCTCCTTGAACTCCATCTTTCGTTTCTTGTCAAAACCATGAGATGGATATGTAACACCAACTTCCATTTCTACCTTGATAGCACAACGCACAATTTCTTCATAGCTACTGAAGTCTCTTATAGCTAATTCCCTTCGAAGACTTGGTTTTAAGCCACTAAAAAATCGATCAACTTTACTTTCAGGTTGGATGATAATGCCAGATGCATACCTTGCAAGTCTTGTAAAATTCGCTTCGTATATACCAACAGATTCATCATCCTTTTGCTTTAGTTCAAGAAACTCCTTCTCCATCTTCGTTCGAAGAATACGAGGGAAGTACTTACTGAAAAACAAGTTCTTGAACTCATCTCATTCCATGGAATCAATTTCATCTCTTTGCCTCGTATTCTTGATAAGATTCCACCATTGATCAGCTTCACCTTCCAAACGATATACTGCTAAGATGACTTGATCATGTTCAGAACATTGAAGAACTGAAAATATCTTTTCAGTAGTACTAATCCATTGTTCATCAACTAATGAATCAGTAGACCCACTGAAAGAAGGCGGACGCTGCCTCATGAAGGATTCAACAGAATGTTGCTCCTTCCTTTGCTCGTTTGGAAGTCCTCCATGATTCATAGCTTGAGAAAGTTGTGTGAGCATGGCTACAAGATTTTGCATTCCAGCTCCCATATCATTTGGTTGCTCAGGGGGACAATCATTGCATTGTCCATTGCATTGATCAACACGGTTCCTTCGGGTTCCAGCGATCGTCTAAAACCCCAAAAGAATAGTGTGAGAGGCAAAAATCATGCTAGGGAAAACAAAATAATAAAGGGGTAGTACCCTCAATATCTAACATCTTAGGTTAAATTCTAAGATCGTTAGAGCAATTCTAGGACTATAACCTATACGTATACTTAACCTTAGAGACATCCCTAGACATACCTTAGAAATATCTCTAGGGATCTCACTAACGTTTTCACATCCTAGTTTCCAAAGGTTGACTAAACCTTTCCTCTGATACCAACTGTAGAGACCGGTAGCCTGACGTACATGGACATTACATTACATTTTCGGAATACTTAGTACATAACAAAAACACACACACAAGGACCGTAATAGTTTAGTGTCTTTGGAAACTCAGAATATAATCTTCTAATCGTGGTGAAAGATCTTCAACATCTCCCATAAAGATCTTCTTTTTTTTATACCTAAAACCTTTCTTTATATCCTGGGGAAAAGAAAACATAAAAGGGTGAGCTCAAATGCTCAGTAAGGGTAAACAAAATAAATATCAATCACATCATATACATAAGCACATAACTTTTCGAAATCTTAACCTGCAAAAGAGATCATAATTTCATAACATGGGGTAAATCATGGCAGTGAAATGTAATCACAATAATCATAACCTAAAACATGAAACTTTGTGGCATTCACACATAATCATAGAGAATAATTTCTTGTTAGTCAAGACTCATTTCCAAGACTATCTTAGTGGACAAAGTCCCTTTCTGAATCGAGTAACCCTCGTTTCAGTCCTGTTTCACTGAACCGGTATAACCTACCATTCCAGCCATGTCTATCTCATGAGATATAAAATCATTACCCAATGCATTGGAGGGAGATATAGGTCCCACCCATATTATAATGAATCCTTTCTTATGTGTGCCATATAATCATTAAACATACATCATCGCATAACACATGTAACAAAAATGGGATTCTTGAAACATCATGACATCATAAAACAATTCATATAAGATAAAGGAATTCATAAAAATATTTCCATCACAACATAATCAAATCCATGTAATAATAGGGATAAAAACAGAACCCTTTTATTATCTTAGATGGAAAATAATTTTGATAAAATACTTGAACTCCATTCTTGAGGAAAATATCCTTTCTACTTCAAAAACATTTTTCCTTTCATAACATGTCATACAACTTTAAAATAAAAGAAGTTGATTAAAAATAAAATTGATAACTTGTAAAGGAAGCTTCTTGGAAATAATGTTTTAAAAATCCATCCATGCCGTATAAGTTAAAAAAAACATTCTTCGTACTTTTGTCGGAAAAGTCAAAAAGTACCTCGTATGACAACAGATTCCTTTCATACATATTACTAAAAACTCACCGAAGGGTAAAAATGGATTTAAAAAATTGTAGGTGGATGGAAATAATATTGATGAAACATGGATGTGGATGATAAAATACACCCCAGTGAATACTTACGAATAAACAATCTCGGATAAAAATGAGATTGTGATATTTCCCTTACCTTAGGTCCGATTTGCTTTGTACGTGTCCGAAGCTCCTGTATAATGGTTTAAATAATGTCATTGACTTATTAAAGAATCATATTCATTGTTATGATATCATATATGGTTCACTTATGACATTATATTACCCGTTCTTTTGTAAATTCCATGTTAAAGAAGTGTTTTGGGTAAAATCATTTCTTTTATCGTAGGTGTTTTGACTTGTTGTTATTGACATTATTATTACTTATATCATGATTTACTTACTTCAAGAATATAAAATATGATTTATATATCATATATATTCAGTATATATATATATATATAATAGATAGATAAATGAAATTAAAAACACCGTTCATGGAGACGGTAGTCCGTACGTACGCATGAACGCTGTTTTCCTTTCCCTATTGTCTTGAATGGAAGTAAGTAGATGACATACATATATATATATAAATAAATCCAGTAGCTTTATAATTTCATATATTTCATTATTATTTCTTATATATACTTTATAATCATTCTTAAATGGTTAACATGGAGAATGAATCTCACCGCGTCGTGGAGACGGTAGTCCGTACGTACGCACGAGCGATGATATCATTTCCATAAATATTGAATTGAATTGGAGTGGATTATACAATATATCAGAATCAATATGATGTTTTAATAACTATGTATAGTTATTCTTTACACCATTATACCCATCCATGTAATGTGGTGGTGGAAAATAGATTACACCACGGCGTGGAGACGGTATTCCGTACGTACGCACACGCGGTGATTTCTTTTTCCGTAGGATAGATAGATGGTGAAATAGGGTTGTTTCATACTTATAAAAACATATCAGTATATGAGTTATACTGATGTTATTACTTCATAATGAAACAACCTAAGAAGAAGAAGTGGAAGAAGAAATAAAGATGAAAGAATTGGTAACGGTAATTACCTCTTCTTTGAAGCGCCTTTTGGAGACCTCCTCTTAGGGAACTACAATTGGTCTTTGAGGAAGACCATAACCTCTAGGATGTTTCTAGGGAAGTGTATAAGAGATTTTGGCAGGGGTTGGCCGAGCTTGAGTGCTCAAATTGGTGTGAGGAGGTGGGGGAGGAGGTGCCCTTTTATAAGGGATGAGAGGGGCACCTTAGGAATATCTCAAAATATTATTTTATATTAAAGTAAAAATCGGTTTATAATGGTTCCAAAGAGTCTTATTTCGAAGATAAAGTGGGGATGGGTAGAAATCCTATCAACCAATAGGATTTAGACAAGTTTAGGTTCTTATTTTAAACTTATCAATTAGATTTAACTCTAAGTTAAATAATTTAACTTTTACCGTGTCTTTTTGTTTTCTTTCACTATATGGTTAATACACTTACTATAACATGCCAAACGAACCCCAAATTGTTTATTATTAATATATATATCCTTATCTAAGTCATTTGGCCGAACCTTAGATTTTTAGGAATAAAATAACAATTAATAATATAATATTTGATTTAAAAACTATTTTGTGTCAATTTTGACACTATTTGATATATGATTTTTTTGAAAGTCATAACAGAATTATATGTTCGAACCAAGTTGATTAAATCAACACTAATATATCATAGTAACCTAGAAAATTAGTGGCATTCATAAAAAGTCTCAAATTACATTCATTTGAGCATTTATAACATCAATTATGTTAATATTTCCTTAAAAGGGTAATTACTGCATCATCGTTGTGTCATAAATAAATTAATTTATTTAAAGTCTAAAAATTATAAATAAAATATAATTATGTAGAAAAGATTTTTATCTTTCTAATGAATATTTATAGTCGAATTTATCTTATGTATAACCCCATATTAAAAATTTTTTAGTGAATAAACTTTGATTTTAACTCTTTTAACTCTTCTTTGAATTAAATAATAATAATTGTCCTAATCTAATCCAAGTGGGCCTAAATGATAATATGTTACACTTAAGGTTGTTTTTGGTCGAGATACACTTGTCAAATAGAATTAGGACATGTGTTAGGGTAATATTAATATCATTCTTACCCTTAATTACCCTATTTACTTTTAACCGTGGTAAATAAAAGTAAAAAGTTACTATTCACCAAAAATTATTTTCATCTCATTGAACCACATTTTACTTACTGACATCAACCGTGTCTCTCGGATTTTTGAAATTCCATTCACAGAAGCGGTAAAATTAAGTTTTATGAAAAATTCAGTTTTTTAACTACCACTTAGTAGTTTCACTATTCATCAAAAAATGAAGGTTTTCAGAAAAATGCCAAAATTTCATCCTAAGCTATATTTCATATTCCGAATTCAAAAATGAAGTCTATTTTACCAAATTCATAACATAGAAGTTGCATTAATTAATTTTATAATTAAATCCCGCTGTTAAAACAAATAGCGTGTTTTTAAGAAACAATATCTATCAAAAGATTGACACTTGTTTATGTCTGGTTTAAATGTGCAATTACATCCAATGACCAACATTGTATTAAATTGTAAAAATATATTCTAAATATACTTTAAAACTACTCCAATTAATAATTTATCACTATTAATTATTTCGATTAAAAAGTTGTTTTTTAATTATAATTCAGTAATTTTCACTATTCATCAGAATATGAAAGTTATCCGAAATGTACCAAAATTTCACCTTAGGCTAAATTCGATACTCCGAATCCAAAAATGAAGTTCATTTTGAAAAATAAGATTTACAGAATTTCAAAAAGTGGTTATTACTATTCATAACGACTATTTTTAATAATATTTTAATAGAATATCGTTGTTTAGTGAAACTCGGTATTGCGTATTACACACGCTATCGAGGAAGGTCGCGATTGCGTGTAATGCAAGGCAAGTCAAGGATGCGTGTTGTGCAAGCTCCTTTTGGTGTAGCGTACAACACAAGACATTAATTAAATAGAATATTTTTTATAAAATCTTGGGCTGTTACACCACCTATATGATAGCCAATATAAAAGAAATATTATATTGAGGTACCCCCAACACATCATAATATAAATGGTACCAACCAGGCCATTACACCATATAAACAATCAATAATTTATTAAAAATATAATTAAACCACAATTTGGAATTCAAAATTTCTTACCCACAGTTATTCACCAAAAAGTATAAATTTCCAACCTTGAATTAATTCCAATCTATTTCAGGTATACTTATGAATAATTTCTAAACAATTTCAATAATGAGACAAAACACAATTTTTAAATTTGAAATTCCAAATGGGCCTTTAGCTTCCAATGCCACATTCTAATAAAAAACTACTTTTAGAACTAATATAAACACACATTAATTATAGAAGAAATGATAAATGATCTTTCAATCTATTTAGAAAACATCTATGCTCTGAAATACCAAAAAATAAAAGTTTTATATAACACATTTGGAACAATTTCTTGCCTCCCAAAATACCAACATACCATTTAGAAATCATGGATCTATTTTAGAAAACAAGGTACAAGGAATAACATTATTTTATAGTGTCATATTCTTTTGAATGACCATTCATGGGAACACCCAACATACCCATAGATGTTCAAACATCTATTGACACACTATATGGAATTAAACTATAAGATATATTCACCCACAAATATATGAAATTTTTATATAAGATCATGTTACCAAAATTAACATGTGGAAAAACATCAAAACATGGATTTTTTATATTAATAAAGAAATAAAAATTTAGTGAATAGATTTGGTCCACAGAATTATATGTATAAACATAGTAATCCTATGAAAACACATGTCAACAAACTCTACAGACACCGAACTGTCAGAATAAAAAACACCATCACATCGTATGAATAAAAACCACCCATAAAAAATATTTTAAAACACAAAAATTTCAATGTACTGTGATGGAAAAAAATAATGGAAACACCTAACTCAATGTTATGTGGATTTGAAAAAACATCAAGGGAAGTGATAAATGATCCCCAAAGATGATTTGAACACCCTAGATCAAAAGAAATCGAATCACACACAAAACCTATCCATATGGTTCAGAAAAAATAGAACCCCACAATGGGAGAAACCTAAACCAAAAGATGAAGGGGGATAGAAGGTGAAATAGACCAAAAAATAAAAATAACTTATCGTAGGTACCTTCAACGGGGACCAATTGAGGTTGGGGATAAAGGGGAAAGGTAAATATAATCCACTTGATCAATTAGGTTGGGGAAGGAAGGATAAAGAATAATTTTTACTAATAACATAAAACAGAAAGTGTAATTTTATTTTTTTAATGATCTGTGAAACTCACATGGTTTGGAAACACTGATTGGTAAACCATGCACTAACCATGTGCACACTGTTGGATGAAAAGGTGAACCTCTTCCAAGATTTCTGCATAGTTACCAAAATATGACCCAACTATGTTGGACACATTTTTTCTATTACATAACCAAATCACACAGTTTCCACATGGTTTTCCAAATTGTTCCCAAACTCTTGACAATTCCACTAGAATACCAACATAGGGTGCATATTTACATAAGATATTCCAGAAGCTTTCCCTAGCAATTATTAAATAGTGAACATGCCAAAAACCCACCTAGAAAATCCAAAATTAGAAATATTAAACCTTATATCAAGATAAACTTCATAGAAAAATATCCAAGAACAAGAAAATAATAAAATAATTTAGTATCAAAGGTATATGTGTTACATGAATACAATATAATATAAAAATAAAAATATAATTTAGTTCAAAATTTCAAAAATAAAATGAATGTTATTGAAAACATTAGATGTTATATTTAATAGTATTTTTTCAATCCTCTTTCATATAATATGATTTTATATAAATTAAAAAAAATTATATGTTCCAATTAATATTAATGTAGGAATTTTGATTAATTTTTTATGTAAACATAAGGACAACCACTAATAGTGTGTATTAATTAAAAAAACATTTTGATAATTATAATATAGTATCAATTATTTACCAAATAATTAAATAAAATTAATTAAAAAAATCAAGATTAACATATAATAGATTTAAAAATTATTCTTTTAGTCGTCAACTATTTCCCTCAATAGGTTATTATATCATAGTAATAATGAAATTATTAGGTTTAGTTAAATTAATGGAAAGAAGATTCTATATGAATAAATAAATTATTATTTTTTTGTTAAAGACTTTATATTTATTATAAATATATCCATGTTTATTTTTGAGAGATCAGTCTCTAATTATACTATTTTTATTCTACTTCTAAAACATTGTATAAATAATATCATGATAAATAATATTCATTTTTTATGATATATGCATAACATAGTCTACAATCGTAACCAACACATAGTTCCTTCACGTATCAAAAAATAGAAATTATAAATTGAAAATTCTATATTAGTGATTTTGATCAATAGATTCATCCTAATTTTTTACTTCATATTTTACATTCATCACATCATCCATATCATTTTATGGAAATGGTGTCTCCTTTATATTTTTATTATGTAAGTTAGCATAAAAAATTCTTTTTTATATTCATTCATCATCCTAATGAGTTTTCTATTCATTGTCATCACATTAGAAATAATAATCCCTATATAATTTACTTCAGATTAAAATTATTAAATAAAATATTATGAGTAAGATATTTCTATTTCTATTTTTTCAGTAGTTTCTTTATTAAAATTACCTTTCGAAAATTCCATATATAAAATTATCCTCACATTTTCATTTATATTTTTAGTTATATAAAAAAAATTCATAAATTATATCTTTTATTCGAGTGTATATATAGATGTGTATTTGATAGGTATATTAAAATTCAGATATACATTTTCTATCTCAATTTTATCTTGATGCATTACATCTACCTCAACCTCAAATAAGTATTTACTAAAAAATGAATATAAAATATTTGGGAAAAGGATAATAAATAAAATTAATTAGTTTTTTCCTACCCATTATCAATTTCCATTTAAAATATTATATGTTATAACATTAGTTTATATTATTATAATTCTCCATTATTTATAATTACAGTCTAATAAAAAATCATAACAGTTATATTATTTAAAGGAACATCATGTGATTAAAATGTTCGTAATATTCTTTTGTCTTCTATTTTAATATCTCACTAATAGAATTCTTGATATTTGCAATGGGATACGGTCACAAATATGTTTATGCGAAGGGGTCCCGTCAGAAATAGCTCGTGGAAGAAAACGGACTCTCAAAAATAATTATTTGTGACGGGCTCGTCCCAAATAAGTCTCCGATTATATACATTATATATATATACTCTTTTATGACTGGCCCGTTGAAACATGTATTTGCAACAAGCCCGTAGTCTCCTCCTAAATACGTTTATAAAAACAATTATTTAGACTATTCACAATGGGCCCGTCACAAATACTTTTTGCAACGGGTCCCGAATCTTATTGCAAATACTTTTAAAAAAATTATTTAGAATATTTGCAATGGGAACCCATCGCAACATATCCCATTGAAAATAATAAATATATTTTAAACAAAATAAATTTAATAAAATTATGACCATAGAAAAGATGATTTTAACATTATTAAAATAATTAAAATAAAAAAATATTCAAATTCTAAATATTCAAAAAATAATATTAACGATATCATAAAATATTATTTTTATTTTTATTACTATTAAAATAAAAAAACATTAAAAAATATAATACTGAAAAAATATATTTAATAAAATTATGATTAATGAAATAATAATTTTAATATTATTAGAATAATTAAAAAATAAAAAATATTAAAATTATTAAAATTCTCAATATTCACAGAAAAAATCATAAATTATTAAAAATTAAATTTTCTAATATTCACATCAATATAAAAGTTAAAAACTATAAATAGTTCATATTACAACAAATGTTAAATTCAAATGTTTTTAACATAAAAAATCACTAGGGGTCGTCTTCTAGAGGAGGTGGAAGAGCTGAATGAGATGGTGGAGGAAACTCCATCCCCAAACTACGTGTCAAACTGTGAATGTACTCCATATGCTCATGATATTGCTACTGCCATCAACGCATCTCCTCATCATGCTGATGCTTCTGCTATTGCTGCTACTGAAGCATCTCTTCTTGCTGCTTCAGAAAACTCTCTATAATGTCATTATGAGCTCGTAACTGCTCCTGATACAGTGAGGCAGAAGATGATGCCTCTCCACGAGCTCCTCTCAAGCTGTATGCTGGCATCACAAAAGGATCATAATAAGTAACAGGAGTCACATGAGAGTCGATACCAATTACTCGGCCCTTCCCAAAACAATACTGACTCGCATACATCCCTGGCGCCTCGTCAAAATGGTTTGCACTGGTCTGATCAGTCACCTCATCCTAACCCTCAGCCTGTGTCTGAGAGGTCGCAGCCTCATATGACTCCTTCAATTCCGATTTGAAATTAAATTTGTGAAAATATTATATACAGTAAATTGTCAAACATAAAAAATAATACTAACCACAATTTGACGATGGTGATCACCACTAATCTCTCCAATGGCTGGATCACAATACATCCCCCGACAAATGTCGAACTCTGTAATATCAGCATGCTCGACTACCTACTGAAATATAAAATAAAATTTTTATATTTAATGTTATATAAATTTCTTAAAAATTATACTTACCAGATGCTCTCTATGCGTACTGAATGTACGACTACTAGCAAAATGTGTCACCTCCTGTCTCCCCCGGTTCTGCCGACCCAATGAAGACCTCCCCAAAAATCCACCACACAACCAGTTTAAACATAATCCATCCCAAAAATTAGATGAAATGTACTCTGGACGGTTGTCTCTAAACGAGTCATCAAATACTATCGCTCCTGCTTTCTTAATGGTCGTCTTTCTAAAATTATGCAAAAACTGACGCAAATGCCCGCGCATATCCACCTCCCATGCTTCATGGATAAAATCATGCATGCTATCCTAGATTGGATACCATAAACCCTACAAATAATTTATAATATCAACTTATTCTTAAAATAAATTTCAAAAAAAATATTATTTATTTAAGTACTAGCCAATGATTGTACATGGAGAGATATACATCAATGGGAATCCATTCCCATGTGATCCATGGATGAGAAAAAATAATTGTGCAATATATCGCTCCCCTTTCCAAAAACTACATACACAAAACTATGAAAAAAGAATAAATAATCAAACAATTAGTATATATATAAATAAATTAATAAAAAATCTAACTAAAATATACAGGTTATCATACCTCCTTGTGTGTGGATCAAAGCCAAGATGTGGACGTAGCTCGGGGATATGTTCAGGAATTATCAGTCGCACAAGATCACGCCCCCTCCATGTACCCCCTAAACCACTAGTAGGCTAAGGGTAAGATGATCCCACATCCCCCTTATCCAAAGGTAGATCAGCCTCCTGCAACTCACGAAATAAATCAGGATCCTTCTGAAGCACAAAATGATTGTTGTTAGAATATAGTTGAAAATAACTATCATATATAGATATATATTAGTTATGATAATAATCATCATTTAAATGTGTAATTGTTCACCTTCATCACCATCTTCATATCTGACGATGTCAATTTCTTCATATTCCTCCTTGGCATCATCAATATCTATATGACTTTCACATTCACCATCCATTGTCATTTCAAATTCATTTGTAACATCATTAACATATTCATCACTATCAACCCTTAATTGTGGGGTGTCATCATCGATATTCATATTTCTTTGTGAAAAAGATACATTTTGAGTAGCATCTTTAATAATTTTAATTCCTTCCACTTCAGCAGAACCACATTCAGTTTGAGTAAATTGATTTTACCGAGATTTCATTTTTATTATGCTCCACCAATCACTGAGGTCACTTGAAGTTGCATAGTACTTTGCATAATAAATTTGATGTGCCTATTGATCCAGTAAATATGGTTCATTTACTACAAGAGGACATTTATATTTAATATTGATGATTCCATGTGTGGGATGAAAACACATGCCTCACTCAGTATCCAACCACCGATATTTAAACATCATTATGTAATTCTGTCCAAGATAACATTGCTCAATAATTTCATCCAGAATGCCGTAAAAGTCAACATCAGTTTCTCTATGATGCGATCCCCTCAAACAATCTCCACTGTTCATTGTTTTTTTTATTCCACATATGCATGTGTATGAAATCGAAAACCATTCACCACATATTCATTATAAGATTTAACCATTTTGAATAGTGGGATACTCAATATAAAGTCACTTATCGATTTTATCAGCATGTTGAGACACCTAATTTTTTTTAAACAATTATCAATATAATAAATAGTGAACTGAATAGATATTAAACCATCAATAATTTATATTACTAGTTTTTCAAACCATTTAGAAAAATAATTTTATCTGAGTTTTCAAGAGTAGCTGGTGTAATTTATGGAATTTGTTTCTTGATATGATTATCATATAACCTACAAATAAAATACGTCTGAATACTGTAATAGAATATATAAAATAAGTGATAGAAGCACCCACAGTACAAATTATGTCATTTCATCAAGTTGAGAAGAACATATGTATGAGCTTTATGATGTTTATCGTCTGAAATCCATCATTCTTGAACTCCACCGAAGCCATGATTTGGATGATTAAAAAATTATTATTGATTGTCCATTTCATCATTAACATTTCCCTCATTCCGTCCCATGTGGTTTTGTTTTGAGGGTTATTCAGATTCAAAATATTGAGGGCAGAAAAAGGCAATTTCCTCTTGAAAACAAGCTTCAGTAATTGAGCCTTCAACTGATGCTTTGTTACGTACTTTTTTCTTCAATTTATGTATGCATATCTTGAATCGGTACATCCATCGAAACTGTATTAGACCTCCACATTTAGCTTTATGTGGCTAATGTAATATCATATGTTCAATTGAGTCAATGAACGCAGGCCGAATGATTTTTTCTAGTTTACATATAATTACAACAACATCTTCTTCCAATTTTCTTAGTGCATCGTAATCTGTTGTCGCTACACAAATGTATTGAAAGAAATATGATAAGTCTGTTATAGAATCCCAAATCATAGAATTCAACAAACCGATGAATCCAATCGGCATTGGTGTTTCCATTATAACATGAAAATCATTAATTTTTAATACGGTAATATGACCATTCTTAACACATCTGCACAAATTGGAAGCATAGGCATCTGGAAGTCTCAAATCTGCAATCCACTGAAAAATAATAATATAATTTCTTTGGACAGTGTATAAGCTACTTTTGACTTCATTAACATCTGTGATTTAACATTTTCAAATAGTTCATGTTCCGGTCACCTTCAAATTTGGGAAAGATCTAATCATGCTTTTATAGCATCTTTGGTATTACCGGGTGTATCCAAAACTGTATGAAATAAATTATCCAAATAGTTCTTCTCAATATTCCTGACATCCAACATGTGGTGGACCAACAAATCAGACCAATATGGGATATCCCAAAAAATTATTCGTTTTATCAAACTATGTTCTTTCCCAACGCCATGAATTTGTTTTTTGGTTTATTGTTGGCCCAAATGTGATGGAAGGTAATGAAAATACAACATAATTTAGCTCTATACCTGAGATCATTTTTGGAGGTTCATCCCTTTCAATTTTTTCTTTTCTGAAATGTGATTTTTTCCTTCAAAAAGGATGATCGGTTGGAAGAAATCTTTGATGATAGTCTAAATAGAAATGTGTTTTCCATTGACAAGAATAAATGGTTATTTGTCTTTCAAACAGTGAGGACATGATTTCGGACCATGTTTACTCCATCCAGATAACATGTCATATTTTAGAAAGTCACCAATCATCCACATCAATGCAGCTTTTAATGTAAATTTTTTTTTCACAGCAACATCATATGTACTAAAACCATTAATCCACAATGCATTTAACTAATCAATCAATGGTTTCAAACAAAACATCAATATTATTTTTTGGATGTCTTGGGATTAATAAGGTCAAAAAGATATAGGTCTCCTTCATCAACATACATAGAGTTAGATTGTAAAGAGTTATAAAGACATGCCAACATTAACACTGACTACCATAAGAACCAAATTGACATAAACCATCAGTAGAAAGACCCAATCGCATGTTTCAGGCTTCTAAAGAAAAATATGGATGCAGATGAATAAAATGTTTTCATGAATCACTATCAGATAGATGATTCAAGATTTTACTGATTGAAATATTGGTTTTGTGCCATGACATCATTACAGTTGTGTTAGGAGACATAAATAAATTTTACAGCCTAGGTGTAAGGGGGAAATATCTCAACTTTTTTACAGGAATCAATCCAGACTTCCACGGTTGAGATGCTTTATACCTCGATTTTCCACAAGTGTGACAACTATCCAATGACTCATTTTCACTTGAATATAAGATGAAATCATTTTCACATTTATGAATCTTCTGATTACGAAGGCCCAGATTACAAACCATCCTCTTTCTCTTATAGTAATTTGCAGGAAACACATTTCCTTCAGGTAACAGTGTTTTATCCAAAGAAAATATCTGATCAAAACAATTGTCTGACATTTCATTATCTGATTTAATAGCCATAAATTTGGAAACCGCTTCTAATTTTCCTATATTTCAACGAGGATATAATCAATCCTCATTAGACCTCAACAAATCATAAAATTTGGATGGCTCTATCTCTAGAGATTAATCGATATCATCATGAGTTTCAGTTTGTTGAAGATATGGACCTGCAACATCATGTACTAAATGATGGACCGTTATGGATTTAGAATCAAGTTTTTAGTATCTTCTCTGGAACTGTGTTCACTGTGTTGATACCAAAAAACAAACTCTGGTTAAAAACCAATCCGCAAGAGATGTCCCCCAGCCTTGTCAAATGTGTCAAACGTTCTAAGAGCACATTTTTATAAGGACGGTTAATTGTGCCTTCTGAAACATATTTTGGTTTTGATGATGCAAATTCTAAGAACGATTCAACACCCTCAATATATACATGATTTAAACTAGAACCATTTGGAATTATGCGCTGATTTATACTAGCATTATCATCTAATAAAGACTGATATCGACTTCCTTGTTCTTTATTTTTCTACAAAATATAAAATCATCAATATTTTTGAATAATTTGAAAATATAAAAACAATATTTGAAAAAAATTATAACTAATTACTACTAATTCTTAATAATACCATTAATTAAGGGTGACACAATTTCCAGTGGATTGACGTCTACACTTCTATCCGATGACTCATTTACTTGCATCTTTCTCACACTCAAATCACTATGAAGAATCTGGTCTGAGGTAAGCATATTCATTCTTGTATGCACAAGAATGAATATGCGTACCTCTGACCAGATTCTTCATTGTGATTTCATTGTGAGAAATATGAAAGTAAATGAGTCTATGGACAAAATAGCCCCCTTTTCGTCGATGAATCGTCTTCTTCCAACAGTGACCACCTGAATACATTAGAAAAACTATGATACTATGAATGCATATCCAATCTCGTGCATACAAAATTTAATATGCCTATGTTTTAGCACATTTTTCATAATGTTTTGAGTTGGTGAGAGTTGAAAGGAGAAAATTCATCGAGCAAAAGGAGTACCATCAATCCACTGGAAATTGTGCCATGTTCTAAAAATTTATTAAAATTTACTAAAATTTCTTCTTAACTGTTCCTAAATGTTCCTAACTAATTATTCTTATTTATTACTAATTATTCTTATTTTTTACTAATTATTCTTATTTATTACTAAATATTTCTATTTATTTCTAACTATTACTATTTATTACTAACTATTACAATTTATTACTAACTACTACTATTTATTACTAATTATTACTAATTATTACTAACTATTACTAATTATTACTAATTATTAATAATTATTACTAATTATTCCTAATTATTACAAATTATTATTTTTTTATTACTAATTATTCTTATTTATTTCTAATTATTGAAAACTATTCATAATTATTAGTATTTATTCGTAATTATTAGTAATTATAAGTATTTATTTCTAATTATTAGTATTTATTAAAAATTATTACAATTTATTACTAATTATTACAATTTGTTACTAATTATTATAAATTATTCCAAAATATTCTTAATTATTATTAAATATTCATAATTATTCTTATTTATTAATAATAATTCATTTTTATTAATAATTATTGGATATTTATTACAGATTATTTCTAATTATTGCTTATTATTACTAATCATTTCTAATTATTGATAATTATAGCTAATTATTGCTCATTATTGATATTTATTGATATTTATTGCTATTTATTGCTATTTATTTCTATTGATTGCTAATTATTGTTAATTATTGCTATTTATTACAATTTATTTCTATTTATTGCAAATTATTGCTAATTATTAGTATTTATTCCTAATTATTTGTATTTATTACTAATTATTACTATTTATTCCTATTTATTACTATTTCTTGGTATTTATTCCTCATTATTGATAATTATTTGTATTTATTCTTAATTATTACTAATTATTCCTAATTATTACTAATTATTACTAATTATTCCTAATTATTCCTAATTATTCTTAATTATTACAATTTATTACTAGTTATTACAAATTATTACTAATTATTAATAATTATTACTAATTATTACTAATTATTACTAATTATTACTAATTATTACTAATTATTTATAATTAATACAATTTGTTTCTAATTAATACAATTTATGCCTAATTAATACTAATTATTACAATTTATTACTAATTAATACAATTTATTACAAATTATTACAATTTATTAATAATTATTACTAATTAATACAAGTTATTACTAATTAATACAATTTATTACTAATTATTTCAATTTATTACTATTTAGTACAATTTATTACTAATTATTATAATTTATTACTAATTATTACAATTAATTACTAATTATTACTATTTATTATTAATAATTACAATTTATTACTAATTATTACATTTTATTTCTAATTATTAAAATTTATTACCAATTATTACAATTTATTACAATTTATTACTATTTATTACAATTTATTACAATTTATTACTAATTATTACAATTTATTACTAATTATTACAATTTATTACTATTTATTACTAATTTTTACAATTTATTACTAATGATTATAATTTCTTACTAATTATTACAAGTTATTGCTAATTACTACAATTTATTACTAATTATTACATTTTATGACTAATTATTACAATTTATTAACAATTATTACAATTAATTATTAATTATTCCAATTTATTACTAATTATTACAATTTATTACAATTTATTACTAATTAATAGAATTTATTACTAATTAATACTATTTATTCCTAATTATTACAATTTATTACTAATTATTACAATTTATAACTAATTATTACAATTTTTTACTAATTTTTACAATTTAGTACAATTTATTACTAATTATTACAATTTATTACTAATTATTACAATTTATAACTAATTATTACAATTTATAACTAATTATTCCAATTTATTACTAATTACTACAATTTATTACTATTTTAATACAATTTATTACTAATTATTACCATTTATTTCTAATTATTACAATTTATTACAAATTATGACCATTTATTACTAATTATTTCAATTTATTACTAATTATTATAATTCATTACTAATTATTACAATTTATTACTAATTATGACAATTTATTACTTATTATTACAAGTTATTACTAATTATTACAATTTATTACTAATTATTACAATTTATTACTAATTATTACAACTTATTACTAATTATTACAATTTTTGCTAATTAAAACAATTTATTACAATTTATTACTAATTAATACAATTTTTTACAATTTATTGCTAATTATTACAGTTTATTACTAATTATTAAAATTTATTACTAATTATTACAATTTATAAATAATTATTACAATTTATTACTAATTATTAAAATTTATTACAAATTATAACAATTTATTACTAATTATTACAATTTATTACTAATTATTGCAATTTATTACTAATTATTACAATTTATTACTAATTATTACGATTTATTACTAATTATTACAGTTTATTACTATTTATTACTCATTTATTACTAATTATTATTATTTATTATTATTTATTACACATTATTACTATTTATTACTATTTATTAATAATTGTTAATTACTACTATTATTTATTAATAATTATTAATAATTACTACTATTTTTTATTAATTATTAATACTTATTACTAATTATTATTATTTATTGTTATTTATTACCAATTATTATTAATTACTAAAAATTAATTATTTACATTACTAATTATTGTTAATAATTACTTATTACAACTAATTATTTAAAATTAATACTAAAAATTACAATTTATTTTTACAAATAAATAGGCAAGAAAAAACAATTTAAATTTAATTTAATTGCAACTAATCAACAATAATAAAAATTAACCTAAAAATTGAAATAAATAATAAATTAAATAAAAGATAAATACCTTTAAACATGATTTGTTGTTGATGTAAACGGCTTCACAACTTCTTTGTCTCCAATGAAATTAACATAGAAAAAATTTCGCTTTGAAATCAGAGTTCCGAGAGAAACAAGATCTAGGAATTGAGTGGAATGAGAAGAAAAACAGATGGGGGTATATATAGATTAGATTATTGGCAACGAGACTATTTGCGATGGGTTACCCGTCAAAAATACCTATGCCCGCATTAATTACTGTCGGCAGTTAAAAAGTTATTTGCGATGAGACCCGTCACAAATAGTCCCTGCCGAGACACCTTTTGGGACGGGAGGACATCACGTCGCAAAAAGCTATTTTCTGTCCCTGGGTATTTTTGTGGGGCCTCGTCGCAAATACTTCACTATTTGCAATGGGGGGATCCCCCCTCGCAAAAAAACATCGCACGGTTTAGCGTGCTACAAACGCCAATCCATTTGCGATGGGACACGAAATCCCTTCGCAAATAATTTGTTATTTGCGACGGGTTGTTACCCCCGTCGCAAATAACCACTTGGACGGACTTTTTACGATGGTATTTATTCCCGTCACAAAAATCCCATTGCAAAAAGTCCTTTTTCCCATATCTATTGAAATAACTTTTTTAATTTTTCAATTTTATTCCTAAAAAATAGCTTTATTTTCCAAGTATAATTAAATTGAAATGAAATATATTTTATGGTTTGATTTTTATGTTTTCCCTTTTTATTCTTTTCCTCAATCTGATAATCACATCAGAAATATCGGTAGCAATACATCATTTTTTATATTGATCATATTACCCTTTAGTATGTTCTATAATATTATTACAAAAATATATCATAGAATTGAATTTTTTATGGGAAATGATATAAATTTTGATTTTATAATTTCATAATATAGATATTTATTTAAACGGACTATATTTCTCTTATTCTATTTCATTAAAACTCTCTTTAAATTACCATTATATTTCCGGAGTATTATAATGAAACATTTAGGTGTTGTCCGAATAATTCATTAATATCAATAGATTTCTACCCTGATTCCCATTGCATATGAATGATTTAAATTATCATCTCACATAATTGATCATCGAATATTTATATCTCTCTTAATGGATTTAGATATCTTATAATAGATAGAAATATCAAATGTATTCTGGAATCAATTTCAATTGGAAAAATGATGAAATGGTGACGATCTTCCCTAAGAATAAAACATAATGTTTTTAGAACATTCTTTATCTAAAAATATGTAAACCCTATATTTGGTAGAATTTCATATACCATTATAAAAAATGAAATTTGATTATAACTATTTCATTGAATATAAACAACGTATTTCTATCATGAATGTTGAGTTGAATCTCATTCCGTTCATCATAGAAATATCTTGAAATTAAATTCATATGAATTCTATAAATATGAAACATGTAATTATCCACATAATTTATGATCATGTATTATTCTATATGACATTTTTATAAGTATTATTTCATTCCATAAAAATCTATGGTCTATCTAGAAATAAATTACTTATCAATCCGACATGATTTTTTATTGCATCCAAATAGAAGAATTATTTCCCCTATGAATTGTAATTTAAATAAAATATTAAAAAAATTCAAAAAATCAGATTAATTAAATTTATATGATTGTAAATCATATGAGTGTTAATATAATATATCATGTGACATGAAATTATATAATGTGTTTATCCCAAATGGGATGGATCTGGATCAACATGATGGGGTAAATTTCATTGTAAAATATCACTAAAATATATATTTCACCCAAAATAATTTTATTAGATGATTTTTTTTTTCAATTTTATCATATTCTATTTTTTTAAAAGATGTTAAATAATATCTTTCAATAGATACTATAAAATTCAATAAATAAAATTCACAAAATAGAAATTATATAAATAATGCAATTAAATGTTACCATAGACTCTTTAGTAACAACTCAAGTACCACTAATGTACATGAATGATAAAAATATTACGTTAATGGAACCATTCACTACTATAAAATATGTCAATAACACAATTTGGGAAAAAAAATTGTCATATTTAACCCATTTAAACAATTTTTTCAAAAAACAATGGTTGATGTAGGGTTTAGTTCAGACCTATACCCATATGTTTGAAATAATCACATATATATGGTTTGCGTCATGACCTATACCAACAGTTTTTTGAAAAACATGGCATATAGGCCACCCCTATACCAATAGTTCTACAAAATCCAGGGGTATAGGGTTTGGTTTAAGACCTATACCCAAAGTATTCCCAAAATTATGGGTATAGGTTTCGGTTCAATACATGTACCCACAGTTCTCCATGAATTGTGGGTATATGTCATCTCTATATCCACGAGGTTTTTAAACAATGGATATATAATTTAACAAATAATAATGAAAAACATTTACATCGTAATACCTCTTGACATTTTAAAACCTATATCAATGATTTAAAATAATTTATATGATTAAATATATATTTTTTATCAATAATTATATGTTCTTTAGTGGTTAGGCACTTGGATTCGATAGTGGTATTATAGTGTTAGAATCTAGTGGAAGAATTTTTTTTTAAATCCTATAGACACAGTTTTGGAAACGTGGATATAGGGTTATTTACATAGTGGGGTCACTAATTTTCACGGTTCATACATGTGGAAATATATTTTTTAAAATGTGGGATTATCATATAGCTATATCGAAGACTTATGCTCTATTTTTCTCTGAACAGTGGGTATAACCTATAACCACAATTTTATAGGATATACTCATGGTTCCAAACAATGGTTATAGATTAATTTTCTATTAGTGCCTTCTTATAATAAAAATTTTGTTGGTGTTCATAGCAATAAATAATTTTTAACACATACACACCAAAACGTTTCTTAACTATCCATCCATAAAGAAGTATCATAAAAAATTCCATTATTAATCAACATTACAATACATGGAATATAATGATAATACAGTGTAAAAAATTGTATTTCAAGTGAAAAATTCCAAAATCTAATAGTTCTAGACACACTCCATCATCCAAACTACGAAATATCCTAATATTAGTTTTTATAGAAACCATATTTCATCCATGAAGTTCCTCAATATACTAAATAAATTGATGAATGATTACCATAAGAAACAAAATGTTCTTCGCAATAAAATCACCCTAATAATGAATTTGTGAGAACTCATAAAATGATTACATATATGGAGAACTCAGAATCCATGAGGTCTTTTATGTATTCACTACTAATAAATTATTTGAAGTCATAACACTAATCCAGATTCCCAATGTTTGTGGTTCTGTTAATAGATATCCTCTCTAAAAAATTCCAATAATTAGATTCAAAGTATTTTGTGTTCAATTTTAATACTATTAAACACTTCACACTATTTAATAATATATTTAACATTGCTTATATCATCTCAAGTATCAAACATCATCATATTTATTACATCATCCCCATAAGACAATATACCATATGTCATCCAGTGAATTTAACCATTCAATAAAAAAATTAAAATGTATAAGACATAATTTAAAAGTAAAATATAAACAATAAATTTAAGAAAACAATAGTTTTAATGGATAGAGTGACATGAGTGTACTGTGATTTTCAATACCATGTATATTGATGATAATTTAACTCAATACATATTGTTTATCCTTGATTTTCATATGATAAAAAGTAATAATGGAATTGTATTTATAAAATGGTATAAAAATTTCATATTATTAATAATAATGAATAAATATATGATTTAATTCATAAATTAATCAAAGAACCAATATAATAAACTACCCAAGTCAATTGAGAATCATTTTATAAATATGAAAAATAATAATGACCATTATAACCATAATATAGACAGGCAGTAAAAACATATAAGATAATTACTAGCTAAAATAATTGAATTAAAATTTCATGATAAATACTACAAGTAAAATATATAAGATCAAATTAAAAAAAACACTAATCTAACTCCAAAATATATTTGACCATTCATGTGATCCACTAACTACACAACTCAATATTGGATCCCATGGTTAAATTCCTATGAATGGAAGGATAACTATCATACCTATTAGAAAAAATAGAAATATTCATGTACACAAATGGTATACATAAATACATTGAGAACAGAAAAAAGTGAAATACATAAACTATTTCTATATATTTCAATTTATATAATAAAATATAAATTTTATTTCATGAATAAATTATGAATGTGATTTTTTTAATGTAATGAATAATGCTAAAAATTATAAAAATAGCCTATTTTATTTTCAAAAAAAAATTACAACATTACAAAACATAACCAAATAAATCATTGAATGATACAAAAACTATGAAAAAAAATAATCATCAAGCATCAGGTATCACTCATCATAAATTATAGGGTAACTACCTAGGAACTAATGAGAAAACATAGGATCCACATACCTATTGAATGACTTTATATTTCCCATTATATATAGAGTATTCAAAGAGTACAATAAATTTCAATAATTGATATATCTTGATTGTAATACTAATATAATCTATATTATAAAAATAATAATAATACATAGTTATATTAGGTGAGCACATAAGGAATAATTCCCAAAAAAAATTAATACTTGGAAATTTATTGACAATTTGATACAAAGTTTATAACATGATGTTTTCTAATTAAAACAAAAACTAAAATCTAGTATGTAATGTATATTTTATCTCATTCCCCCATCATACAACATACATAAAAGGTTCCAATTGTCCTATTATTATGACATCATTTTTTAATATATAATATAATTACAACATAATCGAACATAAGGGAAATGAAATCATAGTTCAATAAATATTAATTCATATTTAATAAATTTATAATAGTTTATTTTAATGTAGGAATTAAATTAATAATATTAACTCTATAAAATATATAAAGAATCCCAAAATTAATATATTGTCATATAATTTCATTTTAAATTCTCACTGTCACTTTATCAGTCTCATATAATGTTAAAATGCATAGACATATGAAATTACACATGTTTGTTGAAAAAAATGTATGTTATCTCATGATTTTTTTTCAAAAAAGATAAAATTGCTATAGAAATAAATTATTTATATAAATATAAATATATTAATTAGTAATATGTTTGAAGACACAAGAATCTAATGAAATATAATTTAAACATAAATATTTAGAATCATATTGTATGAAGTATTTCAATGATATTTTATTCATAATGAAAAATATAATTAATATCATTGAAGGTAATATAATCATTATATATATATTATTAAAATTTAAAAATCAAAATCATATAGACCCCATGTTGAGCATTTATAAGGACTGGTCTATATAGGATATTAAAATAATAAATAATTTGTGATGGAATCTTAAAAAAAATTCAATATCATCTATAAATAGTGGGTCTCCATTTTGAAAGTGTTTCATCATTCTTCAAATAAACCTTTTTTACAAATACATAAAATCTGACCCCATATCCATGGATATGAAAGCAGAATAAAAAATAAAATGAAATAAAATGAAATAAAATTATCAAGATTTTATTTGGGACTCCATTCTCATAGATTAAGAAATATTTAAGTTATATTCCCAAGGAAATAACATGATTTCCTATGAAATGATTCATTACATTCTTTCATTAGAGTGGGGTAATAAAATATGTATTTTCAACATTGAATCTAAATTTTAAATTATTTTTAATATGTTTTTGGTTAGGTGAAATAGTTTGAGAAACAAGAACATAACAAATCAATTCATTCATAATTCAGAATTGTATGAATGAAAATGTCATTTTTTTATTTTTATTGAGATCATGTAGTTGTATAACTAATAAATTGGGAGTTTACTAATCCTACCAATTATCTAATAAATATTATGGTCATGAAATTTATTATTCATAACATTAATTTCCATTTCTGGAAAAAATGATTCTTTTATTTCCTAATATAATTAAAAGAATAAATTGATAATTCTTGACTCACTCTTAATTATAGTAGATTAATATTGATGAAATGTGGTATGAGGTTAAAATAGTAAAAGGAATTGTGAGTTTTCTCCCCATGTAATTATGTAAAAAATAAAAAACATTTATAGTAATTTTCTGTGCATAATGTTTTTGTTAAGAAGATATATTTAATCGGAAAATTTTTTTATTATACAATTTTTATTATAAATTAATTATAAGATTGAATTCATGCATAAAAATAAGATATCAAATTTATTTTATAATCATTTAGACTAAATAATCATAGTCGAAAATTCAAAAACATAAATGTATATATATTCACATTTAAATGATTATTAATTTTAAAATCTTTAAAATAATTTTACATATCTAACCATTTCATACCAAGTTTGAAAACACTAATAACAATGTTTATATAGTATATATAAATCAATTCTACCCACATAGTTTATTTATTAAGTATAAAAACATAATTTCCTTTAATATTGATAAGAAAAAACTAATGTGTTTCATATTGTAATATATGTATAATAACCAAATAATTAACTACTATTTTTTAAAAATAAATTTCGTTACAAATAATATTAACTGTGTCATGACCCGACTTCTCCATAATAGGAGAAGGGACAAAAAAATTCCAATCCCTTCCTTCTTCAAGATGATGGAGAGATAAAAACATAATTTACATCCTTCAGTTGTCCCCTAATATGTGACTAACACCAAGGGTATATACTATCAAATAATATGGAAGGAATTTCTCATTTTAGGGAACTAGATCGAGAGATAATATGATAAATCCCAAAAAAACTTCAAATAACAAAAGTAAAAGTAAATCCAAAATACATTCCCCCATGCATGTTCCAAAGTAAATATGATAAAAAGTAAAACAAGACTCCAATGTGTGTACCAAAAGAAAGGGAGACTATGTTGAAAAAATAATTAATACAACCGCTCAAGATAGTAAATTCCAAAAAGGTCCTCAATTTTATCCTGGAAACCTAAATTTTTTTTATATATGTAGGGTGAGTAAACATGTTTTCTCAATAGGGGAAGCATAAACTACCAATGCACAAGGGGGAACATACTAATGTCCATATGAGAAAACTAAATAACCTCAAATCCCCATAAATGAAATGCTAACCAGCCCAGCCTCACCAAGGCACACTCAACAAAAAACGAAAGTCAAGTAATGTAATAGTATACACACATCAACATATGGGTACCTCGTAACACTTTCAAAATGGTTAGATTCTCATTCCTAATGGATAACTTCTGGATTCTAACACTCTTCCCATACATAGTCCATTTTACATATCCTACCACCACTCACCTGGGCCACAAACCACACGCAATCTCGCCCATTGTCACCTTCGACACAACAACCACACCACTAACCCTAAGAAACATGGCCCTCACCTCAAAAACACTTGGGAAAACATACCAGGCATACAAATACCTAGGCTCCTCATCCACAACAAACCCATTCCTAATGAATCTTGTAGTATGGTAAGCGTCTGGCCATTATAGCCTGCCCAAATACACCCGAGCAATAAGAAAATAAAGAGGGTGTGTGGAAGAATGTTAGTATCCAGCTATCCATCCTCCCTTTAGGATTTTTATAAGGACTCCCTCCCCCACCAAAATAAGTTGATCTTCATATACGTACAATATATGATATAATTTCCTTAATGGTTAAATGGTATGGAATTTGATGGTATATTAATTAAAATGAATAATTATCATGTTATATTCATTATTTAAATCCATTATAATAATAATTATTCCTGTGCAAATTAATTATTATTTAATTACAATTTACACACCGACATGAAGATAGTAAGCCATACCTATTCACAAATGGGGATTTTTTTATTCGTTGAATGGATTAAAGATTTTATACGGTTGTCCCATAATTATTCTAAATTATCATCATGTATATGATATTGGATTTATTAATTTATTATGATAATAACATAAGATGAGTAAGTAGAAGAAAAAATTTGTTCTGAAAGAGGGGATAAAATAATTACATCTTTTTTAGTATCTCCACTTTATTTTCACAAAAGGACTCCCTAGGATGGATTTATGCCCAATGTGTGACCACTAGTTAGAATTGAGGGATGTTTGGAGCATATTTGAGAAAAGGTTGGACAATCCAAAATAATTGAACGGTGTGAGTAAGTGGGTATAGTTGGTGGATTTTTAGTAAGAGGGAGGTGGGGCACTTTAGGAAGGTCCTCAAATATTAATTTATTATAAATTGAATTTTGGATTATAATGGTCCAAAACTAATTTATTTATAGTATAAGATGATTATTGGTAGAAATAATAAAAACCCCATAAAATTTATACATTTTTTTATTTTCTTTTAAACCCTATCATTATGATTTATCCTTTGTTAATCTATTTAATTATATTTATGTTAACAATATTCTACATTTTAAATGGATATAAATATTTATTTATTTGTTTACAATTATTTATAACGGTAAAATTTATGAATATTTAGAAAATATATTTTTCACTTTTTAATTTTTAATAATTTATTATTTTTAAATAATATAATAATATGTTATTTTTATAAAATATAAATAGTGTCAATTTTGATACTATTAATTTATTTAAATTTAAATAAAATACACACATAAGAAAATTTTGAAAAAAATATTTAATACACTCTTAACTTGTCATGTTCACCATGTAAATTCATGGAGCAAATTAATTACTTCATATTTTATTTCTTTTAAAAAAATTAAACCCATGTATTTTTAATTTCAATTATTAAAAAAATTTATATATCAATATATTTTAATCATTAACGGTAATTATTTAATATATAAAAATTATTAATACATTCATATGATGTAGAGAATTTCATTATATTTCTAGAATGTATTTATGTTCTATGTTTTATCACATTTATCACTACTTTAAAATTATTATACTATAAGATTTATGAGAGTGATAAGTTGCCACTTTATTTTGTTTTAATTTAATTACATCATTCGAATGGAAAAGTCCAATTAAAGGAATTAATTCTGACCCTTATGTGATATTGGTAGAATTTTATTCATCCAACATGATTTATGAATGAGTTAGGTTATTATCATTATCATATTGTTCGTTACCCTAATTTACCTAAATTACCATTAATTATGGTAAATGAAAATTATCATAGTTACTATTAATAATATCCAAAAAATAATTGTAATGTATTTACATAATTTGAAACCACTGAATAGAAATATAAAATCAATTTTTGAAAATTAAAAACACAAAAATAGATGTAATTAATTAATAAATAATTATTGTTTTCCAGAGAAAAAATCAAGTATTTATGAATTTAAAACTATCAAATGATGGAGATCCGTTTATATCCAATTTAATTGTGAAATTACAGTAAATGAACAAAATTGGATTAAATGATAAAAATATAATCCAATTAAACTATAAAACCAGTCAAAAAGATAATCTAACTATTAAAATAATTTAGTGGAAAAGGGAGTTTTGATTAAAATGTTGTATTTTTAACTGTTCATTAAAATATAAATTTTTTGAGACAATTTCCAAAAAATCAACCAAAGTAAATTTTGATTCCCAATACTAAATAAGAAATTTATTTTTCAAAATAATATATATATATATGTGTGTGTGTGTGGTTCATAATCCAGATTTAAAATTGGTGTGCCACCACAAGTCGGCAAGACTTCCTTTTTTAAAAATATATCTTTTATTCGAACAATTGAATTTGTTATTTAATTTTAAACATAGTTAATTTATAAATTGATCAAAATATATAATCAGTGCTTCGTGAAAGTAATTATATCAAAAGGTCGTGAAATTGTGTGTAACACAAGCCATGTATATTGTTGCGTATACTGTAAGCTACTACGGTGGGGCGTATAACACTATCTAATGATGGTGTAGTATACAATAAAAGACAATAAAGAAATTAAATAGAATCTATCTCACAAAATATATGGGTGTTACAACCGATGGGTGAGTCCCCGACATAGATATACCAAAGGGTGAAATACCGATGCAACCTACTGACACTACGAACTAGCAATGCAACGACTGACATACGCCTCAACCAACCTATTACTCGACCTATAAATGCCTCGACTGACAAACACCTCATCCTACACAAACCAACGCACATGGATCACTGAAGCTGATACCTCTGTATCACCGATGATGATGCCTCTAACTCACCAATGCCGATGCAATGATATGCCAACACACTAACATGATGACACACTGACATGACGACACACTGACATGAGGGCGCACTAATATTCCAACACACTAACAAGCCAAAGGAAAAACTATAAATTTGGAAAACTCCTGAAATAAGACACTTATGCCTCCTAGAACACCCAAAACTTGTGTTTTTTTAAAATGTAAATGAACACTGTAAAATCTGGGTTTTTACATCAAATACATGTCAAACTATTCTTGTCCATGAGAATTCAATACTAAACTAGAAGAAAGAGGGGTCTGAATAACCACCCCATAAGATACCTATTAGGAATAAACCACCTTCTGTCTTTCAAATATAGAGTTAAGATAATTTAATCCAATCAAACCATATTAAAATATATCTATTGTACAATTATACAACCCTATGTCTCCACTACCCCATGTAATTACACAACCCTTGAAGATTACACTATACCAACACAAAAATTTGGGGGATGTTTCCTCCATATAAAGTTATTATCCTCTTTGTGAAGCACTGACTCACCCACATGTGTTTAATTCCATCCACATTAATATATCTTAATTTGGAATTAGGTCATCCCCTCTGGAAAAATTGGACATCCCACACACATATCCATTGATATAGCTCAGCTCAAAGCAAAAAAAGTACAGAATTACATCAAAAGCATGGAAAAAAACATGTCACAAATGAAAAAGTCAAAATAGATCCGTGTACTGGGCACACATATCTGGATCTCATTACAAATTAATCAACTCGAGGCCTCCATGCCTCCATAATACATTAACAAATGTGATGTTCCATCCATGCATATCCTTTTCCTCAAAATCATCAATTCATACTGGTTTCTCAACGAATGGTCTATAGTCCTCAATATCCAACTATCATAAGTCAATGACATGGGAGTTTTCGGTTTGATACTAATGGAGCTAAGATACTGGAAAGACGTCATATATACTCTCAAACCAAGGTGGTAATGTCAGTTGATATGCCACCTCACCAAATCATCCTGACACCTCGAAACATCCAATGAAACTAGGAGAATGCTCAATTCCTCTAGGAAACCTCTATTTCCCACATCGATGAGAATACTATAATAAAACAAGGTCTCCATCCTCATTGTCCAAAGGACTCCTCCTATGATCATCATACGACTTCTTCTGATCCTAAGAATCCTTAATCCCCTAACGAACAAGATGAACCTTCTCTGTCATTCTATGAACCATCTCTAGGCCATCAAAACCTGCCTCCCCAACCTCGGTCAAGAACAGAGGTGAACAATACAGTCCACCGAGGAATTATTCGAAAGGTTCCATGCTAATGGTATATTGATAGCTATCATTGTAAGAAAAGTATTCAAGGAAAATTTTTCATATCCATAATCATCTAGATTCTAGAACAAACAATTGCATCATATCCTCTATCGTATGGATGGTTCTATTTGTCATCCCATTAGTCTGAGGATAGAAAACAGTGAAAAGGCGTAACTGAGTGCGAATAGGATGATTTAGACCCTTCCAAAATCGTGAGGTAAACTGTGTGTCTCGATACGAGAATATGAAACTCAAAACTCCATGGTACCACACCACTTCACCTACATACCTCTATTTTATGTCATCCATTACGCTTGGATCCTTGGTCACCAGGAAGTGAGATCATTTCTTCAACAGATCCACCACTTTATAGATTGTATCATAGCCTCCCTTTTCCATGGGTAGTCTTATGTCAAAATCCATGGAGATTTCATCCCACTTTTACTCGGGAACATTTAAGGGAATAAATAGCCCTCTAGGAACATGGTCCTCTACCTTCAACTACTGACACACTAGGCCCTTATCAACGAACTCATCCACTGCCCACTTCACCCTAGGCCACCAATCTATTCCTACAAGCCTCATTACATCTAAGAATCTTCTTGATGAACCACCATATGTGAGCTATAGAACTCACAGAGAACTCCCTCAATTATTTCAATTTGGAATAATAGCTTCCCATGGAACAAAAATTGATTTTGGGTATCCTCTGACCATCCCTCAAGGGAATCACCCTAGAAAACATGATCACACATTACATCAGCCTTTAATTCCCTCCATTGAGACTCATATTCATTCCACCACAAAGTAAAACTGTACTCCCATTTAGTATATAAATCCTCTTCCACTGTCCTCCCAAGCATCCTAGCACAAAGGGTCAAACAATTTCATTGCCATACAACCATTCTTGGATTCCCAAACTAGCTCCGTCTGTAACATCCTTATGAAGGAATGATCCTCCACAATCCCATTCCCAAGTATGTAAGGGTTTTTGTTGTCAAATTTCTTGATGAACACCATCCACCTTAAATTTCGTAGGTTTATGTCTCACTGGGAGATGATATACCTTGGTATCTTGTGATTCACGAAGATTTAAAAGTGCTCCCCAATTAGGTAATTCCACCACAACTTCAACATAAACACAACCACTACAAGCTCTAGATCATGGGTGGCATAGATAAATTCATGAGGGAATAACTACCTAGACCCATTATAGATTAATCCTCACTACTACATTAGCACATAACCCAAACCTAAGTTGGAAGCATCACAAAACAACTCAAACATTACCCCTTCCTTTGGAATCCCAAGCACTAGGGAAATAATAAGCTTCCCCATTAGATAACAGAAAGCTGCCTACCAGTAGTCAGTCCATACGAAGCCCTGCTCTTTTTTAATCAATGCTGTTGATGGAGTTGAAACTTGAGAGACTCCAGTACGATCCTCTAATAATATCTTACTAAGCCTAGGAAACTATGAACTTCTGCTACAATCTTTGGTGCTGCCCAAGAAATCAAATGCTTCAACCATTGACGGGTCCACTAAAATCCCCTACTAGGACACAATGTGTCCAAGGATGTTTAACTCTTGTGTTCAGAACATTCTCTTGTAATTTATGATGGTAAATCCAAAAAAATCTAAATTCAAAAATAAAAGTAATAAAAATACATATTCCCACATGTATGTTCAAAATTAAAACTGATACAAAGTAAAACAATAATCTGATGTGAAGTACCAAAATAAAAGAGACTAAGTGCAAATGTTTACTAATACTACCTCCATTGGTAGTAAATTCCAGAATGGTCCAGAATGTTCTCTTAGAAACTCTAAAACAATTTTATATATGTAGAGTGAGTATAAAATACACTAAGTAGGGAAAACTAAAGCTAACCATGAACATGTGGTGGAACATTCCAATTTCCCTATGAGAAAATACTATAACTTCAAAGAACATAATATGGAATTCTAAGAAGGCCAGCCTCACAAAGGAAAACTTTTATAATAACACAATTCAAGTTATATAATTGTATAAGAACATAAAAATTTGGGTACCTCGAACCACATTCCAACTAGTTAGTTTCTCATTACTAATGGCTAACATCTTGACGCTGCCACTCTTCCCTTACGTAGTACAACTGCAACAACCTTCCCAAACTCACGGGGACGACAAACGACACACAATCTCTCCACTAAACACATGGTACATAACAACCACACCACTCTCCCAAAGTCACCTAGGCCTCATCCTAAAGACAATTGAATAAACAGACCTGGCCAACAAACATCGAGGCCCCTCATCCATAAAAAAACCTGCACCAGAAGAATCATAGACTATGGTAGGCCTCAAGACAGTATATCTTGCCCAGATATGCCCGACCATCATGAACTGTAAGAGGGTGCGAGGAATAATGACAGTAAATAGAAATCCATCCTCCCACCGTGATATTGGAAATACATCCTCCCCCATTAAATAAAGGTGTTCAGAACATAGTACTCAACAAGGGTGGAGTGAATATAAAATTCACAAGGAACATAAAAAAATATATGTGTGTGTTTGTATGTAAGTAAACCCTCAACACAACATACAGGTTTCCAAATAAACCAACTCACATTGAACCACAATTTCCACTAACCAAATATATAGAACCACACAATAACCACTTCAATAGAATTACCCAAACCCTTTTTCCTTTAACCAATTTCCATTTATTTATTGAATAGATTCACTGTAAATCATTCCAAAACTACCAAGAAACTAACAACCACAACAATATCAATACTACAAGCCAAATCAGACTTTTAGTCCCACTATATGATCCCGTTCAACCACTGCCAACATTAATTATTTAATGTTACACTGCACTATCCTTCTCTCAAAACCCATCACTTTAACTGCATTGCCCAACAAATTCGCAGAAGTTTTCCCACTACCCAATGAGTTCGTAAACACCTTACAGTCCCCCTACACCATGTACGATGGTCACAACTCAATAATAGATGTCCATATACCTATATGTTCATGCATTCCAAAATTAATCAATCTCTCTGACTATGTAGCCACCACGTGTACTACCCCATGAACAATTCCCATAGTAACTTTCATTAACCACATTGCCACTACACACACATATAACCACCTTCTCCCAGTACCAACTATACTATCAAACCTCATACCCATAACCGTGCTCCCAATAGTAGCACCACAAAACTCACACAATGTTACAAGACATAACATGATACTACACTCATCTACACCTATCAATAGGATGTGTATAAATTCAGATTTAACTAGAAGATTTTCATTAATTCCACTTTATTATAATCCGTGTGACCACAAAACAAGTTAGATCCTAGAGGAATCCATCTATTTAAGAAGTATACATGATTAAGAATATTTCATGGTACAATAATTAATTCAAGAATCTCAGAAAAAAATAGAACATCACTAGTGGGATAGAAAATAACACCAATTTCCATGATTTTAAAAAGATATATAGACATGATAAATAAAACAGAATCAATGAAAACCAATAAAATAGATGATTAACATCGGTAACTCCCTACCCATGATATTTTTAATTATTTTATATCTTGATAAAATCTAGTTCTTATCTATTTATTATTTTTAAGAAATATATCCACCGGTTCCTCACAAGGATTCATTTGTATTCTCACCCCATGATGAAAAATCAAATAGAATCAAACAAAATCCAAACTAGGATGATCTATGAATCAATGATCCTCATTGAGGAAGTGTAAGGGATCGTGCAAGTTGTAGAAAAGATCTCCATGAATACCGATAATGTGTGTCTCTAGCATAGGAGCACGATTCGTCTGTGGAGGAAGGCGCTAGAAACACCAAGGGAGAATGAAAAAAATAAAGGGAAGGGAAAATTACATCCTTGAAGAGTCAAATCTTATTTTAAAGTTAGAATGGTTTTAAAAGACATTAAGGTGGGATTATCGTATAGATCACACTATTTTGGTATCTCAAATCTCCTAGGATGTGAGGATATTTAAAGAAATAATTAATACCCATAAAAATGAAATCAAAAATGACTGATGATGGTTTTAAACTTGGTCTATATCCAATAATATGTATGAGGGGTGAAAATATAAAATGGGGAAAAATTGGAAAACGTGGTAAATGTGTCACAGAGGGGTGAGTCACCGACGTAGATCTTCTGACAGGTAAGCTATAGATGTGACCCACCGATGGTTATACATTCTGCTACAATGACCTACTGATGCCTAAACATACAGATACCTCAACCTACTGACACCTCATCGTACTGACACTGACTCCCTCGACTCATCGACAATGATGACCTGGACTAACGGATGCGGACTCCTCGACTTATCGATGATGACACACTAACATACCAACACACCAACATGCCATATCATTGACATGCAGGTGCACTAACATGGAGACTCGTTGGCATGGTGATGCACTAACATGTGGATGCACTAACATGTTGACGCACTAACATACTGATACACTAACATGACAACACACTGAAACACTAATGAGAATATTGTAAATTTGGAAAAATCTTGAAATGATACACTATTTCCTCACAAAACACCCTAAATACAAGTTTTTTAACCAACTAATGGATCGGAGAAAATCCAGGTTCTTTCCAATTGATACAGTACGTTAATAGAATTTTTAAAACAAAGAAAATAATAGAACTGTTTAATTAATGAAGTAGAAAATACATTATTAAAATATATATCTTGATTATCAATAACCATGGAACTATTTAGGATAGCGTCAAAAAAATTAATTTCCTTAAATATTAAGTTGATAGAAATCATGTATGAATAATGAACATTGATCAATTCATTTCTTCCTGTATTGTAGTCTACTTGAATATCCAATATTCAATTATTATATGTAATATCTTGCTAACCATGAGTTTTACTTTCACAGTTTATAATGACTAACTCAAATGAACATGGTTTCTTTTATTTCATTGGAATATTTTAAAAAGTGTAATGCTTATGTAAAAAATATATATTATGTTATTATGTTAATACTATTTCATATGTAATTATTTTTTTCCGCACAATCAACATAATTATCTAGAGTAGTGAAGCCTTTTTTTCCATTACATTTCATTCTAAAATCATTCTAAGCATGTTTGTGTTATGATTTAACCTAGATATATTCTCCAATATATTGTTTGTGTCATCTCATATAGAAATTCATATTCTATAATTATATGTGAATTGGAATTTTTTAAACATAGTATATGGTTGTTTTTGTGTTTTCTGTTAATTAATAACTCAACAGGATTCTTTCCATCCTCAAAATTTCATATAAAAACTCAAAAAATGTTAATGTTATCATCCTATCCAAAATGACATAATCATGGAATGATTCTTCAACAGTTATTCAATATGTATTTTCCATGAAACTATTACAACATTAATATTCTTCTTCTCTTTATCATATATTATAAAAATAAAATATTTAGCCTTCATAGCCTTATATAATTCTATAAAACTCAATTTTATATATATATATATATATAAACTATCAAGTTTAGTTTTAGATAATATAATATAGAAGTACATATAGTCAATTTCAAGATGAATCACTATAAACAAAATAATGGATCTTCATAACTCTTAAATGTTTTTGTAAAAAATCAAATTGGATAAAATATAGAAACATATGTAAAGATGATTTGGGAAGAATTTTAATCATATATTAACTAATAATTAATATGGTCGAAATAAAAAATATTTTAATAAATTTATTATATTGAAAAGTAATCAAATTTAACTAACTATAATATTTTTATTTAATAATATCTTTAAAATATGGTATTAAATATCATATTCAAATTGGATAATTTTTTAAATATATATATTTTTAATTATACATGTGTTAAAAATATCAAAATGATTAATTCAAAGGTTTTCATAAGTGAAAAAAACTTTCTAATTTTATTATATTAATAATTCAATAATAATCACACAATTTAGATGTTTTTGTGTCATTATATGATAAATACTGTTATGGAATTATATAATCTCTTATCCCATGATAATATTTACTATGAAATATAAATTTTATTAACCCATAAAAAATCCTATACTTGATACATTTTCAATTCTAGACACCATAGAATTATGGTGACATGTGAAAATTTCAGAAAAATTCCCAAACATGTGAAAATGATGCTTTAGGTTTTCTATATGGGAAAAATAATCTATAAACTCAAAATGAATAAAATGAAACATAAAATAAGAAATATAAACACGTTATTTCATGTTAAATTTTTTTTATTAAAAATAATTTATACTTTTAAAATATAATACTATATATTAATTAAAATCATAATCATAATAGAATAATATATGTTTTGAAATTATTTAAACAATAATAAAAATGATCAAGAGTTCACTCAATAATCTAAATATTTTTATAAATAAAAGATTTCATGTATAATTATATGATATTTTCAAATTAATAATAAATGTTACAACCAAAATTCCTGACTATATAAACATGAAAACATTAAAATGAAATATTTGGATAGTAAATAATAAAATTAACAAATCTTCCTAATAATGAAACATGTATATATAATTATCAATAAATAAATAATTTTATGATATTAACATGATATAAATGAAACATAAATTACCCATAACATGTAACATTCCTTTTAAATTAATAATTTATAATAGTTATGACTTATTTTTACAGAATATAGTATGAGAAAACTAATATAAGAGAAATAAAATTATCTTATATATATAAGGATCTCAGAATAGTAAAAATATATCCAATCAATTTGTAGAAAATATTTTATTTGTAAAAAACAACATAAAACCAAATTGTATAAGGTCATATTCAATATAAAATTATACCATTAATTCATATAGAAAGTATATATGTTTGATAAAATAGAATATTTTACTATTAAAATATAAATATTAAAACAGTAAAAAAAATGGGTATGAAAATATGTTTATTTATAGTAGGATTTAGTATAGATCATTTAAAAATTTAATTGAGCATTTTTAAGGAAGAATTACATAAAAATATTATGTATTCATAATGTATTTATTTTTTCATAGTGGTAATGTAAATCCAAAATTATAATTAGAAGAATAATATCCATAAAAACCAACTCAAATTTTAATTTCAATAGATAAAAATTTAATATATTATATCACAATTAGAACTCTATAATCATTGGGATATTATCCATTATATATATAAATATATTAAATTCATTTTACATATAGTTCATTAATGTGTCCCTAAATTATATTGTGATTTATTTCCATATTTGAACATATAAAACGATTCATTGAAATTTCCAATCTTAATGTAATATAATTTAAACAAATATAATATTTTCAAAAATATGAAACTATCATTTTATAAATCATCAATATGTACTCATTTTGTTGAGGTATCATATATAAAAAACATGTGTTCCTTCATAAGAATATTATACATGTGAATTATTTTTATATTATTATTTTATAAATAATAACACATAAAAAGTAAAGACCCGTAAAATTCAAGGGAAATTTTTTCTTAATTTTCTTTGGAATTTTATAAGAACGCAGTTTCTGGCGGCACCTGATTCTGAGGCCCAGAGTGCCCGGAATTAATTTCCGAAGTTTGGCTCGGGTACGTTCAGTGAACGAACGAGAGGGAATTTCTAACTTTTGATCCGGTGCTCGGAATTGAAATCCGAGGACACCGATGAACTCGCAAAGCCGATATTCGCTTAAGGAGACCTTTTCCGAGGTTGCGTTTATTGCGGGTTGAGAGTTAGTTTTTGGGAGTTTATAATAAGTTAAATAAAAATTGTGGAATACAAATTTTTATTTTAACTTATTTGTTAACTTCTCCCAAAGGGAGTTAGTGGTGGGACCCACATCCACTTTACCTCCCTTGGGAGGATTAAGTGTGGTGGGGCCCACACGAATCATAACTCTTCATCTTCTCTTTTAAAACTCCCTTAACCTTCTCTTTTAATTAACTTGACAAGTTGGGTTATTAAATGGGTTGAGTTATCTTAATTCAAACCTTTGAATTTCAAAATGGTTTGGTTGAGTAAATAAAATAATCCCTTAGCTTATTTTATTTGGTTAGAATTCACTAGCCTCCTTGAGAGATTTTGAAGCCTTCTTCTTCTTCTTCTTCAAGCTTTGACGAAGAACGCGAAGAACCTTCGATCATCAACGAAGAATGCCACGTTCTCGGGAACCGTCTTCCGCGACGCCATACCCGCGACACCGACGACATCCTCTTCCGTGTCATCTCTTCCGTGACGATTTCCCGCGACGAAATCAACGTCAAAGAACTTCGAATCCTCGCTTCATGACATCGACATCCTTCTTTCGTGATGCCGACCACCGCGACGCGTCTTCTGCGGGTCGTTGACGATCATCGTTCTTGAAACCGAGGTATGGGTTTGTTGTTGATTAAATATTTAATCTCGTTCTTGGTTCTAGCATGATAATCTTGTGGATAAATATTTAAGTGTTATCGTCTAACAAGAGGGGGGCCGGACCGCACAAACATGGCTGAATCCCCCTCCTTTGTTCTTGAATATTATT
The DNA here is from genome assembly GCA_963277665.1 of Viscum album. Taxonomy (NCBI): domain Eukaryota; kingdom Viridiplantae; phylum Streptophyta; class Magnoliopsida; order Santalales; family Viscaceae; genus Viscum; species Viscum album. The sequence continues at coordinate 688,972,230 of OY728146.1, forward strand.
ATATTCTTGTGGATGAACGAGAAGGCGTGGTGCCATCCCACCATGCGGGAATCACACGGAAAATATTGCGCAGCGTCGTCGCGCCGCGCCGTGAAAAGATTATCATGAACGCGGCGCCATCGCGCCGCGTCGAAGGAAACCAAAGGCGCCGCGGTCGGAGCAGGGCCGCGGCGGAGGGGCCCGGTGTCGTCGCACCGCGCCAGACGACGAAGGCCGCGGCCGGTTCCGGGCCACGGCGGATCGAGAAGACCGGCGGCTGGCCGGGCCACCGGTGTTGGAATCCGGAAAGGGGACCGGCCGGCCGGGTCGGGCCGGCCGGAAGGGAGAAAAACCGGGGGAATTAATTCCCCCGGCTGGCCAAAATTTTCCCCCCATAATGGGGGGGGGCGCGGTTACACCAAGGGGGGGGGGGGGGCAGCGCCCCCCCGTTTTTCCCAAAGGCGGGCCCCCACGAGGGGGGGCCGTGGATCCAAGGCGCGGCTTTTAGCCGCGCCGCCAGCAAAGGAGGGCGGGGGCCTTGCCCCCAGTGCGTGGCACACGAGCGGCGCCTAGGCCGCGCCGCCGCCTGCCGGGCCGTGCCGCCGGCCGGGTCGACCTGGTTCGGGCCGACCCAGGGGGGTCGGGCCGGGTCGGCCCGGACCCGGACCCCCCGTTTTCGAATCGACTTCAGTCTTTTGCCCATAACTTGAGCTACGGACCTCCGTTTGACGAACTGTCAGCGGTAATGCGATCCTTGGATCGAGACGGTCGATTCGGTATATCTCACTCAATGTTTCGGAATACTTTGAGTTCGGCCGGGTTGGTTCGTACACGAAACCAACCGGGCCCTCGGAGCGGAAACGCTCATATCTTGAGCTACGGACGTCCGATTGACGTGCCGTCAGCTTTGTTGTGTTCCTCTTAGTGAGACGGATCTTTTGGAATACTCCGCCCGAGGTTTGCACGCAGGTGGAGTACGGACGGGTTGGTTTTGCCTTAAAAACCAACTGGGCCCCTGGGACGAAAAAGCCAATAACTCTCAGACCGGGCGTCCGATCGACGCGCCGTCTATTGCGTTGAGTTCCTGTTGGCGATACGGAACTTTTGGATACATCAACTTTGGACTGTGTGACAGTTGATGTATCAGCCTCTCGGCTCGTGGAGCGGACCCTCCCGAACGAGCTTGTTGTGTGCAGGAACCCTAGTGCTGGCTGCGACTGCGACTGCGACTGCGACTACTACAGCTACTGCTACTGTGACTGTGACGACGACAGTACAGAGATCCTTAGTGGATTCAACGACGACTACAGCACTCAGCGATCCTACGTGGATCAGTGCTACAGGTCCTGTGTGGGCCCGATCCTGTGTGGGTCTGATCCTGTGTGGGTCATTACACTCAGCGGTCCTGTGTGAACCAGCGCCTACAGGTCCTGTGTGGGCCCGATCCTGTGTGGGTCTTTTGCGGGGGTTAGTTACCTATCGATCCTTCGTGGGTCCAATGACTTAGATGGATCATAGATCATCTTTATCATCCTTCGAAGAAGTATACCTGTGTGAGCTGAAACCTGTTGCTTTTCTGTGTGGATTGTGTTGTGCTATCCTGTGTGGATTTCGTTTTTCTTTCCTGTGTGGAATACGTATACTTTCTTGTGTGTACTAAGTTGTACTTGGGCTCGGAGGTTCGAGCATATTGGAATTGATGACTTAGGTATATGTATGGGCATATACCTAAGAAGTGTCGGTTGTTACTTCGTGATTGTATCCTTTGTGGTTTATCCTTTGTAGATTTTGGGAGACCTTCAGGGGTCTCGGGGTCCCTACTGAGTAGCTTATACTCACCCCTGCACAGGCTATGCCCGCACTACGTTGTGTTGGTTGCAGTCGATGGACAGCGTTGATCGTAGTTGAGGCTTGTTGAGCAGGACGGTACCTGGAGGTGGACCAATGGGCTGGACGTACTCGGAGCGGACGGTGGGACCCGTGGAGCAGTGGAGCTATCTGTACCCACCCTTCAGGTGGGATTTCCAGTTGACAGCTCGGTGAAGTGGCTTTTACTTTACAGTTGTTGTTTTCCCTTTCGAGTTGTACTTTACTTTCAGTTTGGGTTTGTATACTGGCCCGTTTACTTTTCCGCACTTTCAGTTGTACTCTGTTCTTACTTAGTGTTTACTTTTCCACTTGCTTACTCTATGGTGCTTGTTTACTTTTCAAAGGCAATGCCTTCCCATTTTGCTAGGATTTACGCCTTGGTGCTAGTCGCCATCCCCTGGACTATGGAAGGCGGGCTTGGGGTAGTCACGGCACGGGCCCCGAGGATGGGTCGTGACAAATTGGTATCAGAGGAGTTCGGTTCTACCGTGAACTCTAGTCTTTTCTATGTGAAGCAATAATGTTTAGCGTATTGAGTGTGGTTATCAGTCCAGAGAGTCCAGTGTTGGTGCGGCGGCTGACGTATCCATACACCAGGACCCTGACTTCTGATTTCCGACTTAATGCACGAAAACATTGATTGCGTGTGTGTTTCAAAGTTTTCTTTGTGATTACTTTATATCAGCTCACCAGGTATACTGTTCTGACTGTGGCGCACATGTTTCCTTTTCAGGATGGCCCCGCGACGGTAGCCAGCTAGGGTTCCGAGAGTCGAGTGTGACGACAGCCCACCGAGCGACGAGGCCTCGGTGCAGGGCCCTTTGTCAGCAGTGGCACCGGCGGTAGCTCTACCCGCCGAGCCACCGATGCTTCCAGCACCATCCGCTGATGATGCACGATGCCTTGGAGCTCTGCACGAGTTTCAGCACCAGCGACCGCCTAGGTTCCGTGGGGAGACAGACCCCCAGGTAGCAGAGGACTGGCTGGAGGCAGTGGTACGAGTTTTTAGGCTAGTGAGGACACCTGCAGACCTCATGGTGATCCTCGCTGCCAGCCTACTGCACGCAGCAGTGGGCCGATGGTGGAGCTTGATGCTCCAGGTGCACGATGAGGCATCTCTACTATGGACGGACTTTGAGGGCCTTTTCCGCTCGGAGTTTGTCCCAGCCACCCTTCGTGTGGTGCGTATCCAGAAGCTTCTTCAGCTACGGCAGGGCAGCATGACGGTCGCTCAGTACTCGGCAAGATTTACTGATCTCTCGCGCTACTCGACTGACATGGTACGGGACCCATTCTTCCAGGCCCGGACCTTCGAGTAGGGATTGAGACACGAGATCAGGGCATCGCTGATCTCCCTCAGCATACCGACTCAGACAGGAGTACTGGAGCGAGCCCTTTTGATTGAGAGCTTCCTTGCTGAGTCTACACCAGCGCCGCGACCCACCGCAGGGCGGCACGTGGCAGCGTATTCTGCAGCTGGCAGTCGACGGATGACTTAGGGGTTCAGACAGACCAGACCATCAGGCAGACGACCTCAGGACACTGGCTTAGCAGTGCGGGGCACACAGCGCGGAGCCAATCTTTCGAGAGGAAGACAGTGCTACTCGTGCGGAGGGCAGGGCCACATGGCTCGTGACTGCCCGACCTGTCGTGCCGAGGAGCAGCAGACGGTTGAGGGACCATCGAGGCAGAGGCATAGGGTCGACTGTGGCAGTCCGCAGGGAGGAGGCGGACGAGGCAGAGGAGCTGGCCGAGCAGCAGGTGGTGGGCGACGCTTTGAGGCTCTGCCACCACCACCGCCAGGAGGTCCACCCCGACCACAGGGAGCAGGCGGGCAGAGACAGGCAGAGCTTCAGGCAGCAGAGGCCTATGACCACAGCGCACCCAAGATGATTCGAGGTACTATCTGTGTCTATTCCACACTTGCTGCAGTACTTATAGACACAGGAGCGAGTCACTCTTTCATAGCCGCTGCCCTTGTTCGGAGCTCGGAGATTCCGACAGAGTCGTTGGCTCTATACTTACGGCTAGAGACTCCTACGGGAGCAGACTCAACGATTACACACTGGTGCCGGTAGTGTGAGCTTACTCTAGGAGGCGAGAGCTTTGGCTAGGATCTTCTTGTAGCAGCGACGAGGCCTTACGACGTCATCTTGGGCATGGATTGGTTATCTACGGTCCATGCACATATTGACTGTTTTAGGCGCAAGGTGCGATGTGTACGCACCGACGGGAGCAGGTTCACCTTCACCGGTGAGAAGGGAGACTTTGCAGCACAGGATGGACTTCCGCAGAGGAGAGGACATCCCATCACTCATCAGTTGGCTAGCCTCATCCTAGGAGCAGTTGACGTGCGGAGTCCTGGTTTTCCTGCAGTGGTGGATCAGTTTGAGGACGTTTTTCCCGACGACGTTCCAGGGCTACCTCCTCACAGAGAGGTAGACTTTTATATTGACTTGTACCCCGGAACAGCCCCGATATCGACTCCAGCATATCGAATGGCCCCCGCCGAGATTCGAGATCTATGGGTACATTTGGAGGACTTGCAGGGAAAGGGGTTCATCCGACCCAGTGTTTCACCCTGGGCTTCCCCAATATTGTTCGCCAAGAAGGCGGACGGATGCTTGCGACTTTGTGTTGACTATCGTCGCCTGAACTAGGTGACAGTGAGGAACAAGTATCCGCTACCGAGGATTGATGACCTCTTTGATCAGCTCAAGGGAGCACGGTGGTTCTCAAAGATAGACCTTAGGTCAGGCTATCATCAGCTCAGATTCAGAGACGAGGACGTGCAGAAGACGGCCTTCAGATGTCGGTATGGCCACTATGAGTTCTTGGTTATGCCTTTCGGCGTAACCAATTCTCCAGCAGTGTTCATGGCCCTCATGAACAGGATCTTTCAGCCATACCTCGATCGATTTGTCATGGTCTTCATCGACGACATTCTGATTTACTCCACGACAGAGGAGGAGCATGCCTATCACTTGCGAGTTATACTAGACACACTCCGAGAGCACCAGCTTTATGGTAAACTCTCGAAGTGCCAGTTCTGGATACGTGAGGTCCACTTCATGGGACACGTTATCTCTGAGGCAGGAGTTGCAGTAGATCCTGTGAAGATCGAGGCTGTGTTAGCATGGGAGCCACCCAGGCGCGTGACTGAGGTTCGGAGTTTCTTGGGACTAGCTGGATACTATTGGAGATTCGTGCTGGACTTCTCTAGAGTTACGGCACCACTCACATCTTTGATGAAGAAGGGGAAACCCTTCGTGTGGTCAGACATATGTCAGCAGAGCTTCCATTAGCTGAGACAGAGATTGACCAGCGCACCTATCTTGAGGTTGCCTGAGGAGGGAGTAGGGTATGTAGTCTACTGCGATGCATCGGGGACCGGACTCGGATGTGTTCTGATGCAGGAGCGGACAGTGATCTCCTATGGATCACGATAGTTGAGGCCGCATGATCAGAACTACGCTACCCATGACCTGGAGTTAGCAGCAGTGGTCTTCGCTCTGAAGACATGGCGACACTACTTGATGGGAGAGCGCTTTACAGTCTTTTCTGATCATCAGAGTCTCAGGTATATCTTCTCGCAGAAGGACCTGAACCTGAGACAGCGGCGATGACTCGAGTTCCTCCAGGACTATGACTTTGAGATAGTCTATACTCCTGGGAAGGGGAACGTAGTAGCCGATGCCCTCAGCAGGAGGACGGGCATTCAGCTACTTGAGGAGGCGACGGAGCAGCTAGCCTCTTTGCAGTTATCCTTCGTGGATAGAAATGGAGAAGCCTTCCTTCAGTCTCTCACAGTCACTCCTCCACTACTACAGCAGGTCAGAGAGGCACAACGAGAGGACGCTGACTGTGAGACACGGCGTGCACAGATATCCTCGGGACAGGCACCTGATGGTTTCTCCCTTGGAGCAGAGCACGACATCCTTTTCAGAGGACGTGCCATGGTACCAGTCGCTTTGCGAGAGGAGGTGCTGAGAGAGTTTCACACTTCTCCTTTGGCGGTACATCCTAGAGTGGCGAAGATGTACCAGGATCTCAGACGACAGAACTAGTGACCGGGCATGAAGAAGGCTGTAGTAGAGTTCGTTTCTCGATTCCTCACCTGCCAGCAGGTGAAGGTAGAGCATCAGGTACCAGCAGGCTTGGTACAACCCTTGGAGGTCCCGGAGTGGAAGTGGGACAGCATATCTATGGACTTTGTGACTGGACTTCCACGCACTTACAGAGGTCACGACTCCATCTGGCTTATTGTTGACCGACTCACCAAGTTGGAACACTTCTTATCCATCAGAGAGAAGGGCTCAGTGGAGAGCTTGGGATGTCTCTACGTTCAGGAGATTATGCGGCTCCACGGTGTGCCATCATCTATCGTCTCCGATCAGGATGCTCGCTTTACTTCCCATCTTTGGAAGGGGTTACAGGAGGCGTTCGGGACACAGCTACGTCTGAGCACAGCCTTTCACCCTCAGACGGATGGTCAGACGGAGAGGACCATTCAGACTCTCAAGGACATGCTCCGCGCATGTGTCCTCGACTTTGGTCGCAGCTGGGAGGACCACATACCCTTGGTAGAGTTTTCGTACAACAACAGCTACCACTCCACCATCGGGATGGCACCGTACGAGGCGTTGTACGACCGACCTTGTAGATCTTCTTTGTGCTAGAAAGACCCTGGAAAGTCAGCACTTGTGGGACCGGAGATGGTCAAGGCCACGACAGAGAAGGTCCAGATCATCCAGGAGCGGATGAGGACAGCTCAGAGCCGGCAGAAGTCATACGCTGACAGGAGGCGGAGGCCACTAGAGTTCGAGGAAGGCGACCACGTCTTCTTGAGGGTCTCACCTCGACGTGGTATACAGAGATTTGGCCGAGGCGGAATGTTATCTCCGCACTTCATCGGACCCTTCCAGGTTCTCAGCAGGATTGGCGAGGTGGCTTATCGCCTGGCTCTACCACCTCAGTTGCACCGGGTGCACGACGTCTTCCACGTGTCTCAGCTGAGGAGATACGTGCACGACCCGACGCACACCATTGACCATGGGGAGCTTGACGTTGACGATGGGGCAACTTTTACGGAGGTCCCGGTGGAGATAGAGGATCGACAGGAGCGGGTCCTACGTGGGCGATCGATTCCTCTTGTGCGCATCATATGGCAGCACGGGAACCTCCAGGAGAGCACATGGGAGCGGGAGGCTCAGATGCGTGCTCAGTACCCTCATTTGTTCCCCTAGTTTTGATGTATCTTTAAGGGGACGTAAATCCCTGAGGTGGGAGTAAAGTAAAGACCCGTAAAATTCAAGGGAATATTTTTCTTAATTTTCTTTGGAATTGTATAAGAACGCGGTTTCTGGCGGCACCTGATTCCGAGGCCCGGAGTGCCCGGAATTAATTTTTGAAGTTTGGCTCGGGTACGTTCAGTGAACGAATGTGCGGGAATTTCTAACTTTTGATCTGGTGCTTGGAATTGAAATCCGAGGACACCGATGAACTCGCAGAGCCGATATTCGCTTAAGGAGACCTTTTCTGAGGTTGCATTTATTGCGGGTTGAGAGTTAGTTTTTGGGAGTTTAGAATAAGTTAAATAAAAATTGTGGAATAAAAATTTTTATTTTAACTTATTGGTTAACTTCTCCCAAAGGGAGTTAGTGGTGGGACCCACATCCACATAACCTCCCTTGGGAGGATTAAGTGTGGTGGGGCCCACACGAAGAATAACTCTTCATCTTCTCTTTTAAAACTCCCTTAACCTTCTCTTTTAATTAACTTGACAAGTTGGGTTATTAAATGGGTTGAGTTATCTTAATTCAAACCTTTGAATTTCAAAACGGTTTGGTTGAGTAAATAAAATAAGCCCTTATCATATTTTATTTGGTTAGAATTATCTAGCCTCCTTGAGAGATTTTGAAGCCTTCTTCTTCTTCTTCTTCAAGCTTTGACGAAGAACGTGAAGAACCTTCGATCATCAACGAAGAACGCCACGTTCTCGGGAACCGTCTTCCGTGACGCCATACCCGCGACACCGACGACATCCTCTTCTGTGTCATCTCTTCCGCGATGATTTCCCGCGACGAAATCATCGTCAAAGAACTTCGAATCCTCACTTCACGACATTGACGTCCTTCATCCGTGACGCCGACCACCGCAACGCGTCTTCCGTGGGTCGTTGACGATCATCGTTCTTGAAACCGTGGTAAGGGTTTGTTGTTGATTAATTATTTAATCTCGTTCTTGGTTCTAGCATGATAATCTTGTGGATAAATATTTACGTGTTATCGTCTAACGAGAGGGGGGTCGGACCGCACAAACACGGCCGAATCCCCCTCCTTTGTTCTTGAATATTATTATATTCTTGTGGATGAACGAGAAGGCGTGGTGTCGTCGCACCACGCGGGAATCACACGGCAAATAATGCACGGCGCCGTCGCGCCGCACCATGAAAAGATTATCATGAACGTGACGCCGTCGCGCCGCATCGAAGGAAACCAAAGGCGGCGCGGCCGGAGCAGGGCCGTGGCGGAGAGGCGCGGTGCCGTCGCACCACGCCAGACGACGAAAGCCGCGGCCGGTTCCGGGCCGCGGCGGATTGAGAAGACCGGCGGCTGGCCGGGCCGCCGGTGTTGGATGCCGGAAAGGGGACCGGCCGGCCGGGTCGGGCCGGCCGAAAGGGAGAAGAACCGGGGTAATTAATTCCTCCGGCTGGCCAAAACCGGCCCCCCATAATGGGGGGGGGGGGCGCGGTTACACCAAGGGGGGGCAACGCCCCCCCCCCCCCCCCCCCCGTTTTTCTCAAAGGCGGGCCCCTACGAGGGGGGGCGCCGTTGATCCAAGGCGCGGCTTTTAGCCGCGCCGCCAGCAAAGGAGGGCGGGGGCATTTCCCCCCGCGCGTGGCACCCAAACGGCACCCAGGTCGCGCCGCCGCCGGCCGGGCCGACCCAGGGGGGTCGGCCTGGGTCGGCCGGGACCCGGACCCCCGTTTTCGAATCAACTTCGGTCTTTTGCGCATAACATGAGCTACGGACCTCTGTTTGATGAACCGTCAGCGGAAATGCAATCCATGGATCGAGAAGGTCGATTCGGTATATCGCACTCAAAGTTTCAGAATACTTCGAGTTCGGCCGGGTTGGTTCGTACACGAAACCAACCGGGCCCTCGGAGCGGAAACGCTCATATCTTGAGCTAAGGACGTCTGATTGACGTGTCGTCAGCTTTTTTGTGTTCCTCTTAGTGAGACGGATCTTTTGGTATACTCCGCCCAAGGTTTGGACGCAGGTGGAGTATGGTCGGGTTGGTTTTGCCTTAAAAACCAACCGGGCCCCTGGGACGAAAAAGCCAATAACTCTCAGACCGGGCGTTCGATCGACGCACCGTCTGTTGCGTTGAGTTCCTGTTGGCAATACGGAACTTTTGGATACATCAAATCTGTAATGTGTGACAGTTGATGTATCAGCCTCTCGGCTCGTGGAGTGGACCCTCCCGAATGAGCTTGCTGTGTGCGGGAACCCTAGTGCTGGCTGCGACTGCGACTGCGACTGCGACTGCTACTGCTACTGCTATTGTGACTGCGACGACGACAGTACAGAGATCCTTAGTGGATTCGACGACGACTACAGCACTTAGCGATCCTACGTGGATCAGTGCTACAGGTCCTGTGTGGGCCCGATCCTGTGTGGGTCCGATCCTGTGTGGGTCATTGCGCTCAGCGGTCCTGTGTGAACCAGCGCCTACAGGTCCTGTGTGGGCCCGATCCTGTGTGAGTCTTTTGTGGGGGTTAGTTAACTATCGATCCTTCGTGGGTCCAACTAATTAGATGGATCAAAGATCATCTTTATCGTCCTTCGAAGAAGTATACATGTGTGAGCTGAAACCTATTGCTTTCCGGTGTGGATTGTGTTGTGCTATCCTGTGTGGATTTCGTTTTGCTTTCCTGTGTGGAATACGTATATTTTCCTGTGTGGACTGAGTTGTACTTGGGCTCAGAGGTTGGAGCGTATAGGAATTGATGACTTAGGTACATGTATGGGCATATACCTAAGCAGTGTCGTTTGTTACTTCGTGATTGTATCTTTCCTTTGTGGTTTATCCTTTGTGGATTTTGGGAGACCTTCAGGGGTCTCGGGGTCCCTATTGAGTATCTTATACTCACCCCTGCACGGGCTATGCCCGCACTACGTTGTGTTGGTTACAGACGACGAACAGCGTTGATCGTAGTTGAGGCTTGCTGAGCAGGACGGTACCTGGAGGTGGACCACTGGGCGGGACGTACTCGGAGCGGACGGTGGGACCCGTGGAGCAGTGGAGCTATCTGTACCCACCCTTCAGGTGGGATTTTTAGTGGACAGCTCGGTGAAGCGGCTTTTACTTTACAGTTGTTGTTTTCCCTTTCGAGTTGTACTTTACTTTCAGTTTGGGTTTGTATACTGGCCCATTTACTTTTACGCACTTTCAGTTGTACTCTGTTCTTACTTAGTGTTTACTTTTCCGCTTGCTTACTCTGTGGTGCTTGTTTACTTTTCAAAGGCAATTCCTTCCCTTTTTGCTGGGATTTACGCCTTGGTGCTAGTCGCCAGCCCCTGGCCTATGGAAGGCGGGCATGGGGTAGTCACGGCACAGTCCCCGAGGATGGGTTGTGACATAAAACAAAAGTAATTATTATTAGATATATTATAATAAAATATAATTAGTGTGGAAGTAGAAAATGATATAATAATTTATTTGGAAACAAAACATATATTACAAATATTATTAATCTCCCCATCATTTGATATGACATATGATTCATCCTTCTAATTATATCGTGTTTCATTTAATGATTTATTTATCTACTTAATGTAATAATTCATCATTTTTTTTGAAATCCAAGATTCAAGTTTCATCATTAATTTCTAAAATAACATTCATATTTTAAATTATTAATTAATAAATATTTATTGTGGTTTTATACAATTTAATCTTCTATTTACATCATGTATATATATTTTGGAACATAATGACTAAAAGATATGTTCACTCTTTATCATTAGTGATATAATATTTCCCATCATTTTAAGAACAAGATAAGGTAATTGTTTTAAATACTATTTAAATGCACATTTTCAGTATAATAAATATTTATCTATTATATCTTATCATATAATGTATATACAATCAACTAATCTATTGAATATTTAATTAATTTATTTCATTAAACCATTTCTTTTTAATTAAATTTAATTTTTTATATAATGGAATTCAAAATAATTTATACCATTACTTTGTTCTATATATATTCTTAAATTATATCCAAATATTTCATATTAATTAGGTTTTATTTCTATAATGCAGATTTTTTTGGTATTAATCATTTTAAAATAATAAAAATTTTCCATATTCCTTTCTAGATTTTTTTTGTAGTTATGTTTTACTATTACTAAATACATTTCTACTCATTTACAAACACTAAAATTTCATGCATTTTCATTTAAAATAATATTTGACATTAGAATTTTCATCTAGGGTATTAAAATATACTTCATAGAGTTATTATGATTTTATAATAACATTCTATTTTTTAAACATAAATTCATGAAATATGCCTATATAGTATACTTCCATTAATGGTCATCTTTTGGAGTTTAATTTGGGGACCTCTAGGATATGTAATATAACCTGATATCTAATGGAGTAAATACCCATTACATTATCTCTCTATTTTCATACATGTAATCACATCCATAACTACCTTTCAAATTTTAATGAACAAAATACATTACTTTTATTTTTTATGTGTTAAGAAAAACAACACATTTATTTTTAATCATGACGATGGACCACCATTTTAATTATAATTATTATCATTCAATCATAACCATGTGAATAAATAATTTTTAGTAATAATAAAAATGTTTATAATACATTGTAAAAATTATATTTTTTGAATAATATACATAGGGAAATAAAAAATAATTGGACTAGTGAATGGATATAGATTATAACTCCATTATTAAATAATAAAATTCAGTAACTGATAATATTAAATATAGTAATCTGAAAAATAATGATTTCCCAATTAATATAATTATATAATGAATTAATAAATATTAAACTTTGATCATTGAATTTAATCAAGTTTATTTGTCTCCTTAAATAATTGAAGGTTAATAGATTCATGAAATTTCCTGATAAAAATTGGATTCATGAATTATTATTATAATGAACTATAATGAAACATATATTCCATAATTTATTTGATATTCTATACAAAATCAATGTTTAATAATAATTTTTTTATTCTAAAATAATATATTATATGGATCTATTTTCTCTCTATTGTCTGCATGATTATTTAGAGTACTGAACCATCCTCATTCATGTTAGTGTTAGTCCACAATGAATCAAAATCATCATAATTTTTCATCTTTATTATCTCATGTCGAAATATTCATCTTGAATAATATTTATAAAAAATATATATATTGTAGTTATCTTGACAGTATTTAAATCAAATTTTTGGTTCATTGTGGTATTAAATTTTTTTTTTGTTTCCTTCATGTATAGTGACTCAACATAATGTTATCTTTCCTTGTCACTATATATTGTGTCTTAAACTCAAAATTGTTTTTATTCTTAATTAATATAGTGATATTCCTATGATGATTTTCATTGAAACCCTCACATGTATGGGTATCTATAAAAATATTCTTGAATTTACTTTCTTGTCTTCATTCACCTTAAAAAAAAGAAAAACATATAATGGTTTTAGTTTGATCACTTTATATAACAAAAAATAATTCTTCATTTGTAAAAAAATGAAGGCTTGAATAAGGTCACAAAAAAATGAAATTATGTTGTAGTCATGATAAAATAATAAAAAATTGATTACGAAAATAGTGATTATTAATTCCTTATCTTATTTTACAAAATTTAATTACATAAAGAATTATTATTTAAAATGTGTATCTTATTCGGGGAAAAAATATAAACATACAAATCATTTCTTTAAATAATTAATATAATAATATAATTGTATAAAAAATAATTATTAAAATTTATTAAGGTTTTAAAATTTTTATTTTTAATTATTAAATAAATATAAGTTATTTCATCACATGTAAAATAAATAATAAACAATAAAGATATAGATATATATATATATCTTGATGTATGATTGAATCGATTAGATCAATGAATTTTTGATAAACTAATCCCAATGTAGTGTTTTCAGTGATACAATATAAATTTAAAATTAATATAATTTTTAATCATGGGTACTTTTATAGTTTATAGAACAACTACATCAGGGTAATGTGGGATACTGGTTACCCAAAAACAAAAATGGATTTTTTGTCATTATTTTAGTGTCTAAAAGGATCAATTACTAATTATGACTTGTTCTCTCAATAAAAAATGAAGGAAATAAAAATGTTAATGAATTTTGAATTTTTTTTGAGAAATAGGAGGTTTGACCATATTTCACACTATAATGTCAGCCTCCACAGAATAATGAATCACAATTAAGTTGTAATAGAACCACATATTAATAGGTCAATTTTTAACCCCTTTTGTACAAAAAAACTCTTATATTAATTTAACTCATAAATATGATAATAATAAACTATATTCCATATTTTAGTATTTGGTTTACATGGGATTAAATAAAACACAAACAACGAATAAATATTTGAATATTAATAATCTATATTCTGTTATTCGAATAATTGTGCTTCATTCCTCAATGTTTTTTTATAAAAAATAAATGAAGGAAAAAATGGTTCATATATCGCTTATGTTCTTGAGGGTAGACCATAAAGGTAACCAGTCAGTATAGGTGGACAAAAACCCTATAGGCATGGAACCAATCATTTTCAATAGTTATTGAATGTGGTAAATCAACTATGAATGAAATGAAAACGTGGATAAAGAACTAAATAAAAAAATTCTTTTGGAGAACCCCAAATTGATACTTGGGAATATATGAGTATGTGGAGAAGGTCTGTTTAATTAGATTTTTGATGTGGGATAGAAATGTTTATCTATATGCCGAATCATTTACCTTACACACTAGATGAACATGTAATTCCAACAAATATATTTAAGTAGTTAAGGTGGAAGGGTTGTTGTATTTTAATGTCAATCTTCATATCGTGGTAGGATCAGGCAAAAGATCAATTGATGCAAAATAAAAGAATCACTATAGTATAATGATGATCATTATGTTCCCACATACTTGTATATATATGTACTTTTAAATATGTTTGGAAAACATATATTTTATATTTATTCATGTCATGAGGATTCATGAAAAATAATAATCCATGGATTTCAACAATTTTATGGTCACATCATAATAATTTTACAATTTCACAACATTATTTGGATAGGTGTAGGCACCCGACCCCCGATGATTACATCCAGTGTCTACTACCCTTACATTAGCATATGATACAATTTAATAACACCCCAATGAAATGAACAGTTTAGTACTCCATGTAACCAAATACATACATGAGTATTATATTAAACTTTAATAAATTAATTAAAACATATTTTTTTCTTCTGAGGATAGTAACATTATTCCATCTTGCGTATCCTTTTATATAATTGTTAGAAAAATTCATGGATTCTTATAAACAGTAAACATGATAATAGTGATATCATATTCTCAATAAGGATAACATACAATGGATGAAATAATGAATCAATGAGAATAATAATTATTTAATGGATAATAATTGAGCACACATACCATTTAATTAATAAAATGAGAAGGAATTTCATAATTAATTTTGAAATGTAATAACCAGATATAAATTCCATTCAATGAACTAGATATGGATAAAAAAATATTGTTAGGTAAGAAACATGTTATTTAATCAATGAACTAAGAATGAAATCAACCCATATATATGTCACTATAATATATCATGGACAAATAATAAATAAAAAAAGGAATTTATTAATTAATGGAAGTTATGTATAAGTAACGAAAAAACATATACCATCATGATTTGTCCTTTAAATAGTTCAAAAATACATTTAGAAACTAATCTATTATTCTAGGAAAAAAACTAGTAGGACTTATCACCAATGAATTTTATAACATTATTCTATCAATTCATTTAGGTGGTTACATTTTCTAACCCCCAACCCATTGAGAATTCCTTAATCAGTCCACGAACGGTCTCATTAATGTCCAAATAATTTATCGTATCGAATAAAAAACATTCCTTTAGAAATATATATATTTAATAAAGGAAAATAATTTATAAATATTTCCATAAATAATTATATAGCATTCAATGTATACACAATATAATAAATGGATTAAGGTTCCAGAAATGACCATATACATAATATATTTAATGGATATTTTGGGTTAATTCGATGTGAATTGATCGTTTGAAATAAAATACAACAAGGGGACTAAAAGGAATCAATAAATTAAATAAGAATATTACTCATGGAAAAGTAAATCATAATCCATATTGTTTGAGATTAAGGAATGTGTTAATAAAACACATCCCAAGTTGATTAAATTACATGTTGTATTATTATTGATTAATTAAAATATTGTAAAAAATATTTTGAAAACAAAACATGATGAAAATATACTTTTTATATTGAAACAATTGAACATAATAATCTTTTAAAATTGATTTTATAAATATTCTCTTTAAAATTATACTTTTTAACATGAAAATCAATCATCGAAGAAATGATGATGGGTAAATTTGTACATTCCATATGAGGTAAAAATAACACTCATTTTTCCTGGTAAACGGTTGAAAATTTTCATTGTTCGGAAAGGAAAAGAATATTACTTTGTCAATATGGTTAGAAGAATAAAAGGGAACAAATGGTTATATGTAATCATTTTTAAAATTTTTAAAAAAAATTATGAAAACATTTTTTCAAACCAAATGTATTTCGAATAAAATTGGTTCTATGACTAAAGAGATAAATGAATTATGGATTCCTTAAAAACATTCTATAAAACAATTTGATTACTAAAGATTAAATTATAATAATATTAAATGAAAGAGGTCATTAATAACTTGATCAGAGTAAAATTAATGAAATTAAAAAATTAAAATAATTTCATCGAATGTAAATGAATGATCATTTAAATTATTCTTTAGTAAAATAATCTTTAAACAATCTAATGTTTCATATAAATAAACAAAACAATATAATGAATCATTCTCATGAAAAAATAAAATTAAATGAAATTTTTAAATACCATAAGGATAAATTGTTTAATGATACACTATATCAAAATGGGAAGTAGTCACGCGATAGAAAATATAAAGCGGTGAATAGGTCATTTATCTCATAGATGTAAAAACTGAGAGGAAAATCCTTTACCGTGAGTCGAATTTGACTCTTTTGAATTTATACACTTGAATATTAAAAATATGGTAATTTATAACTTTTATTTTTATATTTTTAATCTTTATCATAATTTTACATTCACATATCATGATATTTTATACAACTAATTATTCAATTATGTTTTTATCAGTTGGTTAGAAAAAAATTTGTTTATGTGTCAAAAACAACTTTATAGGTCCTCTATGGTCATATGATCTATCATATAAAATTTAAAGAATTATAATCATAACATAATTTTTATATTTATAAATCATTAATAATTATTAATCAAGTCATTAAATATGGTTAGGAAAACCGAACGAACTGTACAAACACAGAGATGATATGTCCTACGTATGCATGAGTATCATCCCTTTCACAATTTTCATTATAGAATAAAAGGTATATAACAATATATCTCTCTAGAATGAAAATTCTATCATAAATAAAATTAATTTAACCAAATAAACTTATAAATATAATTATCGTGATGAAAAATGAATCACATTGTGTCGAGGAGGCGGTAGTCCACACATTCACAACCGATGTTATATCTTTTTTTGTGTGTGAAATGATAACAATGAAAATAATAAATATTAAATTTATATAAATGTAATAATTTCATTTATATATAATATATATATATATTTCTTCCACCTTGTTTTAATTATGTATATCTTTTATACATTCCATGTAACGTGAGATCTAATCGCATCCAATTATAGAGGCTATATTCCACACTTCCAAAAACGTTTTTTCTTATTTAAAAAAAAATTATAATGTTGTCTATTATAATAGAAATAAGGAATATTAAATACATAATATGTATCATATATATCATATATAAAGAGGATTTCCATTGTAATTACCTGCCATAAGTGGTTGTAAAGAATAAATGAACAACTTTGTTTTGTGAGATTATAATTCATCATACACATAAATGGTAAGTTAGTTACCCATGTGATGGAATTGGGGGTAAGTGTCATTCAAACCTCTAGAATAAAAAAATATCAGTATATTTGGAATTTTGGTGATGTTATATGGGAATTGAATAAGGTGATTTTAGGGAGTGTAGAATAAAATAAATATAAATTAGTTAAAGATCTATATTACCTTATATTGCGGAAGATCATTATGGATTTCACCAAAGGGTTTCCTTGTATAGATATTTCATAATGGCTTAGGCCATTATGGTCTATTACATTGTAATAATATTATATTTTAGGAGTTTTAGGGACTCACCGTGATTTTTTTTGGGGGTTTCTAAAAATATTGTTTTTCCAATGGTGAGACAGTATCGGTGGGTCAGGTGTCAGTATGTCATTCATCCGTCAATCACGTTGGTAGATCACTGTAGGTGGCTCAAAATTGTTGGCTCAACATCGGTGGATTAGTTTTGGTATGGCGGGAGTCAGTCACTCACACTAGTTGCTTAGTTTCAGGGGCTCAACCTTAGTAGGTCAGGAGTTAGTAGTTTGAGAATAGGTAGGTCGGGAATCGGTGACCCATGTCGGCGAGTTAGTCTTCAGTGGGACATGATAGTGACTCTATGTAAGTGGGTCACATCAGTGACTCACTATTGGTGATTTCCTGTCAGGGAATCACCCATGGGTAAGTCATTTCTATCATTTTTGAGTTTTTCGAGTTTCTCCCCTATTACATTTTATTTAACACGAATGTAGTTTAAAACCTTATTTGAGATATTCTTATAGTGTTTCAAATGATATTAATTATATCTTTAATATTATAATGCTCTCAGCACATTGATATAGTAAAATGATATAATATTGATTGTGATCTGTCTTTTATGTAATTTGTAATTGTCTCCCCTCTGTTGATATATGATACGTCTATTCTAAGATGAGATATTCTCATCTTGGTGTGTTTCTAATTTTTTTCATGGTGTACATAGAGAAATTGTTCCCCACGGAGTCATGTGTTGTGTTGTGGCCTTCAGATTATGTTACCTATGGAGTTTCCTACTCCTTGTGCGACCCCCTCTTTGGGTGCAAGGAATGAGTTGGTGGTCTTCTATTTTTCAAGGTAGGGATCCCTTAGTATTTTAATATTTGTGTATCATGCAGGGTAATTAATCTAATGTATCCTCATGTTTACAATATAATCCTAGTGTTACAAATATAATCTTATCAATTATAAATATAATCATAATTTTTATTATTGTGAGTTTGGTTACATTAGTATTAAATTATGGGCAGGGAAGATGATTATGACGATCCATCATTTTATCTGTTATCAATTATCCATGTTGTAAATTATATCCATATGAGAATAATGACTATTGGTGGCCCTTATTTTCTCACCTATATGACTTTTTATTTATTGTTTTTGTTTCATTGTTGAACATTTAAAATTATGAAATTCATTTACCATGTACACCCAGTTAAAATATATTAACTCCACAATCTTGAACATGTTCTGTGATCACCCTAGAATTATGAAAGTGGAATTCCATAACGACAGTTGTAATATATGAATACACATTGCTGTTTGGTGTGGATTTGTGTCATGTATGGTTCTGTTTGACCTTTTATTTTTTGATGGTCATGTAGTGTTGTGTCTTGGAGTCTAGCTGTGTGTATTGGGTGGCATGGGTAGTGTAATGGAATATCATGTTGATTGATTGATTTCTTTTGGAATGTATGAAATTTTTATGTAATGGGACTTTATATGGGATGTGTTATGGTGTTGGGAGTGGTATATTCCGACAACATGGATATCGATAGTTATGTTTGGGGGAGATGGATTGTTATGTATGTGGTGAGTATGGTGTGGATATACAGTAGGGCTGCTGAGTATGGTTGTGATAAGATGTGTTTTGGGGTCTGACTGTATGTTGGGGGGTTAGCTTATTGAAACAAAGTATAGGGAGACACGATATTCAATAATTATAATGGAAGTGGTTGTCTTGGGAACTAAGTGGGGAGGAAGGTTGAAGTGGGATTTTTTACCATAGTTTTCCTCCTCTATTTTAATTGGTTGTGATGTTGGTTGTCAAATATGGTTGTTTGTTTCCACAGTATGGAAAAAATTACAGGTAACTTCTTATAAATGTATTGATAATTGGGTGTTAAGAATCTTTCTTTTACAAAATTCAGATATGATAGGCGTTCAACTTGATACATTCATTTAGGGGTAGTAGTAAAGGTGGCGGTGTTATTAGGTGGTTTTTACATGAGAAACCATAGGTTGGTATGATTTTTGGGTACCAATATATGTACTTTTAGTTCCTTGTGATTTCAATACGATACCCACCCGTGATAAGAACTACATACTGACACCCCCATCATTATATGGGATGAGGTCTTTACCAAAATTCGCAGTTGGAGGAGTGATTGAAAAGAACAATCTATTCCATGTTCCCTATTTTTGGGGTTGATATCCCAATACTTGTCAAGAAGGTTGTGGTTTGTGAGGCCAAAGAGTGTGGGGTGACTTTTTCATCTGGAGTATTTTCGAGATGAGATGTGTTGTGTCTCTTAAGTGTTTTCGGGATGTGGTCTAGATTGTGGCCTGGGTTTCTGTGGGTGATATGAGATGTGGTTGTGAGGACCATGATTTTGAAGGAAAGATGTGATTTTATATATAGCCTAGGTTTGTTCTAGTGAGTTGCGATGTTGTTATTTCGGAAGATGTGGGAGCCCCATGATCTTTTCCATTATGGTGTGAGATCGGATAATTAGTTGGAAAGTAGTGGGTTACCCTATAATTGATGTTAATACTATATTACTTTACATGACATGCATTATTTGGTGAGTTTAACTTGGTGATATTTTGGGATGGATAGTATACCTTGTTAAGATCTTTTGGGTTTTCATGTTCTCTTATGGGGGAATTAGTGTGTATCACCCACTAGTGCATGATATACTTTAATTTTCACTTATGTGTATATTTGTATACTCACCATACATATATAAAACTAATCTGGTTTCCAAGATGAATATGGGGACCATGCTGAGCATTTATAGCTTAGACATTGGGATAGTTTCCATGTTGTTGCTTAGTTTTTTTCTTCTGGTAATTACATAGGAGTTCATCACTGTATTTAAAGTTGTTTAACCTTATATATGCATGTGGGATGGATTTGGGATTATTCCATATATATGAATTAGAGTTTTTTAGGTTGATATATCTTTTATCCCAATATTGGTTACTATAAAATGTGTAATTCCTCCCATTTTTGTAATTTGTTTACCCTTTTGCTAGTTTCCACTCTAGGGCCTCCTCGCGGAGTGACTCATGGGACATTATCTCTCTTTCTCAATTTCAAGCTCCGAAGGGGCATCTTTGGAGGGAGGGATCACGAAATAATGGTATCAATGATGATGGGTGAGAGATATGATGGATTTTTGTGTCAGGAATAGTAAGAATTGCAAGGGTTTGTAGGAAAATAGTGATAGGTGACCTCAGTGCCTGACATAGTCCATGGAAGACAGGCCATGGAATTAGATTTTAGCGCCTCCTCTGAACTGATGCAAGGATTCTGAACATACCTAAAATCCAATTGATGTTACAATATTTATAGGGTGGAGAACATATTAAAGGTGCATGAATCAGGATGACATGGTTTCTAGATTGAATTTTGGCATTTCAGAGAATTAATATAAATAACGAGTTAAAATAAATTTTTAAAATATTTTATACTACTAAGGAATAAAAGTTCTCTTTTTATCTTTCAGCTATAAAACCTGGTCATTTTCCATTAATGGATCAGGTAGTGGAGGCTCAGCAGGCCATTATGTCCTATCATTGGAGGGTCGATCCAGAAGAGCTGGAAAACCAGTGGTAGACAATGTAACGTACTTTCTAGAGGTAGACCATGGGAAAAAAGGGAAATTTCTCAGACATGGAGATAGAGAGATTGTGCGAGGATCTTTATATAACATTCAGCATGATATGGGCTCCAAAGAAGTACTCGTTTTTATTAGTTGTTAGTCTTTTTAGGGTATTTGTGAGTTAGTGGTGTATGATGATCTTATAAGAGAGTAGGGAAGCAGATGTTCTTTGAGATAATTTTCGGAAGGAGTTCGGGGTTGAATTCCTTTTATTGACCATGATGGCTAAGTTGTGAATGGAGCTACACTCCCTATTGCAGGGGGTATGTTGGAACGAGATTTGTGGACCATGTTCACGTGTCTAATTCACTTCACCCCAGATAATTTTCCAAATGAGGAGTCATGGGAAAGAATCTTATAGGAGGAGATTTTTCCTTATATCCATTACACAACTAATCCCATCATCTTTCCAATATTCCTAGAGGTCCAGAAGAAGGTGGAGGTAGTTGATAGAATGAAATCATGATGAGTTCTACCAAAATTGGGGATCTAGAAGGTTTCTTCAAAGGAAAAGGCTCCAATTGAGGGTCACAGGAACTAGGGCCTTTGATGTTTTGGAATTTTGGGAGTCGACCTCAGTAGTTTCTGTTCTGACTCACTTTTCCATATGACTACTAAATGATCATGTGGCCATTGTGTTTTAATTATAGAGTTTTTGGGAACCATCAGATTTAGTTTCTGATGGAATTTCGAGATCGTTATGGCAGAGGTGGACAATTTCAACACCCGCCTTAGTATCAGTTGTCGGATAGACCATTCAAGAAGTAGGGAAAACTAGCTCCTACTCCACTGAGGGGAGATTGAGTAGGTGGAGAATGACCTTAAGGTATTCCTCAAGGACCTCGACCTAGGTATGGTCGGGGAGGAGGCCAATAGTTGAGGGAATGAGTATAAGTTCATGGTTAGTTGCATGCGACAGATGCATTAGTTCCATCAGTGGTAGATAACGTTCGATGTATGGATAGCTTGTTCAACACTCGTGATTTTACTTTTTTAATTCAGGAGATTCGAACTCATTCATTAAACCTGCTCTATTTTAGGCTATAGGACTATATATAGTGATTCTTTTAGTTCCCCTCATTTTGAGTATTCTAGACTGAGGTCACACCATATTGATTGATGTATTTCAGGGATATAGACTAATCATGGGGAAACATTAGTCCCATGGGTATCTTTTCCTATTACATAAGAAATTGTATGATATAATCCACATAATCAATTGGATTTACATTTTTCATGATGTAATCATATGCCTCCATATATGGGTTGTGTTTTCAGACATAGATGGACAAAAAGTGGCTTCCATCAGAGAGAGGAGCTATCAGGTGGGCAGTCATTGTGTAGAACCTCTTATTTCCTTATTGGCCAAGTTCGCAGTTGGATTGGTAGATGATAAGATGGTTGAGTCTCCCATATTTTTTTGTGTGTTCTTGGATGTTTTCCCAGAGGAGTTTGTGACTCAACCACCACAACCTGACTTTATGTTCGAGATAGACATAAAACATGGAGTTAGTCCTATTTCAATGGATACCTCTCAGATATCACCATATGTGTTTTCCGAGATTCATATATAGATCAATGAATTGATGATTATGGGATTTATATATACTACTATGTCACTGTGGGATGCTCTCTTCTTATTCACAATGATGTCAGATGGTATTCTAAGGTTGTGAATAGACTACCAAAGGCTGAATCAGTTGGTGGTCAGGAACTACTACCCTATCTCGAGTATGGGATATCTTTTTGACCAGATGAGGGGAACAAGATGGTGTTCTAATATAGATCTATATTATGGATATGACCAATTGAAGTTTAAAGAGTATGAAACCCTAAAGACAAATTTTAACTTTATGTATTAGCAATTAGAGTTCTTGGTTATGTCGTTTGGTGTTATGAAAGCATCGATCATGTTTATGGGATTTATAAAATCTGAATTTTTTTAGTTCTTGGTCTGTTTCATCATCATATTCATATATGACGCTATGATCTAATCAAAGTCAAAGAAGGAGAATACTAAGAATCTATGGTCTCTCTTGGAGGTCCTTCAACTCCACAATCTCTGCAGATAGTTTTATATGTGAGTTTTGGACATGGGAGTTCCACTTAATTAGACATGTAGTGTCTCATAAGTGAGTATAAATGGATTGATCGATGGATTAGGTAGTTGTTTCTTGGTAAGAACCCATTAATGTGGTATATGATCGATGTTTTATTTGTCTGGAAGGAAATTACCTAGAGTTTTACCTAATTTCTCTCAAATTGAGGCTACATTGACCACTATAACTAGAGTAGACCATGATTTTATGTAGATTGAGAAGTGAATGATTGTTTTCAACTATATTATGGGGAAGTTGGTTAGTGATCCAGTTCTCCAGTGGCTAGAAGAAAGGGTGATTTTGGAGGTTTCTTTCAATGCTCCCCATATAGGCTTGGGTGTGTTTTGATGTGTTAATGGGGAGTGATTTAATTCTAGACCAGGTAGTTATGTCCCAAAGAATATAACAATGCCACCTTGGATCTACTGCTACCATTGTTAATTTCTACGCTAATGTTGTGGCAAGATTACCTCATTGGGGTGCACTTTGTTGTTTTCGCAGATAACATGATCTTGAGGTATGTATTTTCCCAGAGAGACGTGAAATTGTGATAGTAGAGGTGGATTGAGTTTCTCTAGGACTACGATATAAAAAATCATATACATTAGGAATTGGAAATTTCATGTAAGTTGTTTTGAGAAGGAGGTCATAGAAAAGGGTAGTTTGTGAATCTGTAGATGCTGGGAAGGTGATGGATGAGTTGATAACATTACACATAGATGCACAAATGAATGGAATAATAGGATATCTATTTTAGATGATGAGGTAGAAATCTATGAGACAACATGTGGAGGAGTCATGGTGGGGAGACTCAGAGGTGTAGGTGATGTGTTATTAGGTACACCTAGGTGATATTCCAGAGGGGTGGTCGAATGATGGATAGAATCATATGATGTTTCATGATATATTGTTTGTTCTAGTGGTGATGCATTAGGGTATCTCACTGAGATTCATAGGTTACCATGATAATTTCATATAGGGGTTTCTAATAATTTGTATGGATTGAAGACTTAGTTTTCGTCTCCTGAAATGAAGAAGGAAGTGGTAGAGTTTTTGGTGAAGGTCTTAGTGTGCCAATAAAAAATGGATGAGTACTATGTGCTCAATGGTTGGTTAAAACCCTTATATTTCCCTATGTGTATGTTGGATGACATATCAATGTATTTTTTCAAATAATTACCTAGGGATCTAGAAGGCTGTGATGTAATATAGGTTGTGGTAGATCGGCTAATGAAATCTAATCACTTTTAGTATAGTGGATTCCTAGGGGACAATGTATGCTGAGGATTTAGTACTGCTGCAAGGGGTTCTGAGATCCATCACCTAATATAAGGATTCATGTTTTAACTTGAGAGTCTTGGGGGAATTGTAGTATGATTTTATCATTAAGTTATGCCCTAGCACTGCCTTTAACAATTATATAAATGTCAAGACAGAGTGGACCATCTGGATATTTGAGGATAGTTTTGAGTATGCATCATGGGATTTGGTGGGTCTTGGGTGTTAAAATTTCTCTTGGTATAGTTTGATAAAAATAATAGATACCACTCTACCATTGGTATGGATCCATTGAAAACATTATATGGGAGTCCATGTCATTAATCATTGTGTTGTTCAATAGATGGGTGGAATCTATTCTTATTACAGATTGGTGTGAAGTATGATCGAGAAGGTGTTTCTTGTCTGTGAGAGGATGAAGGCAACGCATGACTGTAATAAGTTTTATGTCGATCATAGGACATGGAATTGGGAGTATGATGTTGGGGATCATGAGTTATAGAAGGTTTCCTGTCATCGTGGGAACCCGAGGTTTTATTGAGGGAACCATATTTTTTCCAAGTTCATCCTACCCTTCGAGGATATTGGGGTGATTTTGTGAGGCGGAATACTTGTTTGCATTTCCACCATATTTAGAGAGGATCCATGATGTCTTGTATAACTCCAAACTCCTTCGGTATCTCCATGACGAATACAATGTCATTGAATGGAGAGTGTTAGATATCAGGGACAACAAAATGTTTGTGGAGCAGCCGGTGGTGGTCAAAGATCATTGGGAGAAGGTGATGGATGGACATAATATTCAGATAGTTCATGTGTTGTGGATATATAGTAGCCTGAGAGACAATACATGGGATTGGGAATTGTAGAAGCATTCCCATTAACCTGAGCTGTTTTTTGTTTTTATAGTGTACTTTTCATTGTGATGTAATGATTGATTATTATTTTCTAAGAGATTATTTTTTTCCTTATTCTATAATGTGTTATAATTTCCTAACCATGATGAGGGTAGCACCCATGTATTAATCCAGATGCATTAATAGTTACTCTATTAAACCCATGCAGGCGAGTCAATGCCTCGTAAAGGGAATAGTATCATGACATGGAGGAAGGGATTCCCTTATTCATGTGTCTAGGTAGTTTGGTTTTGGGGCTTGTGTGGGTGCCTCCTGGTCATTTTGGGGTATTGGATATTGGAGGAGGTGTTCTTAGTTGTAGTGGTTTCAAGTTAGCTTTCAAAAGACACCTGGTGTTTTATCCTTGAGACATATCTTACCGGGTGTTTGTTCCGACCCTTCATTCTTCTGTTTTTGGTTTGGAATTCTTAGGTGACAGAATTTCTTGAGAGGTATCTAATTTAATATCCCGGATCTCTTTAGTCCACTCCATTGTGAAAATCCAATGTTTGAGGAGTTATGGGTACTATCAGTGACTTGTTTCATCGGTATACCAAAAAATCCATTTTTTCAATAGTGATATCAGATCAGTAGGTCGGGAATCGGTAGGTCGAGCATCGGTTTCTCGCATCTATAACTCAGCATCAATGGATAAGCGTTAGTGGCTCAACATCGGTGAATTGAAATATATAGTTGTGAAGTTGTTTTCTGGTGTCGGTATCTCAACACCAGTGGCTCAACGTCAGTGTCTCAATGTTAGTAGGTAGAGAATTTATAGGATAAGCATTAGTTGGTTGGGTGTTGGTAGGTCTTGTATCAGTAGGTCAGGCATCGATAGGTTGGGCATCGGTAGGTTGGGTTTCAGTGACTCATTTTGGCGATTTATGCATTGGTGGGTCACCTTAGTGACTTTCAGTTAGTGGGAGGTATCAGTGACTCACTGTCGATGGGTGTTTTTTAGTGACTCACATCGGTGACTCACCCATCAATGAGTAATTTTTATCTTTTCCAGTTTTTCCAATTTCCCCCTATTAAATTTTACTTGATGTAAATTGAGTTTAAACCATTTTTTGAGAATTTATAACGTCATTTCAAAGGATGATAATAATATATTTAATATCATAATTCACCTAGGACATTGAAATAGTCAAACCATGTAATCATGATTGTTATATGACTTTTAAGTACTTTATAACCATCTTTCAGTCGTTGATATTCAATTTTTCTCATGTATGACAATATACTATCATCCCCATTAGTTTAAAATTTCATTTGGGAAACCAAAGCATTTCATCCCCATAGAGTAATGTGTAGTGCTCTGAACATCATATTCAGTATCCCTTGGAGTGTCATGTTTCTTTCTCAAACCCCAATTTTGGTACAAAGAGCTTTATATCGTCTATTATTTTAGGTAGGGATCCAATAGTTTTTATTTAACTGTGTATCATGTGGGGTGGGTAATCTATTGTCTCTTTTTATTTATAGTTTAATCCATGTTTTACGAAGATAATATAACCTATTATAAAAATAATCATACTTGTTACAATAACTAGTTTTGTTACATTAGTAATAAATGAATGATGGGGATGAAGTAGATGACTATCATTTTTTATCTCTTATGTTTGATCCATCTCATAAATTTTACCCATATGAAAATCATGGGTTTTTATGGCCTCCATATGTCCACCTGTATTACTTGAGAAATTATTCTTCTTGTTTACTTATTGTACATTTGAAATTATAAAATTTATTAACCACATACACTCTATTTAAATATATAGTTGTCCCACGATTCAACTTTTCATATGATCACCCCTAAATTATCAAGTGGAATTAATGAATTAGTGTTGAAAAATCTAAATACACATTTCTATTTGGTGTGGATGTGTGCTATGTATGGTTTTGTTCAACCTTGTTTTTTTCATGTGGTTATGTGGCTGGGAGTGTGGATGTGTTAATGGGTAGGTGCATTTGGTGTAATGGAATCTCATTTTGAGATAACTGTTTATTGTGGAATGTATGAACATGGTATGTAGTGGGACTACATCTGGGATATGTTATGGTTTTTGGGAGTGGTGTGTTCATGCATCAGGACTACCAATATTTGTGCTTTGGGGGTATTTATATTCATGGATGTGGTGAGTGTGTAGTGGATATGTATCCAAATTTCCAAGTATTGTTGTGATGTGGTGTGTTGAAGGGATTAGCTATAATTTGGGGGTTTGAATATTGAGAGAAAGGACAAGGTGACATGAATTTGATAAATAATAATGGCAGCGGATGGGTTGTGTTTTATGTGGGGAGTAATTGTGATATAGGGAGTTTTACCATAGCTTTCTTCATCTGTTTGTATTGGTTGTGAGGATATGGGTTTTTTGATTGTTAGTTTCCCATGTAGCGATGGATTAACTAGTAAATTCATACCATTGTCTAGATAATTGGGTGTTCAGAGTCTTTCTTTTATCAGCCTCAGATCTGAACATCATTCGTCATGATACATGCATTTAGGGGTAGGATAAATGGTTGAATATATACGGTGTGTTTGTTACATGAGAACCCATAGGTTCATGTCAGTGTTTGGTACCTATATAAATACTTATTATTCCTTGTGATTTATATACCCCCACCCAAGTTGAGAACTATGTGCAGAACACCACTTATATTATTGGTGAGAGTGCCTTTACCAAACATTCAGGTGGAAGGATGGATGGATGGACACTTTCTCTTCCCAGCTACCTCTTCTTAGCAGTGATATCCCAAGACTATTCGTCAATGTCGTGGTTTTTGAGGCCCATGTATTTATGAGGGAGTTGTGCTTCCCAGGTGCTTTCGGGATGAAATGTGATGTCATTCCTAGTTGTTGTTGGGAGTGGTGTGCCTTGTGGCCGAGGTTTTTAAGGGTTGTATAAGATGTGGTTGCGAGGCCTAAGAGTGTTTGGGCATGATGTGATATGGCATGTGGCCTAGGTTTGTGTGGGAGAGTTGTTACATGGTTCTTTTTGAAGAGGTTGGAGCATGAAGATGTTTGTTGTTAGGGTGTGAGAGAGGAAACTCTATGGGAATGTGGTGTGAGGTACCCTAGCATCGTTGTGCTTACTATATTACATTACATGAATTGAAATATTTGTATATTTTACCATTTTGTGATTTTGAGATTGATTGTATACCTTTTTTTATATTTTTGGATTTGAAGTTTTCTCATAGGGGAATTACTATGTCGCACCCACTTGTGCACGAGAGACATTATTTTTATTTATTGAGTATACATGTATGCTGACCCTGAATATAAAAGACTACTTTAAGGTTTCCAATATGACTACAAGGACAGTTCTAGGAAATACTAATTTTAAAATTGGGATAGTAAACATTCCATTGCTAATTTTTTTCTTTGGTATTTGCATTGGAAATTTTCATTGTATGTCATTTAGTTTACATTAAACATTAACGTGGGTTAGATTTTGGATTCTTTTATATATATGTCTTGATTTTATATTAGGTGGATACATATTATCCCATGATCATGGTTACTATAAAAAAAATTAATGCCTCATAATTTGTCATTTTTTAATATCGTTGGTGTTTGTCACCACCTCAGGGCCTATTGGAGGAGGGACTCAGGGGTCATTGTCTTTCTTTCTCCATTACTGGCTATGGAGGGGCATTATTAAAGGGAGGGGTCATGAAAATTTTTTCCTAAGGGAAATATTATAGGATGATGGTTGATATTTTTATGAGGTAATTGGTTAAATTTTACTTGAGAAAATGATTCTTGAGAGGTTTGAGTAAGTGGAAGGATATGAGGCCATTTATAGTGGAGGAGGAGTAGAATTTTTATAAATTATAGAAAAGGGAATTCCACCAACGTTTTCCCCTTTTCAAGTGGTTCCAATAATTTTTAAAATTAGAGAAAATATAGGAAATGATCTAAATTTTATCATAACTTTAATTTTGGGATATTTTGTAGTTATTTTTTGTTCATCAGTTTAATTCTGTGACCATGTTATGTTTAAATTCAACTTAATTGTGGTTTTTAATTTTCATCATATTCATTAAATATTTTCGTAAAAAACTAAGTATAACATATTAAAAATTATTAAATATTATGTTTCAAAATAATTTATACATTTATAAAAATTACATACACAAAATTGTATGAAATTATTTTAAATTTAATCACATAGACAGGACGACAATGTAGGGTTTTAATGTTAAAAACTTAAGATGTTTTTTTGTGTTTTCATATCAAATTTCAATGTGTAGTTGACTCTAATGAGATAAATTTGATTAATTAATTAATTATTTTTGTAAATAAAATATAATAGAAATTTAAAATTTAATTAATCATTCGAAAAAATTTAGATAAAAATTTAGTTTAGATTTAAAATTCAGTATATTTTATTATTCATTAAAAATGAAACATCGCAGAAAAATAATAATAAATCACCCTAAACTAAATTTTATGTTTCTATTTCAATTATTATGTTTATTATGACATATATTATTAATAAAATTTCAAAAATTTGGATTCAAAATATGTTCACAATTAAAAATGCGGTAAAAATGCTTTTTGAAAATATCATATTTTATGAAAAAAAATCTATTTTTTATTATAATATGTCTATCAAATCTATTGGATGAATATAATAAATATTTTATAGAATATATATTTTATATTTTATATTTATTTTACTTTTTAATTGTAATTATCATAAAATATTAGGATAAAACTACATTAGCAACTAAAAAAATGGGTTTTTTGAGAAAAATTATATTTTTATCAATTTTTTATTATATTCAATGTAATTACCTCTATAACAGGAAATAATTTTATAATTTATTAAATATGTAATATCATGTGTTTTTTAATATTATTAATTTCTTTTAATTTAATATCTAGGTTATATCTTATTAAATAAAAATAATAATATATTTACAAAGTATAATTAATTTTTAAAACTCAGTCAGGTTTCTAATGCAAGCCATCAATGAACCTCATTGTTGAGTGTGGCATACTCTATCCCAGTTTTTCATTTATTTAATTATATAAAATCCAATGAATTTTAGATATAGTAAATTAATTATAAATTCTATGGATATTACACTCCATTACGTGTTTGGTGTTGTTTGTCAAACACGCTATCAAATATAATGTTAATACATTAAATTTTCTTGGGCGTTACATTCTCTCAAACATAATTAAATTTAAACCTCTCAATTTAAACATATTCTTTGTAATATATTAATTTATTTTATTTCTTATTAAAATTTTATTTCATGTGAAGGGTTCGTTAAACATTTTATAGAGATTATAATATTTAAATTATAAGGGTAACATGGAAAAAATATTACCAGGTCCTTAAGTCTTGGAACATTTTCGGAACGTATAGATATATACACAAAAATATAGTTTAAAAATTTATGTGGAGAGATTTAATTCATAAATAAAAAAAGTTAATGAACAATGGAATGTTGTGTCCTCAATCCCATATATCAGTGATGATTTAGAATATGATTAGTTGAAATTAAGTTAGGTCATCAAAAGAACACATTTTAAAGATATTTTCCCTCATTTTGAGAAACTACTTTATTGACTAATATGATAAGTAAATTTATATAAAAGATAAATTTTAATTTCATATGAACAATTAAATATTTTGGTTATTCTTCAGTCAAATTATAATTTATATGTTACTTCAAGAAATGTGTAAACAAAAATTAACTTTGATTCATGTATTATAAAAATATAAATTTAATGGATCTCAAATCTCCTAAAAGAGTGACTAGTATTAATATTTGTCTCATACTATTTTATAAATCTAAAATTCTTTTTAAATTGATATCTAATCCTAAAATTTTACACTGATGGTTCATCATTAATAAATATTTTCCAAATTGTTTCTCTAAAAACATTACATACTAACAAAGAAATTTTGAATTTTAGTAGTCAGAATTATATTCATATCTTCCTTCGTCATAGGTTCAGGACCCCCATCCCTCTCAGACAAGATTTGTTTCCATCCTTCATAAATTTTGTTCTTTTTTAACACCGTATTAATAGAATTTCAAAAATAAATAGATTGTACATCATTGATATGTGGTTAATCAGTAAATATTCTTTTGAAAAAAAATTCAATACAACCACATTTAATAAATATTTAATCATTTATTTCAACTTAGGTCATTCCTTGGTAAAAATATTTACCATTAGAATATGGTATTTCTTAAAAATCCATAATATGAGGATCAATTTTCATATTAAACAACACATGTAACCATTTTTAGGATTTCCTAATCATGAAAAATTATTTTCAATATTAAGACGCATCATGTTTATCTTAGATCAATAATTTTCATTATCCTTAATAATGGTTTGTTAAGAAAATGTGAATTATCATAAACATATCATGTGGGTGTGTCAAACCATGTTAATTTTAAGAACCATTATAATTTATATAGATATGGAATGTGAGAGCCAATGAACATTTTTTTAGTTGTTACATGTATGTACTGATGTTCGATAACCACACCAACTAGTTTCAACCACAAAGGGACAAATTGTTATAGAGAATCACAGAACATCTACCTTAAAAATATTTTAATATGTTTTTCAATAATTTTACTAAAATTAAATATTTGTGCTATGTTCATTGATATATTTTTTCTAAATCTAGTTCCCTTGGTTTCTACTAAAATTTATCTGATACCAACTATTGCGACCTGACCCCAAAATCCAAGAACTAGTGTCTGCTATCAATTACATTGTCTAAGACACATGTATATAATGTCACAATAGACTGAATAGTTTTTCAGTATTGGTAATCTAGATACAATGATCAGTCATGTATTACAAATAAATACAATAATTAGAACCATTTTTTTCCATCGAGCATAATAACAAATATTTCATCCAGTTTATCCTTGCATATATTACTTAGTACACTTCATGGATTCCTGGGTATTAGAAACATAATAAGGGTGAGCTCAAATTCTTGGTAAGGGTATATTATAATAGAATAAATAATGAATCAATGATAATAATAATGATGTCATGGTAATAACTGAATAAGTATAACATGAAATCACAAATAAAGAAGGATGTTCTAAAACAACATGGGAAGGTAATAAAAAGAAACACAATCCATTAAAATAAAAATATAAGTGAAATAAATATAGAAAAGTAAGAATCATCCCATTTAATAAAATAGTAGAGGGTTAAAAGCATTGATAGATATACTGAAATAAAATATCATAGATAAATAATAACTTAATCTAAATGAAGGAAATGACTAATTATTGGATATCATGTCTACGGTGCATGAAAACCTCTACATTCAAGATCTATATTATCAAGAGTTTAAAATTAAGTCTATAAACTCATCAATTCTTCTTGTAAACAAACTAAAAGGGGTTTTCACCAACTTATTTCTTCTCATGAGACTACTAGTTTATTAATGGGATTACATTAATCGGTCCCCAATCCATAGGTAAGTGCTTAATTGATTCCCAACTCATGTATTTAATGTCTTAATAATTACTTATATCTAATAAACAATATGCCTTTTCAAATATCTATATTGAATAAATGATGTAGTTTTATCTTTATTTCCACAAATAATTATATACATGTCAAATTAAACTCCATATGAAAAGTGATATATAGTTAAGGTGGCAATAATATCAATAAAAATTATAAGGATATTTAGGGGAATTTTATAGTCAAATTATAATAGGAAATTGAATATTTCAAGGGGATTAAATAGAATCATGTAAGTAAATATTAATTCTATACATAGAGAAATAATTAAACAACAATCCAGAGTAAGATTAATGATGGTATTAATACAAAATAACCAACATTGAGTATAATTTACGTGTAATATTTTGATGAATAGAAATATTATATGAATTTATTTGAAAAATCATAGTGGAAAATATCTTTTTTATTTTGGAAAATATTTGGAGAATCACTTTCTATGAAAATTACATCTAATAAACAATTATATAAAATTTTTACTTGTTATCATGTAATAGAATGTTTCAATAATGAATATAAGTAATTACATATGTTTTTATGAGATAAAATCAAATTTCCTTTTTCATTGTAAAAGGTTAAAAAAAAGACCTGTTTGGAAAGTGAGATGAATATGTAGATGAAAAAAGTGTAAAATAAAAAAAGGTAAAAATTATTTAAAAAATAGATTTGAAAATGTTAAAAAATCATTTTGTTTAATAAAACATTATTTTCTAGAAAAAAAACATTTTATCCAACTAAAGATAGAAATAAATATGGGTTTTTAAAAATAATTTTCAAAAACATTTTATATACCAAATAGTTGGAAAATTAGAATATTACATGAAAAGGGTCATGAATAACCATATTAGTGGGAAATTAAAGGGATTTTAGAACAATGATCCGATAATTTTCTATAAATTAAATAAAATGTCATTAAATTTTTAATTGAAAAAAATGATATTTATACAATCCAAAGCATCTTATACCACTTTAAAACATTTTAAATCAAAATCCTTATGAAGGATTAAAATTAATTGAAGTCTTTAAATTCCAATAATATAATATTAGTAATTATGTAGAATATCCAAAGGTTCAATAGATACACCACACCAAAGATGTATGTGGTGAACATGGCATTTATCTCATAGATGTAAAAAGTTATATGAGAATCCATTACCTTGAGAATGACTTGTCATGATTTTATTTTTATTAGTAAATAATGAAAATATCATAACTTTTTACTTAAAGGATAACATTTTTCATAATTATAATAAATTTTAGTTCACTTATTACCATGTTTCATACGATTAATAATTTTGTTACGTTTATGTTGAGTGTTTAACTAAATCTTGTTTATCTATCAAAAATGACATTTTAAGAAAAAATATAGTCATAGGGGACATTATATAACCTATATAGAGTAATAATCATGACATATATATTTTAATTTTAAATAAATTATAAATTAAAAAATATATATATATAGTTATGAAAAATGATCCAATGTTACAATCATGGAAGCGGTAGGTCGTACATATGCAAGAGTAACATTCCCAGTTTTGAATGATAGTTATGTATGGAATTTAAGTAAAAATATAATTCTTTTATAAATATCATTATATAATAATTAACATGTCATTTAAGCATATATACTTATATAAATAAATATTGTGATGTTAAATGAATCACACCATGTCAAGGATGTGGTAGTCCACATGTTCATGAATGACTTTATCACTTTTTATTGTGTAATTAATAACTAAAAAATTGTTAAATATTATATTTAAAAAATATTATAATGTAATAGATATAATATATTTGTTTTATATGCGACATAAATATAACTAAACCCATTATTTTCATATTCTATGTCTCAATTGATCGAACACATCGCTTTTCGGAGGCAATATACCACACTTCCACAAAAGATGTAGTCATATTTATACAAAATTGAAATTAAATTGGTATGTGATATAAAATTTTTAAAAATCATAAATTCATAATATTTATCATATATATTATATATAAATAATTTTTCTATAATATTTTACAACCACGAAAGCTGGTAAAGGAAAAATGAGAAAATTATATTCACGAGGCGGTAATTCTCTGTACACAAAAATTTTATGTTTTTTTACATTAGATGGAAGTTTGTGTATGTGTTGGTTGAAAACATAAAATAAATAATATTAGTATATTTAATATAATTTTTTTATTTAATCACGAAATAGGGATATGTGAGTTAGTGATTAATGAAATAAAATGAATGATGTTGAGGAAATATGTTACTTCTTCATTGGGAAATTAATATTCCTTTTGTACCAAAGGGATTCAGTGGAGTTATTTTTATAAAATAATTGTTTTAACCATGACCATTTTATATAGGAAATGACGGTCAGTTTTTTTTTGTTGTCAATCCGCATTGGATGTTCAGAATGTATCAAGAAAATAGATCATACAGTTCAAGTGGACAACATTACAGAAAATAATAAAATAGAGAGATGAGATATTGGATAATAATTGTGCTTGAAAATAATAGAAATTGTGCTAAAATTGTTTTTTATTTTTCACGAAAAAGGTGTTTCGGGATCAGAATGCTTAAAAATTGCAAAGGTAAGAGCTGTGCGAAAAATCTAGAGTGTGGGTAGAAAATAGTTCCAATGTGAAAAACATTTCGCGTAGAATGAGATGTTTTGTGTTACATGATGGGTTTCATGCATAGGGGTCTATGATGCATATAAATAATAGGTGACCCCCTAATTATGTATGGATAAAGAGTTAGAGATGATTCGAGTTATGATGCACATAAAACATGCACAAAAACAGGGTAGCGCAGAAAATTTACAGCTGCACGGAAAAGATAGAGTGGCATACAAAAATTACTATTGCTTAGAAAATATTTATGTTTCCTAAAAAAAGATACAGTTTCATGAAATTGGTGTAGTTTCATGAAATAATTTCCACACAAAAAAGAAAATATTGCATGAAAAAGTCAGATCTTGGACGCAAAGGGTGGGTGTTGTGCGCAATTGCCAATATAGCCTGAATAAATTTTCTAAATATCTGGTTCAGGAGTTTAGTGCATTCACGTGAATCAATTCATGGAATTGATGAAATCAGTTTTTCATGAGGAATATAGACAAATAAATCCATGAAAATATTTTGAAGCGACCGTCATGTTCACAAACTAAGTTTGACATCTCTCAAGGTAGTGATTTAGGGGGAGTCGATTGAAGTGGTCTGAGGGATGGAGTATGTTATCCTGAAACCATTGTGAAGGAAATGTTCCTGTAACAGATTGATTGTGACCAAATATTGTAATCCTCAAACTAGTAGAAGATTAATCGATTTATGTATTACTGACACAAAATCGACGTATGCTCCTTGGACATAGCACGTTGCAGTGAACAAATTAAAAGTGTCACATCATCTCCCTGATTTCATTTGATTGATAGATTTAACAAGTTCCTACCAACATGGGAACTAGATCCACAGTATTAAGAAGACAATTATAACAACCAGATTCACCCCTCACATATCAGGGTTTTCTAGGGTCCTTCAATAAAGGCTTATATGAATACAAGAGATATATTTTTGAGATATTTTTTCAAATACTAATCGATCCAAATTTTTCATGATTGGGGTGGGGATGTTGTAGGTGAGGAGGACTTTTTATAATAGAGTGGAACTCTTGAAAATTTTGTAAAATGTATTTCCACCAACATTTTTCCCATTCCCATTGGTTACAATAATGATCCCAAATAGATACAAGGTATTATAGGGTCCAAATATGACCATAAAATGCATTTTGAACATGTTTCTAGGTCATTTGGTACATTAATATTTAGATTTGGTACTATATAATGATCAATAACACATTCATTACAGAAGTTAATTTTAATCACATTCACCAATATTGTTTGAAGAAAATAATTTTACCAGATTACGTATTATATATTCTTATTATACCATGTAATTAATCCATTTTTACAAATTTTAATCACAATATTTTCATAATTTAATTTAATCATTACCCCGTAGAAAGAATGAATATGCGAGTTATTAGTGTAAAAATGTCCAATTGTTTTCATGGATTTCATATCAAATATCAATGTGAATTTTATTCTAATGAGGTAAATAAGACTAATTAATAAAAATATTATATAATTAATAATTAAAATCAATTTAAAATATTATTTTTTTATAATTTAATTAGACCAAAATCGTTATTGAATTAAAATTCTGTATTTTTCATTATAGAGAAATTAAACATCCTAGAAAAATACAGAAACTTCACCCAAACATAATATTTATGTTTATAATTTAAATATTAATTTTATTTTTACATTTAAAATTTATAAATGTTACAATAATTTGTTTTTAAGTAGGTTCACCAATAACAGTGGGTAAAAGTTCCATATTTAAAATATAATATTTTATATATAAAATAGGATTCGTTCTTTTCTTATTTCATTCAAATGTATTGGATGAATATAAAAACATTAACCTGAATATAATATATATATGTGTGTGTTAAATTAATATCACTCAATATTTTTAATTAAGTTAACTTATTAGGATAAAATAACATTGTTAACATAAATATGGTTTTTTTATAACAACATTCCATTAATATTCAATTAGTTTTTACATTCACTTCTAATTAATTTGTATCCAATGAGTACATTTTATATTTTCTTAAACCTTAGAATTTTATAAGTTAGTTTATATGATTAATAAATTATAATTTAATGTCTCGGTGATATCAAATTATATTACATATTAATATTATAATAAAATTTTATTTCTCGGGAAAACACTTCATAGCATGCAATGAAAGACATCAAAGAAACTCATTTTTTATACGATGTAAACTAACTCATTTTTAGGTTCATGTAAATATAGAAAATATATTTACATTATTTACATTATTAAATATATTATAAATTCTATTGATATTATATTCTCATAAGAGCTTGGTGTTTCATGTCATACATGTTATCAAATATAATGTTTCAAATTTATATTTTCATGGTGTTACAAGAGGTTTTGAAGATATTTTAACTATAGAAACATTGGAAGCTTATCCATGATCTATATAATTCTGAAATTTTTTAACAATGACTATGTTATCTCATGCCATGATATCAACCCATATTTAGTGATTTTGGTTAACTCGTATGAAAAATATATAATTTTAATAAATCTAATTGTAACCCCTATGAAGGACCATTATGATTTCAAGGAATATATATATTTAATGATGAATGATTTTATAGAATGAAATAATAAATGAAGAGATTTTTTATAGAGATATCGTTGACCATTTTTCTAACATACATTTAGTAAGTTGGTTACATTGAAAGGTTGAAATGTACTATAGATTTAAAAAATAATAAATTTAATGTCGAATACATTTTTGAACTCTTAATTCATGATTATAATTATTCTTACTTGTTTTTTTATGTTTAATCCATATCATAATAATATTATACCCCACATGATAAGTGAATTATATGTCATTAGGAACATGTTTCATGAGGAATAAATGACTTCGAGTATAAAAAATGCCGATGAAAATTACATATTTTATATTATTTTTAGAGTCCATGTGCTAAATTAAAATCGCAATAAGATTGATATTTTGTATCTCACTTATTTATCTTTCATGATATTGTAAATTAACTAAGGACTAACTATATAGAAGGGACTAAAGGTATAGTGATAATAATACATATTACATATTTTTATACTAGACCGTAATGAACTAACTTTATCTTATTTTTTGGAACAAAAATAGTAAATTGAAAAAATATATAAAGAATTAATTCAATCTCCATGTGGTTACGTTACATAGGAATGTATTTCCACTAATAAATCAAAATTTTCTATATGATAATCAAATTATAAAACTTTTTAGAAACATAATCTAAAATTGATTGACCCTATGAAATTTTGATAAAAAAATATTCCTTAGAAAAATAGTTTATTTACATTACTCGTAATCCAATATATTTTCAATTTTTCTTTTATATTATTTAATAAAACATTAAATAAATATATATTTGTATTGGATTCACCTTCCACCCAAGTGGATCAATAAGGAAACCTATAATTTAAATAATAAATTTGTGATATTTGTGATTAGCTTCCATAATTTTAATTTTTAATAATTAACTAACTTCCATCATAGATATGATGATTTTTTTGGATACATAATGTTTTTTTAGGTATTTTCGATAATTTATGTATTAAATAATTTGAAAGCATTAGTAATTATTGATTCATTATTATAATTTTCCCCATTTATTTTTTATAGTTTTTTCATTCTTTCACATGAATGAATGTTTTTATTTAGATCATTTCAGGTTCATTTTAAATTAGTTATACCCGACACGCTCAATCATGGAGTATGGATTTTAATTTTCCTATTGATAGTATTTATGAGATTGAGCAATAAATTTTTAGCAACTATAGAGAAGTGGTGATGAACCTAACACCCAATGTGTCATAATAAAAGTTAGGAAACATCATTAATTCGATCAAATGAGAAATATTTTATATGTTATTTACATACTATTGAATCCCATTAACCAAGTGATCTAACTGTATAATAATATAACTCTCAATTTAGGTTAAAAAATTATAATTAATATGAAAAAACAAAAAATGATTCCAAAACATGGTAATGGTTGAATAATTTCTCTATGATTTATAATAATAGCCACATATATAATTATGTATAAATATATGACCCCTCAATGATTCTTAAGTGAATAATGATATGAGTAGGTTTTAATACATTACCTTTCCATTAATATGAAAACATAAAAACTAGTTGAAAATAATAAATCATGGTTGAATCACAATATTGGATAATCATTCCAATATATTTTTAGATTAATATTTTCCGTTATTGAACACAAAAAATCATATATATTATTTTTAACAAGTACCTAATTACATTATTTGAAAAATTTATTTGATTGGGAGAAATTCAAATTGATTCTATACAGATTCACATTACATTGATTTTCCTTATGGGTACAATGTGTTATTTTGTTACATTGTGTTGTAAAAAAAATTACAAATTAGTTTTCTATTTAGGAGCTATTAGAGGACTCGTATATGAGACATCCACTGCGAAATAAGTAATACAAGATTTTCTAGTTGAAAAAATGTATTAACTGAAAGGAAATATAGGAACATACAATAAATTAGTTCACCGTGTAGAGGATCATACCATGATGATTTCCCAAATGGGGAAAATTATAATGTAGATAGATGAGTTATTGACCATCGACTTTCAAAGAGCATGATATGAAGAAAAAAAATTATCATATGTGAAATGTGTAGAAGAAAATATCATTTCCAATATTTACAATAAGGTATTTAGTAAAAACCCCAAATGGGTGTTGAATTTTGTTACTTATGCCTTTAAACAAAAAAAAATTTACAAAATATATTTTTTAAAAAGTAAGGAATGAGGAGAAAACTATTTATATTGGATAAATAGATTGAAAATAATATTAACCATGTTTCTCTAAGATATCCCTATGGAAGAAACATAAATATAACTATATAATATATTTCAATTTATAAGGAAAAAATTCTTTGATTAACCCAAAAAATAACAAATGAGACATGTGTAAAAAGTGAAACCTTATTTTGACCATTATGTGATGAAATTCATTAATAATAAAACCAAACATCTCTCTCAAGTGGATTCAACCAAAAAAATAATGAAAATTTGTACATGAATATGAGGTTATATCCTCAAATATATAGACACGGTAGATATGTCTCTAGAGATAGTAATTTAATATCCATATAGAAAATTTTACATCGATATAGGTACAAGTTTTAGTGATAAATGGATGCTAAATATTCTTCCAAATGGTAAATACATAATATGGTATATATTTCCAGGGGTATATTTGAATGTCGTTGTAATTCAAAACCAATTTTTATTGTGGCCACAAGAATTGGGTCTTTTGGGTACGAGCCCCTCCCATAACCCCAATTTCAATTAGGATAATTATCACATGGACATGAATTCCTCCCAATAAACTAGATTCCATGGAAATAATTAGCCATATTCCATATAACCCAGCCAATATCCATTGTTTATAAATTCATATTTTATTTTTATTTTATAATTATAATTTACATTTTTTATGTGTAAATATTTAAATAAAAATTGTATATCGTTAATCTAGATATGCCCCTTAATGTAGTGGAATATTACATTTATCATTCTGTGTGAGTATGTTATTTAATCCATACCATAAATTAATCTTCTATACCATTATATATATAATGATTTGTATACATATATTATAAAAAATAGATTACCTATATTCAAATTTGGTGCTCAGTATATTTATCATGTCTTAGGTTTTAAATATCCCAATAGACCCTCACATACACACATATATAAATAATATATATCTATATATATCTATATGTATATATTGAAAATTCCATCCACTATATAAAATC
Organism: Viscum album; assembly: GCA_963277665.1. NCBI lineage: Eukaryota > Viridiplantae > Streptophyta > Magnoliopsida > Santalales > Viscaceae > Viscum > Viscum album. The sequence goes on from OY728146.1 coordinate 689,013,580, forward strand.
ATTATTGTACAAAGAGTGGTCGGTTCGAGTTGTAATAAGGATAATGAGCTTTTTTGAAACTTATTTATATCCATGGTCAACTGACTGTTTTAATACAATCATTAGGTATGACACTATAGAAATGGCCTATTGTCCAATGGTTATACCCCATCTGGCATCCATGTTATATGAAATTATTTCTATATCCAAATTTTATTAGCTATGAGGTTTTTAGTAATATCAATGGCTTGTGTCTATAACCTACATTTTTAAATATAAATTTCATTGAAATTAGTCATTCATCTATAGTAAAAAAAACAAGTATCATTTTTGATGAATTCCAAAAAAACAATTTGGTATGCCACTAATATTTTACTAGGAAACATGGAGGTTACAAGAGTGGAGGTGAAGTTTACAACATTATGAAATTCAAGATATGTGAAAGAGAGATACATACCCAAAGTAAAATAATCGGAATAAGAGATGCAAGAATATGAGATGAAGGTAGATGCTGGAAAAGAATGTTTAATAGAAAAATAGGCATGGGAAATTTTTTTTGACAAAATATGCTTAAATTCCCCAGAAAATCCTTTTGTTAAATATTACTAACATGTTTTTAAATTTTCATAAAGGATAGACCACAGGGTTTAGAAGTATGGCTGAATAAATTCATACACATTTCTAAATATATCTATATAAATACCGCATTAAAAAATAATATTTTACAAATTGAATCATATTACAGGTTAATCAAGGTACTACTATAAAAAATAAAATACAATATAGGATTATAGAATTATCTCTCCTATTTACTATTATTCCATTATCTTTTAATAGAAACATCCCTTAAAGCTTTATGATCATGTTATATTTCCATCAAATACACCAATGTTTCATGTTAATTCAGATAATACCTATGTGATTTGGGGATTTTGAAAACATTATGCTTCTAAATATGTTAAAACTATTTTTATAATAATTTAAAATATAACATGAGAATCTCACTAATTATGGAAAATATCTATGTTTTGCACAATTGGAATTTTATTATATTTCGTTTTGTAGATAGGAAATTTTTTATCACATTGTGACTTTTTAATTTTAGAGATATTAGAAGATGGAAAAGTCTCAATAATTAATATATATGATTTTCAATCAACGATAGAATCACATAATTTCATTATCCATGGATGATTAATATTATGTTTTGTGTATGTTAATATTGAATTGGATCAAATAAAGGATGTGAAACATAGAGAGAAGCTTAGTGTTTTTCATGTAATAAAATTTACTGAGTAATAATATGGAATTTTGAATATTTAATTTCTAAATTATTAACTTATTATGTAAACTATGTCTTGATTTTAAAATAATTCCACTCTTCGATAGCATATAAAATATGCAACACCTAGTGTAATTATACAATATACCATTATTATTCCAATATTATCATTATAACTTATCAAATAAATTAGTGTGAATGAATAATATTGAATAATATTTATTATTTATAAATATATATTAAAAAATAAATATAATATTTTTTATTTTTAATAAATATTAATTTAATTTTTAGTGATGCCATTTTAATTTTCAATGATACTCGGTCTTATAACTTGTTTTATTTGTTTTTGTGAGAAAATTTAAAAATTTACTTTTGAGTAGAATAAAAAATGTAATTAATAAATTTTTATTCATTTTATAAATAAACATTTCAAAAGTCTCTTATTGTTAAATTTCGATACTTTTCCAAAATAATTTTTTTTCCATAAAGAGTGGAAAATAAATACCACTATTGAAATTTAAATGTTCATTTAATTTATTTAGAAAGTAAAATTATATTTCAGTTTAGATTTATAATTTCATTAGTTTATTTTTGATTTAAAATATTCCAATTATTTGATTTAATATTAAATATTCACTTGAAGATGTTATAAAAATAATTTTATTTGAAAAGGCAATGTTTTAAAAAACTATTATTCACCGAGTTTTATTAGATAAATTTTAGTTATGTAACTTATATGATTCAAATGTATAAAAATTAATTCATTATTTTTTAATTTGGGTTCAATTTTTTTTCTAAATATGATCCTTTTTCTTTTTCTCAATATGAAGTTAAACCATAATAATTTTTTAACATAATAATGTGTAAATCAAGTAATTTAGGGTAAAAATAATTTGACAAGCACATGATAAATGGCCTAAAACATTCATAAATTTTATTTTATTTTACATTTTCCCATAGTCATTAATAATTTGGTTATATGTAATTTTTTTTAATTTGGTTCTATTTATAATATTTTTAATATTATATGCAATGAAAAATAAAAAATTTCACTCTTCTATTTAATAACTATAAAATGTTTCTTATGGGAAATACCAGATGATATATTCAACTATATATGTTATTTTTAAATATAGTGGAATTATATTCATCATAGTAATTTATATTTAATTTTTATTGAATAAATACATACATTAAATGATTACATAACACATGCTCTGTAATTATTGGATAAATGAAAAAATATAATAAATAATTTTAAAATTAGTATACTTGAAATATTTTTATATTATTCATTTGATAACTGAATTTTATAGTTTAATATAAATGTTTATAGATATAAAGAAGAAATTTTTTTAATATTTACTTTTATCTTGTTTATGATCTTAAATTCAAATTAATAAATAGTTAAAATTACATTATTTATATTTTATTATAAATAATATTTTTTTAATTAATATAAAAAATATTAAAATCTAAAATATGGTTTTAAGATAATGTGGTATCTGAGGTGGTCTGTTCTACCTCTGAGACTGAGAGTCCATTGTTTTTGTTTAGAGGAAACAATGTTAAATTTTGTGAGACTGTCTTTCAGATTTGGTGAGTCTAGTGATGGTGTGACGACAGACGTATCCACACAAGGACTTTGAATTCTACTGTTTGACTAAATGTATAAAAAAACTGGTTTCAAAAGTGTCTCCTTATGTTATTTTTTATAAGAGTCATCTTTCCATTTAAAATTTATTTACCATGTCTCTTCTTGATCTATTTTAAGATGCCTCCATGAGGAATACCATCTAGGATTCTGATACGTGGTTAAGAGGACAACTCGCATAGTGATGATGAATCTTTTCTGGGACATGTTTTCAAGATGGAACAACTTGGTGGTGAACCAGTGCAACCCCAGCTATTTGGTTAGAATATACTACAAGAGGTACCAGAAGAGGACGTGCGTAGACTCAGTTCCTTTCTCGAGTTTCAAGGATAGAAACATCCCAGTTCTATGGGAGAGACGGATCCTCATGTAGACGAGGATTGGATGAAGATGGTGACATGGTTTTTCCACTTAGTTAGGACACATCTAGACCAAAGGTTGATCTTAGCTACGAGCCTTCTTCGAGGATTAGCATAGAGATGGTGGATTCTGATGATTGAGAATCATGATGATGTGACCCTCACCTGGACAGACATTGAGTGGATTTTCTGTGAGGAATTATTCTCCAATAGTTTTTCTCAGTGCGCATTCAAGAGCTTCTTCCCCTTTATCAGTGTAGCATGATGGTAGCTGAGTACTCAAAGAGTTTCACTTAGATTTCCATATACTCTACAGATTGGTTCAATACCCATTTTCAGGGCTCAACCATTCACGCATGGGATATGATAGAAGATTAATGTTTATTTGTTGTCTCTCGGCATCCCCATGTAGGCTGGAATGCTGGAGTGAGCTGTACTAGTAGAGATATTTCACGAAGAGCAGGCACCGACAGTGGGTACCACCACCAGGTGATAGGTAGTCGAGCCATCCGTGGAAGGAATCTGATAGATGGAACAGTGGTCCATGTGGGCCAGATCATATATTGGATGATACCTGGACATAGGATCGGTGGTGTGAGGCATCTAGTACCACATGAGACAATAGAGAAGTAGGGTGTGCTACTCGGGCGGCGGGCAGGGACACATGGCTCAAGACTGCACGACCCTTCATATAGATGATTAGCATATGGTCAAGGGACCAACGAGCCTGAGGTAAAATATCATGTTAAGACAGCCACATGTTGGTTTATGTGGAAGGAGAGTTTGTCATGGGTGGAGATTCAAGGTACTACTCCCACCACATTCAGGTGGTCCACCCCAACCTTAGAGACGAGGAGGGTAGGGGCGAAATCAGGTTCAGGAAAAATAGGCTTATTACCAGAGATCTCCAGATTTTCTTTGAGTTATGTTTTTTGTATTATCCACCCTATATTCACTTATTGTAGACATAGGTGTCATTCACTATTTCCTTTCCACGACTCTCATTGGGTTCTCAGAGATTCCGGTGGATCCATTATCTTGATCCTTACCTGTAGACACTGATATGGGAGGGGATTCGATGATTAAACAATAGTTCTAGTAGTGTGATAAAACTATAGGAGGTTAGAGATTTAACTAGGTTCTCCTAGTAACAGCGTCTAGGCCTTACAACATCATATTGGGAATGAACTGTTTATCTACAATCCAAGATTTGATCAAATGTTTTATGTGCAATGTGCAGTGTTTCCATGAGGATGGGACTTTGTTTTCCTTTTAACAGTGAGAATGAAACCCTTAATTAACATGATTTACTTTCTCATAGGAGGGATCATCCAATCACTCACCAGTTTCCAATCGTAACTATCGGTATAGTAGATGAGGGGAGTCCAAGTTTTCCATGTAGTGGTGGATGAGTCTGAGGCTGTTTATTCCAAGGATGTTCTAGGACTACCTCCTCACATATAAGTAAATTTGTGCATCTACATGTACTGAAGTATGGCCCTAATATCCACACTAACATATTTTATGGTTCCCATGGATCTTCACATGATGAGGGTACAAATATGGGACTTTTAGGTGAAGGGGTTCATAAGGCCCAACATTTCCCCATGGGTTTCCCCGATGTTGTTTTCCAAGAAATATGACAGTATCATGAAGCTATGTGTAGACTTATGGTGCCTGAACTAGGTGTCCATGAAGAATAAGTACCAACTTCCAAGCATTGATGACCAATTCAATCAACTAAAAGGAGTGAGATTGTTCTCTAAGATAGACCTCAGATCAGGCTATCACCAGCTTCGGGTATGGGATGATGATGTACATATGACTACCTTCTAGTGCCATTATGCACACTATGAGTTATTGGTGATTCCTTTTGTCAGGATCATTGCCTTAAACGTATCCATGGGACTCATGAATAGAAATTTTGATCCATTCCACTACCGGCTTTTCATGGTCTTCAATGAAGACATCTTTGTGTACTCGGTGTCGAAGGATGATCACACTACAACCCTGCGGATAGTCTTGGATACACTCCAAGATCTCCAGCATTATGATAATCTTTAGAATTTCCATTTCTTGATTCTTGAGGTCCGCATTATAGGACACATCATCTTAGAGGCTGGAGTGGCAGTGGATCCGGTGATGATAGAGGAAGTGCTCACTTGGGAGCCACCATGGAGCGTGACTGAGGTTCTGATATTCTAGGGGTTTTCATATTAATATAGGAGGTTGGTGCATGAATATTCCAGAGTGGAAGAACCCTTATAAACATTTTCACATAAGGGGAAAACATTCTTGTGGATGGTGAAATTCCAGTAGTGTCTCTAGGAGCTGAGGTAGAGACTAACTAGTGCCTCCATCTTCAGACTACCAGTAGGGGAAATTGAGTACATAATTCTCTGCAACGCATCAAGAGATGGTCAAGGTTCTATCTTGATGCTACAGGGAGTAGTGATAACCTACGACTCCTGGCATTTGATGTTTCATTTGGAGAACTATGTGACCCATGACATGGTGTTAGCAGTAGTGTTCATTATATTGAAGATGTGGAGGCACTACATGATGGGTGAATATATTAAAGTTTACTCTGACCATAAGAATCTCAGGTATATATTCTCCCCGAATGACCTGAACCTAAGGCAGCGGTGACGGTTAGGGTTTCTCCATGGATATGACATTGATATTGTCTATACTCATGGGTAGGGGAACGTGGTAGAAGACATTATTAGAAGTATGATAGGTTTGCAGTTGCAAAGTGTGGTGATAAAGCATCTAGTTACGATGCATATATCCTTTCTGGATGATGAGGGGGAATCTTACCTTCAGTAGATGACTATTACACCCCCACTCTTATAGTGATTTAGGGTGGCGGAGCTAGTCGATGTTGACTGCAAGGCCCGATGTGCTCATCAATCATCAGGACATGCAACTGATGGATTTTCAATATGTGGGGAGAACATAATACATATTAGAGGGTTCACCATAGTACCAGTTTCATTGCAAGAGGATGTGTTTATGGAGTTCCATACATCCACCTTGGAGGTATATCCTTGAGTGGTGAAGATGTACTAGGAATGAAGAATGAAGTAGCCAGGTTCCTCTCACGATGCCTAACTTGTCCGAAAGAAATGGCAGAGAATCATGTTCTAGTAGGATTGGCTAAGCCACTTGAATTAACAAAGTTGAAATGGGATACTTTATCAATGGAAATTGTTATGGGGTTACCATGTACATTCAAAGTCAATGATTCTATTAGGGTGATTGTTGACTGACTCACCAAGTCGGCTCACATTATACCCATCTAGGAGCAGGGACCGGTTGAAGGATTGGGATGCATCTACAACACTGAGATAGTGTGACTCTATTGGGTTCCTTCAATAATCATCTTAGACCGCGATGGAAGATTTACATCCCAGTTGTAGAAGGGATTACAGGAGGCGTTCGGGACTTAGCTATGCTTGAGCACATCTTTTCATCCCTAGAGAGATGGACTGAAAGAGTGGACCATGCAGACCTTAGAGGACATACTTCATGCTTGCGTCATGTATTTTGGTTGTAGTTTGGAGTACCACATGCCACTGGCGGAGTTTTCATACATTAACAAATATCACTCCACCATTAGAATGGTACAGTTCGAGGCCTTATACGAGCGGCCATGAAGATCACCTCTTTGCAGGATGGACCCAGGGGAGTCGGCACTCATGGGTCCAGATTTGGTATAGGATATAAATGAGAATGTTCAAGTAATATAGGATAAGACGAGTACTTAATAGAGAATAGATAAGTCTTATGCCTACATGATATGGATACCATAGGTGTTCAAGGAGGGAGACCATGTTTTCCTCCAGGTATTGTCCCGACGGGGATTGTAGTGATTTTCTGGGGTGTCACGTTATCTCGGAGATTCATCAGACCTTTCTAGATTTTCAATAGAGTTGGCGAGCTTGCGTACCTATGAGATATTCCCCCAGAGATGCATCAGGTGCATGATGTTTTCCATGTGTTGAATGTGAGGAGATACATGCATGATCCATCGCACATCATCAAATGGGGTGGTCTGGAATTTTACAATGGGGAGACATTTGTAGAGTTTCATTTAAATATAGAGGATCGATAAGAGCAGGTCCTACATGGGAATTTTATTCATCTGGTGAGCGTTCAGCCGCAACACAAGAATCTCTAGGAGGGCACATGGAAGTATTTGGCTAAGATACGAGCTTAATTGTAAGGCCCAAGCCATAAACTTTACATAATCTTGAATTATGTTAATAAATCACATTGGGGGTCATTTTTGGATTACTGTTTTAGAGAAATTAGTCATTACATATACAAAACAACTTGAATATTACAAGAAGACACTTCAACTCACTATGTAAATATTCATATAACAAAATACCATAAAAAAGAAACATGTTGTGTTCTATTTTTTAGAAAAAATGACTTTTCCATGATCCCATCATCATCCCTATTCATCATTAAGTCAAGTGAAAAAGCTTTTCAAAAATTGGGATTAACATAAAAATATTAGTAAGGGATACATGAAGAAGGAAACCTATTAGGTTTTTAGAACAACTAATAAACGATGAATACATAATAACAAATAAATACATTTCAACTTTAAGAAGTTTCAAAAACACTTAACTAAATATAAGAACATTAGACACCCTTTTTGTAACTTATAAATTAACATAAATTGAATAGATAACAATGTATAGTATATAAAGGTAACTTGGGACATAAACATACATAAATTGAATAACCATACGGTTGACTTCCACACATATCACTAAATGGAATAACCATACAACCGACTTCCATACCCAATGAATTGGAGGTTATAATGTAAACAACCGTCCTTAGTTTATCAGGGAACCACCCATCATTTGGTTTACCACGTAAACACCCGTCAAATTTCTAAGTACAATTATATAATAATCACATGTAAAATATTGAAAATATCAACAATTAACTAATAAAATTTCTGATGAAATCACATGAAATAATTTCAATAAATTTAAATTATCAATCCATTTCAAAAACCATTTTCAATTCCAAAACACCCAAATATGGAATAAGGTGTTTCTTTTAACTTTAAAAACATTATGGCTTATAGAGGAAGCCAGATACAGATTACGGTGGTGGAGAGGTCATTGTCACCGCATACGTTAAAAACAATCATTTTTTTGTTTACTAAATGGGTTCATAGAAAAAATTTCCCTTTAAATGAATCTAAATGTCAATGGGGTTTATTACACTCTATTTAAAATATGTAGCTGTATATTATCAAAATATTCCTCAATGAAAAGAGATTAATATGAATACCCTTAAAAAGATCATTTTTTAGTCAAATAGATAATTAATTCATATTCAATATAAATAAAAATAAAGAAAGTAACAATAAAAGATAATATAACACAATTAATTTCTCATATAATTATTAAATGGCATAATATAATGTAGAATATGAACCCAAATAATTGAAATTGGGTTAAGAAGTTCAGTTAGCTAGTGTTTGACATGACATATTTTTTAATTTCCTTAATAATAAACCTAAGTTAATAAATACTTTCTTCAGAACCACATTCATGTTTATTATTCCTTTTATATCATTTGTTACCATTCTATAACAATTAGTTAATTATTTGAGTTCATATCCCACATTTTGTTGATGTTCAGAACATGAGTCAAAAATGAACTTATTACAATTATAAATTATCCTTGTGGTCAAAATTCCATTATCTCATGAATGATATTTTAGATACCATATATATCATATATTTCCATTATATATATATATAATGGTCCATATCATTTGAATATAATAAATTAAATACACCATTCATGTAGAGGGTAATTTGTACGTACGCATGAACGCTACTTTCATTTTTTTCATATTTAATGGAATGAAAACTAAAATATACATTGTTGTATTATAAATAAATTATAATATATATGTTATATTATTTACATAATTTCATTAATTATATCATGTATACGTTTCATGTATAGCATGAACGAGTCATGTCACATTGAGGGGGTGGTCTTCCGCACTTCCTCAAATGAAATTATCGTATTTATACCACATGATGAGCATATAGTTATATTATAAATGATAATTAAAGAATAATAGAGATAAAATAAATATCATATATATCCTATATAATTATAGTTATATCATAATGGCCACCATGATAGGTGGTAGGGGAAAATCGAACAAACATTGTTTCGTGAGGCAATAGTTCACCTTATACAGAAACAGTATGATCGTAACAATTATATAGTGGTGTGTGTAAGTTTATTTTGAATAATTCTCATAAAAACATCCTATTATAAATAATATATTATAATTGTAATAAAATAATGCAATAAAAATAGTTTAGGGGGTTGGAAAAGGAAAATAAAAGAAAAGAACATGAGAGAAGACGTTAAATCTAAATCAGGTAAATTATTTTGATTTGATCAAAAGTGCTCTATGGAATTTCCATATACATAAGATAATGATTAAGATAGGATAGTAGGGATGTTGGGAGATTATATGGTCATATTTTGGATCATCCAAGGGGGATTTAGAGGTCAGCGTATGGGTAAGAGGTGGTGGATTTTATTAGAGGGATGTGGGGCACTTAGGATATATCTTGAATTATTATTTTATTATAAATTAAATATAAATTAAAAATGAGTAAAAATTCAGTTAGTTAGAATATAAGATGATAAAATGTTGAAATAAAATCATCTTACAATATTTAGTCAGGTTTTTGGTATTTTTAATTCATATAGTTTTTATTTATCACCTTTTTAATCTTACCGTGTTATATAGTATTTCACATTTTGAGAATGAAAATAGTTACCAAAACATTAAAAATATCCAAATAAAGAGGAAATAATAAAATTTAAGACGTATTATGAAAACTTTTCTGGATATTAGATTTTTTAGAATTTTAAAATATTTAATAAAATATTTTATATTTTAAAATATAAATTATGTCAATTTTGACACTATTCATAACATGACTTTTTTAAAAATAAATAACAAATTTATTGATTCTAAAAACATTAATTAATATAAATATATCATGTATATATAATCCATATAATTCTTGGATGACATAAAAATAAAAAATTACATTTATTTTAACATTTATAATATCATTTATTTGAATCCTTTATAAATGATGCAATCACAGCATCATCATTGTGTCATAATTAAATTAATTTATTTCTAATCTAAAAATTTTAAATGACGTAGAAAAACTTTTTATATTAACATTCAATATTTATAGTCTAAGACAACACTTATATAAACCAATATATGTTTTTTACGAAAAGATACATATTTTGTTCATATTTTCAGTAACATTGAATTAAAAGTAATTAAATGTCATTTACTCACACAAGTGGCTCCATGGGGTCCAAAAATTGACCAAAAGATGCCCATTGTTGGGAATATCTTATATAATATAGTTCGTACATGTGTTAGGTCAATCTACTGTTATTATAATATTATTTCTTTTCCATTTTTTACAGGATTTACCCTTTAACCATGGTAAATAAAATATTACTGATGTTATTATTCAAAATGTCTAAAACTAAAACATACATATTAACAAAATATAGACCCCCTAATTCCAAATATGGAATATAGTTTTCTAAATTTCAATCATATATGCTGCAGAAATTAATTTAAAACTAATATCCATTGTAAAAACCAAAAAAAGTGTTTTTAAGAAGTAAAAACTATCAAACAATGAACATGAATTTATGATCATTTTCAAAGTGAAATTACTTAAAATGTCCATAATTTGATTAAATGACAACAATATAATCAAATTAAACTTTATAATAAATTAAAAATATAATATTTCAATATAAATAAATCAGTTGAAAATATTATTTTGACATAAAATGCAGTATTTGTCACTATTAATTAAAAATGAACTGTATCATAAAAATAACAAAAATCTACACCAATTAAATTTTGATGACATAATTCTAAAGAAAAAATTTATTTTTTCAAATGTAACATTTAAATATTACCAAAACAAGACTTAAAAAGGGTTCTACATCGATAGGCGATAAATCGGCATTTTAATGAATATTAGAGTATTTAATGCTTAAAATAGATTCATTCATATTTTAAGACTCCATAATTTATTGGATTAAAGTAGGGAAAACTAACAAACATTTGTAATAATAATGTAGTTAGTTATTTTCATTCCCATCATTACAAAGGCTATGTGTTAACTACCATTTAAAATAATAATAATATTATATTATTTTTCGGTGTTTGTCAATGTTGTGAGAAACATAAGATTTCAAAGAAACCCATGGTTTCATGATGAGTACGCAATAAAAAAAATTCCCCTTTAAAAAAAAGTTAATATATTATTTATAAGTATTAATTTATATCAAACAGCTTAATTCTATAAATACCTAGGTCGTTACATTTTTCACCCCTTTTGGAAATTACATCCCGACATTATTAAAATTGGGCATAGAAATTTCATTGAAGATCCCACATCGGAAAAAGAGTCAATAAAACTTTCACTTTAATAGAAAGAATTAGAAGTATAAAGGTCGCCTGAGATAACATATACTAGGATTATATAACAAATGGATATGGAAGAGAAAACAAACCCTCATGTTCTGATGGAGAGTGATAGGAAACTTGATTAGATGAATATTAACCACCAAAAAACCCCAAATTTGTGATAGGTTAAACAGTCTTTGATTCCCTAGTAGAAAAAGAATACTAAAAACATATGTTTAAGTTCCTTTTCATAACATTGGAGAATTAATTTATGAGATTTACTAAGAACATAAGGAAACATACTTACTTGTCATGTACATTTTCATCATTTACAAAATTTATACCACAAACTCATCTTTTCTCCAAAAGATGAGTATTCAAGATGAATTGTTCAAATAGAAACTGCTAGAATCAACATCTAGATAATCAAGTAATCCAAAAAAGATGAACTATAAATTTTCTTATCTTTAGTCATTAACCAAAACAGAAAATGGTCAGTACGAGATCAGATAATTCCAAAAGAAAAATCTTTTATAAAAAAGAAATACTAATCTTAATCTACAAAATTGAACAAAAAATACCCAAAGATCAACAAAAACCATTCAATACAAAATTGTCCTCAAAATTATTCAATATAATCCAAACTAATATTGAAACCCAAAACTGAGAAGAATTTAATCACATAGTATTCTACAGAAAATCATAACAGTTATCTCCAGAAAACATCGACTACTCATAATGTCTCGTATATAATATTAATTGGCATAATAACATATTCATTATGATGCGTTTATCATTCCAATAGGTAATTCAAATCCATAAATATTCACAATAAAAAAATATATTCTTCAAATTTAAAATTCCACCATTACTCTTTAATTGAAATCCAAAATTATTCTACTTTTATTTGGTATATAGTGTTCCCAAAGAGAAAATGTATTCCCATATTTCCATTTTCACATAATCACTAAATAAATTTCCTATAATAAAAATTTCTAATTGATATCCTATGTTCCCAAAATCATCTTATTCATGATCTTTAATATTACTTAACTAAATATAATAAGTCATTTTAACCAGGGACATCAATTAATCCAGTGGTAGCCGATAATTCCCAATCGCACGTTGGTTGTGGGTTCAATTCTCATAGTTTTTTACGACATGAAGGGTTGTCACGTAGTCTATGTGTTTTCCTTTTTCAAAAACTATATAATTTTATATCATTCCAGAAAATGAGTTAGATTCCTAAAAAATAACTGTACCATATTTTAACCACAAATGTTATCTCTTATCTCCCATTTTCATCCCAAAACGTAATAACCTATCATTGCCTCAAATTCAAGGATCATATAACCCAATTTTACCATTATAACTATATACACAAAAGAGAAGATGTGACTTTCTTGAATAAAATTTTCAAATATCAAACTTCAGGGTTACGGATACTAGAAAAAGTCGTCCAAAGTAATTCTATTATCAAAATATCCTTAATAATTTTTGGCATTTCAACATCATGAAATATGAAATAACTATTGATTCCCTTATATGTATAATTTTTACTCATTAAATGTTTTTCATGATCCATTAACCATTATTTTCTAACTTATTTCATAAATCTTATTTACTAAAAAATAAATCGTGAATCATGTACTAATATTAAATAATGTCAAAAACTTAACTAAGAAAAAAATCCCTACCTTTCATTGGAAGATGTCAGTTTCCTCATCCATAATTGTAATGAAATTAGGTATTTGTTAAAATATATTTGTATGCTACTATGGATCCCATTACTGATCCTTCTTCGTAGGACTTCTATTTTTATAATGGCCATGAACACCACATTAAAATCATTTAATTGATCCCTCGGAAAGACCTTATTTACCTTTACAGGAGTCAAGTGGACACTTCATTTTTCAATGGAAGGAATTTTCTTTAATACCATCATTACCACATATATAGAATCTTCCCAACCCTTTGAATCATTTTCCATGGAGTTTCTTTCAAAAATATTGACGGGTATGTTTTTGAATATACAACCCATTTTTATTATTACAAGAGCATCCGTAAAGATTATTTCTTGAATATACGATGACATATAAATATAACCAAGGTTCATGAGATCAATATTGGATCCATATAGTTGTTTGATAGTACCCACAAGATATCTCATTTCAGCTTTCATTTCAATCAGTTGCTTATTTATAAAATCATCATAGTTTTTTCTCATCCATTTTTTACTTTGGTGCCTTTTAGATCTATCCATTTACTAAACCAAAAAAAGGTTAGTGTGAGTATATTAGTAAAATCGTTTTATACTATCTTACGAGGAGAGTAAACAGTAAGATATACTTATTCATGGTAGCTTAAACTCATTTAATTTTATTTAAAATAACTATGACTCTTTCTAACATGCTAATCATTATGGTTATGTTACTTATTTTTAAAGAACACCCTTACCTATAATGTTATCTAAACTGACCTATGATACCACCTATAAGGCCCCAACCTTATATTTTACATAATCTTGAATTATGTTAATAATTAGCATTGGGGATATTTTTAGGTTTAGACCTTTATAGAATTAGTTCATAACAAATACATAACAACATGAATATTACAAGAAGACACTTCTACTCACTATGCATTTATTTCATAAAACATAAACTCTTAAAAAAGAAACATTTTGACTTCCATGATTTGGACAGAATTATTCTTCCATGATCCCATCATTGACACTATTCATCTTTAAGTCATGTGAAATATATTTCAAAACATGTTATGAGCATAAAAATCTCAGTAAGGGACACATAATGAAGGAAAACTGTTAGTTTTTCAAAAATACAACTAAACCATGAGTACTTAATCATAATGTAATACCATTAAACAATAAGAAGTAGAAAAAATAGTTCACTGGATATAATCTCATTGCTTACCCTTTTTGTAACTGTAATATTACCATAAATCCCAAAGAAAACAATGTATAACATATAATGGTTATTTGAGATATACATATACTTAAATGGAATAAAAATACGGTCGACTTACACACATATCACTAAATTTAATATCTATATGGATGAATTCTGTACCCAGCATATCGGTGGATATAATTTAATCATTATTCCTAGGTTTATCACAGAACCACCCTTTATTTGGTTTATCATGTAACCTCCTATAAAATGTCCATGTACCATTACATAATTAAAACACATAAAATATTTCAAATATCATCATTTAACTAATTACATTTCACTTCCAATCACAAGATATCATTTCAAGATAAGAAAATAATCAATAAATTTAAATAAACATTTTCAATACCAAAAGACCAAAAAATGGAATTAGGGGTTTCTATTCCATTTAAAAAAAATTAAGGATTTAGATTGGAATCAAACTAATGATTACGTCATTGAAGATGTCATTGTCTCCACCTATGTTAAAAATAATATATTTTTCATTCTGTAAAATGCTTCATAGAAAAATATTCCCTTTTATTGAAATTAGTTGTCAAATGGATTTATTATAAACTATTTAAAATAATGAGGTGTATATTATCAAAATATGCCTCAATGAATGGAGATTGAGATGAAGTCCCTTACAAATGTCATTATATTAATCAAATAGATCAATTATGTGTATTCACAATAAATAAAAATAAATAAATTATAAATACAAGATAAAATATCAAAATTCATTCCTCACATTATTAAATGAAAACATAATAAATTTTTCAATATTAATCCAAATAATAGAAATTAGATTAAGAAGTTCCCATACCTCGGGTCCGACTGGACTCATACATTCTTTAATTTCATGAATATTAAAGTTAATTTAATTTCTAAATTCTTCATAACCTTTTTCATCTTCATTATTACATTTATATCACTTATTACCTTTCTATAACAATTAATTAATTATTTGAGTTTATATCACACATTTGGTCGATGTTTGGAACTTGAGTCAAAAATTAAATTCTTATAAATTATAAATTGTCTATCCATTAAAAATTAAATTGTCTATATAATGATATTTTACATATCATATATATCATATATATCTTGTATATTTTTATTTATTATAGTCCACATAATTTTGATATAATAAATGAAATTTATCGTTCATGGTGACGCTAAACCCTATGTATGCATGAATGCTACAATCATTTTTTTACATATTTTAAGAATGAAAACAATATGATACATATTTATATTATAATTCCATTATATTATATATGTTACATATGTTACATAAGTTCATAGTTAAATCCTTTATATGTTTCATGTATATCATGGATGAGTCATATCTCTTTGAGGGGGAGGTAGTCCGCATTTCCTCAAATTAAATTATCATATTTATACAAAATGAAATGCATAAAGGTACATTTTAAATTATAATTACATTTGAATAGGGATAACATATATATCATATATATCATATATAATTACAGTTCCTTAATAATGGCCACCATGGGAGGTGGTAGGGGAAAATCGAACAATCATTATTTCGTGAGGTAGTACTTTGTCATAGATGGGAACAAGATGTTTATATCCATTAGATGGAGGTGTGTGTAAGTATAGTATGAATAATTATCATATAAAAATATTAGTACATTTAAGATACTGGTCTTGTTATAACATAATGGAATAAGGTGATTTTAGGGGGATGGAGATGTAAAATAAATGAAATTAACTTGATAGATGATGTTTCTTCTAAATGAGGAAGCTTTATTTGATTTGATCCAAAGGGCTCTCTTGATTTTCATTATTCCTATGGGAAGTCATATAAGCAGAAGATAGGGATTTTGGGATATTATTTCAGAAGATTTAGGACAAGCCAAGGGTGCTTAAAAGAAGTGTGTAAGGGTTAGAGGTGGTGACCATTATAAGGGGGAGGGGGAACATAAGGAATTACATGAATTATTATTTTATTATAAATTATATTTCAATTATAAATGATTAAAAATTATTTTAGGTCTAAGATAATATAAAAATAATTTGAGATAAATTCATGAAATTATTATTAGACAAAATTTGGATATTTTGTAATCCTTCTCTTTTTAATTTATCCCCTTTTTACCCTTACTGTATTATCAATAATTTAACACTTTGAGAATCAAAATAGTTACCAAAACATGAAAAATATCCAATTAAAGAGAAAATAAAAAAATTATGAATTATGATGAGTATTTGGATAAATATTTGATTTTTTTGCAATTTTATAATATTTAATAAAATATTTTATTTTCCAAATATTAATTATGTCAATTTTGACACTATCCATATCCACACTATTTTTAAAATCAATAAAAAAATTATTGATTTGATAAAACTTCATTAATACAAATATAACAACTTACAATAATATTGAATTTTTTTTATGAAATATATATAACGAAATTACATTTATTTTAACCTTTATAATATAATTTATTTCAATCCTTAATTAATGAAGAAATTACTACATCATCGTTGTTTCATAATTAAATTTATTTATATAATGTCCAAAAATTATAAATAAAATATAATTATGTAGAAAATATTTTCTTATTTCCAATCAATATTTACAGTCGAATATAAAACTTATATTACCCCATATAATAGTTTTTTTACTAAAAGATACATGTTTTTTGTTATATTTTCTATAACTTCAAATTAAAAGTAATTAAATGTCATTTTCACAAACAAGTGGATCCATGGGGTCCTAAAGTCAACCTAAGGATAACCATTATATGAAATATCTTACCAATATGGTTAGTATATGTGTTAGGGTTGTTTAATAATATTATTGTATTATTATTTTAACCGTTATTTTCCAGATTTACCCTTTAACCATGGTAAATAAAATATTTTCTGAAGTTATTATTCTTAATGTCTAAAAATATAAGTTACCTATTTAAAAAATATGGATCTCCTAATTCCAAATATGGAATCCATTATTTCATTATTCAAAACATATAAATTTTAAAAAATAATTTAAAATTAATTCTTGTTGTCAAAACCAAAAAGCATGTTTTTAATACATTATAACTACAAATAGATTGACATGCGTTTTTGTCCAATTTCGATGAGAAATTACGTCAAATTTCCATAATTAGAATAAATGATAAAAATATAACCCAATTACAGTTTAAAAAAATTATCAAGATAATCAAACCAAATAAATAAATCAGATGAAATGTCTTTTTTGACTTAAAATGCAGTATTTTTCACAATTAATTGAAAAATGAACATTATCAGAAAAATAACAAATTTTTTCCAAAGTAAATATTTATGTCCATATTATAAAGAAGTAGTTTATATTTTAAAATGGAATATATAAATGTGAAAAAAAAACTAGATTTAAAATGGGTTCTCTATCAATATGTGGTAAATCTACCTTTTAAAGAATATTAGAGTATTTCATGTTTATAATCAGATTCATTATTCTATTAAGCAATTAAATACTATTGGATAATTGTAAAAACATTTAAAAATATGTGTAAAAATAATTTAGTCAGTTATGGTCATTACCAACATTATAATGTATATGAGTTAACTACCATTTAATCTAATATTTTTGTTATATTATTTTTCAGTAAAACTAAATGTTGTGAGCAACATAAGATTTCATGGAAACAAGTTATTGTGTGTTGAGTATGATATCGAAAAAAGTGTCCCCTTTAATATAAAATTAATATCATATTCATAAGTATTAATTGATATGAAATGTACTATTCTATAAATACCTGGGTCGTTACATTATTACCCCCATTTGTTTGATTACCCTTTTTTGGCTTTCATCGATGTAAATACATATGGTGGGGAGAATGTAATGTCCCGGAATTTCCATGTGATTATTAAAAAAATATAAGGATTTTTTGAGACTACACACTCAAATAAAATTGATTCAGAGGCCCATTGACCCCAGAATGGAATGTTGAATTTGTTTAAGGTATGTTCAAAAAATGTCTGAGTAGGGTTTTCTATCATTTGAATCGATGCTCTGATGAAAATTCCAAGGGAAAAATTTTACCCAAAATGCCAGTATTCTTCTAGAAATAACATCACTTTGGCTGGAAAGGGATGAACAGAGATGTTAATTTTCATCCCTTTCAGAAAAAATAAAATGACATTAATAAAATTATTTTATTTATATCTCACCATTTAGTGGGGGACTACGACGCTATGGTGCGGAGATGAGGCGATGATGTGGTGATTTGATCAGACTCATTAATGGATTGTAAGATTGCAGTTTAACAAT
The DNA here is from genome assembly GCA_963277665.1 of Viscum album. Lineage (NCBI taxonomy): Eukaryota > Viridiplantae > Streptophyta > Magnoliopsida > Santalales > Viscaceae > Viscum > Viscum album. The sequence goes on from OY728146.1 coordinate 689,032,623, forward strand.
TCTTTAGTGATGCATAACATCTACCTTGTTACGTAAAAGAAACAACATAACGACACAACCTCCCAACATAACAGAAACAATGCGATGTTTTTTTCTTTTATTAGTTAACTCGGTGGTGGAATGAGGAATAAATTGCCAGGACTCATCAACGAGCCCCTAAATTATTTCCTCCCTAATGAATACTGAATAATTTCCAAAATATGTCATCGAAATTGACGTACCTCGAATAACGACAAGCCCCATCGACCTCTTGTACCCTTAAGGACGAAGTGCTACAACAATGAATGTCAACGAGTAGGGGATTCGAAATATTTATTTTCTCTTGATTCTTTTTCAAAATGATGGATGTAGATTAAACCATGACAAAGTTAATAGATGGAACATGAATTCTTTTGGGAGGGTGTCGTTCTTGAGTCTTTCACTATTATGGATTGAATTAATCATTTTTTGATAGAAAATCCATCTCCGATACTCCCCATGTATTTAAATAATAACCTTGGTGGTGAGGGCCGAACCGAATGAGGACTGAGCCCAACTGTTTGTGTGTATTTCATGATAGAATTATTAAGTAGATGGAAAGGAGGAATCGAGGCCACCGTAGGAAAGGTGACATACCCTATAAGATATATGCGTGGAATAATGGGGAACAGACCACCATTGTGTGTTCGGTGGTCCTCTGATGACCCTGACGGCGCGGTAGTGGCCACACTAGAACCCGAGTGCAGAACACTGTAGTTGTATGCCATGGTGACTTGGATAGCTGCATCAATGACCATCACATATGGAGGAGGTCGTGGTCTCTCTCCACGGCACTGTAGGAGGGGGATTCCAACCTCCGAGCTGGTGGTTGGAGGTGAGGTGACACGGCGCTGCGACGTGTCGCACGTGAAGAAGCTACGGTCAACAGACCACACCTTAGGTACATCCCTATATATGATCTGCGGGGAAGGTGGGGTTGGACGCATCTCCCAGTAACATCCCAACCAAACCTGATAGGACCAGACAACATTTCTCTTATAGAGCACGAGTCGTGCCAGACCCCACCCCATCGAGCCGAACCGACACCCGTGGTCCAGACCCCTGAATAGTGGGTTGATCCCTACATTAGTAGGATAGACCCATGATGGAAGGCTAGACCCACACCCTTTGGGCTGGGTCAGATGATACTGGGTCACCAGGTGGCCCTGAGGGTTGGATCCTCGACCAAACTAGGTCGGGTCCAGCGAGGCCCATTAGGCATGGACCACTGTCCGGGCTGGACCAGACCTACCCGAACAGGAACCAGGATAGTTCGGGAAAATCAAATAAAACACGGGTATGTGGGACCCCTAGGATGGATGGTCAGTTCAGTCTGGCCAGTGATACCCAGCCCAGATGCAACCAAACTCTAGATACTAAAACCCTAATAACATTCAAACTGGGTGCCCTATTGATGAGATATTTGCAGCGTTGTAACCCTTTTCACGAGACGGTCCATTGAGTTAATTTTTTTTAATTAGTGTTGGTTGAGGTACAAATTTAAGATGAGAATCTGTTTTGTGGATCCTTAGTGGCCCAATAGATGAGAAAGATCCGTGTAGATATTTAGTGGCTAGGCAGACGAGGAGTAGCAGTGTGGATCCTAAGTGGCCTGGAAGATGAGCAGCAATTGTGTGGATCCTTAGTGTCCTCAAAGATGAGAAACATTCATGTGTATCCTTTGTGGCTCGAAAAATGAGAAGTGATTCATCAGGGATGAGTCTATCAATTGTACAAAATCATAATCTTTATAACTAATGATCCTTTCCTACTACAGAATATACCTATTGTGAGATGTTCGTACTTTGTGGCTATTCTTTGTGGTATTTCTCCTTAGTGGACTGAGGTCCCCTACTAAGTACTGTGTTACTCACCCCTGCAAAGGTTTTTCTCGCACGTGTTTTTTATTATGTGGATAACAGATGTTTCGACGGAGGACATGGTGGCCTAGGAGCAGGAAGGGCCTAGTAGGATCAGGCGGACAAGACATACTACATCGTCTTCATATAACTACACTACTCTTAACATCAAGTGGGGTTTTCCAGGTATGGATACCAGAGTCCCTTTATACGTTGTTTTTTCAATTCCTTTTGTTGGGTTTGTATTCTGTCCCACTTGTTTTATGTTGTACTTGTACACATAACTTGTTTCAGTATACTTGTTTTCTGATTTCATATATTGGTATGTGGTAGGGTGTGTCTGTATGTATAGGTACTCTAAAAAAATCCTCTCACATGCAGGTTGACACCTTCATCGCTAATCACTAACCCATATCCTTTGAGAAGTGGGTTGTGGTATGTCACAGCCCGGGACTAAGGGGATGGGTCGTGACAGTTTATCATGATCCTAAAATTACCTCTTGAAGGTAAGGAATATACCATGTTATATGATGCATCTCTTGTTATACATGGAGTAATTATATTTCCGGAAGATCGTGTGGTTTCTTTTGGATTTAGAATACAAAAAAGAACATGAGAGGAATTGTCTTACTCACTGTCTTTAGTTAGATGTGGTGGTACATACCTTGGGAATAAGGAGACATTATCTCTATGGTATGAGGACTGTGGTGTGTATAGAAAAAAATATCCTCAGGTATATATATTCATTGTGGGACCTTACATATTGGAAATGGATTGGTGTTGAGTATCTATGAATAGTTGCCATCGAGATGAATTATTCACTTGTAATGGGAAACATATTTGTTGATGCATTTAGTTTGGGGACATAGAAAAAGAAAGTGCATGTGTCACACATTGCATTTTGGATGATGGAGCTCTATGAAAAAATGTATATTTATGTTCAGCAATCATATGGATGATTATATGTGACATCTATATATATCATACACATTCCACTTAAACACATCAATATTGAACATGTACATGATCTGTAAGAATTAGTTCTTATGGAAAACTGTTATGATAGGTAGCGACCACTGGGATGGTCTCTTGGTAGTGTAAATTATCTTATATTTTGCATCTAAGTATGAGATCCTATGGGATTTTAATAATAAATAGTGAAAGTGTTTCATGCTTTTAGTTGGGTGATATATCCTAGTTTGACAATGATTATTCAGGATTCACATAATTAGTGTGGGTGGTGAGTAATAAAAAAGGCGGTAGATGGTTTTTTAGGATATGGTTCACCAATAAACATGTTGAAATGGGGAATGGGAGGGCTATTTGGATTTTGATTCTACTTACCATCCATGAATGTAAACTAGAAATATTCAATATAGATTCTGTGATAGGTTTATCCATGATATTACATAAGAATGTTGTAGGATGATTTATTGAAGAACAACTGGTGAAGGTATCCCAATTCACTGCTATTAGGGATACCTTCACTGTTGATGACCTATTCAGTTTTTATGTGTTTGAGATATTATGACTAAATGGTGTTCAAATGAGTAAAATTTCTAATAGAGAGCCTCATTTGACTTATAGGAACTACAAGGGTCTTAAGTAGGAAATAGGACAATAGGTTCATTTGAGTACGACCTATCATCCCCAAACTGACGTCAAATCTGAGAAGACTATTTTCATTATACAGGATATGTTGTGATCCTCTATTTTTGATTTTTTTTGTTCATGAGATCATCATATGTGGCCCTTGATGATTGGTGAGTCCATTTATGTTGGGACTAGTCTCATGCATGAGAGATATAACTAATATTTATCAATCATGAGGTGGTTGGTGACCACACATAATTAGAAGAAATCATTTTATGACCATTGGAGATAACCTCTAGAAATTTATGTTCATTGGATTTTCATATATATGAATTATAATTTATTCACATACATTACTAATATCTTTATATTGTGGATATTTCAAGTGATTTTGGAGTGAATTATTCCATTACAATCATCCCAAACAACCAATCAATCTTTTGATAGTGGTTTCAATTTGATTTTCCCCTGTCCATATATTGATCTTAATTCCCATGGTGCAATAAGTTTTATTCTTTGGAAAATAATTTTATCTTTATATCATGTTTATGATTATTATTGAGATATTATATACCATCTTTCACTACTTGAAAGACACCCTATACCCATGGTTTTCCCAAAACTGTGGGTATAGGTTTACCATGCGAGCCTATACCCATGGTTTTGGAATACCATGGGTATAGGCCACCCTATACCAACTGTTTAAAGAGAACTGTGGGTATAGGTTATCTTTCAAGACATATACCTAGAGTTTTTCCTAAACCATGGGTATAAGGTCATTTTTCAAGGCATATTCTAATAGTTTTTGTATAACCATCAGTATAGTATTGTTTATTGTGGACCTATACCCGCTGGTATTAAAAACTGTGGGTATAGTTTTCCCGTAATATTAAGGGAATGAAAAAATTTCATGAGAGAAAAAAATTGTGGGAATATCTATTCCGACAATTTTCTACCTATAGCCATGGTTTATATAAATATATACAAGTAAATATATTTCTATATACCAATAATTGAAATAGGGTAGTGGTTAGGCACCAGAAGAGTAAAAGTGCAGCCTAGGGGTTGAATCCCATGGCCACATATATTATTGATGGTGTACCCATGATTTTAAAATCCATGGGAAGAGGTTAAGTAAATAGTGTATTAGACATACACCCACAGTTTCCAATACCTTGGGTATAGCTTGAGTGTATATCAATTCCTTGATTTCCAATGGTTCTTTGAAACTATGGGTATATCATATACCCATAGATTCAAACTTAATGTATAATGTAGTTTTCTTGCTATGGTTCTTGATGGAATTTTCTGTTAGAAGCATTGCCTTGATCTACAGATAAAGGTATGAGTTCATGAACAAAACCCTACTGTATGTTTCTATTGTTCGTGTAATAACAGTATCTACTAATTGTATTGAAATCATTACACATTAATTAATTGGATAATTAGTTATGGTAAATCATATGATAGATTACTCATTTGATAACACTGGATTATATAGTGTAGCTACTTGGATTGTGGTAACCAATAGGGTGATCCTACCATTGAATAGTATAAAAGTGGATAATATATTAAAGTATTTATTAGCATAAAATTATACAATGATGATTTATTATGATAGATTCACTATGTTTGATATATTAAATAACTATTCAAAAGAATGCTAATAATATGATAAAATTGGGTGAGTGAACTAGATTGGAGACAGATTAATATATAAGTTAATGAATATATGGTTAATTTAAAGATAAAGGGATAATTTCTATAATTAACCATTTGAAATATGATTTTATGTTGTGGTCCTATTTTTAATTCAATTTCCGTTTTACCTCATACAGATATGATTATATAATGTTCTTGGCCCAGATTATAATATGATTATATAGAGATCTATGATCAGTTATTCTAGAATATTATATCGAGGTCACATCCAAGTTATGATGAAATTCATATATATGGGTCTTGTGCAAGGTGCTATAATTATTATATAGTAGTCTTGGCCTATATTATTAAATGCATAATCAATGGTCTTTTCTTGATTATGGTAATGTACTATGGACTTGTGGCTATGGTAGGCATGGTTGTGTTACCTAAGTAAACATATTCTATTATGGTCTCAAAGTTGGTTTATTGTTTTATTATATTAATTATATAATTAATAAACCAATATATCCCATTATTTCATTCAACTATTATCAGATGTAAATTTTAAAATGGAGGGGTTGACCTAATGAGTTATATTGAAATCCTATTCTATCTACCATTTTTTAGCCAAGAAAATTACATGGATTATAGTACGTAAAATGGAAAGGGACCTTTTTGTTGTTTGTTTCTTGTTGGATGGATTGGTGATTGGATTTGGAGATGGCATGTGGTTTAGGATTGAGGTAGATTTAGTTTATTTGTGTCCTTTTACTTATTAATTTGTATTACATTAGTTTTACAATAGATACATCCCAGACTAATAGTAAATGATTATTATTATTTGGTTTTATCAGTTATTTTAATGTCTTCCAGTATTAAAATGTATTCATTCCAATTTTTTTCAATACTATTATATTAATTTTTTTTTTATGTTTTCTGTATTGTAACATCATACAAGGGGGTATATTCTCCCCACATAAACAGTTACACTACCACTTCTGGTCGATGGAAATTGGAACACAAAGTGTGCACTTAAATTCCAATAACAATCCTTATTTGGACTTGTGATAAGGTTCTAGAGCAGGGACATTGCATGACCTCATTGACCATATTCATAATATCCAAGACATTTTGTAATTCAGCACTGAATATTTTCTAATCGTTTAATGTTAACATTACAGTTTATGTAATTTTTATTACAATGTAATAATTGATATATAAAAAATAATAAACATGCTAAATATCCCAATAATGAATGAAATTAATATGAGATTATTACTCAGGTTCAATAAGAATATACATGACAAGTCATGTTCGATATGAGGGACACTTTGAAAAAATTATTTTAATTGCTTTCAAGATTATTTTCAAAATAATTATATTCATTGTCCCTTTAAATTTATATTTTTAAATTAAGAAAATTATAGTTTATACATCAGGGGTTTATAATTATCAATTTTACCTATATTTTACATCTTTTCAATATTTTAAAAATATATAATTCATCTATGATTTTCCAAAGGGGAATTGTTTTTAAAAATTATTTTAAAATTTTCTCTTAAAACTATATTTTCCCCCAATATCCATTTTTTTAAATTAATTTATTAAAGTATTTATATGGTAATAATCTATTTATAAAGGTAATTTTATTTTTAATTTAAATATAAAATAAATATATTCCAAAGGAGTCTTTCTTTTCTAAATATTTTAAATTTATTTTAAAAATTATAAAAAGAATGATCAACTTTAATGTATACAAGGACAATAACTTTTACTCATACAGTAATAATTATTTTAATTACTGATATATTAATAATATTTCTAGATTTATTAAATTAAATCTATCAGTAAGTATGTTTTGGATATTATCAACAAAAATTAAAATGAAATGGATAAATTGATATCTGAAAATGTATTTGAATGTTTGTAAATAATTGATTAATGTTTTAAGATTTTATATATTATGCTTTTGTTAATGGTCATTATCTCTTAGGTTTAGTGGATCCATTATAAATTTATTCGGGTTTATCCAGTTATATCTTCCTAATGTGTTTGGTAGAGGGATATATTTAACCGATTATGATTTTCCTAAGAGATTTTGGGAATATACTACAATGGGCATTCCAAATGTACCCATGATGGTTATTTTATTTATAACTAGAATGGTGGTTCAATATGTAAATGTGAAGGTTTTCCAATTTTAAATAGTGATATGAAAATAATTCCCTATGTAACTAATATGATTTCAATGGTATATTATTATAATTTTATGTTTTTCATTGTACGATAATGCTATTCTGTTTAATGGAAATTATAGGATGATTGTTAAAATTGAAAATTATAATTTACATAATAAATATATGGTGGTTTTGTCATGATTTAAACGAAATATATGAGGATTTGGTTTTTCTTTAACATTTTTCATGAAATGTGTTATTAATTAATTTTGGCAGATAATTTGAATTCATGGATAAGATTTTTCTTATAAGCATAAATATTACTTTGAAAGGAAAATGTTACTAAATTTTCTTAGACAAATGGTTTACTTCATAATTAATTTTTAGCCTATTATGAAGTTTGTGATAAAACCATTTTCGAAATTATTTTCATAATATTCTATAGATGATTATGGACAACAATGTCTTCGATATAAAAATTTTGAAGATAGTTCAGGAAAGTAAAACATGTTTATTTTTAGATTTTTTTATTAATGGTAAATTTTATACTCAATAAAAATTTCCAATTTAAAATATATATTTTTTATGAGTTATGAACTAACCCTTTAAAACTATAAGCCTATAAGGTTAATAAAAATCAATAAAAGTGAATTCTAGGTTATTTTCACTATAAAATAGAACATTTAAGGCTGTGTTTTCACAATGGGAAATAGGGAAGGGTCTAGAAATAAATATTGGATTGGATGTTAGGTGAAATTATTTAGAAGTTTTGTATATAAATATTGAAATGTATTCAAGGAAAAATGAAAGTTATTTATGATAAATAAAAATAGTTTTAGATTTCTTGGTTAAGGATATGTTAGTATTTATTGTCCTTATAAGATGACATATTTTAATTTCATAAATATAGTCAAACTAACAATTTTTTTACTAAATGGATAGATCAATATAGAACCAAAGTAACAATGGATGTGAATTATAATTAGGCGATCATTTGATGATGTAGGAAAATGAAATGGGAGATGTAGTGGAAAATATAATGTTTATTATTCACTAAATATCATGAATTATGATTAAAAACTTGATCCTATGTGAGGTTTTTGACACATAAAATATGTGATAAATGAAGATATATGAATATTCATGTGAGAAATATCATAATTTTAAAAATATTTGTTGACATATTTATCAGGATATTAGAAAAAAGAACCATATAAAGGTCACAAATGAACTATATGATATTTATTATATGGAAATAGGGGAATAAAGAAATAATATACCAATGAAACAGGAAGTGTTCAGTTCATTACATGAATGAGAATAAATATTTATATGGTATCAATTGAATATTTTAAATTTTGGGAATATTTTAATTAAGAAAATATATCCACTAATAAAAAATATCAATCTCATGATTAGTAAGAAAAAATTTCTAGGAAAGTCTAACAACATTATAGTTCAGGATGATAGAACTTAATATTAAATATTAGTGTTATATAATATATCCTAGATTGTGATTTTATCTTCATAATTCATAGTTCATGATTCACATGTTGTTTTGATGAAGTAATTATAATATATTAATATAGAAAATCATGAATAATCTATTATAAAATGAATTGAATGATTAATTTTACTACAAATACGGTATGAAGAGGTATAATTTTGAAAATATTTAATGATCATCATAATTTCAATGACTAATTCTTTTATTTTTTATGTTTAATGTTTTAGGAATAAATTCTGAAGACATTTATGGAGTTTCAATATATTTAGAATTTATTTTTAACCCATATTATTAACATGTTAAAATGTTTTTTTGTGGAAGAATACCTCTATTTTGTTTTGAAAATATGTTTAAAAGATTTATAATAAACATTATTTTTATAATCCATGATGATTAATAACCTTTTTAGAATATTAGTAATATTTTTGGTTTATTTTTTTCAATTACAAAAATTATATTTAAAAAAGTATAACCAAAAGTGTGGAGAAACCCTGTCACATGTAGAATGGTCACAGGGATTGAACCCAAAACAAAAGGACGAAAAGGGTCTAGAACCTACCATTGGATTTTGAGATGTCCTGATTAGTATGAAAAATATTAGTACTTAAATTTTTTCATATATAATGATTAAGTATATTTCAGGAAGACATAGTTTTTCAATATAGAAAAAATAGCATTAAAATGTGATTTGATGATTATATGTTTAATGTTATTTCCAAATTAGTTCTTCCTTCTTTTATCCTTAAATAATGGTATTTAATTAAAGTTATAATGAATATTTTGGAATCATATTTGATTTTAATGTCTCTTTATGGTGATTTAGTCTATTTTTGTTAATGATTACCTGATAATAGAGATTATATGTTTAGGGGATATAAATTTTGGAATGTGAAATTAAGAGTGGTTGTTGATATTTGGAGAAATATAAAAAATTTATTATAAAAGAATAAATAATTATTTTTTGTTCTTCAAAAATAGTGTAGAATATTTTGAAGAATTTTAAGGGTAATTATTAATGAATTATCTGAGTTGTGTTTTGGGTATTATTACAAAATTTTATAGACCAAACTAGTGTTTTCATCATTTATGGGTTTTTTGTGAATTATATTATCTTAAATAATCCATTTTGGTATTGGTTGAAATATAATGTTATGAGGAATATATTTATTTTATATTATGTGTTATATGAGTTTTTAAAAGTATAATTTTGTATATTAAAGATGTAAATTTCAACCTGAATAATCAACAATTGGAGATAAATATGGATAAAGGATGGGATTTTAATATTCTTGTGTGTATATTTATATAATTTATTAAAATAAATGATAAATACATTCGTAAAAATCAGTAATAGTATCATGAACCAAAAATTTTATCACATTACATTTTATTATATAAATGGATGGTCTTTTTTCACACCTCATTGGTTGGTAGTGTTTTTGTCATTAACTTTCTAAATATCATTCAGTTTCTTGTGATCAAGGTTATCTATCACTCAACATCTACATTTGGACATTAATATTTCTTCCATTTCCTATGTCTGACTACCCACTAATGTTTTCTTATTTTAAATCCAGTTATGTGCTATCTTAGATGACCTTCGTTATTCCATTTCACTATTTTCAATATAATTTTTTATTAACCCTTTTATACAATGTAGGATACAAATATAGATATTTTAAAATTCCATCTTTTTATTACTAAGATAATGATAAAAAATGTTGGGAAGAAATTTTTTAAATGGGGAATAATTTTATATCATTATATTTTAAAATAAATAAAATTTTTGATATTGTAAAAATTATTTAACATTTTGAATAATAAAATAGAAATATATTATTATATAAATATGACTGTTATATTCTAAAATTTCTATTAGTGAATATGAAATGGATTTCCTATTTTTGATATATATATATGTGTGTGTGTGTGTGTGTGAGTTCTAATAAATTCCAATATATTGATTATTTCATAGGGAATAATCAATTATTTTATAGAAACACCATTTTATTCTTCAATGACATGACTTCTTCAAAAATGTTTTTTTATTGATTTTTACCAGAAATGGTATAAATATTTTCTGGAACATTATGAAAAGTTATTTTTAAAAATATAATTTATTTTTTAAAGAATAATATTGAAACATTATTGGGATTTAATTTTGAGTTTTTTCTAAAATGTAATATTTTTCAAGGAATATTGTAAATATTGAATTTTATTGAATACATTATTTTTATTTAAATTAATTAAAAGTGAGAATCTATTATGTAATAGTGTAATATTTCATTAGATTATTTTTTATTTAAAATATTTAATTTTTATATTTGAATTTTTTTGATATTTTAATTTCTTATAAAAACCATTTATATTCAAATAGGTCATTTTTTTGGAAACTTGGTTTTCATAATTTTTTAGATTATTTTTTAAATAAAATATTTTACTTCAATGTTTTCAATTTTAAAAATTTTATTATATATCATCTACATGGAGTCACAATTTGTTAAATATTATATTTTTAATTTTTTTCAACATAAATAACCACTATATAAATTCTTATTACCATGGTAAAGGGTAATTCGTGTAATTAAGTGTTAAAAATAATATTATGAGGGAAAGAAAATGATGATAAAACAATTTAAATATAAATTTAAGAGTCCATTTCTTCTGATCACATATAATTTTTGTTCATGTGTAATTATTTCAATTAGTATGTCATTATGCACTTTATAATATTTTATGTAAACAAAAGGATAAATTAATATATTCTTGTTTTGTTAAGTGTAATCGTAATACCATGGTGATAATTATTGTCTTCTATTAAATATATATATTATTTTTAAATCATAAATATTTATATTTATCATCATTTTTAATTTTTTATTGAATAAATAATTACCTTAAATACCAACACAAAACTGCCGCATTAGTAATAAAAATAACAAATTTTTAAATAAATGATATTAAAAGTATTAAAAATAATATTATTTGAGATAATTAATCTATTTCATGAATATTATATAATTATATAATTGTATATATCTATATATGTAATGAATTTTTTAGTTAAAATTTAGATGTTGATATGATATTATCAAAGTTAATATATTTAATAGTTCAGAAACTTAACATTAATGATAATATATAATAGATAATATTTTTTAAATTATATATGATTACAAAAAAATTATATTCTATGATTTTGTTTTTTCTCTTATTGATTATATCAACCATGTTCCATTTATTGGTAGTTTTTCCATTTATAATAATTATCTTTACCCTCAAATTGTAAAAAAACATGTTGTAATGGTAGGTGTAAAATGGTTAAATAAGGGTTAATAATGAAAATAATATGATATAAAAATTGATAAAATAATATTATATGATGTTATTTTAAATCTTCTTCATTTAATAATACAATAATATCATTTTATTCAATTTTTTAATCAAAAAAAATTTATATGAAATTAATATTTCATGAAATTTTAACTTCCCCAACCTATTTTATAAATGGGTACAACATCATCTCATTACAAAACACATTATAAACCATTTGGGTAAGGCATTATCTACCAAAATACTTTAATAATATCCCTAAAAAAATTACAAAGGACATATTTTTGGAATAATACCAATAGTATAAGTCTTATAGTGTAATAAAAGTAGATGATTCATATGGGAGTTGTAGTTTTTAACAAATTATTTTAGTTTTATCTCATCTTCATCCTCCATAAAGAAATATTCTAAACTAATAAAATAATACAAATAATATCCTTAATATTCTTATATGTCTCTTTTTTATGTGAATTACATATATCCATCTACATTTCCATCAAATAGAAATCAAACCATAATTCATATGTATGGTAAATTACCGCCTCACAAACCGATGTAATTCATTTTCAATAAAATCCTGTAAAATATACATTATAATGATGGAAATAATGTTTAAATCATATATTCATGACATATTTATGATTTTAAGTGGTAATATTTAATTTAACTTCTTAACATTTCATTCACCAAAAATTATAGTGTTCTTTTTATTCATATTTATACTATTACCTTAATAAAGTTATACAATTAATTTTTCAAAATGAAATTAAATTGGATGATATAAATTAGTAAATTTACATAATTAATATGATATTTATTATAGTATAATTTATTTTCTAATATAAAATAATAGTTACATTCTATCAAAATTATTTTTAAAATATTTAAATGTTACTCATGTATAAGTATGACTTGTCGCTATTATGATTGTATGATACTTCATTTTTCATAACTTTATTTAATGATTTTATTAAAATTTATAATATTTGTATACAAATTACAGTTATTTAACAATTATTTATCTAATTTTGATGGAATTATAACCTAATAGACCATTATTAACCTACAAAAGTCAATTTGTACTAATGGGATGAATATCATCTGAACATCCTATGTACACATAAAATATTTGGAAATTTTTAAAAAATAGTAAAGAGTGACATAAAATTTAATAATAAGAATGAAATAATATCTAAATAAAGAAATCAATTTACATAAATTTATTATTCATGATGATAAAGGAAATACATGATAAGTCTGAATCGAGGGAAGTGACACATCACTTTACAAACCTCATTTTAAATGTTTTTTTCTATATCATTTAAATCCATATACATCTATTTATAAATGTGTTATGAAAAAAATATTATTTTTATATCATTTTTTTATAATGATCATTTTATCCATATTGAAATTCTGAAAGTTTTATTTTAGTGAATGTGTCTTTTTATAAATTTTCATGTAGGAATTTATTTTAAAAAACCATATTTTAATGTTTTTATGAAGAAAAAAATTTATAAAATATAAATATGTGATAAATTTTATTTTTTGTATATTTATATAGACCTATGCGAAATTTAAATAAAATTTTATGTCTTATTGAAAATTATTTCATTGTTCCTCATCATGAATATTTTTATGGAATGTTTAATCATTCCTTAAATGAATATAGAATGAATTTTTTTATTTCAACATATACAATGAGAAAAAACTTCCACACCACTATAACCATTATATTATCATTGGATTATATTAAAAATTTTAATGTTATGTTAAAAGAAAACCCAACCATCCCTTTATTTAAGTTATTTTCAAAAAATGGGTGTTAAAATGGAATGGATATATTAATTTTTGTAAATGTTATATTGTGGGTGAAATGAACATTTTTATAATGATTTATTGTCCCCATTGTTTTATGGGTCTTATTGATCGAATGTGAGGAAGGGTTGGTCTGTTATAAATTAAGGGTTGGTGAGTCCATTATAGAATTCCAAAACATTGGGTAAATAGATGGTGTTCAAATAATAGGTCAATCATAAAAAATTATTAGTATATACTATGATGGTAATTAGAGTTGTAATCCTTGTAGTAATTTTATGTTTAACTGAAATAGTTATTCTATGTGTAACCTTGACTTTTATTACATTTTTTACGATTTCTCTGAATATTATTCCCCGCATATCTAATTTTTTTATATTCATTATATATTTTTTATAGTAATCTTTTGATTTATCAATGTAAGAAAATGATATTATATTTAAAGGATAGAATATCATAATTTTCAAAAAGTGAAAATTATAACTTTTTACATAGAAAATTATTCAATTTTTTTATTCACATCAAAGAATCCTTATGATTATTATTTTTCTATTGATATTTCATAAGAAATGTTTTTTAATCGTTGGAAATAGAATGTGAAGTCATGTGTAAAAAGGGTCTCTTTCGAGTCGAAATATTATTTTGAAATTTGTAAATTTTGATACATTCTTCATGGACTATATGATGAATTATTTCTTTTTTATTTTCCTTACTAAGGTATTGGTTATCATATCTTTCTTCAAAATGTTTTCCATCAGGGTTTAAGGATGAGTATGTACACGGATGATTATATAATGAAAATTTCGATAAAAACATATGCATTTTAAAATTTCTATTTTAATTTAAATTTGAAATTGAATAGATGTGTCATCTTAATAATATATAGTGTTTTCATGTAATAATTATGATTTAAATACCTAAACTAATATCTTAGAAAAACACTAAGAATTTCATAAATGTAATTTTATTTTAATGTCTGATGTTATAAAAAGTTAATAACAACTGACGGGGGGTGAATCGGGTTTTCAATTTTTTTTATTTTTAAAAACATTATAAAACATAACCCCTGCAACATATTAATATTTTTTCCCTTATCACCCTATATAAAATACATATACATTCCTGAATAGTGAATCAAGTAATGCTCAAACGATTTACACGGTTTGGCCTCAATGTGAGATCCTACTTCTATGCCATATCTACTCCCGTGGGTCTATGGGAATCCACGATAATAAAAAATTGAATACAACTTGTGTTAACTGGAGTTAGACACCTTCTATCTCCTGATGGGAATGATTTTACTTACTCCCACCAGTTTACAATGGTTTCTTAACGAAAAATTGAGGAACAGACAAGGAAAAATACTGTTTAAAATTCTCCACAAATGGTCAGTCTGAATCTTCATTCCAATTTCCCTAATTTGGATATTCTTAGTTCAATAAGAATGGTTCTAGTTTTTTACATTCTTTGAAAAGAAAAATAAAACTTCTTCAATCACCTGGGAACCATTTACTTTGAATTCTCCGATGATCTTCCTTTTCCACATGTGTGAAATGTTAAAAATGAGTGAATGATCTGAGCACATATTTGTAGGAAACTTGGAAAAATGGAGGGAATCATGAAAATAATTCCATCTTCCTTAAATCACAAAAACATTTAAAATCTATTGCATTTAATATTCAATATTTGGCTTCATCAATCATCCTTAAATTTATATGAGATTTACATAGTGTTGAAATTCTGGTTTTCCTTCTTTAACTCATTATATATTAATCAAAATGACAATGTTGAATCATGGTTCCAGTTTTCATAGAAACATGCTCAGAAATTAGGATACGAAATGTGCAGAAATCATGTTCCAATTAGTTCATAAATTAGGTTCTGAATTATGTAGAAATAGGGTTCCAAATTGTTCATAAATGAGGTTCCAAATTATACAGAAATCAGGTTATGAATTATTTAGAAATAAGGTTCTGATTTATACAGAAATTAGGTTTCAAATTGTTCAGAAATCATGAAACGAATTTCTCAAAAATCAGGATCTAAATTGCTCAAAAATCATGATCCAAATTATGCAGAAATCAGGTTCTGAAATATTCAGAAATCATGATTTGAATTTCTCAGAAATCTGGTATCAAATTGTGCAGATATTAGGTAAAAAATATGAAAAAAAAATTGGATCTGAATTTTTCATCAATAAGGATCGAAATTTCTCAAAAATAGAGTTATAAATTTCTACGAAATCATGTTCAAAATTGTGCAGAAATCAGGTTCTGAATTATTCCAAAATTAAGTTTAAAATTCCTCAGATACGAGGTTCCAAATTTTGTAGAAATAATGTTCCTGATTATTTAGAAATCTCTTTATGAATTTCTAAGAAATCAGGTTTCTATTTTAATAGAAATAAGATTCCAAATTATGCAAAAATAATGTTTTGTATTGTTCAGAAATCATGTGAAAAAATGAACAGAAACCGGGTTTCAAATTGATCAGAAATCAGGTTTTTAATTATTATGAAATATGGTTTGAAATTATTTATTACTGAAGTTCCAAATTGCTCCGAAAGTTGGTTCTAAATTGTGCAGAAATTAGGTTCCAATTTATGTAGATATTAGGATCCGAATTATGACAAATGAGGATCTAATTTTTTTTTGAAATTAGTATCCAAATTTTTCAGAAATGAGGTTCTAAATTATATAGAATTCAAGTTATGAATTTTGAAGAATTCCGGTTCCGAATTTTTTATAAATAATGTTATGAATTATGAATAAATCAGGTACCAATTTATGTTGAAATCATGTTCCAAATTATTTATAAATTAGGTTTTGAATTACTCTGAAATTGGGTTTTGAATTTTGAAAAAATCTGAATCCGAATTTTCCCAGAATGTTTCGTAGAATAAGGTATCTGATATTTCATTGAATGTTTCTCCTTGAAAGTATTTAAATCTCAAAAAAAATTCTTCTACAACATTGATCATGAAACTCTTAATGATTTGTGAGAACAATATAATCAAAAAATCATCATCTAATTTTTTTAGAGGGTTTTGGAAACATTATAACTTCTGACCCTTCACCAACATTATCTTTCAAGAATCTTCAGCAACAAAAAGGACTTTATCAACATCATTCAATCTCAAAAACATATTTCCTTCTCAGTAACAATGAAAAAATCTCAGAAACCAACAACTTCAACATCCTTTATATCAAAAAATTTCTTTAGCATTAAGGATAATTGTAATGAAATAAAAATCCATATTAAACCAACACAAGACAAAGGTTTATTAATCTAAACCATTAGATTTGCTGACAACTCATGTCAACAACTTTTCAAACTCCTGGAATATTTTCACAACTCATGTTTTTTAATTTTATCAAAACATAGTATTTCTAAAGAGACAGTGTCCTTAAACCACAATACTGGATAAATTATTGTTTTTGAAGGATTTCCATCCCTTGGTGGGATGGATATTTAGCGACCATGTAAAGAAAAACTCCCCTTACTTTTACCTTTATATTTCTCACTTTATTTTCTCCCTCAATTCTCATGTTCTCTCCCCCATTATATGATAACCATAACTTCATATTCAAAAAAGAACGAAAAAAACATCTTTAAAAGTAAAAATGTTGATTCTTTCTCTCCCCCTTTGTCAAACAATACAAAGTATCTTGGGGGAGTCTTCTTTATGAGGTTTAGGAAGACATGAGAAGAGGTTGAACATGAAGTTGCAGCCTCAATTCGACAAGCCTCTCCTTTGAAATTTCTTTTTTATTGATACCATCATTCTAATACATTGTTGATGTGTATTCTAGTAAAACATCTCAAGAAGACACCTTATCTTTAATTAAGGGAGATTTTATTTCAATGATTGATCTTGAGTGTTGGAAAATATTCATAGAATAATAAATTGCACTATAATTATCAAAAAATATCGTCAATTGTTTAGAAAATATTTTATTCCAATATTCCCCCTAAACATTCCTCCACATCATTTGAGTACAATCCTGAGTGGTTATATCATCTTTGGATTCAATTGTGCTTAATGCAAGATAACTTTGTTTCTTACTATGCCAACTCACGTAACATTCACCCATAAAAAAAATTTTCCTTAGGTTTATTTTTCATTTATTACAATCAGCAGCCCAATAAACAAATGTGTAACCATGAATCTTTAACACACTATTTATTTTATATAACAATGCATATGATGTTTTTCCTTTCACATATCTTATAATTCTCTTTGCTTCAAACATGTGTGATTATTTTGAATTACATTGATACCTAAAACATTATGTCACCACATAAACAATATCAGTCCATGAAGATGTAAGGTAAAGAAGAATTCTTATTCGCTTCTGAATATTTTTCTAATTCACACTTATTTATGATTCATCATTTCTAAGCTTTGTACTCACTATAATAGGAGTTGAAACCTCTTTTTATTCTCCCATTCCAATGTTCTTTAACAATTCCCAGAAATAATTTTTTTTTAGATACGAAAATGTATCTTCATTTTATTGAACATGTTATCAAAGGAAGAAAAATAATTCCCCTAATATTAAAATTTTAAAATTCTTCTTCATT
The DNA here is from genome assembly GCA_963277665.1 of Viscum album. Classification (NCBI taxonomy): domain Eukaryota; kingdom Viridiplantae; phylum Streptophyta; class Magnoliopsida; order Santalales; family Viscaceae; genus Viscum; species Viscum album. The sequence continues at coordinate 689,051,156 of OY728146.1, forward strand.
TCATCAGAAAACTATTCACAAACCACTTCTTAATCCATAGAAAAAAAATCGTCCATATAAATAATTAAAATTAATTTTCTAGAGTCAGAATTTTTCACATGCAAGTTACTATCAACTTTTCCTTAAGAAAAGATCATCTCTCACAAACAAGTGCCATGATTTGAATACCAGGCACATGGATTTTGTCTGATCCCATACAAAGCTCTCTTCAATTTACAAACAATGTTTTCATCATCATCATGTATAAACCCAGAAGGTCTTTCAATGTAAACAACTTCCTCAAATTTACCATTTGAGAAATCTCAATTTAAATCCATCAGATATAAATTGTAATTATGATGAACATCCACTACAAGAACCATTCTAATAGTGTGTATCCATGAAGGGGGGGGGATTTCATCAAAATCCATACCATTCACTTGTTCATATCCTAAAAAAAATTTATTTGTTTCTTGAAACATCTCCAAGATCATTCAAATTATTTCAATTAACCCACTTGGTTCTAATAACATTTTTTTCTTGGCCTTAGAACAAGTTCCCATGTTTCATTTATCTCAATATTATCCAACTATTCATTCATATCATCCACCCATTATTTAAATTTAACACCCCATGAGATGAATTCTGGTTCATCTTTTGAGATAAGTGATTCCAGTTTATTTACTATCAAATTCATTTTTTTCTAAAATAGAGGCTTTTAATATCCTATACCTTTTTCAGAATCAACATGTTTTGGTAAGGTAGGGAATCTCATGTTTTCTTCCTCTACATCACCTTTTTTACCACATGACTCATCTAAATCATAATGAGGTGGTTTTATGTAACATTCAAAGTTGATGGATTTATCTATTTCTTCATCATCATCATAATAAAAAACATAAGGAAATTTTATCATCAATTACCGTCACATCATATAAATCCACCAATTTTTTTAAAAAAAATTCCAACATATGCATCTTCTTCAATTAATTGAATAAAGCATAAAAGATCACTCTGCATATTTCCCTTAAAAATTTCCCAAAACCAGATTTTTTACATTAAACAGATATAGAATTCCAATGACTTTAATGTACATCAATGAGGGTTTTTTGGTATACCACATTTCCTAAAGATTTCTATTGGTTTCTGGTCTCAAAATTTCATTTATTCTTAATGATCACATAAGTACTAATAGCTTCTCTACAAAATAATTTGTTATGATTGTACTCTGATAACATACTTTTCCCCATTTCCACTAAGTTCTTATTCTTCTTTCTGCTACTCCATTTTGTCCTTTAGTAAAGGGAGAACTATACTAATGTACGATAAAATGCTTTCCAAGAAAGGATTCCAAATAATTGTTTGTGAATTCAGTAATATTATATGTTCTTAGTTTTTTATGGAGACCCCCAATTCATACACATCATATTTTCTGAATAATTTCATCATTTCAATAGCCTTTGACTTGTTCTTCATGAACATTACGCTTGCCATCTGAGTGAAATCGTCAATAAAGGTGACAATGTAAAAATACACCTCTTATGATTTATGTCTCATCATTCCACATAGATCGGAATAAATAATCTGAAGTGTTTTTCTAAATTGATTCTCAGCTCTTTTATGACTTTTTTTAATTCATTATTCCTTTCTTGAATGAAATAAAAACATCATATTATGTTTATTTAAAATCTGGAAAATTAAAAACAATATAGTCATTAAGAATATAATTAATGTTCTTCCGTCCAAGGATTCCAAGCCTTCGGTGCCATGTCATGTTTTTATCTTCAACACTCAAATAACAAGAGTTATTTGATTCTCAAATTTGGATGAGATTCCCACTGGTTATTTATCGTTTTTTAATTACTCTACCATTTTAAACATTTTTGATTATTTAAGAATCTCTTCTGAAGATTACTTCATTTTCAACATCACAAAGTTGATATACACTATGTAAGATATGTTTTATACCATAAAAAAAATACTTCCTTAGATTTCAGTTTTTCTTATTCAATCTCTATCGTTCGTATTCCTTTAATTTTTAAGGAACATTAAATTTTAAAAGTAACCAATTGATGATTATGACATTAAAATTTTCCAAGGTTTTTATATCACTTGTAAAGTGTGAAGAAAAACCACTATAAATAATCCATGGTTTGTTCCTCCTGCATTCTTTAAAATTTCTATCAACAATAAAATCTCTCTCACAAATGCTCTTTATTCAATTTTCATTTCGTTTGTAACATAAGAAACTTTTTTTAGGAGTGTCATAAATCATTTGGCATGATTTCTAAACTAGTCGCATATTCTGCAAACATATTCCATATATTCAAATTGATTCATTTTTGGAATTTTTCTAACATCATATAAATTCACCTTGTCCACATTCTGTGAGTAAAAGGATACTTATTCTTCTTTTACTATTTATTCTAATTTTCTCCAACCTTCTTCTAGGTAGTGATTAATTGTTCCAACAATTATAATCTCTATTCCCATAGAATCCACAACACCAACAATATCCCTAAAATCATGATTTTCTATTAATGAATGATATTTCTCTGTAGAATGTTTTTTTAGGATGGTAACGTCTTTTGGCCCAAACATTCTCAGGATATAGTCCAACATTTCATATAATTGAGGTATCAAATTTTGTAGACTTGATAGGTCTCTCAAAACTTTTTTCAACCCACATTTTCCCAATGCTTCTTCCAGAACATGAAATTATAGAAGAATTAGATGAAACAATATTTTTGGTAAGAGAAGATTTCACCTGATTCCCATAATGATCCCTCTTTTCATAAGTAACAAGAATGTAATGGAATCCATAAAGAGTTAAATAATCCTTATATATGAATGTATAAATATTATAATTGAAACTCTCTGTAAAGTTTCTCATAAGATTCAACACAATTGTAGAGTCTTTGAGGACATCTTTGAATCCTTAGACGTTGCACAATTTTTTTTAAACTTTGGTGAAGTATTCATCAATTGTTTCATCATCTATATTTCTAATATATTCAAACATAATACACCATATTTGTAGATTACCCTCCATTACTTTTGTATTTCCTTTGAGAATACTTTCTAACTTGTCCCACATTCATTTTGATGATTCTAGACCCATCATATTTTGATTAAAATTTCCTAATAAGGACACGAGAATAAAATTTATAGCCTTTCCATCAACTTCTATATTTCTGTTATCCATAATAATCATAAGATAATCTTCCTCAATAGGTGGAAAACTAATTTTAGCAGCATTACTAATTTTATGGATACAATATAAGTGATATAGAATCATCCTAATTTTCTATCCATAATAATTCGTGCCATTAAATTTTGGAATTTCTATACAGTTGATAGAATTGATATCATACATAATAAGGATAAATAAATGGAACCTCCATATGATACCACTTGATGTTCAAATGATTGAATAACAACTAAGAAGGGGGTTGAATTAGTTGTTCACTTTTTATAAGTTTCAATACATTATGAAACATAACCAATAAAACCTGTTAGTATTTCTTCCCATATCAACCTTTAAAAAATACTTAACTATGAAATAATAGTATTTCATGTAATGCACACACGATTTAAAAGGTTCAGCCTTAATGTGAGAAAACACTTCCTTTTCATAGCCACTCTCGTGGGTCTATGAAAATCACAATAATGAACATATGAATACAACTAGTGTCATATAAGATTAGTAACCGTCCATCTCACAATATCAACAATTATACTGACTCCAGTATGTTTACAATGATATCTTAAATATCAATTGATCCAAAATAAGAATAAAAACATCGTTGAATCTGCACTAAAATGATCTGTTCGAATCCTCGGTCTGATTTGGTAAGTCCGATCTACTCAGTATGTTAATAATGGTACCAGTTTTTCATTTCCTTAAACATTCAATGAAATATTCTTCAAACTGGTGAGAACCATTAACATCGAATTCCCTAGATCTTAGGCATTTTTTTGTGTGTGAAATGTTGCAAATGAGTAAATTATATGAGAACTGATTTATAGGAATCTTGGAAAACCAAGGTAAGAATTGTGAAAATATTTCTCTCTTCTGCAAATATCAAAAACAAAAAAATATCTCATATTTAATATTCAATATTTTACTTCTTCAATCCTCCTTAAATTACTCCATGATTTACGCAACGTTGATATTTGAGTTTTCTATCCTGAACACTTCATATATTTCTCAGAATGACAATGCTGGATCTTGGTTTCGGTTTTTACCAAAAACATGCTTAGAAATCAGGTTCCAAATTGTGTATAAATAAGGTTCTGAATTGTTCAAAAATAAAGTTCCATATTATGCATAAATTAGGTACGGAATTGTTCAGAAATCAGGTTCAAAATTATTCACAATTTTGTTTCTGAATTTTTCAGAAATCAGTGTCATAATTTTTCAATAATCATGTTCCAAATTTTTCAGAAGTCAGGTTCCAAATTTCTAAAAAATTACGTTCAAAATTTCTCAGAAATAAGGTTCTTAATTTTTTAGAAATTAGGTTCTGGAAAATTCAAGAATTAGGTTCCGAATTGCTCAGAAATTAGGTTTCCAATTGTGATGAAATAATATTCCAAATTATAATGAAATATGGTTCTAAATTATTCATAAATCTAGATCATATTTCATAGAAGTCTGTTTCAAAATATCTCTGAAATATTGTTCCAAAATGTGTAGAAATCAGGTTTTGAATTGTGCAGAAATCCGGTCCGAATAATTATGAAATTAAGATCGGAATTGCGTAGAAATAAGGTTCTGAATGATGCAGAAATAATGTTTTAAATTTTTCAGAAATCCTCTTTCAAACTACACAGAAATCAGGTTCCAAATTATGTATAAATCAGGATCTTAATTATTCATAATTATGTTCCGAAATGTTGAGAAATCGTGGTTCAAATTTCATAGAATCTGTTTATGAATTACTTGGAAATCAGGTTCTGAATTGTGTAGAAATAATGTTCCAAATTATTCCAAAATTAGGTTCTAAAATTCATAGAAATCAGTTTATGATTTTTTTTTTAAATTAGGTTCAATGTTATAATGAAATTAGGTATCAAATTATGTATAAATCAGGTTCTGAATTATTGAAAAATCAATTTCTAAATTATTCAGTAATAAGGTTCCGAATTACATAGAAATCAGGTTTCGAATTGTACAAAATTTTAGATCCAAATTTGACTGATATCATGTTCCATATTATATAGAAATCAGGGTCTGAATTATTATAAAATCTGATTAAATTTTTTTCATATATCAGGTTTCAAATTACAGGAAAATATTGTCCCGAATTATATAGAAATCATGTTCCAAATTTTCCTTGAATGTTTCTCTGAATTATGGATCTGATTTTTTCTCAGTGTGTTACTCATTGAAAGTATTAAAACCTCTTCACCATTTCTTCACCCACTCTTATAATGAATTATTTCCCAATTTTATTGTACTTTAAGATCAACAAGCATCGTCTGGTATTGTATTTAAATTTTGAGAAACATATATTCTGACTCTTGAACAATATTATCTTTCAGGAATCATCGATGACAAATAGGACTTCAGCAACATAATTTAAACATAGAAACATTTTTCTTTCCTAGTAACAAAGAAAAACATTCCTAAATCGACAACTTAATATTCTAGTATATAAAAAAACATTATTCAAAAAAAGTATAGTTTCCAAAAAAACATTGTTAAAACAAAACACCACAAATGGTGTTTAATGTATCTAGAATATGAAATTATTTAAGATGTTTACTTACATTAAGAATCATTATAATGAAAATAAAAAGTTAAATAATTAGGATTAAATTGTAGATATATAATATAAGGAAGGTTTTATATAAATATAGAACTTTTTTGGGGAATATTTTTTTTAATTAAAACCATCAATCTGATTCATACTAATTGAAACATAGAAGTTGATTAAAAAATAAGGCATTTTCATAAATATTAATATTTATGAATAAGAAATTAATATTACATTAATGGGAAAACTATGTCACAACCCGTCCTCGGGGCCCATGCCTTGACTACCCCAAACCAGCCTTCCATAGGCCTGGGGCTGGCGACTAGCACCAAAGGCATGAATCCAAATAAAAGGGAAGGCATTGCATTTATAATAGTAAACAACACAACAGATTATGCAACAGATGTAATCAAAAAGTGATATTAAATACAAAAGTAAGTGCTGAAAGGTATATGGGCCAGAATACAAACCCAACTGAATGTACAGTAAAACTAAAACACTAGTACAACTGCGATAAAGTAAAATAGAAACCAATGAGTCGTCCTCCGAAAATCCCACCTGAAGGGTGGGTAAAGATAGTCTCCCCAGCACCACGGGTCTGTCCGTCTTCTCTGAGTACGCTTCTCCAAGTGGTCCTCCTCTGGGTACCATCCATCTCTACAAGCCTCTACCACGATCAGCGTTTTCCATCGTCTGCATCCAAAACAACGTAGTGCGGGCATTGCCCGTGCAGGGGTGCGTATAACGATACTCAGTAGGGACCCCGAGACCCCCGAAGGACTCCCAGAATCCACAAAGGATAAACCAAAAATAAAATATACAATCACGAAGTATCAACCATCTCTACTTAGATATATGCCCATACATATACTTAAGTCATCTATCCCAGTTCATCTCCAACTATCGAGCCCAAGTACAACCTAGTCCACATAGAAAAGAAGTCAATCACATCGATGATAATGATTGAAAATCAAGACTCACCTCACACATGTATACATATTTCGTAATGTGATAATGATGATTAGATGAAGTCACTGATTCATCTAAGTCGTCAGACCCACATAGGATACTAGTCTAGCTAAGCTATCAGACCCATGTTGGATTCTAGACCAGCTACTCTATCGGACCCATGTAGGATACTAGAACAGAAGTCAAACAGTCAGACCCACATAGGATACAAGTACATTAATCATTGTTGTCGAAACCATGGAGGATTCTAGTATGGTAGTTGTCATCGCTGAACCCACAGAGGATTCCAGAACGGTAGTCGTCGTCACAGAACCCATGGAGGATTCCAGTACGGTAGTCGTCGCAGTCGTAGCCAGCTATAGGGTTCCTGCACACAACACGCTCGATTCTAGGATCGTTTTCTCCACGAGCCATGGGGTCGATAAATCAATAGTCACAAAGTCTATAGTTGATGAATCCCAAAGTTCTATCTCTTCAAAAGAAACCCAACTCTATAGACGACGCATCAATCGGATGCTCGGTCTAAAAGTTATTAGATTTTACGTTATAGGGGCCAAGTTGGAAATACGCTCGTTCCAAACCCGGCCATTATCCAAAGACATCCAAAACTCACTTAGAGTATCTCCAAAGGACAGCTTCGTCGCGAGGGTCCCAGTGTCGCAGACGGTGTAACGCCCCGACCCCAGCTACCCAGAGTCGGTGCATTACTTCGTAACATTGGCATGATCACAAAAGATCAAGTCTCGAAAGACCGATTAGTTTAGTAGCCTTGGAAACACTAGATACATTCATAAATGTTACATTACAACATAATGTGAAAAACGACAATAACAAAGTCTCCATAGTCCACACTCATATCCTCTTCTGACTATCCCTGCAGGTCATTCATAAAATACTTCTTCATATCCTGAAAAATATTAAAACATTGAAAGGGGTGAGCTCAGATGCTCAGTAAGGATAACAATATTGCGGAAGCTTTCATAAATAAACATAAACATTTAAGGCAATGTATATCTAAAAAAAAAGCCTTTTAAACTTGAACTTTAGCATAATATGGAAAAAGTAAACTGAAATAATTCCATTTACTTACTCACATGGATATTCTATTAGTCGAATAATCACATGAAATATCAATAACCACTTTCATAATGAGGGAATGTATAATGCCAGACATTCTGAAACATTTTGTCAAGGCCTCGGCCAAGACGTCTAAAATGATTAAGGCCTCAGCCAAAACCATAAATCAAATTGGGAAAGGGCCTCGGCCAATTCCACGTCTAGTTGTCTCATTAGACCAACCGATGCATCGAGGAGCTATAGCGGGCTCCACCCGTTACTTATTAAGTCCAATACATTCCTCATATGAATAGGTTTAAACATATCATAAACCATAACATAATCGTATCACATAAAACATGCTTAAAGGAAACATAAAATTTCCACATTTCAATCACAAGATATCAATAAAACACATTGATATAATAAAAACACTTTCAAAACCATTTTCAATACCAAAATAAAAGAAAAGCAAAACATGGTATTTATTTTTCTTTTAAAAAAAGGTATGGTTTGTAGAGGAAGTCGAAACTCAAATAGTGGTCACGACGGCGGAAAAGTCCTTGTCTCCACATACGTATGGAAAGAAAAACATTCCCTTTTTGTCGTTTAGTAAAAAGCTTCGTATAAAAAATATTCCTTTTGAATAAGCGTAAAAGTCAAAGGGGTTTATACACCGTATAAAAGAAAGTTGTGTATAAAACCAAATATGCCTCAATGAAAGGAGATTGAGACGAAGTCCTTAAAAAGATAATTTTTAAAATAAGATAGATCTATTATGTGTATTCACTATAGGTACACATAAAGAAAGTAAAAATACAAAATAAGACATAATAATATCATGACATAATTTGAAAGTAGGAGATTAACCCAAAGAATGCAAATTGGGTTAAGAAGTTCCCTTACCTCGTGTCTGACTTGACTCAACCGTTCTTTAACCTCCTGAATAATAAACTAGAGTTAATATATACCTTATTAAGAACCATTTTCAATTTCATTATCCCATTTATATCACTTATTACAATGATATGAACATTATGTAATTATTTAAGTTAATAACGATCATTTTGTCGATATTTGGTACTTGGGTCAAAAATAAACTTCTTATAATTACAAGTTGTTTATGTGGTAGAATATCCATTATCTCAAAAATTATATTCATGATTTAGATGTCATATATATCATATATATCCATTATATACATTCATTTATAATATTACGTAACATTTAGAGGTAAGAAATGAAATGCACCGTTCATAGAGATGGTAAGCCGTACGTACGCATGAACGCTACTTTCATTTCTATTTCGTATTTAATGGAATGAAATCATAATGATATAAATGTATAATATAATTCCAGTATAATATGGTGTATACTACCATTTACTCCATCCTTTATGCATCCCACATATGGCATTAACGATTCAAATCACTTTGAGGGGGCGGTATTCCGCACTTCCTAAAATGAAATTATCGCGTTTACCCATAATGGAAATCATAAAGTATGCCATAAATGAGAAATACAGAATCATAAGTAAAACATAAACATATTATATATCATATATAAATATAGTGACATCTTAATGTCCACCTTTAAAGGTGTTATATGAGTGTTGAACAATCATCGTTTCGTGAGGCAGAAATTCGCCATCCACAGAAACCGTATGTTCTTTAACCATTAGATGTAGGTGTGTGTAAGTGTAGCTCTAATCCTTATTAAAACAACATCCTAGTTTATTGGGGATACTGGTGTTGTTACAAAAGAAATGAATAAAAAGATTTTATGGGGTTGGAGAAGAAAAATAAAACAAAACAACATTAGAGAAGACATTACCTCAAAATCGGGAAACTCTTTTTGATTTGAGCCAAAGGCTTCCTTGGGAAGAGTTCTGCCCAAAGTGAGGCTTCTAGGAGTAAGAGGGGGAAGTTGGGAGAGTATTTGGGAAGAGGTTGGCCGAGCCAAATGGCTTGAAAGTGTGAATGAGGTGGTAGAGGTGGGGGCCTTTTATAAGAGGAGAGGAGGGGCACTCTTGGAAAGTAAGAAAATTTTACATTATTATACAATTCTTTTCGGATTCTAAAGGTCCCACACTTATATAATTCGTGGCTAAGGGTTCGAAATCTACCCATCCAATAGTCTTTGGACAAGTGTAATCCTTGTATTGTACATTATCTTTTCATTTTATTAAATTCGTTAAATAATGAGGTCTTCGCTGCATCATAATGATGTCATAAATAATTTAATTTATTTAATGTCTAAAAATTATAAAAAAAAATACTATGATGTAGGAAATATTTTTATCTTTCCAATTACTATTTATAGTAAAAAAATATGACTTGTATAACCCCATGTAAAAATTGTTTTAGTAAAACATTTCATGTTTGTGTCATTTTTTACTTTAACATTAAATAAAAGGTATTTATGTCATTTTCCAACTATAGTGGCTCCATGGGGTTCCCAAGTTGACCCATGGATTGTCTTGGTCGGCCATGGAACATCCAATGAGGGTAGGACATGTGTCTAGCTCAACTCATATTATTAAAACATTATTTTTACCTTAAACTACACTAATTACCTCTAATCGCGATTAAGAACTTAAAAGTTACTATTCACCAAAAATTATTTTAATCTCATTGAACCACATTTTACTTCTTAATGACAACCATGTATGTCATATTTTTGAAAATCAAATCACATAGGTGGTAATATTTCATTTAAACGAAAAATCAGTTTTTTAACTACCACTTAGTGGTTTCACTATTCATCAAAAATTGAAGTTTTTCAGAACAATGCCAAAATTTCACCCTAAGCTATAATTGATATTCCGATTTCAAAAATGATGTCTATTTTACAAAATTCCGAAAATATAAGTTGCATTAATTTATTTTATAATTAATTCCCGCTGTCACAACAAATAGCGTGTTTTTAAAAAACAATTTATATAAAAAGATTGGCAATTGTTTATGTCCAATTTCAATGTTAAAACCACCATTGGATAAAATGGTAAAAATATATTCTAATTATACTTTAAAACCACTAAATATTATAATTTATCACTATAAATTATGTTGATTAAAAAAGTTGTTTTTAAGTATTTTTCACTATTCATAAAAAATTAGAAGTTCTCAGAAAAATACCAAAAATTCAATATAGGCTAATTTCGATATTCCAAATCCAAAAATGAAGACCATTTTGAAATATAAAATTTATATAATTTTAAAAAGTGGTTATTACTATTCATAACGGCTACTATGATTAGTCGCGGTGTTTTAGAACTCGAAGTTGCGTACAATGCAAGCTATTGCATTATTTAATGAGAAGCGTATTGTGGAAGCTCGGGGTGTTACATTCTCCCCTCCTTAAATAAATTGTGTCCTCGCAATTTGAAATTTTTCTTGGAAAATAAAAGGTTGAAAATAGAAAATACCTTTTTGGAAAACCCACATCGGAAATAAGATTAATAAAATTTAGCCTTAATAAGAGGGAAAGGGAAATGAAAAAGTCACCACCCAATTATGATCTCGATTAGGAGAACATTGGTGGCAATTAGAGACATATAATTGGAGGAAAAACGTAAAAATTTGTAGGGAGTGATTGAGGTCATCAATCACAATCAACTGTCAAATTGAGGGCCTCAAAGCCTTCAATCTATGTTGATTTAAAATATCATCAGTTCAACAAGACATAAGGTATTAGGATAACACATTTTTTTTTAATATCCCTTTACTAAAGTTTAAGAATTAATTCATTCATTGAATAAGATATAGGTATATATATATTTATGCTTGACAATTAGAGTTTCAACCTTCAACTCATCTTTCACTCAAAAGAAAATAGAACTCAAAAATATTATACTTATCCTAATTGTATAAGGTTACAAATGTAAACACATACCATTTAGATTAGTAAAATTATTTTGTAATAACCAGGGACTTCCTGTAGGCTAGTGGTAGGAAATAAAGTCATGTCACACTATGGTTGTGGGTTCGATTCCTACAGCTTTGTCCGACACGACGGGTTATGCCCCACCCTGCAGGTTGTCCTTTTCCTAAAACTATAATATTCCAAAAATAATATTCAGAAATGTTTTAACCTTAAACAATACTATCCAAAGATCAACTTAATCCATTCCAACCTTTATAGTTATCCAAAATACCTCCGTCCAGACTTTCTCTAAAAGGTCTCTAAATTCCAAAATCAATTGTAACCTCAGATTCCCCAAACAAAGTAAAGTTTCTCTTATTGTCACATACTAAAAATATGATTAGCTTCATCATATTAAATCCTTAATGAAAACAACATGTACTTCAGTACAATCCTTATATATATCACATTATTCTTATAACCATAATCTAGTTCTTGAGTCCAAAAATACAAATACAATAATTATTCCGCTTCAACTGTAGCATAAGATTGTCCTTGATCCCTTGGCCTTTTCTGAGGTATGTTTCCCTGACGCTTAGGACATTCATTTGCATAATGCCCCATATCCCTACAATTGTAGCATTCAACATTGATAGCCTCTTTCATTCCCTTGCAATCACTTGCCTGGTGACCTTTTTCTCCACATTTGTAACAAACTCCCATTCCTTTTAGGCAAGAATCGGGGTGATTCTTCCCACAATTATCACATAATGGAAAATCCTTCTTTCCCTTTTTCCCTTTATCGGTCTCTTGTTCCACCGTTCTCTTCTTTTCTTGCTTTGCTTTAAAGTCATGAGACTTAGAAAATTCCTTTTCCGTCTTGATTGCACACGAGACAATATCTTCGTATGTTGAGAATGATTGTGATACTAAAGCTCGACGGAGAAATAGTTTTAACCCATCAAATAAACGATCAATATTACTTCTCGGGTTACGTATATAATCTGCAACATACCTCGCTAACCTTGTAAAGTTGGCCTCATACTTTGTGACATTCTCATCCTCCTTTTGTCTCAGACTCAGAAATTGCCTTTCCATATCTGCTCGATGGTCATGTGGAAAGTATTTTTCTAAGAAAAGATCTTTGAACTCTCTCCATTCCATACTTGATATTTCTTCATCTTCCTTTGTATTTTGAATCAATGACCACCATTGATCAGCATCTCCAGCGAGGCGGTAAACTGCCATGATAACCTTTTCCCTTTCACTAATCCCCAAGGCATGGAATATTTTTTCTAAGGAGTTTATCTATTTCTCAGCTACTAATGGATTTTTACCCCCATTAAAAGTTGGCGGTTGTTGCCTCATGAAGCGGTCTAACATTGATCCTCCAAGTTGTGGATCAGGGTGCTCCATACGAGTAAGGTTATTATTCATAACCTGAGTGAGTTGTCTCAGTATGGTAATAAGTTGATCAGCACCAGTTGTATCTCCAGCTCCACAATAATTATCTTGAGCAGGAGGGCAATCCCTACATGGAGTGCGTGCATTGATACGGTTTCCATTCCTTCCACTAGGCGCCATTTCTATACAATGGCATAAACTAGATTAGTTTATGAATAAAAATACATAATTCCATACTTATAAAATACTTAACATAAATTGAACTATTTATGGATATAATCCATAATTATAAAAATGTTTTCTTTGAGAAAGTATATACCCATAACCCTTCATAGTGGTTTGTAAAGAAAACGAAAATTATCCTAAGAATATCCCCTTGGAGTGTCGTAACCAAGAGTGCAGCAAGGCCCGTTGTCGTGCACCAGTTCCCGTTCGAGTCTAGCTCAAAGCGGTGTTTTCGGGTTTTACCCCTAGGTACATCTGTTCCAGAGCTGCATCTACCTACTCGTATCCAGACAGGGATGTATTGCTCGGAAAACTCACAAAATCTCTATAATACCAAAATTCTAGGAAGTTCTTCTATACTAATCCTCAAAGTCTATCCTTGGGCTATGTGCTCTAATCAGAGTTTATCTAAATCTTGCTTCCAAGGTTAGTACTAAACTGCCTCTGATACCAACTGTAACGCCCCGACCCCAGCTACCCAGAGTCGGTGCATTACTTCGTAACATTGGCATGATCACAAAAGATCAAGTCTCGAAATACTGATTAGTTTAGTAGCCTTGGAAACACTAGATACATTCATAAATGTTACATTACAACATATGGTGAAAAATTACAATAACAAAGTCTTCATAGTCCACACTCATATCCTTTTCTGACTATCCCTGCAGGTCATTCATAAAATACTTCTTCATATCCTGGAAAATATTAAAACATTGAAAGGGGTGAGCTCAGATGCTCAGTAAGGATAACAATATTGCGGAAGCTTTCATAAATAAACATAAACATTTAAGGCAATGTATAACTAAAACAAAAGCCTTTTAAACTTGAACTTTAGCATAATATGGCAAAAGTAAACTGAAATAATGCCATTTACTTACTCACATGGATATTCTACTAGTCGAATAATCACATGAAATATCAATAACCACTTTCATAATTAGGGAATGTATAATGCCAGACATTCTGAAACATTTTGTCAAGGCCTCGTCCAAGACGTCTAAATTGATTAAGGCCTCAGCCAAAACCATAAATCAAATTGGGAAAGGGCCTCAGCCAATTCCACATCTAGTTGTCTCATGAGACCTACCGATGCATCGAGGAGCTATAGCAGACTCCACCCGTCACTTATTAAGTCCAATACATTCCTCATATGAATAGTTTTAAACATATCATAAACCATAACATAATCGTATCACATAAAACATGTTTAAAGGAAACATAACATTTCCACATTTCAATCACAAGATATCAATAAAACACATTGATATAATAAAAACACTTTCAAAACCATTTTCAATACCAAAATAAATGAAAAGCAAAACATGGTATTTATTTTTCTTTTAAAAAAAGGTATGGCTTGTAGAGGAAGCTGAAACTCAAATAGTGGTCACGGCGGCGGAAAAGTCATTGTCGCCACATACGTACGGAAAGAAAAACATTCCCTTTTTGTCGTTTAGTAAAATGCTTCGTATAAAAAAGATTCCTTTTGAATAAGCGTAAAAGTCAAAGGGGTTTATACACCGTATAAAAGAAAGTTGTGTATAAAACCAAATATGCCTCAATGAAAGGAGATTGAGAAGAAGTCCTTAAAAAGATCATTTTTAAAATAAGATAGATCTATTATGTGTATTCACTATAGGTACACATAATGAAAGTAAAAAATACAAAATAAGACATAATAATATCATGACATAATTTGAAAGTAGGAGATTAACCCAAAGAATGGAAATTGGGTTAAGAAGTTCCCTTACCTCATGTCTGACTTGACTCAACCGTTCTTTAACCACCTGAATAATAAACTAGAGTTAATATATACCTTATTAAGAACCATTTTCATTTTCATTATCCTTTTTATATCACTTATTACAATGATATGAACATTATGTAATTATTTAAGTTAATAACGGTCGTTTTGTCGATCTTTGGTACTTGAGTCAAAAATAAACTTCTTATAATTACAAGTTGTTTATGTGATAGAATATCCATTATCTCCAGAATTATATTCATGATTTATATGTCATATATATCATATATATCCAGTACATACATTCATTTATAATATTACGTAACCTTTAGATGTAAGAAATGAAATGCACCGTTCATGGAGACGGTAAGCCGTACGTACGCATGAACGCTACTTTCATTTCTATTTCGTATTTAATGGAATGAAATAATAATTATATAAATGTATAATATAATTCCAGTATAATATAGTGTATAATACCATTTACTCCATCCTTTATACATCCCACATATGGCATTAACGATTCAAATCACTTTGAGGGGGTGGTAGTCCGTACTTCCTAAAATGAAATTATCGCGTTTACCCATAATGGAAATCATAAAGTCTGTCATAAATGAGAAATACAGAAGCATAAGTAAAACATAAAAATATTATATATCATATATAAATATAGTGAAATCTTAATGGCAACCTTTTAAGGTGTTATATGAGTGTTGAACAATCATCATATCGTGAGGCAGAAATTCGTCATCCACAGAAATCGTATGTTCTTTAACCATTAGATGTAGGTGTGTGTAAGTGTTGCTATAATCCTTCTTTAACAACATCCTAGTATATTGAGGATACTGTTTTTGTTACAAAAGAAATGAATAAAAAGAGTTTAGGGGGTGGAGAAGAAAAATAAAACAAAACAACATTAGAGAAGACATTACCTCAAAATCGGGTAACTCTTTTTGATTTGAGCCAAAGGCTTCCTTGGGAAGAGTTCTGCCCAAAGTGAGGCTTCTAGGAGTAAGAGGGGGAAGTTGGGAGAGTATTTGGGCAGAGTTTGGCCGAGCCAAATGGCTTGAAAGTGTGAATGAGGTGGTATAGGTGGGAGCCTTTTATAAGAGGAGAGGAGGGGCACTCTTGGAAAGTAAGAAAAGTTTACATTATTATACAATGATTTTCGGATTCTAAAGGTCCCACATTTATATAATTTGTGACTAAGGAGATAAGGGTTAGAAATATACCCATCCAATAGTCTTTGTACAAGTGTAATCCTTGTATTGTACATTATCTTTTCGTTTTATTAAAATCGTTAAATAATGAGGTCATCGCAGCATCATAATGATGTCATGAATAATTTAATTTATTTAAGGTCTAAAATTATAAAAAAATACTATGATGTAGTAAATATTTTTAGCTTTCCAATGACTATTTATAGTAAAAAATATGACTTTTATAACCACATGTAAAAATTGTTTTAGTAAAATATTTCATGTTTGTGTCATTTTTTACTTTAACATTAAATAAAAGGTATTTATGTCATTTTCCAACTAAAGTGGCTCCATGGGGTTCCCAAGTTGACCCATGGATTGTCTTGGTCGGCCATGGAACATCCAATGATGGTAGTACATGTGTCAAGCTCAACTCATATTATTAAAACATTATTTTTACCTTAAACTACACTAATTACCTCTAATCGCGATTAAGAACTTAAAAGTTACTATTCACCAAAAATTATTTTAATCTCATTGAACCACATTTTACCTCTTAATGACAACCATGTATGTCAGATTTTTGAAAATCAAATCACAGAGGTGGTAATATTTCATTTAAACGAAAAATCAGTTTTTTAACTACCACTTAGTGGTTTCACTATTCATCAAAAATTGAAGTTTTTCAGAACAATGCCAAAATTTCACCCTAAGATATAATTGATATTCCTATTTAAAAAATGATGTCTATTTTACAAAATTCCAAAAATATAAGTTGCATTAATTTATTTCATAATTAATTCCCGCTGTCACAACAAATAGCGTGTTTTTAAAAAACAATTTATATCAAAAGATTGGCAATTGTTTATGTCCAATTTCAATGTTAAATTAATTCTAGTGAGCACCATTGGATAAAATGGTAAAAATATATTATAATTATACGTTAAAACCACTAAATAGTATAATTTATCACTATAAATTATTTTGATTAAAAATGTTTTTTTTAAGTATTTTTCACTATTCATAAAAAATTAGAAGTTCTCAGAAAAATACAAAAAATTCAACATAGGCTAATTTCGATATTCCGAATCCAAAAATGAAGTCTATGTTGAAATATAAAATTTCTATAATTTTAAAAAGTGGTTATTACTATTCATAACGGCTACTATGATTAGTCGCGGTGTTTTAGAACTCGAAGTTGCGTACAATGCAAGCTATTGCATTATTGAATGAGAAGCGTATTGTGGAAGCTCGGGGTGTTATAGACGGCGCATCGATCGGACGTGCGATCTTAATGTCATTCACGTTTAAGTGGAAACGGGCCCAACCCGTTAAGCCCAGTGGGCCGACGGGTCAGGTCAAACCGGTTTTGGAGGGTCCAACCCGAAAAAGGTTCGGACCATCCCAATGAATAGTGTGGCTCTACCCGAGGGACCTGGCCCCGCCCGAGGGGGGCGCGGCCCGGCGTGGCGTGGCCAGGAGTGTTGAGCGATCCGGCGAGGGGGGAGGGGGGGCGACCCCCCTCTTTTCCGAACCAGCAGAGCCGAGCGGTGCCTCCCTCCCAACCGGTCGGCCGAAGCCGGATGACCATCCATGCGCAAGTGGCTTTCTTGGGTGGGTCGCGGTCTTGCTATGGGGCAACTTTGGGTTCTGTGACTCCTTCACCCGGGCGGCCGACGAGTCGGCCGGTTCACTGCGGAGCATGGGCCTTGGTCCTCTGTAGTGTGGCACCCCTTGTGGCACCGGGTTTCATTCGGCCCGGACAGCTTTAGCCCACTGGTTCTACTTCAGCCGAACAGTCCATGGTTGCAGGCCATGATTCTTACGCATACGGTCGGCGTACGGCCGCCGCCTTCATTCTTCACCACCCTCCCAAGATGGCTTCTATCACAAAAAAAAGATACTACGGAGGGTCGTCGGGCCATGTGCATTCAGCCCGCACCCTCCTCATTAGGTGGTAAAAATTGTCCATAAACAACCATTCGCATTCAACAATGATAATTTTATAATTATATAAAACAAAAATTATACAATTCCCTGACCTAAAAATAAGATTCACGATAGTCGGGCATCGTGGAAGACGACGTCACAGGGAGATGGTGTCAACTCGTTGAATTCGGGGAAGAAGGAGCCGAGGATGGCATGTCATTTGCATTCCTTGTGATTGGATCCTTCTCCTTTGGCTTGGATGAAGATTGAAGGAAGTGATCATTGTTCTTCAGCAGTTCTTCATTGGAAGGACGATGTTCTTCGTTGAAGATAAGAACTCCTTCAAATTCTCAAGAGCTCTCCCAAAATATTTTCCAAGAAAATATTAAAATAAGACCTTCCCCAATTTTAAAATATTTTCCAACCAATTCAAAATAATTCAAAAATTGAATTATTTACACCCAAGTTAATCCAATTACATTAACAATTTGGACTGGCACATATTATTAGAGGAGGTGGCCTCATAAATTCTTGGGAGGTGGAGAGGTTCCACCTTAATGAAGGGAGGCGTTAAAGGGGGGGTTAAGGGAAGGGGAAAAGGTTTGGATCATGTGGGCCCCACCTCACAAATATCCTAGCGCGGGAGGTTATGTGGGTGTGGGCCCCACCTATAACTCCCCTTGGGAGGAAAAATACCAACTTCCATAAATAACATTGTGTTCCGCAACTTTAATTTATTTCATTCTAAATCCCCAAATATTAACTCTCATCCCGCATAAAACACAACTGCGGTAAAGGTCCTCTTAAGCGAATATTGGTGCTGTGAGTTCATCGGTGTCCTCAGATTTGAATTCTGAGCACCGGTTCAAAGGATAGAAAAACCCACACCTAATTTTACTGAACGTACCCGAACAAAACTTCAGAAATTGATTTCGGGCACACCGGGCCTCAGAATCAGCTGACATTAAAAACCACAGACTTGTAACATTCCAAAATATTTAAGAAAAATTTTCCATGAAATTTCCGGGTCCTCACAATACTCCCACGTTAGCGCTTTATGTCCCCATAAAGCTACAACACACACGAGGGAAAAAATTGGGGTACTGAGCTCGCATTTGAGCATCCCGCTCCCAAGTGCTCACCTGAAGGTTCTCGTGATGCCAGTGAATGCGCACCAGTGGAATCTACCATCCACATAGGAAATGCTCCTATTGATCCTCGATCTCCACCGGGACCTCCGCAAACGTCACCCCATCATTGATGTACAGCTCCCTATGATCGATTTTGTGGGTCGGGTCATGCACTTAACTCCTCAGATGAGATACATGGAGGAATTCATGCACTCGGTGCAACTGAGGTGGAAGGGCCAGGCGGTATGCCACCTCGCCTACTCTGCCGAGAACCTAGAAAGGTTTTACGAATCATGAAGATAACTTGCCGCTCTGGAAAAATTTCCATAGAACACATCGAGGTGTGACCCATAGGAAAATGTTGTCTCCATCCTCGAACTGTAGTGGTCTTCGCCTCCTATCAACAGAGGACTTCTGTCTGCTCTGTGTAGTCTTCATCTTCTCTTATAAGATCTGCACCTTCTCCTTCATAGCCTGAACCATCTCTAGTCCTACAAGTGATGACTCCCCAAGGTCATTCCAGCACAGAGGTGATCTTCAAGGTCAGTCGTACAGTGTCTCGTTAGGGGTCATCTCGATGGTGGAGTGGTAACTATTGTTGTACTCAAACTCCACCAATGATAAGTGGTCCTCCTAGCTATGACCAAAGATGAGGACAGATGAACAGAGCATGTCCTCGAGAGTCTGAATGGTCCTCTCAGTCTGACCATCCGTCTGAGGATGGAAGGAGGTTATCAAGAGATGTTGTGTCCCAAAGGCCTCATGCAACCCCTTCCAAAGCGGGGAAGTGAATCGAGCATCCTGATCTGAAAAAATAGTCTATGGAACACCATGAAGTCGTACGATCTCCTAAATGTAGAGGCATCCCAAGCACTCTTCTGAGCCCTACTCTCTGATCAGTAGGAAGTGAGCCGACTTGGTGAGTCGATCTACGCTCACCCAGATAGAGTCATTTCCTCTGGATGTACGTTGAATCCTCATCACGAAATCCGTGGATATCCCATACCACTTCCACTCTGGGACCTCTAAGGGCTATACAAAGCCTACTGGTACCTGGTTCTCCGCTTTCACTTGCTGACAAGTGAGGCATCATGGATAGAACTCGGCTGCAGCCTTCTTCATACCTAGCCACCAGGGCTATCATCTAAGGTCCGTGTACATCGTCACCACTCCTGGAAGTACCGCTAGAGGGGAAGTGTGAAAATCCCTCAACACCTCCTCCTGTAGTGCAACTGGTACCCACTACGCCAAAAACTGGCAAGGGATGCGCTATCCCTTTATCAGCGCTCAAAACAAGTGCTGATAAAGGTGGGATTTATCAATGCCATTACCAAGAGCTGATAAATGTTGAGTTTCAAAAAAAATATTCATGAAAAATAATATTTATTTATATAAGTATATTTATATTGATATAAATATAATATATATTTTTTAAATATATTATAGATACATATAAATAGACTGTTACATTTAATATATAAGAAATTTAGTGAAAATGGATTCAAAATATTTAAAAAAATTATTAATCAATAATTTTCTAATTATTATCGATTAAAAATCATTTAAAAACAATTTGTGGACACAAAAAAATCAAAACAATTAATAAAAGATGTAAAATACGTTGAAAATGTAACTCATACATCAAACGGCCATAACTTTTGATCCAGGTGTCTGTTTGAGCTCTACAGCAGATCAAATAGAATCTCGCGACGAGCTCTACGTGCTAGTGACTAAAACAAAGCCTCTTTCACATTTTTCAAGCCCAAAAAAGTCCTATAAGGCCTCCAAAACTGAGTTTTTAGTCAGGATACCCCGATTTTTTAACATTCAAACAAGTATAACTTTTGATCCGGATGTTCGTTAGGCCTGTACCACATATCATATCAAATATTGTTTCATTTCATTCAACTTGACTAGTTGTGGAGTTAAAACAGAATTCTAGATTATAATTTATGGTCGTTTTAACATTTTATGGCTTTTCAAATACACAAATATATGTATTTATTCATAAATATATATGTGTCTATGTGTGTGTGTGTCTGTGTGTGTGTCTGTGTGTTGTATATATGTATATTTGTATTTATTTATTTACTTACTTATAAAAACACATCAAAAACATTTTTTTTCATAAATGCATTTAAAACTAATCTTATATGTACAATCTATGGCTTTTCAAATACACATATATATGTATATATTTGTAAATATAAATGTGTTTGTGTCTGTGTGTGTCTCTGTGTGTGTCTGTGTGTTGTATATATATATGTATGTGTGCTATATATATCTATGTATGCATGCATGTATTTATTTATTTATAAACACACATAAAAAAAAAATTTCGTATATGTATTTAAAAATAATCTTATATGTATATATTAATATACAAATAAATATACGTATAAAAAATTATAAATAAAAATATATATATTAATATATTAATATACGAATTAATATATATATACATATATATGAATAAATATATTTATATTAATATGTATCTATATCAATATAGGAATCAATATATGAATAAATATAACTATATATATATCACTAAATAGAGAACAAAATGAAATGGCATAGTGGTAAAGGTGCAGCAGCGAAAGGGGAGAGGTCCCGGGTTCGAGTTCAGGTGGAAACAAAGGGGGTGCGCGTGTATGAGGATTCGTGGGAAGGGTAGCGTGCGGGAGACCTTCTAGTGCTGATAAAGTGGGTGTGAAGCACTGATAAAAGCACTCACCCATATTATATTTAATTTTAATTTTTTTTTAATATTTTTGACCTTTATCAGTGCTAAAAAAAAGCACTCATAAAGGGGTCTTTATCAGTGCTTTTAAAAAGCGCTGATAAAAGGGGAATTTATCAGTGCTTTTCGGAGCGCTGATAAAAGGGACCCCCCTATATTAGCGCTAAGCATTATAGAACTCTTTTAGCACTGTTAAAGCCCATTTTTATCACTGATATAGTCTGTTTTTGTAGTAGTGACCATAGTACGTTCCCTGAAGAGGATGGCGTGCTCTCCTCCTTCAAAAAATCCATCAGGCACCTGCCCTATGGATATCTGAGCACTTCGCATCTCACAATCAACATCCCCAAGCTGTGCCTCTATAACTCATTTAAGGAGTGGAGGAGTGACTGTGAGAGACTATAGAAAGGATACTCCATCTCAATCCACAAAGGATATCTGCAACATGG
This sequence comes from Viscum album, assembly GCA_963277665.1. Lineage (NCBI taxonomy): Eukaryota > Viridiplantae > Streptophyta > Magnoliopsida > Santalales > Viscaceae > Viscum > Viscum album. The sequence continues at coordinate 689,073,609 of OY728146.1, forward strand.
CTAGCTGCTCTGTCGCCTCTCCTAGTAGTTGAATCCCCGATCTCTTGCTGAGAGAATCAGCTACAACGTTCCCCTTCCTAGGAGTATAGACTATCTCAAATCATAGCCCTGGAGGAACTTGAGCCATTGCCACTATCTAAGATTCAATTCCTTCTGTGAGAATGATGTACCTAAGACTCTGGTGGTCAGAGTAGACTATAAAACGCTCACCCATCAGATAGTGTCTCCACATCTGCTACTAACTCCAGGTTATGGGTAGTGTAGTTCTGCTCGTGCTGTCTCAACTGCTATGAACAATATGCAATCACTACTCACTGCTGCATCAGGTCACACCCGATTCTGGTGCCTGATGCATCGCTGTAAACTATGTACCCAACGCCCTCCTCCGAAAATCTCAAGATGGACACAATGGTCAACCTTGGCCTTAGTTCCTGAAAGCTCTGCTAATATCTGTCTGAAAACATGAAGGTTTTCCCCTACTTTGTCAAGGCTAAAAGTGGTTCTGAAACTCTGGAGATGTCTGGAATAAATATCCGATAGTACCCAGCCATACCTAGGAAACTTCACACCTCCATCACACTCCTGGGTGCCTCCCAAGCAAGCAATTCCATGATCTTTGCTGGATCTACTGCAACTCCCGCCTTCGAGATGACGTGTCCCAGGAAGTGTACCTCCTGTATCTAGAACTAACACTTAGAGAGCGTACCATAAAGATTTTGATCTCAAAGTGTATCCAGTACAACCCGCAATTTGTAGGCGTGCTCCTCCTCAGTAGTCGAGTAAATCAGTATGTTGTCGATGAAGACTATGACAAAACGATCGAGGTAAGGCTGGTAGATCCTCTCCATGAGACTCATGAACACTGTTTAAGTGTTGGTTATACCGAAGGGCATAACCAAGAACTCATGGAGGCCATACCAACACCTAAAGGTCGTCTTCTGCCCATCCTCGTCTCGAACTCTAAGGTGGTGATAGCCTGACCTGAGGACTATCTTCGAGAAACAACGTGCTCCTTTGCGCTGATCAAAGAGGTCTTCAATCATTGGGAGTGGGTACTTGTTCTTCACGGTCACCTGATTCCGGCGACGATAGTCGACACACAGTCGCAAGCTCCCATCCACCTTCTTGGCGAAAAAAATCAGATAAGCCCAGGGTGAAACACTGGGTTGGATAAATCCCTTTCCCTGGAAGTCCTCCAGCTGTACCCGCAGCTCACGAAGCTCAGTGGGAGCCATCCGATATTCTAGAGTAGATATCGGTGATTTCCCAGGGTACATGTCAATATATAAGTCTACCTATTTTCAATGAGGTAGTCCTGGAACATTGTTAGGAAAAACGTCTGCATACTGATCCACCACAACAGGAAAAGTTGGACTCCGCACATCAACTGCTCCAAGGATGAGAATAGCTAACTGATGTGTGATCAGCAACCCTCTCCTCTGCAAGAGTCCATCCTACACTGTAAATGTGCCCTTCTCATCAGTGGAGGTGAACCAGCTCCCATCTGTGTGGACACACCACACCTAGCGCCTAATGCAGTCAATCGGAGCATGGACTGTAGACAACCATTCCATACCCCAGATGAGATCGTAAGGCCTCGATGCCGATACAAGAAGATCCCAACCTAAGATCTTGACACCTAGAGTAAGCTCACACTACCACAAACAGTGTGTAATCGTCGAGTCTGCTTCTGTAGGAGTCTCTAACCATAATCATCGAGCCAACGACTCCATCGGAATCTCCGAGCTCTGAACAAGGGCAGAAACAATGGAAGAATTACTCACAACTGTGTCTATAAGTACTACAGAATGGGTGGAATAGACATATATAGTACCTTAAATCATCTCAGGTGCTCCTTGGTCATATGCCTCCACTACCTGGAGCTGAGCCTGCCTCTGTCTTCCAGCTCCCTGTGGTCGGGGTGGACCTCCTAGTGTTGGTGGTGGGAGAGCCTCAAAACGTCATCCACCACACGTTCCTCGGCCAACTCCTCTGCCTCGTCCGCCTAATCCCAGCGAACCACCATGTCTGAACCTCTACCTCTTCTTGGGAGGTCCCTCCACTGTCTTTTGCTCATCTGCATGGCAGGTCGGGCAGTCTTGATCCATGTGACCATGCCCGCCACATTCATAGCACTACCTTCTCCTCGTATAGCTGGCTCTGTTTCGGGTTCCTCGCACAACCAAACATGTATCCTGAGGTCTCTCTCCTGATGGCCTGGTTCGTTTGGCCCTCTGTGACATCTATCTACTACAGGCTTCAGAAGACTCCACTACGTGTCGCCCTACAGTGGGTCTCACTACTGGTGTTGTCTCAGTGATAAAGCTCTTCAAAAGAAGGGCTCGCTTCAGCACTCCCGCATTGGTCAGAATGTTGAGGGAGATCATTGAATCCCTGATATCATGCCTCAGTCCCTGGTCAAAGGTTTGGGCCCTGAAGAATGGGTCTCGTACCATGTCTATGGAGTAATGTGAGAGGTTATTAAACCTTGATGAGTACTAAGCTACTATCATGTTACCCTGCCGCATGTGAAGTAACTCCTGAATCTGCACCGCACGAAGGGTGGCTGGAACAAACTCCGAGCGAAAGAGACTCTCGAAGTCTTTCCAAATTAAAGACTCCTCGTCATGCATTGGGAGAATCAAGCTCCACCATCTACTTGGTGCTGCATGCAAGAGACTCATAGCATGGATCAATATAAGGTCTGCTTGTGTCCCTACCAATTAGAAGACTCTGACGATATCCTCTAGCCAATCCTCGACCGTCTGAGGGTCCGTCTCTCCGCAGAACCTAGGCAGCCTCTGTCACTGAAACTCATGCAACACACTCATGCAGCGTGCACTCTCTGTTGCTGGGGTTGGTAGTATCGGCGGCTCAGCGGGTAGCGGTACTGCTGGTGCCTCCGTAGTGATGGGACCCTGCACCGACGCCTCGTCTCTCGGTGGGCTTCCATCTCGTATGTGACTCAGAACCCTAGATGGCTACCTTCGTGGGGCCATCCTGAAAATAAACAGGTGTGCCACCATCAAAACAGTATACCTGGTGAGATGACACAAATAAATCACAAAGAAAACTTTTGAAACACACATGCAATCTGTGTTTTCATTCACTGATTTGGAAATCAGGGGTCAGGGTCCTGGTTTATGGATACGTCAACAGCCGTAAAAAAACGTGACTCCCGGGACTGAAAACCACACTCAATACTCTTAACACTATTGGTTCAAAGAAAGGAATGATCAGAGTCCTGAGTTCTGTCGTAGAACCGACTCATATGACACCAATTTTTCACGACCCGTCATCAGGGCATGTGCCGTGACAACCCCAAGCCCACCTTCCATAGGCCAGGGGATGCTGACTAGAATCAAAGGTGTAAATCCCAATAATAGGGAAGGAATTGCATTTATAATAATAAACAACACAATAGTGTACACAGCATTTGTAAGCACAAAGTGATACCGAATACAAAAGTAAGTGCTGAAAGGTAAATGGGTCGGAATACAAACCCAACTGAAAGTACATTACAACTGAAATACTAGTACAACTACAATAAAGTAAAAAAGAAACCATCGAGTCGTCCTCTGGGAATCCCACCAGAAGGGTGGGTACATATAGTCTCCCCAGCACCACAGTTCCCTCCATCTACTCTATGTACGTCTCACCATGTGGTCCACCACCGAGTACCGTCCAGCTCTACAATCCTCTACCACGATCAGCGATATCTGTCGTCTTCATCCAACACAACATAGTGCGGGCATTTCCCGTGCAGGGGTGAGTGTAACGATACATAGTAGGGGCCCCAAGACCCCCGAAGGTCTCCTAAAATATACGAATGATAAACCCCAATGAAAAGATATAATCACGAAGTATCAACCATCTCTGCTTAGGTATGTCCCCATACATATACCTAATTCATCAATCATAGTTCAACTCTAACTCTCGAGCCCAAGTACAACCCAGTCCACAAAGGAAAGAAGTCAATCACATCGATGATAATGACTGAAAATCAAGACTCAGCTCACGTAGATGTACATCTTTTGTAAAGTGATAAAGATGATCAGATGCAGTCAATGATTAATCTAAGCTGTCGGACCCACATAGGATACTAAAAGGGATAAGTTGTCGGACCCACGTAGAATTCTAGACCAACTACTCTATCAGACTGACGTAGGATACAAGAACATAAGTCAAATTATCGGTCTCATGTAGGATACAAGTGCAGTAATCATCATCGTCGAACCCACAGAGGACTCCTGTATGGTAGTCATCATCGCCAAAGACAGGGAGGATTCCAGTATGGTAGTTGTCGTCGCCGAACACATGGAAGATTCCAGTATGGTAGTCGTCGCAGTCGCAGCCAGCTCTAGGGTTCCCGCACACATCATGCTCAATTCCGGGAGGGTCCTCTTCTCGAGGCAAAGGTTCGATACATCAACGGTCACGAACTCTAGAGCTGATGTATCACGAAGTTCTTTCTCGTCAAAAAGAACCTAACACGACTGATGGCGCATCAATCGGATGCCCGGTCTGAGAGTTATTGGATTTTCTGTTCCAGGGGCCCGATTGCAAATACACTCGTTCCAAACCCGGTCGTTATCCATATTTCTCCAAAACTCACTTAGAGTATCGAAAAAGGACCACTTTATCGTGAGGGTACCAGTTCTGCAAATGGCCCGTCGATCGGACACACGGGCTTAACGTTATTCATATTTAAGTGGAAACAGGCCTGACCAATTTAGCCCAGTGGGCCGACGGGGTTGGGTCAACTCGGTTATCGTGGGTCCGACTTGGAAGAGGGTCGGACCGGCCCAATGAATCACACAGACCTACCAGAGGGGCATGGCCCGACCCAAGGAGCATAACCCTACATGAGGGGGGCGCGACCCGGCTTGGCGCGGCCCGGCACGGCCCGGCTCGGCGCGGCCCATCACGATACGGCGCGGTGCAGCCTAGAGGGCTGAGTGGTTCGAGGGGGGGGGGGATTTCCCGAACTGGTGGAGCCGAGCGATGCCACCGTCCCAACCCACCGGCCGAAGCCGTTCAACCTTCCCGACGCAAGAGGCTCGCTAGGGTAGGTCGTGGTCTTGCTGTATGGCACCTTCTGGTTGCACGACTCCTTCACCCAGCCTGCCGACGAGCCGGTCGTTTCGCCGTCAAAGCGGCCCGGGGAGCGCGGGTCGTGGTCCTCCGCAGCGCGGTACCCCATGTGCCACCGCGTTCTTCCTTCGGCCCGGCCAGCTTTAGCCGGACGGTTCTTCTTTGGCCGAACTGTCCGTGGTTGCAGGCCGTGATTATTCTAAATGCGGCTCGCGCGCAGTCACCACCTTCTTTCGCTACCACCTTCCCAAGATGATCTCTATCGCAAATAAAAAATACTACGGAGGGTCGTCAGGCCGTGTGCGTTCAGCCTGCGCCCGCCACGTTAGGCGGTAAAAATTGGCCATAAAAAACCATTTGCATTCAACAAAAATAAGTGCATAATTTAATCAAACTAAAATTATAAAATTCCCCTACCTCAATATAAGATTCGCGATAGTTGGGCACCGCGAAAGACGACGTCACAGGGAGATGGCGTCAAGTCGTTGATTTCAGGGAAGAAAGAGATGAGGTGGGCGTGTCATCAGTTTTCCTTGCAGGTGGCTCCTTTTCCTTTGTCTTGGTTGAATATCGAAGGATGTGATCGTTGTTCTTCGACGGTTCATTGTTTGAAGGATGGTGTTCATTTTTGTAGAGAGGAAATCCTTAAATTTCTCAAGAGCTCTCCCAAAATATTTTCCAAGAAAATATTAAAATAAGACCTTCCCCAATTTTAAAATATTTTCCAACAAATTAAAAATAATTCAAAAAGAATTATTTAAAACCAAGATAATTCAAGTACATTAACTATTTGGGTTTGCAAAAATTATGAGATGAGGTGGTCTCATAAATGCTTTGGAGGTGGAGAGGTTCCACCTTAATGAAGGGGGGAGTTAAAGGGGGGGTTAAGGGAAGATGAAAAGGTTAGGCCCGTGTGGTCCTTACCTCAAAAATAACCTCTCATGGGAGGTTATGTGGGTGAGGGACCCACCTCTAACTCCCATTGGGAGGAAAAAAACCAACTTCCATAAATAAAAATGTGTTCCACAAATTTTATTTCTTTCATTATAAATCCCTAAATATTAACTCTCAAACCGCATAAAACGCAACTGCGGTAAAGGTCCCCTTATGTGAATACCAGCGTTGCGAGTTCATCGGTGTCCTCATATTTCAATTCTGAGTACTGTTTAAATATATAGAAAAACCTGCACGTACGTTTACTGAACTTACCCAAACAAAACATCAAAATTTGTTTTCGGGCTCACCGGGCCTCTGAATCAGGTTCCGTCAAAAACCACAGACTCGTAAAATTTTAAATTATTTAAGAAAAAAAATTCCTTGATATTTACATGTTATTACACACTATCTCCAATAGCGTACTTTACAGACATTAACAGGTTTTTCTGAAGTCCTACATTGTACACAAGACTATGTTATACTGAAAAAGCATATAATAATAATATTATTATTCTAAATGGTAGTTAACGCCTAGTCGTGGTGTTGGTGGGAATGTTTAGAATTATCTTTAATATTATTAAAAATTATTTTTATATATTTTTATATTAATCCAATACGTTTTAGAGGCTTGAAATTACAAAGAATCAAATTTTAATCATAAAATACCCCCAACATTTTTAAAAGATCAATTTAAAACAAATAGATAGATAAAAATTATTAAATATATTTTTGACATATTTTTATGTTTTGGATGAAATAATTATCTTCTTCTATAGAAGAGGGACATCAAAAAATTTTGGTTTAATTTTGGTATTTTTGTGATAAAGTTCATTTTTTAATAAATAGTATAAAATACCCAATTTTAATTCAAAATTACATGTTCCTCTCGTTTATTTATATTGATAGATTATATTTATAATTGGTGTCATAGTGTAATTAGATTATTTATATATCATTTAATCTAATGATTTTCATTGTAATTATTTTTACCATTAAATAGGACAGAAACACATTTCAATCTTTTCCTTCTTTTTAATTCTTAAAAGCCCACTTTTTCTGGTTTTGACAATATGAATTATTTTTAAATTAATTAATGAAAATTAATTTTTTTGAATTTGAAAAATAGGATTCCATATTTCTAATTTGAAGTTATATATTATGTAAAAAGATACATTTGAATTTGGGACATTATGAATAGTAACTACATTAATTATTTTTATTTATCATGGTAAATGGGTAAATTAGGAAAATAAGTGTTAAAATAATATTATAATGATATAAAATTACCCTAACACATGTACTAATAATATTATATGAGTCATGGGTAGCCATAATAATCCATTGGATATACTTTTTATAGATTGGAGCTAGTCGAGTGTATAATGAAATGTTATAATAATTAATTTAAAGTAAAGAGAAATATGAAATAAACATGTATCTTTTTACTAAATATTTTTTAATATACTGTTATATAACAAATAAATTTGACTAAATATAATCATTATAAATATAAAAATATTTATGTCGTAACTGTTTTTTATTTATTATTTTTTGACCTTAAATAAGAAAAATTATTTATGAAACAATGATGATCTTGTGATTCCCTTATCAATGAATTATTCAAAGAAAGGATATTATAAATAATAAAATAAATGTAATATGAAATTTTTTATTCCATCCATGAATTTTTTGGATTTTTATTACATTTTATATTATATTTAATGTTGTTTTCTGAAATAATAAAGTAGTTATAACATTATAAAAATATCAACAACAAAATAGTGTAAAAAATGACATAAACCAGTTTTTGAATCAATTTATATTTTATTAAATGATAAAATTTTAATAAAAAAATAGGATTCATCCAACGGACATAGATAATGGTACAAATGTCATTAATGACCCACTTGAGGTTCTATTTATATATTATAGTTAATATATTAACCATATATTGTAAAAATACATGACGACATGGTAAGCATTAATTTATTTAACTAAGGGCTCACGCTGAACGATAAGGTTATATTATTGAAATATACTTGTCTATGACCTATTGGACGAGATTAATGACACCATCATCATCTTATACGTGAAATATATCACATTAGATATATTAAAATTCTAAAATCAATTTATAAAAAAACATATTTCAAGAATTTTCTATATTATCCCTCCTCACTCTAATAAAACGACACAATCTCTTCCAATATAATCAAATCTCTCGATCCCATTTTCTCATAAAAATTCTACTAAAATAATCTCTAAAAACCACTCTTCCCCTAGAAGCCTTACCTTTTGATGAAGGAAATTCAAGAAAGCCTTTTGGCTAAAATTTGAAATTGTTACCCAAATTAGAGGTAACGTCTTCCCTCAAGATCCTTTTCCTTTATATTTATTCTCCAATGACTATGATCATATTGTTATATTATTTAAATTCAAAACTAGTATCCTTAATATTGTAGGGAGTTTTTATGCATAGGATTATACCTACACATACACACACCTCTAACTAATTTATATAGAACATATTGTTTCTATGTATGACAAACTACTGCCTCACAAAATGATGATTGTTCAATTTTATCATAACACAATAAAGGAAATATATTTAAATATAATATATAATATATTTATAATATATCTATTCTTATATTATTTTATTTATAACTTACCTTTATTATTACCATGATGTTTAAATACAATAATATCATTAGAGGAAGTCTAGACTACTTCCCTGTCAAAGTGATATGACCCATTCATTCCATACATGAAACATATAAATGATGGAGTTAATGAACATATGTAACATTTATACCACATAATTTATATTGGAATAATAATATACATATTTATCATTTAGTTTTCATTTCTTAATAATTACTATGAAATAAACATATCTTTCATGCATACGTACGACCTACCGTCTCTATAAATAGTGAATTTGATTTCTTATCTCCAAATATTCTAGATAATTATAAATACATGTATTAACTTTTTATATGATATTTAAATCATGAATAACATTATAGATATTATGCACTTTACTACAAGGACAATTTTTAATTATTACATGTTTATTTGGGAATCATTTTCTAAACATCGACAAAATATATATTATGAACTAAAATACTTATCTAATTTCTATAACATTGAAATAAGTATTAAAATGTGAATAATAAATATAAAAAAGGTGCCAAAACAATTATAAATTAACCTATGTTTATTAATCAATAATATAAATATTGAGCAAGACAATTTAGACTTCATGTAAGGGAAATCAAAACACAATTTCATTTCTTTTAGTTAAATATTCAGGTCCTTAGATATTTTTTCCACGAATATTTTTAAATGATATAGAATACCTAATTTTTATTAAATTACTATTACATAAATGTAAAGATAAAAATTTAATAATGTTATGCCATAACGATCCATAGGTTTAGTGTTTTTGCAATAATGGTACCGAACATAACATTTACAACATCAAGCATAAAAATTTAGTTGATTCCATATTATATAGCTTCTTATTGGCACTTGACCTTTCTGTAGTACTTGTAGTTAGGTGATGATATACATCAAAAAGGGTTGAGATGAAAACCCAGTAAGTGGATAAATAAGAACACGAAAAAACATAACATGTTATGTGCATAATTATTATCATAATAACAAAGTAATATGATCATAATCATGAGAGGAAGCATGAACATAGGACATAGAATGTGGAAATGAATATACAATGAAAAATCACGTCTTAATGGTTAACTTCCACTCATAGTTGTGAAAAATAATGGAATCATGTTAATTAAACCTTTCCCTTTAACTCATGGTATTATTTACATTACCCAATGTATTGGAGTGCTATATATTTATGGGTTCACCCACCACATCATAGTATTTATATTGTTCTATATAATTCTTGATGGACCTATCTTTTCATAACATTTAACATGTCATGCTTGCCACATAGAACATATGTAATTCATGAACATATAATAACCAAAGAATGGAATGGGTTTAAAATCAAAATTAATACATTCATAAACATTTGGTTCCCAAAATAAACAGGGAATAACATACATGACAGAGAATAATATATGATGAGTGAAGAAGCAATAATCATTGAGAAGTAAAAAAAAGTGTGTTTATTTGAAAGAACAGTTCATTTCGAAAACATTTGATTTTCCATGAACATAAGTAGAAAATTTTTTATATCATATAAAAGGTAATATATTGATGAATAAATTATTTTTATGGCACAACCATACATAAAATTGGTTTGAAGGAGTGAAAACCTAAATAATGAGGGTTGGGCTTGAGAATTCCCTTTACATTGTATTTGAATGCTTTCTTCACATTAATGTTCTGTATAATGACATTATATTAATTAATTATAAATTTATATAACCCTTTACAGATAAATATGGTTCATTATGATTTAATTAATTTATTTTATAGCGATTTGGATGATTTATAGAATTTCAATTCATTTATTGGGAGTGTTCTTTTTCATAGCTTCCATGAACAGTTCACTTGTACACATGAATGGATGTTCGTGTAGATCATGGATAAAAATCTAGAATGGGTAATACATGTTATTAATGAAATTATAGGATTTTAGAATATTTAATAGTAAATTATGTTATATACCATGTGACTAAATCATTAGATAAGAATTTAATGATGAATGTTTGTGTTAATTTGGGCATTTTTTCGACCACAATGAATTATTTTGTTTAATCAATTAGTAATATATATATATATTTATATATATATATATATGAGTTATATCCATAACATTAAAAAGGATATAATACAAATAATATAATCTTTTTCAACCATAAAAATGGTTTCATTACCAGATCAAAATGCGATATAGGAAAATGAAAACTCGTTATTCATGAAGGTGAGAAATTAACACCTCAAAAACAATGTTTCATTCTAAAATAAAAAAAGGAAAAAGGGGTTGGATGATATATTATCCCATTAGTATCATAACATTTTATTATATTAATAGTAATAGAGCTTTCATACCATGTGGATGAAGATAGGTGGGTAGATATTAACAATAGAACATTAATGTGAAATGAAGTTAAACGAAAAAAGAGGGGGCATTACCTCCCGAATCATCCTTAAGAATACATGGATTGGTATTTTGATGAGAACATAATCTCTTGGACGTGGGTGAGGGGATAGATAAGTGTTTGGGAATAATTTAGGAAAGGATTGAAGCTTTATATGTGTAAAGAAATGAGGGTGTGAGGGCTGGTATTTATAGTGAAGGGTAATAGAGTTTTCTCAATATTATATTTATTAATTTATTATATCTCTACAAGACAATTAATTGTGAAACTTCCATGAGAAACGAATAGTAATATGTGCATGGGAGTTTCATAATGCCCTTTCATCAACCATACGTTATCTAATGATATCATAATTAATGTATTTATCATTTTTTGCAAATTATCATATTGTGATATTCCCCAAAAATTTGAGTATTTCAGAAAAATATCAAAAATTCACCATAACCATTTTTCTATATGTAGAATCAAAAAATGAACTCCATTTTTAAAAAATAATTTCTAAAGATCATTAATTTTTTTATTAAAATCATAATTTACTTGAAAAATACAGTTTTTAAAAAGTTTATTTACTTATTCCAAAACACAGGTACATCATACTTTAAAATAAATCATATATATATACTATCATATGTGAGGTTACTATTAAAAAGGGTATGTCACAATTCATATGTTTTTAACATTACAATTCTGAAATTTATGTTTGTAATCATAATGGTAACATTACTATTCTTAAAGGTGTGTTAATATTCACCAAAAAAATAAGTTTTTTCTATTAGACTACAAAAATCACCATGAAAAGAACCATGTACGTCAGATTTTTGGAAATTCATAACACAGAAGTGGAAAATTTATATTTAATGGTGACAAATTATTTAGTATCATGATAGGTCATTGTACTTACCAATGTTATTATATTGTATGGCATGATTATAAGAAGGGAATTCCATTGATAAAATGTTGGGTCATTATATTCTTCCCCTCTTATGAAACTTCGCACTAGAAATTACATTTTACAAAAACATGTTATGGTTCCTCTCCTCAAATTCCTCTTATGGTTCCCAAGATTCTTCGTCAAACTTATGGTTCCTCCTCAACTATAACACCCCATGCATCTATGGTATGTTTTCGTTTGAATAATACTATAGATTGTGTTGTATGCAACATGGAGTTTTAACACACCACAACCAATCATACTAGAAATTATTAATAGTAATACCCACCTTTTGAAATTCTATAAATTGTATTTTCTGAAATGGACTTCATTTTTGAATTCTGAATATCGAAATTATATTGGGGTGTTTTTTTGGTATTTTTTTGAAAACTTTCAATTTCTGATGAATACTGAAAAACACAGCGTTATTGTTTAAAAAAAACATTTATTTAAATAATTAGTTATTTTATTTATATTTAAATAATTTAAAAATAGATACATAATACCTATATATGATCAATTTAATTCATTGGAGTCATTTTATAATAATATTATATATATATATATAATTTTATTGAACATTTTATCGTCTTTTACCCACCTTATAGGCGCATGTGTAAATTAGCACAAAATTTCATTTTAAAACTTCTTTGAATTGAATTTAAAAAATAAGAGAGACACGGTGGACATAAGGATATTAAATGAGGTTCAATAAGATAAAAAATAATTTTTGGTGAATAGTATCTTCTAACTTTTATTACCACGGTTAAAAGTAAATAGGTTAATAAAAGGTAAAAATGATATTATAATTACCCTAAAACATATAATAATTCTATTTTATAAGTGTATTTCATCCAAAATCCACCATAGGGATAAAATATGATCATTTTCGTCAACTTAGATTATATTAGGACATTTATTATTATTTTATTTAAAGAAGAGTTAAAAGTGTTAAACTCAAATTTTCCTAACTAAAATATTTTTAATATTGGTTTAAACATAAGATAAATTCGACTATAAATATTATTTAGAATGATAAAAATATTTCATTTATAATGGTATTTTATTTTTAATTTTTAGACATTAAATAATTAAATTTATTTATGTAACAATGATGATGCAGTAATTATCTTTTTACTGAAAGGTTAATATAATTAATGTAATATATATCCAAAAAATATAAATAGTGACTTTTGATATAATAAAATAATTTAATATGTTAATAATACATCACAGGGTTGATTCAATTAATTTTTTTTGATGTAATCACATTGTTATGAATTCCACAAAAATCAATTACTAAATAGTGTCAAAATTAACATGAATGAGTTTTGAAAACAAATACTATATTATTAAATGCAATAATAGTATTAAAAATATATGAATTGGCCAATGGAATTATAAAAAAATAGATATATCATTATTGAACCACATGGGGTTATATTGGAATTTTATAGTAAGATTATTAACCATAAAATATAATAATACAAGATGGCATGGTAAAAGTTAAACTATTTAACTAGAGTTAAATCTAAACAATATGGTTAATATGGTGATCTAAACCAGTATAAAACCTATTGGATGAATAGTTTTATACCCATCCCATCCACATAATTGATGAAAATCATTTTTGAGCCATATTAAAATGAAGATTATTGTATAATAAAATAATATTTCATTCATTTACTAAAGTGACCCTTACCTCTCTTATAAAAATATACTTCACGTTCTCTCAAAATCACACCTCCAAATCGATTCATGTTATCCAAACCCTACCCATATATCCTCCCAACTACCCTTCCATTGACCTAGAGTCCTTATGTTGACCAGAAATCCAACCTAAGGATCCCTTCTGATCAAATCAAAATGTAACACCCAAAAAAGAGGTAATAATTTCACCACATATTTCAAAATTCATTTCTTCTTCCACTAAATATTTCATTGTTGTTTCCATTCCAAAAAAATTACTCTCATACCTTATAAATAATTTGATGTTATTATAAATATTTTGAAACCATATTCCTTATTCTATCTATCCAATTATTAACAAATCACCATACGTTCATACATACGACTTACCGTATCCACGTTGTAGTGTAGTTAGTTATTCAAACACATAATTATTTATATGAGTATAATAATATGTATAACTGAAATAAATAATAAATATAACATGTTATGGATTATTTATATATGATATATCATTAAATTACATATTATTTCACTCTCAATATTACGGAATTGTAACTCAAGCATACGTACAGATTACCATCTCCACGAATGTGAAAAGATTCATTCCCCATCATAACCATTCATGAATAAATATCATTTCATGATAAAACAATAATGTTTAAGAAAATAATAAAATTCTAGGTATTAATCAAATACATCCTATCAATAACAAACATGTCTTATGTAACCATGCATATAAAGGAATACGAATCAGTTAAACCCCAAAACAATGATACTACTGAAATATTTTTAACAAAGCAATATTAGAAGATCATATATGATATAATATTTATGTATTTTGTTCATTTATAATTTAATAACAGCAATTTAACTATTATATAAGAGGTTAACATATCGTCTATCATGGATAACTACAAGGTAGGGTTAATTCTACAATCTCTTCATTATCCGAAGTTGTTTTTACGTGAGTATCTACTGGGACCTCTTTATCATCCACATCTGTGTTTCTTAAAAATGTTTATCAAAACATTTTTACAATTTCCTAGACAATGGTTTAATGTCCTTTATACCCTTTATGGACTATTTATGAGATGTTTATATAGGAATCCTTCCATCATTTTCCAAACAATGTCATTTATGACATTTTCAAAAAAAATTATGGAAAAAATGTTTTTTAACTTATACGGCAGGTGCGACTATTTTTCACCTTTGTAACACTTTCAAAGCATCCCTTACAATATTTTAACAATATTTTCAAAATAATTGTTTTATTTTAAAATTACAAGACTTTTAAATGATTTCAAAATAAAAGAGATATTTCACTCAAATAGTATTGATTTCATCTATGTCAATATCCATTATTAGATTTTACATTTGTTTGATGTTGATTTATTGTGATACAATCTTCCATATTATTTTGATGGTTTTTTTATATGTTTGACTATGGATATAATATTTTTATACCATTCGTGGTTTATGGTTATATTATTTACATTTCGTATGCTAGTTTTAATACGAATGTTTATGTTATATTTATCCCTTTTCATATGTGGAATGCATTGGAATTAGTAAGTGATGGGTGGAGCCCATTATAACTACTAGATTCATCGATAGGTCTCATGTGAAAAAAATTGTATGGAACAAGGATTTAGAAAATTCATATTTTTAGTCATGTTAGAAGGCATTGACTATGTTGTTATGATGTCAGGCATTATGCATTCCATCAATATGAAATTGGATATTGAAATTACATGTGATTACTTGACTTGTAGAATATCCATGTGAATAAGTAAATGGGATTATTTGATTTATAATTAACATATTATGCTGAAGTTTATGTTTTAAATCCTTGTGTTTTATTCTAATACATTACCTTAATTAATTATGCTTAATTATGATAGTTTCTACTATATTTTTATCCTTACTGAGCATCTGAGCTCACCCCTTTCTTAGGTTTTATTTTCCCATGGATGTGAAGAAGTATATTACAATTAATATAAAGGAATAATCTATGGGATATAAGAGTGTTCAAAGGGTAAATGATGTTGTTTTTTATTTCATGATGTAATATAAAACTTATTTATGTGTCTAGTACTTCCAAGTCTACTAAACTGATCAGTCTTTTGGGACATGATTCCTTGTATCATGCCAATGTTATGTAATAAT
Organism: Viscum album; assembly: GCA_963277665.1. NCBI lineage: Eukaryota > Viridiplantae > Streptophyta > Magnoliopsida > Santalales > Viscaceae > Viscum > Viscum album. Next base: position 689,089,509 of record OY728146.1, read on the forward strand.
GAACCGACTTTGGGTAATTGGGATTGGGGCATTACAGTTGGTATCAGAGAAAGTATAGTAAAATCCTTGGAATCAAGATTTAGAAATTCTCTAATAAGAGAAAAATACCCAAAGATAGACTCTGAGGATTAGTATTGAAGAACATCGTAGAATTTTGGTAATGTAGATATTTTTTGAATTTTCCTAAAAATAGATCCCTATCTGGATACAAGCTGGTAGAGGCGGATCTGGCACAGATATACCTAGGATTGAAAACTCTGACAATGAGTTTGAGGCTTGACCCGGGGTATCCTGGTACATGACAAAAGGCCCTGTTATACTCTTGGTTACGACACTCCCGTGGGATATGCTTAGGATAATTCAAATTTTCATTACAAACCATTATGAAGGATTTTTGAGTATATACCTCCTCAAGGATAACATTTTTATTATTATGGATTATATCCATCAACTGTTCAATTTTTTTCAAGTGTTTTACATGTTTTAAATTATGTTCTGTGATTCATAAACTAATATAGTGTATGCCATTGTATAGAAATGTCGCCTATTGGTAAAAATGGAAATCCTATGAACACGCGTAATCTATAAAGGTATTTCCCTCCTACTCAAGATAAAAATAGGGGAGTTGGTGTTACAATTGGTGGTGATTAGCTTATCATCAAACTGGGACAACTCACTCAATTTATGAATAATAACCTTACACACAACGCGGGGGATCAATGTAAGACCACTTCATGAGGAAACAACCAATAACATTCAATGAGACTACAAATACATTTTCAGTTGAGTAATGGATATGTTATTTCAAGAAAATATTTCATGCTTTGGGCCGTAGAGAAAGGGAAAAAGTTTCCATGGTAATTTATCACCTCACCAGAGATGCAGATCAATGGTGGTCATTAATTCAATAATCCAAGGAAGATGAATTAGTATTAAATGTAGAATGGAGTTAGTTTAAAGAGATTTTTTTAGAAAAATACTTTCATCATGACCATCAAGAGGATATGGAAAGACAATTTCTTAGTTTGAGGGAAAAGAAGGTTGAGATTGTCACAAAGTAAGAGATAAACTTCACAAGGACATCAAATAATGAAACAGATTATATACGTAACCCAAGGAGTAATATTGATCGATTAATTGATGGGTTAAAACCATTTCTATGTTGAGAATTATTCTCACAATCCTTCCCATCATACGAATATATTTTCTCATGTGCTATCAAGATAGGAAATTAATTCCCTATGTCTTACAACTTTATAGAAAAGCAAGAGAAGAAGAGAACTACTGAACACTCTGGAAATAGAAATAAGGGGAAGATGGGAAAATTTGAATATCCACTCTGCGGTAAATGTTGGAAGAAACACCCCGGTACATTCCTGATGGAAATGGGAGTTTGTTATAGTTGTGGTGAAAAAGGCTACCATGCAGATGATTTCAAGGGAAAGAAAGAGGTTTTAAATTTTGAATGGTACAATTATATAGAAAAGTTGCATTATACAGACGAATGTCTTAAACAACAAGGAAACAAACCATATAAAATGACAAGGGGGTAGGCCAATATTATGAGATCTCTAATGTAGAGTATAAAGCTCTGAATGATGTGTTGGTAGGTAATATAATGTCTTCCTCATGTTTAGCCAATGCTTTATTTGATTCTGGATCATTTCATTGTTCATATATTTCGAGTTTTCTATGAAAATTAGATATTTCCAATTGATTTAACAAATAAGATTTCAGCCAAAAATCCTAAGGGAAGTGTCATTGAAAAAAAAATTCTGAATCACTTCCCATTAGGGCATATAAATGTTCTTTATCAGCTGATCTCATCGTCACATCCTTGATTAAATTTGATATAATCTGTTGAATGGATTGGATTGCGGACCATGATGTGAAAATTTATTTTAAGAAGAATGATGTTATAATTTATGATGACGATAAATAGTTCCTTATCTTTAGAAAAAAATCCTCACCACATAATTCATATCTAGATCCACCCAGTGGCTCTACTAAATTCAATTATTTGGGAGGAAGTGAATGAAATAACTATGGGTGAAGGGAAATAATGATCAAATAGAGGATATACATATTGTGTAAGAATGTGTTTATGTGTTTCTGTAGGATTTACCTGGACATCCTCCAAAATGGGAAATTGAGTTTTCCATTGATTTAATTCATGGTTCAAGGCCCATATCGAAGACCCATTATAGAATGGACATAGTGGAATTAGTGGAACTAAAGAAACAACAATAGGAATTGAGTAATATAGGATTTATTCACCCTAGTCATTCTCCAGGGGGTTCCCCTGTTATTTTCGATAGGAAGAAATAAGGATCTATGAGGTTTTGCATTTTCTACCGGGAGATCAATGAAAAAATAATAAAGAACAAGTATCTCCTACCTCACATTGATGATTTATTCGATCAACTTCTTGAAGCTCAATATTTTTCAAAGATTGACCTTTGATTGGGATATCATTAGTTGTGAGTGAAGAAAAAATTCCGTAAAGAGCATTTCGAACTAGGTACGACCAATATGAGTTTACAGTAATGCCTTTTGGACTGACTAATGCACCTTCTATTTTCAAGGATTTATGAATAGTGTTTTCATGTAATATCTTTATGAAATTTTAGTAGTATTTATTGATGATATCTTAGTATACTCAAAATTCTACAAAGATTATGAAAATCCCTTGTGCACTATTCTAAAAACCCTTAGAAGAAATATTTTATATGGGAAGAATATCAAGTGCGAATTCTAGATTTATGAAATTTATTTTTTTGTAAATATTTTCACTAGGCATGGAATCTCTATCAATCTTTCATAGACAAGAGAAATACAAGAATGGCCAGCACCGACGAGTATAACTGAGGTACATAGTTTTATTGGTTTAGCAGGTTATTATCAGCATTTTGTCCAGAATTTTTCCCAATTGGAAATCCCATTAACCATGACCACATGCAAAAGGGTTATATTTTATGGGAAAAAGGAGTGTGAAGAATTTTTTTAATAACCAAAGATATGATTATATAATTCTATTATATGGACTCTATCATCAGGGAATGATGGTTTGGTTATTTATTGTGATTCTTCAATAAAGTACATGGTTGTGTTCTTATCCAGAATGATAGTGTTATTGTATATGAATTATAACAGCTAAAGATTCATGAACAAAACTATCCTAATCATGATCTTGAGTTAGTAGATGTAATATTTTCTTTGAAGATATGGAGACACTAACTATTTGGTGAAAAATGTATGATATATTCTGATCATAAGAGTTTGAAGTATATATTCTAAAAAAAAACTCAACATGAGGCAAAGATAATGGATCGAACAACTCAAGGATTATTATTTCACTATAAACTACCACCCAAGGAATGCTAATAAGGTGGCAGATGCTTTGACCAGAAAGGATCATGTTATTTTGAGCAAGATTAGAGTTGAAAGGGTTCCAAAAATCATGAATCTAGTAATGATGTATATGGGAATCATCATGGAAGGTAAATCATCAAAACCTTTTTAAATGGTTGATAAACCCTAATTACTAAAAAGGATAAAATGTTCTCATATTGATGGTGTAGTGTTTAAAAAGAAAATTAATGATGTGAATAATGGGAGATTGATTGACTTCTTATATGAAGATGTGATTTTGAAATTTGGGAAGAGACTTTGTGTTCCTAACATACCTGATCTAAAAAGGGAATTGTTTGATAATGCTCATAGCTCCAATTACTCTATACACCCTAGTAGCACTATGATATATAGTGATGTGAAGAAACATTTTTGGTGGGACAACATGAAGAAATATATATATAATTATGTGTTAATATATATGGTTTTTCAACAAGTAAAAACTGGAAGACAACATCCTAGAGGAATCATGCAACCTCTTCCTATACATGAGTGGAAATGGGATCATATAATGATGGAATTCTTCATGGGACTACCAAAGACTCCATGATGGAATGAAGCAATTTGGGCCATTTTTGATCATCATACAAAGTAAGCACATTTTAATTATTTAAGAGAAGATTTAACACTTGAAGTTTAGCACAACTATATATTAATGAGGTTTTAAGACTTCATAGAGAAACCCTATCGATTGTTTCTGATCATGATCCCCATTTTACATCAAGATTCTGGAAAATTCTACATAATGACTTGGATACTGAACTTTGTTTGAGTACTTTTGACCACCATAAAACTTATGGACCTTTAGAATAGACTATTTAAACCTTTGAAGACATGTTGAGATTTTGATCACATGATTTTCAAGGTATGTGGGACCAGTATTTACCTCTTGTATAATTTACATAAAACAATAGCTTCCATTCAAGTATTCAAATGGCACCATATGAAGTGTTATATGGAATGAGATGTCACAAACCAACTTGTTTGGAAGATGTTCGTGAAAGAAAACACGTAGGCCTAAAACTTGTAGAGGGAACAATGGAAAAGGTGAATGTTATCCAAAACCACATTAAAGCATATTAAAGTTGGAAAAAGATCTATCCCTATAACAGAGAGAAGGATTTGGAATTTCAAGTAAGAGATCATGTTTTCATGAAGATATCTCCATGTAAGGGTGTTATATATTTCGGTAAGAAGGGTAAATTGAGTCCCATGTACATTGGACCTTTTGAAGATATCTCCATGTAAGGGTGTTATATATTTCGGTAAGAAGGGTAAATTGAGTCCCATGTACATTGGACCTTTTGAAATTCTAGAACGAATTGGAGTTATAGATTATCGTTTGACAATGTCGCCAAGTTTCTCAAAAGTTCATGATGTGTTCCACGTATCACTGTTAAGAAAATAAATGCATGAACCAGCACATGTACTCACTTATGATGAAATATAACAGGAACCCAACCTATCTTATTTATAATATTATATCATAATTCTTGATATCAGAGAACAAGTGTGGAGAAACTGGATGACTCGTCTAGTGAAAGTTCAATGGAGAAACCACAAGATAGAAGAGGCAACGTGGGGACCCGATGAACTTATGATGAACAACCACCTAAATCACATTGTACTATATTAATCTAGATATTTTGAGAACCAAATTATTTGTAGGTGGGAAATATTTAACACCCCAAGCTTCTACGATACATTTCCCTTTGAATAATACTATTGATTATGTTGTATGCAACGTAGTGTTTTAACACTCCACAAACAATTAAATTAGAAATTATGAATAGTAATACATATTTTTTGAAACTTTATAAAATTTATTTTTCCAAATTTACATCATTTTTGAATTTTGAATATCAAAACTAGCTTAGGGTGAATTCTGGATATTTTTCTAAAAACTTTCAATTATTGATGAAGAGTGAAAAAAATTGCATTAATGTTTAAAACCAACTTTTATTTAAATAATTAATTACATTATTTAAATTTTTATTAGGTAAAAATAGATACATAATGCTGATATATGTTTAATATAATTCATTGGAGTCAATTTAAAATAATATTAGAATTATATAATTTTATTGAACTTTTAACCGTCTTTTACCCACCATTTAGGCGCATAAGAAAATTTTCATAAAACACAATTTTACCACTTCTGTGAATTAAATTTCCAAAATTAGAGATATTCAGTTAACATCAATAGGTAAAATGTGGTTCAATAAGATTAAAATATTTTGTGGTGAATAGTATCTTTTAACTTTTATTTACCACGGTTAAATGTTAATAGGGTAATTAAAGGTAAAAATTATATTATAATTAACTTAACACGTGTACTAATTCTATTGGTTAAGTTTATTTAGACCAAAATCAACCATGGGAATAAAATATGATCTTTTTGGTCCACTTGTATTTGATTAGAACATTTATTACTATTTTATTTAATGAAGAGTTAAAAGTGTTAAATTAAAATTTCGTAAATAAAAAAATTTTAATATAAGGTTATACATAAGATAAAATAGACTATAAATATTCATTATAAATATAAATTTTTTTTCTAAATAATGGTATTTAATTTATAACATTTATATATTAAATAATTAAATGTATTTATGACATAATGATTATGCAATAATTATCTTTTTAATGAATGGTTAATATAATTAACGTTATAAATATCCCAATAATTGTAAACTGAGACTTTTGATGCATTACACTAATTTTATAGATTTATATGACATGTTAGTGTAGATTTAATGAATTTGTTTCAATGTAATCATGTTGTTATGAATTTCACAAAATTCAATTAATAAATATTGTCAAAATTGGCATAAATAAGTTTTTAAAACAAATTATATATTATTAAATGATATAGTAGTCCTAAAAATATATGGTTCATCCATAGGAAATATATAATAATAGATATATCATTAATGAACCACTTGGGGTTTCCTTGGAATTTTATAGTTTGATTATTAACCATATAATATTATAATACAAGCATACATGATAAAGTACAACTATTTAACTAAGAGTTTAATCTAAAAGATAAGGTTAATATGGTGACCTAAACCTGCCCAAAACCTATTGGTTGAGAGGTTTGCGACGTATCCCCACCTTATCCTCGAAATAAATCAATTTGGAGCCATTATAAACTGAATATGATTGTATTATAAAATAATATTTCTTGCTTTTCCTAAAGTGACCCTCACCTCTCTTACAAAAAGGTAATTCCCCTTTACTCAAAATCACAAATCCAAAGCCATTTGGCTCGGCCAATCCTTCCCCAAATATCCTCCCAACTACCCTTAATTCTACCTAGAGGCCTTAATTTTTTCATAAAGCCATCATAATGTTCCCTTCTAATCAAATCAAAAGGAAACAACCAAAGAAGATTTAATAATTTCACCACTACATTCAAAGTTCATTTCGTCATCCACTTTTACATTCTTTGTTTTTTACATAAAATAATAATAACTCTAGTACCATATACATACTGTGATGTCATTATAAATATTTTATGATCATATTAATTACTCTATTCATCCTATGAATGAAAAATCACCATACGTGTGTAAATACGACATACCATCTCCATGTTGTCGTGTAGTTTGTTATTCAAACACATTAATATTTGGATAGGTATAAAAATGAGTATAACTGATGTAAATAATAAACATAACATGTTACAGATTCTATATATATATGATATTATGTCCTATTACATAAGATTTCACCATCAATAGAATGGTAATGTCACTCGTGCGTACGTACAGATTACCGTCTCCATGAACGCGATGAGTTTAATTCTCCATCATAAACATTCAAGAATAAATTTCCGTTTATGAATAAACAATAATTTTTAGGAAATTAATATCAGCCTAGATATAAATCAAATAAATTTTATCTTTAACAAAAATGTATTACGTAACCAATAATATAAAGAAAAATGAATCATTTAACACCTGAAACAATGATACTAATGAAATATTATTAACAGAGAAATATTAAAATCTAAAATATGATATCATATTTATGTATTTGGTTCTTGTAAAATTCAATAAAAATTATTTAACTATTGTACTGGAGGTTAAAAAACCCTCAAACAAAGAAAGGTACATGGTAAGGGTTTATTATACAATCTCTTCACTATCCGAGGTTCTTTATACGTGAGTATGTACTAGGATGTCTTTATCATCCATATCTATGTTTCATAGAAATGTATTTCAAAACATTTTATCTTTTTTATAGATAATGGGATAATGTAATTTATACCCTTTTTTTAATTTTTATGTTATTTTTATAAATAAATCCTTCCATCATTTTCTAGACAATTTATTTTACGTCATTTTCGACAAAATTAAGGAAAGAATGTTTTTTTGACTTATACGGTGGGGTGGCTATTTTCATCCATTGTAACACCTTTGTAGCATCCCATAAAAGCTTATAAAAATATTGTAAAAATAAATTTCTACATGTAATATTACAGTACTTTTAAATGATTTCGAAATAGAATGAGATGCATGTCTCAAATATTTTTGATTTTATCTATGTCAATATCCTTTGTTGGATTTTACACCTGTTTGAAATTGATTTTTTTGATAAAATCATCCAAATTGTGTTAAAGTTTTTGTGATATGTTTGAATGTAGATGTGATATTTTTATACCATTTATGGTTTATGGTTAATGTATTGACATTTCGTATGCTAGTTTTAATACAAATATTTATGTTATGTTTCAACCTTTGCCTATGAGTAATTCATTGGAATTGGTAAGGGATGGGTGGAGCACAATATAGCTCCTCGATACACAGGTAGGTCTCATGAGACAAACTAGTTTCTTGGCACAAGGCCTTCAAAATATCTTATTTGTAGTCTTGGCACGTGTCCTTGACTATGGGGCTATGATGTACGAAATTATACATTCCATCATTATGAAAATGGATATTGATATTACATGTGATTATTCGACTAGTAGAATATCCATGTGAATAAATAAATGAAATTATTTTATTTATCTTTTACATTTTATTCTGATGTTTATGTTTTAAAGGATTTTGTTTTAGTCTTATACAGTGCCTTAAATGTTTATGCATATTTATGATAGTTTTTGTTATAATGTTATCCTTACTGAGCATCTGAGCTCACCCATTTAATATGTTTTATTTTTTCCAAGATTCGAAGATGTATATTACAATGAACCTTCAGGAATAGGCTAAGAGATAGAAGAGTGTTCAAAGGGGACACAATGTTGTTTTTTATTCCATGATGTAATGTAAAACTTTTGTATGTATCTAGTAATTCCAAGGCTACTAAATTGACTGGTCTTTATGGACGTGATTCCATGTATCATTCCAATGTTATTTAATATTTCACCAACTCTGGGTAATAGGGGTTGGGGTGTTACATCAAAACTATGAAAACATGGGTTGTCTTATTGCGTAGAAACTTACATTTTTGTTCTATAAACATTACTAGATTATCTTAACAAGAGAGGTCATGTTCTAGCTATACCACCTCAGAATTTAGTACATGTGAGTGATCTAGAATTCACTTCTTCAGGAGTGATATGTTAAACATATCATGAACATGAGGCATATTTGATTGAAGTTCAAGCCGATAGGCAACAACTAATATGCAGTCATGGATATCAAAGGCATCAATGTGTCTTAGGATTAGCTTCAATTTATTTCCAAACCAAATGAATTTTATTCATTGTGATATTAGAAGGATGACATTATCTCCAATGTCTAACTCTAAGTAGATTCGATGGATGTCAGCATAGCTCTTTTGCTGACTCTGAGCAGCTTTGATATGTTTTTAGATTACATTAACCTCATTTGTCATCTCTTGCACAAGATCGGGTCCAAGTTATTTTATTTCTCTAACATCATCCCAATAGGTTGGATTTCTACATTGATTTCAATACATATATTTATATGGATAAATCACAATACTTGTTTGGAAGCTATTATTGTATAAGAACTCAACCAATTGGAGATGTGGATCCCATCCACCCTTAAATTCTAATGACCTAACTTTTACCATGTCTTCATGCGTTTGAATGGTCCTTTATGATTGGACAACATTTTGGGCATGATTGGTCGTGCTGAAATTTAATTCAACACTCAAAGCATGTTGAAGGCTCCTCCTCAATTTAGATGTGATCCTTAGACCATGATATGAGGCAATCGAGAGAGGAACACCAAGCAGTCTCACCACATACTTCACAAATATATTTTCAAGTTGTTCAAGAGATAGATCTTCCCAAATACAGATAAAATTGGTAGTCATGGTGAGTCGTTCAACAACCACATAGATTGCATTATCTACCTTCAACGTCTTTGGGAGGCCCATGACAATGTCCATAATGAAATTCTACCCTTTCCACTTGGGTATAAAAATGGTTTCAACATCCCTTTAGAATTTTTTTCACTCTCCTTTAACTTACTGGCTCACCAAGAACCTTGAGACATATTCTACAATCTTCTTCTTCATGTTCTCCCACTAGAAGTGTTCTTTGAGATCTTGGTACATATTTGTGCAATGAAGATGGAATGAGAATGTAGAGATATGGGAATTTTCCAATAGGTCCTTATTTATCCTCGATGATGATGGCTGAGAATGTCGCTTTCCACCCCAAATCACACCATCATTGTCGATATGGATCTCATGCATATTCTCTTCCATTACTATGTTCTCCTTTTTTGGTAACTCCATATCATCCCTTTGAACCTCCACAATAATTTATTAGATGTATGGTTGAGAAATCATTTGGGAAAGGTAGGATATATCCCCTGACCTTGGAATTTCCCAATATATCCTTTGAATATCCATGAATATAGGATCTTTCACTATCCACAACATTGATAGAATAGTAGGTTCTATTCTACTAAGAGTGTCATCTACCTTATTTGGATTTCCTGGATGACAGTGAATAGAGAAATCATAGTACATGATTAGCTCTAACCATCTTATTTGATGCATGTTGAGATCCTTTTTGTGAATATATAATTTCGGCTATTTTTGTTGGAGTATATATCACACTTATCACCAAAAAGGTAGTGATTCCATATTTTCAACCAAAAAATTATGACTTCTCGCTCCAGGTCAATCGATGGGTAGTTCTACTCATAGATCTTTAACTACCGGGAGGTGTAGGCTATCACAATAAAATTTTGAATTAGTACACATCCCGAGACATTCTTTGATGCATAAATGTATATCAAAAAAAATTCTCCGCTATTTGGTAATGAGAGTATAGGTGTTATGATCTTCCTTCTCCTTAGCTCCTTGAATATTTCTTGACATTATTTCCTCCAGACATACATTAAACCATTCCTTGTTAATGTGGGTAGAGGCATTGAAAATTGTGGTAAATTCCCCCACAAAATGTCTGTATTACCCAGCTAATCCATAAAAAATATGAATTTTGTGACAATAGAGGTTCTTGTACATTCCTCAATCACCGTTTTTTTTTAACGGGTACACAAAAATTCCCACACTTGTGATCAAATGTTCTGAGAACGTGACTTGCATTATCCAAAATTCACACTCACTGAACTTGGTGTAAAACATCTCCTTTTTTATTGTCGCTAACACGAGTGTAACGTCCCGGATCCAGGTACCAATCCACGGGTGCCCAAAACCTGGTTGGTCACATGACCTCAAGCGCATTTTCTCAAATGCCAAAGGCTGCTGACTAGCATCGAGGGCTCGGGTCTGATTTTCGGGAAACTATGCCCTCATTTGTCAAATTGTCGCACAGTGGAAAAGTTAAATAGCATACAACGAGTGGGAGCAGTAAACAGTAAATATATATCTGAAATGGATAACTAATGTAAGAGGAAACCATGAATCCGATATATGGAGAAGCAACATGTCATTATTATATGAAAACAGCCAGAACATGTTACACATCAGTAAAATACAATATAATGGAAGGTACAGGTACAGTAGAACAAAACAAAATAGCTGGCAGCATCGCGAGCCTGAGCTCGGTCCCATGATCCCCTACACCTCAGCAACACCCATGTACCTATATAGGGACCCTTTCCCTTATCCATACCTGTAGAAATATAATCTGTTTGGGCTGAATACATGACCCAAATAGGGTGTGGGAAATGAATCCCAGAAGGCACCCATGAAAGATCTGTGACCAACTATTAGTGTAAACATGCAACAACAGTGTGTAGTAGTAAATGCAATAGACTAAGTAGTACTCAAAAGTAACAAACATAACAAGTTATATTTACATTTTAATATTCATTTAAACATTAAATATTAGGAAAACACCACAGTGTATTTCTAAGTAAACAATCAGTGTCCTCCGGTACATAAACCAATACCCTCAAGTAAAGAGAATCTAAACCCACAGGAATCTACCCATAGGAATATCGAATAATGCCCACAGGATTATGAGGTGTCGCCCACAGGCATAGAATCTACTTCCCACAGGCATGAAAGAAGTTTCCCTCAGGCTGAATAGAGAATTTCCCACAGGCTAATCACAACACTCCCCTCAGGCTAAACAATTAACCGGTCCGTGCCAAACATATAAACAAACAATTTATATACAATTCAACTCATTTCAATTTAAGACATGCTAAAATCATGGTATACCCTCGGGTAACCAGGACATATGGATAAATAGAGGAACACACCCCAGGGGTGGTTCTGAATCCGAGCAGTGATCCCAAACAACAGTTATATATGTTCATTAAACTACCTATGCAATTCTAGGTACATAATTATGCAATGCCTTAGCCATATGACACCCCATTCATGGGTGACTATCACAAAAGTAAAAAAAATTACCACAGTAGTTGGAATTAAACACTAGACCACCTACCTCGATCACCCCAGATCGATATACATTAACGACGCTCCTCGAAACGTCCAAGAGCGTCTTAGATCTGAGGTAAAATAAATCCCATTCAGACATAAAAAACTCCCTTTAGAATAAGAATTGGCAAGGGAGGATTTAGGAGGGGGAAGGGATAACCATTACAGTTCCAATGAGATCGACGGAGGTAGAATCAAATTCCAGGTGTTCGATCAGGTGATCTCCAAAGCTCCGACCGTCACTCCCGACTTCTCCTATGGTTTTATGCCTTCCTTGTGAACAGGTGAGGCTACTGCCCATTTGAATAGAAAAAAAAGACTACACAGTGTTTAATATTGGGTACACGGTGTGTAGTTTTCATTTTTTAACTGTTCCCTGGGCGGCGTCTCACCAGCGTGTCACTGTTCACCTGTCGACATGACTACACAACGTGTCTTCATTAGTACCCGGTGTGTACTGTCGCTCAGCGAGCCACCACCTTTCTATTTTCCTATCGACTGACTACACGGCATGTAAATACCCACTACACGGCATGTAGTCAGTTTTTACACCCATCATCATCGACCGGCCTACACGCCCTATGTAATCCTTCCACGCGGCCAAAGTACACGGCTAGTGGAAAAGTACACAGTGATTAGTCACAATGTTTAGGATTTTCACCCATTTTCCTTATTTTCTCAAAAACACTTAAGGAAAAATGAAAAGAATAAAACCATACCTTATTAATAAGAACTGGGTTCTTACAAACTTCCCCCCTTAAAGAAGTTTGTCCCCGAATTTCCCCTTCCGTGGGTGGTGAAGATTACACTTAGAATAAATTTGGCCACTATGAACATACGTCAGTCTCCCCCTCCCAGGTTTCATCCTGCACTCGACCATGCTGCCATAGAACCCATACCAGAGGAACTGACTAGCCTCGGAGAACCTTTGTGCTTCTATCCACGATACGAATCGGATGCTCCTCAAAGGATGCATATATCTGAAGATCAACATCCTCTGGATGATAGACGTGAGATGAGTCTGAATGATAGCGACACAACTGAGATATATGGAACATGTCATGCATGGCCCGATACCTCAGCGGTAACTACAACTGATAGGCAACCGGCCCGACTCTCTCTAGAATCTCAAACATCCCCACATACCTCGGTGAAAGTTTACATTGTATCCTGATCCGCCTATGTCCCAACCTCGGTCAAACATGCAAGAAAACCTGATCCCCAAACACGAACTCCAAGGGTCGTATGCGGAGATTAGCCTAAGATTTATGATGAGACTGTGCAGTATCCATTCACTTCTGAATTAACTAGACCTTCTTAGAAGTCTCCTGCACGAGACGTTGTCCCAGTAATGATGCCTCACCTGCCTCCATCCACCACAAAGGTGATCGGCATGGACTACTATATAAATCCTCGTAAGGTTCCATTTCAATAGTCACATGAAAACTATTATTATAGGAAAACTCTACTAGGGGTATATTCTTCTCCCAATGGCCCCCAAATTTTAGGATGCATGCACGCAGAACGTCCTCAAGCACATGTATCGTACGCTCTAACTGACCATCAGTCTGAGGGTGGTAAGATGTGCTCAAAAGCACCTGTGTACCCAGTGCCCTCTGAAAAATATTCTAGAAATGAGACATAAAACAGGAATCCCTATCTAAAATGATAGAATGAGGGACCCCATGAAGACAAATGATATATCAGATATACAACTTCTCAAGCTAATAAACTCCGAAGGTATCCTTGATCGGAAAAAAGTAAGCTACCTTCATGAGTTGGTCCACAACAACCCACACCGCATAATTGCCTCGAGGTGACCTCGACATCCCAGTAACGAAGTCCATTGTGACATCATCCCATTTCCACTCTGGGATGAGTAACTTCTGTAACAGTTCTACTGGCCTATGATGCTCTGCCTTCACCTGCTGACAGGTGGAACATCTCGTAACAAAACCAGCTATCTCCCTCTTCATACCCAGCTGCCAATACTGATGTCTCATGTCATGGTACATCTTGGTATCTCCTAGATGAACTGCCCAAGATGAAGCATGAAACTCCCACATCATCTCCTCGCGTATATCTCCGGGAACCCATACTCATACATGGAAACACAATACTTCATCATCCCCTATCATCCATCCAGGAGGAGGGTCCTCACTTGCCACCGACTCCCGTTGAATGAGGCCTTCTGAATTAGATAGTTATCCCATCCTCACTCTATCTAGGAATATAGAGGTCACAGCTAAGGAAGGAAGATAGGTCTTCCCCTGACTATCGTGAAGCTCCAAATGCATCTCAGAGAACAAATCCATAAGTTACAATTCACCACTGGCCTCATGAACCGCCTGTGTCTGAGCCTTCCTGCTCAGTGTATCAGCAACTACATTACTCTTACCAGGTGTATATGCAAGCTCAAAATCGATGGACTGAAGGTATTAGACCCACCTTCGCTGCCTTAGATTCAAGTCATGCTATGTAAATATATACTTGAGACTTTTCTGGTCGCTGAAAACCACAAAATGCTCTCCCAAGAGGTAATGTCTCCAACAGCACAACACATGAACAACTGCATCCAACTCAATATCATGTGTCGGGTAATTCCTCTAATGTGGCCTCAACTGCCGAGAAATGTACGCAATAATGCGATCACCTGACATCAACACAGCTCCCAGCCCAATACCTGATGCATCACAGTAAACTGTATAGCTCTTCCACTGATCTGGGAGTATCCGGATTGGTGCTGATGTCAACATTACCTTTAGCTCCTTAAAGGCTGTCTCACAAGATTATGTCCAATCAAACATCACACCATTCTTAGTCAAACCCATCAACGACACTGCTAAGTAGGAGAAGTTCTGTATGAAGCATCTGTAGTAACCAGTCATCCCTAAAAAACTTTGTACCTCAAACATGTTCTTAGGATGCTCCCATGAAACTACTGATCTCACCTTCTCGGGGTCAACTGCAACTCCTACCTCTGAGATGATATGACCCAGGAAGTGAATATGGTCCATCAAATAGTGGCACTTTGAGAGCTTAGTGTATAGATTATTCTCTCTTAGTGTACTCAATACGATCTCAAGATGGGTTCTGGTCGACTGTGAGAGTACACCAAGATGTCATCCATGAATACCACCACAAAAAAAATCCAGATAATGATGGAACACACGATTCATTAGAGCCATGAAAACTGTTGGCACATTTGTGAGTCCAAATGGAAAAACCATGTACTCATATAGACAATATCTGATGCGAAAATATGTAAGCGGTATATCCGATGGTCTAACGTATAACTGATGATATCCCGATATCAAGTCAATATTCGAGAACACTCGTTCTCTACTAAGTTGATAAAAAAGATCATCAATCCTCAAAAAGGGATATCAGTTCTTGATTGTTAACTTTTTCAACTTTCGATAATCAACACAATGTCTGAGGGTATCATCCGCCATCTTCGCAAAAAGGACAGGAGAACCCCAAGGAGAAGTATTGGGTCAGGTAAAACCCTTTGACTGTAACTCCTCTAACTATCTATTGAACCCTTGAAACACAAGTGTAGCCATACTATAATAAGGAATGGACACCAGTGCTTCCCCTAGCACAATCCCAATAGGGAAATCCACCTCTCACTCCAGCGGTAGACCCAAAAAGTTTTCCTGGAAGACATCCCTAAAATGATCAAGCACTGGATGGAAATCTGTATGACAAGCCCCCTGATCATCCAGATATAATCTCGAAATATGGGTTGTAACTCCATATTTCCAACGATGCTCTAGTCCAGCTCGACAAGCCTGAATATCCCATATGTCCTTGTATAGAAACTCTCCGCCATCTGGTGACGTGAAATGCACCCAACGACAATAGAAGTCTATAAAGGCTCCAAATGGAACCAACAAGTCCATCCCGATAATGACATAATAAGTTTTCATCTCTAAGACTTAGAGGCCCCATAGAATGTGACACCCACCAACCTCGTGGGGGAACTCCCTGCACTGATGTACACCAGTCGTTCTAGTTCCCAACGGAGTGTCTAGCATCATAACAACAGAAGAAAAAGGAAACACAGAGCCCATGTCTCTCCACAACGAGTAATGATATGAAGCTATGTGTAGGACCCGTATCAAAAAGCACTGAAGACAAAACAGAAGCTAGTAGAATAGTACCTATGACAGTAGAAGGTCTGGGATCCTGCTCATGCTGGGTCTGTTGCACTGTATATTCCTGCCCAGTTCTGCAGCCCTGTGACATAGTCTAGCTACCCTGAGTTGTTCCGCCCTACTGCCTATGAGATCATGGTGTCTGGCTACCACGACCACGACCACCATCCCTGCCTACACGCCCTTACATATTCTAGTTTCCCGACTGGTAAGAAGATGTTGGTCTTTCTCCTGCACATAGAGTCTGTAAAGAACCCCTCTCACTAGCCACTGGTGGAAACACCCTGCAAAAGAACTGCAGCTGCCCCAACCTGTCGCAAGCTTGACATTCCACTGGGTCATGTGGACACTTCTGTCTCTTGTGACCCTCCTTACCACACTAGTAGCACATGACCTGTCCACCTAAAACATTCTTCTGGCTGGTACTGCCACTATGAATGAATTCCATATATCTCTTCCTCTTTCCATAAGAAATTTTACCATAAACTGGTGCTAAACCACCCTGGCCCACACCACTAGCTTCTCGCAGATTCTGCTAGGTAATCAGTGCCTGGTTCACAATAGCTTGTAATGTAGGAAACCTGAAAACATTCAACAGTGCGCGAATTTTATATCGAAGACCATCCTCAATACACCTAGACCTCAATGTCTCCTCACCCACTAGAACGGGTGAAAAATGATTAAGCTTGTAGAAACGAGAAGAATAATATACCACCGATATAATGCCCTACTGCAGATTCATGAAATCTTGAGCTCTATATGCCCTCAACATCTCTGGGAAGAAGAAGTCAAAGAAAGCTATCTGAAAATATTCCCACGCCATGTCTTTATGATGATCTGACTGGGTGGTAACATCCCACCACCTCTTGGCGGAATCACGCAACATATACGTCACAAGCGTGGCCCTCCACCCTAGAGGCATCACAAGATGCTCGAAAATAGTCTGCATAGACCCTAGCCTAGACTCCGTAGCCTGTGTTCTGTCATCCCCTAAAAATGTTGGCAGATGCTACTGCTGGAATATATGAGTCAACTCATCCATATATGTGGTAGTCAGCGGTACTCCCTGAAAGGTTTGCATGAACTACATAAATCCTTCAAGGAACTACGCATCCATTCCTGTGTCGGGTATAACGGTCAGAACCGCATCTGACTCTTCTAGAGGATCCATTGGTAGCCCATGGCCTACCATCTCTGGAGTATACTCGATGCCTCTCTCTTGGCGAACAACGCATGGTTGTATCGGCGGCATGAAACTACATGGTCAAACACACAACATAAATCAACATTTTCAAAGACTAAAAAATGAGGGGACCAAAAAGGGAAATGGAGGAAGTGGGCATGTCATGATTTTCAAAACAAGACTACACATCATGTATACTGACTACACAATGTGTACCCGACTTTTCTTCCCTTTCCTCGGTCCTTCTACATGGATAAGCCACACAGATCCCGTTGAAAAAGACTACACGGCGTGTATATAATCTACACGACATGTATGGCATAACTTCCAACTGCATGTGTCGTTCGTGACACGGCCGACTACTCGGCTAAGACTACATGGCATGTTACATCCGCACGCGGCGTGTACAACATCCCGTTTCCCCAGCCACACGGCTAAGTCCACACTGTTTCCTACAAGCAAGGACTACACGTCATGTCCCTCAGGTACACGGCATGTTCAAGAAGAGGTAACACAAACCCGTGTTTGTTAGCTACACGGTCCGGTCCCCATGTTATACTACACGGCGTGTTCATCATTGAAAAGGCGTGTCCAAGAAAATGTTTCACATACCCGTGCTGTTAGGTACATGGTCGAACTTCGGGACAATCACTACACAGTATGTACATCTCGTAAACGACGTGTTTTTCCCATGACATTCCCCTACCCTGTGTCCCCACCCACACGGTCCATGACATGGGAAGTGAATACATGGCGTGTACTTTGGGTACATCGTGCGTACTTAAAATGTTTTCTTTTCTTCTCGAACAGAAGAACACACGGTGTGTGTCCATAGAAGTACACAGCTTTTATCTTGGGATTTTCGGACCGTAAGCCACAGATACTACTCCAGAACCCAGAAAATACTGAAAAACAACACCTATGTGCCAAATTTCGATCCTTGAGGGGCCATACTCCCTGTGAATCAATGTTTGGAATCTTATACATGTTATATACAAGTAACCAAGTCAATGATCCACCAAATTCCGGTCATTGAGGGCCCATGCTCTCCAAAAACCAATGTTTGGTGTCCATCCTATCAACAAACTCACACAAAAATACCCTATCACATAGAAGATATTAATCAAAGTAGCTATCACAAAACAGTATGCATTTCTATCACAACAACTATCACAACAACATATAAGTTCTAATGCGCCTATATGATGTGGAACTATGCATGGAATGTGATTTCTAGAATTTGACTAAATGATGCATGAGATGGCATACCCTCATCTCATCGGGATGCAACTAAGTAGAACCCATGGATAAAATATAAACAGCACAATCACAAGTGTGTCACCCAACGGTGAAATCAAATCAATTGTAAAATTTGGAAAATCATAAGAATTGCAAAAATATGAGTAGACTGGCTTTTCCCTGTACACAGGTTAGCTACTCCTGGGTACATCTTATTACCAAATACTATTTCCATCCTATCCCTGACTAAGGCTCTAAATAGTAGGTCAATGAAAAGAACCCCTCTAATACCACTTTGTAACATCCCGGATCCAGGTACCTCTCTACGGGTTCCCTGAACCCAGTTGGTCACATGACCTCAAACGCATTTCCCAAACGCCAGAGGCTGCCGACTTGCAGCGAGGGCCCACATTTGATAGTGGGGAAACTATGCCTTCATTTTTCAAAGTGTAGCACTGCGGAAAAGATAAATAACATACAACGAGCGGAAGCAGTAAACAATAAATATATATCTGAAATAGATATCTCATGTAAAAAGAAACCAATAATCATATATATGAAGATGCAGCATGTCATTATTCTATGAAAAAATCCAGAACATGTTACACAGCAGTACAATAATATATAATGGAAGGTAAAAGTACAGCAGAACAAAACAAAACAGACAGCATCATCGCGAGCCTAAGCTTGGTCCCATGCTCCCCTACACCTCAGCAACACTCATTACCTGTATAGGGACCCTTGACCTTATCCATACCTATAGAAATATAATCTTTTTGGTCCAAATACATGACCCAAACATGGTGTGAGAAAAGAATCCCACTGGGCACCCACCAAAGATCTGTGCCCAACTGTCAGTGTAAATGTAAAACAACAGTGTGCAGTAGTAAATTCAATAAACTAAGCAGTACTCAAAAGTAACTAACTTAACCAGTTATATTTCCATTTTAATATTCATTTAATCTTTCAATAATAGGAAAACATCACATTGTATTTCTATGTAAACAGCCAGTGTCTTCAAGCACATAAACCCTTGCCCTCGGGTAAAGAGAATCTAAACCCATAGGAATCATCTCACATTCTTATCAAATAATGCCCATAGGCTTACAAGGTGTCACCCACAGGAATAGAATCTACAACCCATAGGCACAAAAGATGTTTCCCTCAGGCTGAATAGAGCACTTCCCACAGGATAATCAAAACACTTCCCTCTGGCTAAACATGTAACAGGACCATGCCCAACATATAAACAAGCAATTTATATACAATTCCTCTAAGGGAAATTTAAGACATTCTAAAATCACGGTATACCCTCGAGTAACCTGGCCAAATGGATAAAGAGAGGAACGCACCCTAGGGGTGGTCCGGGATCCAAGTAGTGATCCCAAACAACTATTATACATGTTCATTAAACTACCTATGAAATTCTAGGTACTTAATTATTCATGGCCTTAGCCATACGACACCCCATTCATGTGCGTGTATCACAAAGGTACACAAATTTAACACAATAGATGGAAATAAACACTAAACCACCTACCTCGATCACCCCGAATCGATATACGTGAACGACGCTCCTCGAAAAAACCAAGAACTTCGTAGATCTGAGGTAAAATAAATCTAGTTCAGACGTAAATAACTCCC
Source organism: Viscum album (assembly GCA_963277665.1). Taxonomy (NCBI): domain Eukaryota; kingdom Viridiplantae; phylum Streptophyta; class Magnoliopsida; order Santalales; family Viscaceae; genus Viscum; species Viscum album. The sequence continues at coordinate 689,109,990 of OY728146.1, forward strand.
TTTAGATAAATAATTGGCATGAACGGCTTAAGGGGAAGGAAGGGCTTACCCATACTGTTCCAACGAGATCAACAGAGGTAGAATCAAATTCTCAGTGTTCGATCGGGTGATCTCCAAAGCTCCGGAAGTCCCTCTTGATTTCTCCTCTGGTTCAAAGCCTTCCCTGTGAATAGGGGAGGCTACTGCCCATTTTAAGCAAAAAAACAGACTAAACGGTGTGTACTATTGGGTATATGGTATGTAGTTTTCTTTTTTTAATAGTTCCCTTGGCGGTTACTCTCCACCGTGTCACTGTTCATATATCGACCTGACTACACGACGTTTCTTCATGAGTACATGTCATGTACTATTTCTCAATTGGCCATTGCCTTACTATTTTCCTGCCGACAGACTACACAACTTGTAAATAACCACTACATGGCGAGTAGTCGGTTTTTACACCCATAATCATCGACCGGCCTACACGCCCAGTGTACTCCTTCCACATGACCAAAGTACATAGCATGTGGACAAGTACACGGCGTGTAGTCACAATGTTTAGGATTTTCTCCCATTTTACTTGTTTTCTCAAAAACACTTAATGAAAAGTGTAAAGAAGAAACTTGTAACATATGAATAAGAACCGGGTTCTTACAACGAGTCTTAGATGTTCTTTATATTCCTAATTTCTATTGGAGTAGATGATAATATCATCTATAAAATCTACTGAATATTTGTTGAGTTAATGTATACTGACTCTATTCACCAAATCCCGGATGATTTTTTGGGTATTATTAAGTCCGAAAGGCATCACTAGAAACTATAGTCCCAATACCTTGTATGGAAGACAGTCTTCTAAATACCTTCCTTATTCACCTTTAACTGATGATATCTATAATGAAGATCTAGGTTTGAGATGTTTTGAGCTCCTTTTAACTGGTCAAACATGTCATCTATCCTTGGAAGTTGTTATTTTTTTCTTTATGGTGATCTTTTTGAGATCACAATAATTGATAAACAGTCATACTGTTCCATCCTACTTCTTCACAAAGATCCCTGGTACACCCCAAGGTGATGCACTAGGGAGTCTGAAACAAGTATCCAAATTCTTTTGTAGATACATCTTTAACTCCACCAGTTCTATTGGTGCGATCCTATAGGGACACTTTGAGATAGGAGTATCATTGTGTATGAGTTCTATGGAGAAATCTACCTCATGATCTAGGGGAATTATGGGTAATTCATCAGTAAATATAACATTGTATTCCATCAAGATAAGCATTTATACTAGGTTGACACTTTCATTTACCTCAACCATTTGAGTGAGGCATGTCTATTCATAGGGAATCAACACCCACCACATTAAAGGACCTTTCTATGGAGATTCATGATTTTCCATACATTTTTAGAGGATCATGGGATGGTTTGGAATATGAAATGATATTTATTTTTTCCTTACCGTTTATATGTGATTTTTATAAAAATATCCAATCCATTCCCATTATAACATTAAATTCTAAAAAGGGACATATTATGATATTTTATGGAAGACTCATCCCACATACACCAATAGGAGAAGAGTCAAACATTTGGGCTACAATGATTGCACCACTTAGTGTTTATACAAATATATCTACTTCAAGGTTTCAGATCTATGATTCTATAGTTCTAGTAGACTTCCATGTTATAAATGAATGTGTAGAACTATAATCAAATCATTCATTTTCCATTTTTGAGTGAGTAGAAAGTTTACCATGTACGACATCATAATCTTGATAAACTTTTTTAGCAGTGATGGCACAATCATTCCCTTGTCCCTTTGACTTTTATGGTTGTTGACACTGATTACCCTATATGTTTAGTGCACTGGCTTGCATAGTGCTCTTGATCCGTACATTTATAGTATTGGACCATGGGTGGATATGTCCTTTCTTACACTACATTATACTTCCCATTCATGTATTTTCGATACTCTTTAATACATTGGCCTTCCTTCCCACAAATGAAAACTTTCCTCATGCCTTTGTGGTAGTTCCAATGATGCATCTTCCCAGAGTTCTAACATGTGGTGTTGTTGGGTTTTCTTTCCAAAATTATAATTAGATCCTCCAACATGAAACTCCATCATCTATTTCTTATCAATATAGCCATGGGATTATTATCTAAGCTCTATATCAACATTTAGGGCTACCCAAAAAACATCTTCATAACTCACATATTATTGAATTCCTACAGCCTTTCGAAGCTGTGGTTTTAGTCCACTAAATAATCTATCAATGTTTCTATCATTGTTGATAAAAACTGAATATTACCTTGTTGGTCTTGTGAAATTCACCTCATAGGTCATGAAAAAGTTATAATATCATTTTCTTGAGACTTATGAATTCTCTCTCTATCTTCATACGAAGATTTAGTGTGAAATACTTATTAAGAAACACGATCTTAAATTCTTCCCATTCCCTCTCTTCAATTAATTGTCTTGTCTTGGAATTCCATATCAAATCCCACAATTGATTGTCCTCTCCATCTAGCTGATAAATGGATAGTTCCACCTTATCAACCCCTGAAAAATGATGCATCTAAAATTTCTTCTCCAAGGATTTGAACCATTGTCCCACAACTACATGATAATAATATCCACAAAACATCGGTGGATATTTCAACAAAAAACATTCTATATCTTGTTGCACCCTATTTGGTGGAGGAATATGTTACTCATTATTCATGATATTCTTCATAACCTAAGATAGTTGGGTGGGCAGCGTCATTATGTTTTGATTTCCACCTCCCAATGCATTAGGGATTTAATTCGTGCAATCATTGCATTTGTCATCGCACGAGTTGTTGGCCTGGTTTCTCCTGGATACAACCATTTGCTTATATATAAATGGTTATAACAAAGCATAAGTAAATGTTTCAGGATTAAATAACTTATTCATTTATGAAATTTACACTAAATGTATATCTTATGTGAACCCAATGTTCAGAAAAGATTCTTGTTCCCATAAATTTACATAGTCTCATAGTAGAGGTTTTTTTTTATTTTTCACCAATCCTAATTCCCAAATTAACTAAAGCATTCCTCTGATACCAATTATAGTGACCCTAACTTTTTATTCATTACTAATAAATCATTATAAATTTAAACAAAATAATAGTATTACACCCTGAAGATATATATAAGTTCATTGTATTTGGAAAACAAGGATGAAACATAACATTTACAACATATTTCATTAACATTTATTTAATTCCTTCTTCACTAGCATCTTTTGGGCTATTGACCATTCATTAGTACATGTAATCACCTGAGGATATAAATCAAAAATTGGAGAACTAAAATCTAGTTTGTGGATAAAAAATATCATAAAAAATCATAAAATGGTATCGGCATAGTCATTATCATCATTAAAGAGGCATATGATCATAATAATTAGAAGAAACATTACGAGATGACATTTTATGTGGAAATGCATAATCTATGAAACTTCATCTCTTAATGGTTAACCTCCAATCAAGGATGTGAGAAATGATAGCATCATGTTTAAACATAATTTATGTTTAATTCATGAGATTCATAACTTTACCCAAATGCATTGGAGTGCTTTATAATTTGGGTGCACCCGTCACATCATAACATTTATATTGAGCTATTTAATTCTGGACGCACCTGTCTCATCATACCATTTTCATTATCATGTATGCCACATAGAACATATTACAAATATGAATATAAAATAATCCCTATAAAATAATGGTTTTAACATAAAAATTAATAATTTCATAAACATTTGGCTCCCAACGTAATAAGGGAATAACATTATTGACTTGGAACAAGCAACAATGAGTGAAGAAGAATCATTGTCTGAGATGTAAAAAGAGTGTGTTTATTTGAAAGAAGAGTTCTTTTGGAAAACATTGGGTTTTTTATGAACATAATTATAAAACTAGTAAATCCCATAAAAAGTAATATAACTATGAAAAAATGATTTTAAAGTAGACCCATAATGGAAATATGGTTGAAAGAGTGAAAACCCAATGAAAGAGGGTTGGGTTTGAGAATTCCCCATACCTTTTATCCGAATGATTTTTCACAATAATGTCCTATATAATTAAATTATATTCATTAATTAGAAATTTTTAAACCTCTTACACATTAATATGGATTATTATAGTATCATTAAGTTCTTTTCTGGGCCATTGGTTTAGTTATATATTTTAAATCAATTGTTCGGGAGAGTTCTTTTTCTTAGTTTTTATGAACAGTTCCCTCGTACACGTGAATGGAAGTTCATGTAGAACAATGATAAAAATACAGAAATGAAAATACATGTTATTAATGATATTATACGAATTTAAATGATATTATAATGAGTTATGTTATATACCACAAGGATTAATCAATAGATAAGATGTTAATGATGATCGTTTGAAATTATTCAGGTGGTTTTTCGACCACAACAAGAAAGTTTTGTTTAATCATTTAGTAATATGTACATAATTTAGTTCTTGAATATTAAATAAGATATTATACATGTAAAATAATCTGGTTCAACCATAAAAATGGATTCATGAAGAGATCTAATGGTGATAAAAAAATGAAAACATTTTGTTCTAGAAGGTAATAAATTACCACCTCACGAACAATGTTTTCCATTATAAAATAAAAATATGAGAAGAAGGGGGTTGGATGATATATTATCTAATTAGTATAATAAAATTCAATTATATGAATTATACTAGAGTTACCATACCAGGTGGATGAGAATTGGTGGGGAGAGATTAATAAAAGGACTAGAAATTGAAATGAAATTAAAGGAAAAGAGATTGAGTGGAATTACCTCTTTATTCCTCCTTCAGAAAACGTGGGTTGGACTTATGATGAAAACAGAAGATCTTGGATGTGGGGGAAGGGATATGAAAGATATTTGGACTGAATTTGGTCGAGTATTCAAGCTACAGAGGTGTGAATAACTGAGGGATTGAGAGAGGTATTTATAGTGTGGGGAGTGGGGTTGTCACAATATTATATTCATTAATTTATTATTTCTCCAAAAGACAAGTAATAGTGATGATCTATGAAAATGAATAGTAATAAGTGCATGTGAGTTTGAGATAATGGACTTACATCATCCATGCATTAGGTGATGACATCATAATTCATGTATTTAGCATTTGTCAGAAATTATCTAATTTTACTATTCTCAAAAAATTCAAGTATTTCATAATAATCTCAAAATTTCATCCTTACCATTTTTCGATGTAAAAAATACAAAAATTAACTCCATTTTTCAAAAATAATTTTCTAGATACGGTTATTTTTATTTTTAATTAAGCTCTTAATTTACTTGGAAAATACAGTTTTTAAAACATTTATTTACTTATTCCAAAACATAGATATATCATATATGAACTTAAATCCTATGTATATACTATCAAGGCTTAGGCTACTATTCATAATGGTATTTCATGATTTATAAGGGTAGTATTACTATTTATAAGGTTATTTCACTATTCATAAGGGTGAAATTACTATTCATAAGGTTATGTTTCTATTCACCAAAAATTATGTTTGATCAATTAGACTCAAAATCTCACCCTAAACACAACCTTGTATGGATGATTTTTTGAAACTCAAAACACAGAGGTGGGAAAATTATGTTTAATGGTCATAGAGTATTTAGTATCATGATATTTCATTGTTCTTACCAATATGATTATACTATATGGCGTAATTATATGAATGGAATTCTATTGACAAACCATTGGGCTATTATAAATGGATACTGATTGTATTACAATTAATATGCACATATATTGGGTGTATTTATATTTTCCACACATAATTATATCATTGATTTATACTAGATCTATGGATATGATATTTGTATGGGGTTTTTTCTCATTCTTCATTCAATGAGTCATATTATGATTTATACAAAACCTTTATTTACAGTGTATAATCAACCCCATTTAATTTTAAACATATTCATCAGTTTTGAAAAATAATATTTTTATACGAAGCATTTATATTACAAAATATAAAAGTTATGTTTTAATGTATGTAGCGACAACAAATTCTCTATCAAGACAACCATTATTTTATATTTGAGTTCCTCTACAAGTTGTAATGATTTTAAAAGAAAAGTAAATACAATAATCATTTTAATGAATTTTAGTATTGAAAATGGTTTTTAGATTGAATTGATGATATCAAAATCATTAATTGACATCTTTTGATTTCAATTTTGAAATGTTATTTTTCCATTATGAATGGTTTATGTGTAATAATTATGTTCTGGTTCTTGAGAATTCTTATTTATATGGGTGGTTCTATGGTAGATCGTGGGTGGGTGAGACCATGAAATGACATAGGTAATCATTAATATTTATCATATATGGTTTAGGGAATATATTGTGATGGGTATTTCAAATGTAACCCTGATGGTTACTCCATATGTAGTTTTGAAGGATAAAATTTTTGGGTGATATGGATTCCACAATTTTCATTTATGTTTTAGTATTTCTAGGTTGTTCTGTAGGAATCATATGATTACATGATGTAAGATAAATAGTTTATGTTTTATTGGAAATAAGTATAATTTTTGAATATGTTTTAATGGGTTTTAAATATTCATGTACTAACAGTTTTATTCATTATGTAATAATATTTACTGAGCTTTTATTCTCATCCCATGTTTTTAAAAAAAATCATGGTGTTAAAGTATGGGAAATAGAAAGTATGATGTCACGAATATTTTTAACAATAATTATACATCATGTTTTGTTTAAAGGATGTCCTTGGTGGAAAAAGTGGATACTGAGTGTAACCATCAACATTTAATTTCTCGTTCAATTATGTAACATTTATGGAATAATTACCAAAATATCACAACATGAAAATATCCTAAATGAAAAATAAGGTCAAAATATTTACTTAACTAAATATTATGTAATGTTTAAGGTCGGGGCTATATAGTTGGTGTCATAGGATGGTTTAGGCAACATTGTAGATTAGAGCTTTTTTAAGAGTTATAAATATCTTCATGGGTTTATAATTTTATGGTTGATCATCTGTTTTATGTCATAAAACCCCATTTTGGGGATTATGTTATGTAATTTCATGTTAATTAACCGTATTTATGGAGACATTTATTTTTGAGGTAGTTATAGGATAATACTTTCCGGCTGAAAAATGAATGGTATAGAATAACATTTCAGGATAAAAAAATATATGATTATATTTGGGGATTTTATCTCATTTTTTAATGTTAAAATAATTATAATGTTTTTGAAAAAGGACAACACATAGATAGTGTGGCCACCCATCACATCGGACAAGGCTGCAGGAATCGAACCCACAATAGGAGTGAGACGTGCCTTTATCACCTATGAATGGCCTATATAATTTCCCTGGTTAGTGTTAATTTTTGTAGTTAAATAATTTTACGGATTAAGAATAAGTTGATTTTTGGGTCATATATTTTATCAAATGGATAATCTTAAAATTGGAATATTATTAAGGGAGTATGTGATAAATGATATTTTTAACTACAATCACTGTTTTATGATCTTTATATGATTAAGGTAAATAGAATAGTATGAATTTTTAACGGAGTAATGGTTGAAATATATTTTGGAAGAATCAATGCTATTAATTGTTGAATTATGGGAATTAGGTTATTTATTGAGATGATTTACATATCATGGAGAATATGTGATTACGTTAATTACATTTTAGTATGAGACATCATGAGTGATCGATTTTATTTGCAGATACATGTTTAAATATATCTTGGAAGATTATGTTATCATATTCTTCTATGATTTGGGTTTCAATCAGATTTGGATTATATTAAGTAATTTTAAGGACATTCGTTTGATGAAGGGTCTATAGTGAACATTTGGAATTACTATTGAAATTTGGGGATTAAAAGTAATTATTATCCTTATAAAGGATTATTCTTTTTGAGGATTATCTAAATTTTACTAAAAAATTTGGTTTGGGTTAATGTTTCAAGATATGATAAATATATAGATAATATTTTGTGGATTAAAAAGTTGATTTACATTAAATACTAATCATTTGGAGATAAAGATGAGTTGTGGTGTAATTTTATTAAAGGATAAAACACTACTTTCCATGTATGTAAATTTCTATATAATTTTATTCTAAATATTAAAATAATTTGTCAAATTTAGGAAAATGACCATAATATTTTTTCCATTTAGATTTTCTAATAGGAAATCAAATACCATTTAACCCATAACATGTTTTTAGTTTTTTATTGTTAATAACCTCCAGATCATTTTTATATCACTCTCTATCAAAACAACATGGTTATACTTTTATCCATATTAATGCATTCCTACATGGAATCCAATTATGTGTTATCTTGGGGGACAATTAATCTTCTGTTTCATTATTTTCTAGTGATAGTTTTATTAACTCTTTTTCCGATGTGGGATTTTCAATGAAGTTAACAAATATAATTTTAATATTTTGAGAACACACTTTCCAAAAGGATGAAAAAATTTACATCCCAGTTAATTATAGAATAAGAAATCTTTGTATTTATTAATATTTAAGAATAACATATCAATTTTTTGTTAAATGGGATGTTATCTCTAATAAAATAATCAACAAACAACAATAGGTTTCTTTGAAATAGTTTGTTGCATAGAAGAAAGTGTTATACAGAAAAATAATACATTGCTAATAATATTATTTTAAATGGTATTTAATTCCATTCCATTTTATTTGATGTAATGAAAATAAATGACTATAGTTAGATTATGAATATTTGTTGAATATACTAACATTTATTCAATACATTTTCAAGGATTAAAATTATAATGAATACAATTTTAAACATAAAATACTATAATATTTTTGAAAGTCCATTTAACCACCTTTTAGTGGAAACCCATTTTTAAATATAGTTTTATCCACTTAGATGTGTGATATTTGAAAAACTGAACATTTTCTATTGAAGTGGTACATCCAAATATAATTTGGCTTGATTTTGCAATTTTTATGAAAAAATTCATTTTTATTGAATTGTGAAAAATACTGCATTTTAATTCAAAACATCCTTTTCGTCTCATTTATTTATATAGTTATATTAAAATTTTAATTGGTTTTAAAGTGTGATTGATTTATTATTTTTCAACTTAATACAATTTTTTTTATTTGTATGTATTTTCACCTTTAAATAAGGCATAAACAAATATCAATATTTATATAGTTTTTAATTTTTTGAAAACATGATTTCTGGTTTTGACAACGAGAAATTATTTTAATTTTATCAATTCAAATTATATTTATTGAATTTGGAAATATATATTCAATATTTGGAATCATAAGGTCTCATTTATTTATATAGGTACCTTTTATTTTTGTGAATAATGAATAGTAACTTTAGTATTAATTTTTATTTACCACAATTAAATGGTAAATTTTATAAATAAGGGTAAAAATAATATTATAATAATTAAAAACTAGAAAAACAAGTGTTATAATATTATTAGGTGAGTAATATCTGACCAAAAAAATCTTTAGATGAAACTTCTGGCTAATGGGGAACACATGTGTGTGATAATGACATGTTATAATAATTAATTTAATGTAATGAGAAATATAAAAAATGTGTATATTTTTACTAAAACAATTTTAATATAGGGTTATATAACTGGTCTCTTACACTATAAATGTAAATTATAATGCTAAAAATATTTCTACATCATGGTATTTTATTTATTCATTTTATACATTAAATAAATAAATTTATTTATGACAGAAGGATGATGCAATGATTACCTTATTAATTAATGATTCAAATAACTATTTTATAAAAATTTAAATATATGTAATTTAAATAGTTTGATGACGTCAAAGAATTTATTAGAATATTATGAAATTTTATATCTTATTTAATTTTGATCTTGTGAATGAATCATGTTTTTATGACATTAAGAAAAAAATTACAAAATACTGTAAAAATTTACAGAAATTATTTTTTAAAATGAATTCTATTTTATTCAATGATATAATAGTCATAAAAATAAATGAATCCACAAAATGACTTAGATAATGGTAAAAATGTCATTAATTATACACTTTGGGTTCTTTTAGAATTTTATTGTATCTAAATCAACTATATAGTGTAAAAATACTAGAAGACAAAGTAAGGTTTAATTTTTTAACTAAGCATTAAATCCAAAAGATGGGGTTAGATTTGTGACCTAAAAATATGTAAAACCTGTTGGTTGAGATGATATCTATCCATCCTCATATATTCCGTTAAATATACTTTTTATCAATTATATTTAGAATATAAATTTATAATAAAAAAATATTTCTATACATTCCTAAAGTGTCCCTCCTCCCTCTTATAAGAGGTTACCACCTATTCCCACATAATCAAACCCTTCACACCCCATGGATCATCATAATTTTCCTAAAAAAATCTACCAAAATCACTCCCTTGTTACTATAATCCTTATCTTGGTTATAATTAAATAAAAGGAAGCCTTTTGGCTTAAAGAAAATTGAGTTACCTGAGTTAGAGAAAACAAATTCTCTCATGCTCTTTCCCCTTATTTTCCATATACACTACCTATTATCTATTTATTATAATATTACATTACAAAAATAGTATAATAAATATTCTAGGATGTATTATGAAATGGGTTCATCCTTCACATATGCACACCATCATCTAATGGATATTGTACACATCGTTTTAGTGGGAGGCGAACAATTGCCACATCAAAAGATGATTGTTTAATTTTCTCATACCACCTCTAATGGTGGCCATAATAATGGAATTGTACATATATATAATATATATTCTATTTATATTTTCTCTATGATTCTATAATTTTTATTTAAAACATCCCATTCTATTTTCCATAATATGTAAATACGATAATTTCATTTAAGGATATGTGTACTACCACCCCCAAAAAGATACATGTCTCATTCGTTCTATACATGGAAAATATAATGGATACTATTAATGAACCTATGTAACATATATTACATATATATTATATTGGGATTATAATATACATATTTATCTATTATTTTTCATTCCATTAATAAGACAATGATATGAAAGTAGTGTCAATGCGTACATATGACCTACCGTATCCATGAACGGTGCAGTTCATTTGATATCTCTAAATATAATGGATAATTATAACTAAATATAAACTTGATATATATGATATTTAAATCATGAATAATTCTTTGGATATAATGTAATGTTGACCACATGGACAATTTGTAATCATAACAAGGTTGTTTTTGACTCATGTACCAAACAATGAAAAAATGCCCGATATAAACTCAAATAGATAAATAATTTATATAACATGTTAATAAGTAATATAAAATGAATAATAAACCTGAAAATGTTTTTTTTATGTAAGTATATATTAACCTTATTTTATTATTCAGGAATATACATAATGAATGAGATAATTCAGACTCTGGGTAAGGGAAATCATAACTCAATCTAATTTAATTGAGTTAAATATACATGGCATTGCTTTTGTTTTTCCATGAATATGTGTGAATGGGTCATGACCCGTCCCCCATGTCCCGTTCTGTGACAACCCCAAGCCCTCCAACTATAGGCTAGGGGCTGGTGAATAGCATCGAAAAGGCGTATTCCTATAACGGGAAGACACTGCCTTTAAACATGTACAAACACAAAATCCAAGAACACAATAAGAAGAAACCACATTGTAATATACTATAGTAAAAAGTGTACTAAAAGTAAAGCGTCCAGAATACCATACCAAATGAAAAGTAAAAGTAAAACTAAAATGAAAAAATAGGCCCTGGATCATCCATCGAGGATCCTACCTAAAGGATATGTACCACACAATATCAGTAGTCACTACAGCACATCTCGACAAATGGTCCACCTCTGGGCACCGTCCAGTCCTAGATCCCTCAGCCTCGATCTATGTTATCTATCATCTGAACAAGACACAACAAGGTATGAGAAATTCCTGTGTAGGGGTGAGTATAACAAAATTCAATAGGGATCCCGAGACCCCCGAAGGCATCCCAGAGTTCCACAAATGATAAACCACAAAGAAAGACCTCAAACAAAAAGCATGAAGAAGTCATCAACTCTACATAGGTATATTCCCATATATATACCTCAGTTATCTAGATATAATCATCTCACACATGAGGAATCATAAGGGTACTATTTTTAGTCAATTAGCACAACTGATTCACGAGGGAAGAATACAAAAATTGTAACACAATGAGGTATCAACAAGAACGTAAATGTACCACAAAGGTAACACCATTAAAGTAACACCATGAAGGTAAATGTACAACAAAGGTAACACCATGATGGTAAACCCATGAAGTTAAAAGTACCACAATGTTAAATACATTGCTCACACCAAATATATAACTCATGTACATAAGTACAAAGGATTAGTCGTAAATATAAATCATCTTATTCTGTCCAGAGGCTCTCCTACTGACCCACACATGATCAATAGATGCTGACTCACATATGATCTCTAGAACATGACCCACATTGGATCGATTGATACTGACCCACATAGGATCAGTAATCTCTAAACCACACAGGATGGATTGATGCTAACCCACATAGGATTGATGTTGTTTCTTCACTTTACAACCTGCCACGGGATTTCCGAACTAAGAAAGCTGGATTCCGGGAGGATCCACTCCTATAGACATTGGTCGTACATCAATATACACGAAGTTCCATGAAGAATTATTCCAATGGACCACCATTACATAAAGGTTCCAATGTGATAAACGTCATATCAATCGGGTGCCCGGTTGGTGACTTGTAAGAGTTTTAGTACTGAGGAGCCGGTTGGATACGAGTACGATCCAACCAGGTTGTACTCCAACATTCATCAAAACTCAAGTGTAAGATACAAAAATGGACATCTCACTCCAGGGATCCATGCAACATATAAGGTTCATAAAATTAAGGCATGGTTCACATGTTATGGGTCTTTTAACGAAACTGGACCTCGATGGGTCCGGGTCTGGTTCGACCTGGCCGGAGCACCCCGGCCCAGCCAAGTCTGGGCGAGCCTGGTTTGGTGGGGCCATGGTGGGATCTTCCCACTAGGCCACAGATCTCCCTGGCCCAGTATCTCGGAATGGCCTAGCCCACGGTGGGGCACGGGTCGATGGGCTCACGCAACCCATCCCACAGAGAGCGAGGCCCCCTGGGCACGCGCGAGCCAGGAAGGTCACGCTTTTTCTTAGGTCAGGCCGAGCCCGCTATAGCCCAGCACCACTGGATAGGCCGGGGCCAGTTTGGTCTAGGCCGACTTAGACCCGTACATGGTAAGGTTGACTCATTCTGGGTCGGGTCGACCCAAACCGGGTCTGGTCGGCCTGAACCCAGGCCCTTCCTGGCCAAGTTTCACTAAAAGTACCATAACTAGTTAACCTGGAATCCATTTGAAAACTGTCTATGGTGCTAGGATCCATGGATTGATATGATCCTTTTGGTATACTCCACTTGAGTTTTTGAGAAAGTTGGTGTACGACTAGGTTGGATCGACCATGAATCCAACTAGGCCCTCGGTACTAAATCGCTTATAGGTCACATACCAGGCATCTGATTGATGCTCCATCTATCGCGTTAGAAGCCTTATGACATGGTGGTTTATTGGTTCACTTATTCTTGGAACATATAGGTAGTAGAGGTTTGACTGATGGCTTGTGAATTGTATCCTCCCAGAATCAAGCGTGCTTAGTGCAATAATATCATGGCTAGCTGTAACCTGAAAAAATAACATCGATCCTATGTGGGTCAGCATGTGTCAATCATGTGTGGGTCAACACCTATAGATCCTATGGGGGTTAGAATCAATCGATCATGTGTGGGTCAGCATCTAGAGATCCTGTGTGGGTCAATATATATCAATCATGTGTGGGTCACCATTATAGCCTCTCGACAGAATAAGATGATCTATATTTATGACTAGTCATCTATACTTTTGTACATGAGTTATATACCTAGTGTGGGAATAGTATTTACCTTTCATGTACTTTTAACTTCATGTTTTTACCTTCATGGTGTTACCTTTTGGGTACTTTTACCTTCGTAGTGTTACCTTCGTGGTGTTACCTTTGTGGTAATTTTACCTTCGTGGTGATACCTTTGTTGTGTTACCATTGTGGTATTGTTGCCTTGTGGATCAGTTGTGATAAAGGATAAAAATATGGAACCATATGTTTCCACATGAATGAAATGAGTATATCTATATAATTTAGGAATATGTATGGGAATATACCTAAGTGGATTTTATGACTACTTCCTGGTTTGTGTTTGAGGTTTTTTATGTGGTTTATCCTTTGTGGAACTATAGGTGACCTATGGGGGACTCAGGGTTCCTAATGAGTATTGTTATTCCCTCTAATGCATGTGTTATGCCCGCACCTTGTTGTTTCTTTTGCAGACGACGATCAGCGTTGATCGAGGCTGAGGGAGCTAGGACTGAACATTGTGCAAAGGTGGACCATTTGGCATGATGTGCTTTAGTGACTACTGATTGTGAGATATACCAACCATTCATGTAGGATCGTCAGTGGATGATCTAGGATATTTTTTCTCTTTTCATTTTTACCTTTACTTTCTAGTTATTCTTGTATTCCACCCCAATTACTTTCAATACACTTTTTACTAAAACAGTTTACTTTGTGGTTTCTTCTGGTGGAGTTCTTGGATTTTATGTCTATATAGGTTTAAAGATAATACCTTCCCATTATAGGGATATTCCTTTTTTGTGCTAGTCGCCATCCCCTAGCCTATGGAAAGAGGGATTGGGTAGTCACGACACTGATGCTGGGGGATGGGTCATGAAAAAGTTGTATTAGGGGAGTCAGTTCTACCAAATAACTTGGACTCTGATCTTGTCAATCTGAAATAGTGTTTATTGTTATAAGTGTGGTTTTCATTTTAGGGAATCCAGTGTTGGTGTAGAGGCCGTCGTATCCATGCACCAGGGCATGAATTATGATTTCTGAAAAAGTGCATGAAAACACTAATTGTGTGTGTTTTGAAAGGATTTTCTTATGATTTTATTGAGTCATCTTACCAGGTATAACTTTTGACCATGGTGCACCTTTTTTATTTTATGATGAGGCCTCATAGACATCAAGTCAATATTTCTAAGAGAGTATATGGGTATGGACCACCTAGTGATGAGGCCTAGGTGCATGGACCTCTTATAGTGTTTTCCCCTTCAGGTGTTGTACCAGCAGCACCCCTACCCATTTGACAGCCGTTGACACCAGCCGCAATAGCAGAAGGTGCATGACAGCTGAGCGAATTGAACGAGTTTCAGTGGTAGTGGCCTCTATGATTCGAAGGAGAGATGTATATATACATAGGTGAGACCTAGCTGGAGGCTATGGACAGAGTTTTTTCATAGTTGGGACACCAACTAATTTGATGGTGATCTTAGCTGTCAGTATCTTCTAGGGAGAAGCATGGATATGGTTTAGTCTACTATTCCAGTTACACAATGACACAACTCTCACTTGGGTGGACATCAAGGGCCTTTTCAGGGTAGGGATCATCCAAACGACCATTCACTCAGTACATATACAAGAGCAGATGCACTTACAGCCATGAAACATGGTCGTGGCCCAGTACTCTGTAAGGATCACTAATCTCTCCCACTACTCCACCGACATGGTACGAGACACTTTCTTCAGGGCCCAGAACATTGATTAGTGTATCTGATGGTAGATCAGAGCATCGATGATATCTCTCAGCATACCAATGGTGGCTAGGGTGATAGGTCAAGCAATTTTGGTGGAGACCTTCCTAGCTATGTAGGAACCGATAGAGAGACCCACCACCAGATGTCAGGTAGCAGAGTCATCCACAGTAGGCAGTAGATGGATGACGCAGGGGCCCAAGCGGGCCAGACCTTCTGGTGGATGACCTCATGATACATGGTCAATGGTGTGGGGATAATGTGATAGAATGATATGGATGAGTAACAGGTAGTTCTACACATGTAGCAGTAATGGTTACATGGCTCGCAACTACCCGACCCAATGTACGGACGACTAGAAAATGATCGAGGGACCACTGAGGCAGAGGAAGACGATTGAGAGAGGAGGTTCACAGGGCGGCGGACATGGAAGAGGACCTGGCCGTATAGTTGGTGGTGGGAAATAATTCAATTTTCTACAACCACCACCTTCAAGTGGTCCACCCCGGTGACATGGAGCAGGTGGATAGGGACAAGCTCATCTCTAGGCAGCGGAGGCCTACGACTACGATGACCCAGAGATGATTTGTGGGACGATATGTGTCTACTCCACCTTTTCTACAGTACTTATATACACCGGTTCCACTCACTCTTTCATATCCACAGATCTCATTCGGAGCTTGGAGATTCTGGTGGAGTCGTCAGCTCAATCCTTGCGGTTAAAGACTCGTATGGGAGAATATTCAATGATTAAACACTGATTCTGGCTATTTGAGCTTACTCTAGGAGGCAAGATCTTTGGAGGGGATCTTTTAGTAGTGGATTCAAGGCCTTATGAAGTCATCATGGGTATGGACTGGTTATTCTTAGTCCATTATCATATTGACTGTATTAGGAACAAAGTGCAGTGTGTTTTTGGGGAAGTGTAGAGACCCAAAGATTGACGTACATGGACATTACATTACTTTTGCAGAATACTTAATACATAACAAAAACAGACACACAAGGACCGTAATAGTTTAGTGTCTTTGAAAACTCGGTATATAATCTTCTATTCATGGTGAAAGATCTTCAACATCTCCCATAAATATCTTCCCCTTTTTGTTTTTTTACCTAAAATCTTTCATTAAATCCTAGGTAAAAGAAAACATGTAAAGGGTGAGCTCAAATTCGCAGTAAGGGTAAGTATGGGAAAAATAATACAAATCATATAAATTTGAATTTTAAAAAACATGAACATAATGTTTAAACATCAAAATCTTGAGCAATGACATAAAACATGGTAGTACATAAGGTATAGATCATAAAGAAACATTAATCATGATAAAATAGCATGGGAATAAAACATTTAATTGTGGAAACCATTAATCACATGATATGATTTCCATTGTAGCCATGGCATTGTTTCCAAGACCATCTTAGTGGACAAAGTCCCTTTCTGAATCGAGTTCACTCCTCGTTCCAGTCCTATATCATTGAACCGGATTAACATACCATTCCAGCCATGTCAATCTCATGAGATATAAATCTATACCCAATTCATTGGAGGGAGATATATGTCCCACCCATCTTATAATGAAATCATTATAACGTGTGCCACAACATAAACATAAATCATTCCTCATAACCCAAAGAATAAAATGGGTTTCATAAACATCATTCCATTATAACATAATCCATATAAAACAAATGGATATCATTTCATCATATGAAATGTGAAACCATGTAAATCATAGAGACATTATACTTGAAACATACACATATGAAATAATGCCATCTTATATGGAAAATGGTTTTGATAAAACACTTGAAATGAATTCTTGAGGAAAATATCCTTTCTTCTTCAAAATCATTTTATTTTCACAAAATGCCATGAAATTTTAAAAGAAAAGTATTATGTTGAAAATTTTCCTTAAATATTGTAGAGTAAGCTTTATGAAAATAAGGCATTATGAAACTGTAAAAATCTGTTCATGATGTATAAGTAAAAAAACATTCTTCTCGTACTTTTTCCGGAAAATTCAAAAAAGTACCTAGAATGGTAAATAAAAGAAAGATTCCTTACATACCACATAGTAAAAGTAAAAAATTTGAAAAAAGTACTTTAAACATACATGAAACAATTTTTAGAAAACAGGGACATGGATGATAAATATAATCATTGTAAATACTTATGAATAAACAATCTGAGATAATAACGTGATTGGAGAAGTTATCCATTACCTTATGTATGATATGCTTCGTATGTATCCAAAACTCCTTTATAATGATTTACATAATTTCATTGACTTATTACAGAATAATATTCATTGTTATGATATCATATATGGTTCACTTATGACATTATATTACCCGTTGTTTTGTAAATTCCATGATAAAGTAGCATTTTCGGTAAAATCATTTCATTTATCGTACGTGTTTGGACATGTTGTTCATGATATTATTATTACCTATATCATGATTTAATAACTTCAAGAATGTAAAACATGACTTATATATCATATATATTCAGTATATATATGTATATATAATAGATAGAAAAAATAAATGAGACTCACCGTTCATGGAGATGGTAGGTCGTACGTACGCATGAACGTTGTTTTCATTTCCTTATTGACTTCAATTGAAGTAAGTAAATAACATATAAATAAATAAATTAGAATTATTATGTTATATATACCATTATTATTCATTATATATAATTTATAATCATTCTTTAATGGTTAACATACAGATTGAATCTCATCTCGTCATGGAGACGGTAATCCGTACGTACGCACGAGCGATGATATAGCTACCATAATTATTGAATGGAATTGGAGTGGGTGATATAATATCTCATAATTAGTATTCATATATAGTAATTCTTTACACCATTATACCCATCCAATTAAGGTGGTGGTGGAGAAACAGATTACACCATGGCGTGGAGACAATATTCCATACGTACGCACGCGCGGTGATTTCATTTTCCGTAGGATGGATATAAGGTGAAATGGGGTTGTTTAATATTTGTAATAACATATAAGTATATTATAGATACTGATGTTATTTCTTTATGATGAGACAACTAAAAAAAGAATAAGTTGAAGAAGAATGAAACTTGAAAGAATCGGTAGAAGAGATTACCTCTTCTTCGACTAACCTCTTTTAAGATTCCTCTTAAGGGACTAGAGTTGGTCTATTGAGAGGAGAAAAACCTACAGAATTTTTCTAGGGAAGTAGAGAAGATAAATGGGTAGGGTTGGGCCGATCTTTAATGCTCAATGTGTTGTGAAGAGGAGAGGGAGGAGGTGCCCATTTATAAGGGATGAGAGGGGCACCTTTGAAAACCTCTAAAATATTAATTTATAGTAAACCCAATCCCCACATAAAAACTTCCAAAGTGACTCAAATTAAGATATTAAATGACATATTAGATCATATAAAATTTAATTTGTAATTTTTAAATATTTTTTAGATTTTTAAACAATTAAATAATATAAAATATCAATAGTGTCAATTTTGACACAATTCATTTATTTGAATTTAAATAAAATCCACAGGGAATATATTTTCGAAAAAACTATTTAAAATATTACTCAAAATTTATATTCATCTATAAAATTAGTGGAGTACATTAATTAGTTCATATAATATTTATTTTAATACTTTTAATATCATTTATTTGATATTTCTCTTAATAAAATAATTAATACAACATTTTTTTATAATTATTTAATATACTTATCTGTTGTATAAAAATTAAAAATAAAAACCTATGATGAAGATAAATATAATATATTTCATAATAATACTTATATTCGAAATTATCTACTAAAACAACATACTTTTAAAATTTTATCTTTATTAAATTATGAAGGTGACAACTTTGACATCATTTAAAATAAAATAATATAAGTGTCATAATTGCTTTTATAAGGCTCTAAATAGTCAATTATTAGACCATTGGAAGATTATGGTTTACATGTACATGAAAAATATGTTTTTTTCAGGTGTTTTGTTCCTTTTATGGTCACTATTTCTTTAATAAAAACTATATTATTGATTTTTTACAAAATAAACAATTTATGCATCACTATTGTGTCACCATTAATGACAATTATTTAAACCCTAAAAATTCTAAATAAATTATCATGACGTAGATACATTTATTAGATTTCTTGGAGACTATTAATTTTTGAAGTTTCATGAAGTTTATAACTAAATTAAAATTATTATACTTATAATATTTAAGTGAGTGACATGTTGTCACTTTCTTTGGTTTTAATAATAATTAAATTATTTTCACGGTCAAAATTAATAAAATTAATCTATTCCGACCCTTAGGTGATATAGTTCATCTTTTAGGTATCAAATAGAATTTCTTCAAGTGTTAGGGTAATTTTATAATCTTATTTTTACCCTTAATTACCCAATTTACCTTTAACTATAGTAAATAAAAATTATTGAAGTTACTATTCATAATATCAAAAAAATAAAAGTAACCTATTAAAATAATTTGGAACCACTTAATTATAATATATAATCCATTTTTGAAAATTCAAAACACTGTAGTTTTAGTGATTAATTTAAAATTAATCTCGTTGTTAAGAAAATGGGTTTTTAAAGATAAAACATTGCCAAAGAATGAAATGTTTTTACCAATTAATTTAATGTAAAATTAATGGATATGAAATAAATTATATTAAATGGTAAAAATATATTCTATTTATACATTAAAACCATTAAATATTATAATTTAACCATATAAATTATTTCGATGAAAAAAGTAGTTTATAATTAAAATATAGCATGTTTTTACTATTCATTAAAATATGAAAGTTATCAGAATAATATGAAATATTTATCCAAATAAAATTTTTATAACCTGATTCTAAATAAGAATTATATTTATTCAAATTGAACTTATAAACCCATCAAGAACTAGATTTAATGTGGGTGCGCCATCAAAAAGCTGCAAAACCGCATTTTTTGAAAAATACTTATTTTACCCAAAATAATTATTTTGTTCACATACCGTGTTTTAGAAAAAAATTTAGAATAATATTAATGTTATGAAATTAAAATTTTAGTTAATAATATTCATAATTTCTAGTTTATAATATTATAATAATATATCATTGTTTAGTGAAACCCGGTATTGCGTACTACACATGATATCGAGGAAGGTCGTGATTGCGTGTAATGCAAGCCAAGTCGGGGATGCCTGTAGTGAAAGCTCCCTTTGGTGTTTCATATAACATAATCAAAACTTATTTCATTTATACATTAAACAAAATCTATACTTAATGTTGCGTAGAATAATTCCTACAAAACGAACTTGAAATTGTGTGTAACACGAGCCAAGAATAGTGTTGTGTATACTACAAGCTAATACGGTGTTGCGTATAGTGCAAGCTAATTTTGGTGTATCATAAAACACAATACATCAATGAAATTAAAAAGAATAATTCTCATAAAATCTTGGTATGTTACATTCTACCCCCCTTAAAATGAATTTCGCCCTTGAAATTCGTTGGTGTTATAAATGGTTTACTACATGAATGTTTCTTTTATAGAAACCCACATCATAAAAGAGAACACTAAAACATAATTTTAAAAAGTGAAGTATGAAACATAACTGTTACCCAAATTAACTCATCACTGGGTTTCTACATAGGAGAACATAGGTGAAAATATGAATATGGAAGAGAAATCTAACCATCAAGTTCTGATGGAGAGTGGTAGAGAACATGGCTATGAAAAAACCAACAATCATAAAGCCATAAATTTGTGATGATCTAAGGTACCATCTGATTCATCAGATATAAGATCACTACAGCATCATTTTTGGTTTTCAATTTCATTTTTCCTAAATTTGAAACATTTGAAATAGAAGAAATACTTACTTTTATGTACAATCTTACCGTTGTTTGTTCCTTGAAAAATTTCCACTTTGTCTCTTAAAGAAAAGAAGTTGAATTTGTCTAACGTGAAGTGTTAGCAGATGATGTTATAGAATGATAGGTCATTTAATCTGTCTCAAAAATAAGGTTAGAAAAATATATATACATAAGTCCATCTAAGGTAAGATTAATCGTATATGGTTCCTAAAATGGACTTATACTTCATCTATCATACTACATAATAAAATAAAACTAGTTTCTACATACCAGGGACTTCCAATAGGCCAGTGTTAGGCGATGAAGGCCTGTTGTACATCAGTTGTGGGTTCAATTCCCGCAACCTTATCTGACGTGAAGGTTTTTCACCCATCCTGAAGGTTTTCCTTTTTCTAAAACTACACTATTATAACATTCCAGAAATAATTTCGAAAAAAAAGGTTCTATCCTTAATCAATATAATCTTATATCCAATATAATTTAGATCAAATCTTTACGCTTATCCAAAATACTTCTATCCAAGATCATAGTATAAATAAAATGATTACTAGAAATGTCATCAACCAAGAATGTGAATACCATCATTTATCCCCTATATATCATAAGATGTATCTTGTTGATGACATTCCAAACATGTGAATACCATAATCATGAATTATCTTACAACATAAATTACTATAGAACCTTATTGAAAACATAAATGTTGTCAAAAGTTAACTCTTTCAACATAACAAAATCCCAATATTTCTATATACTCAAACCATGATATCACTTGTCCTTATATCAGTCATGGGATCATTAATACTATCAAACATATTGTTTTCTCCTTATCCCTTCATTATGTTCCTATCGTCAGCTTTCCCAAAATATTACACTCACTTTTCATGGTTACCGGTACCATATAATTATAGAAAACCATAATATTGATATTCCAAAATTCCACGATACCATAAATGAGGATCCATGATACTATTTTGTAATACCATTACATAAAAAAATAATCATTCAACAACATCATTGTCATACTGAAAATCACAAATAGTGATCGCATGTAACTTCCCTTTATCCTTTTCCTTAAGAGGTTTCTCATGATGATCATCATTAACCCTTGGATTAGGGCATTGATTAGCATAATTCCACGTTTCCTTGCACTTGAAGCATTGAAGTGTTGGTGGAGTGTTATCTATAGTCTTCTCTCTATTCACTTCATTAGATACCTTTTTTCTATTACTTGGACACAAAAATACTTGATGACCTTCTTTTCCACACATAAAACATTTTCTAGTACATTTTAGGCAATCTCCACCATGCTTCATTCCACACTTTGAGCATAAAAAAACATTTATCTTCTTTTCACCATTGTTCTAAGATTTCTCCTTGAACTCCATCATTCGTTTTTTGTCAAAACCATGAGATGGATACGTAACACCAACTTTTAGTTATACGTTGGTAGCACAAAACAAAATTTCATCATAGTTACTGAAGTCTCTTATAGCTAAATCCCTTCGAAGACTTGGTTTTAAGCCATTGAAGAATCGGTCATCTTTACATTCAAGTTGGATGATAAATCCAAATTCATACCTTGAAAGACTTGTAAACTTTTCTTCATATATACCAATAGATTCCTCATCCTTTTTCTTAAGCTCAAGGAACTCCTTTTCCATCTTTATTCGAAGAATACGAGGGAATTAGTTATTGAAAAATAAGTTCTTGAACTCGTCCCATTCCATTGTTTCAATTTCATCTTGGGGCCTTGTATTCTTAATTAGAGTCCACCACTGGTTAGCTTCACCTTCTAAATGTAAAACATCAAGAATGACTTTTTCATGTTCTAAAAAGAGAAGTATGTAAAATATCTTTTCAATGGTACTGATCCATTGTTCAGCAACAAGTGGATTAGAAGACCCACTAAAATAAGGTGGACGTTGCCTCATAAAGGACTCAATAGAATATTGTTCCCTTCTCTGCACATTTGGATGTCCAGAATGATTAATACCTTGTGTAAGTATAGAAATAAGATTTTGCACTCCATCTCCCATAATATTGGTTTTTTTAGGAGGATAATCACTGCATTGTCCATTACATTGATCAACATGGTTCTTTCAGGTTCCAGCCATCATCTAAAACCCAAAAAGAATAGTGTGAGAGGAAAACATCAAGCTAGGAAAACAACATAATAAAGGGGGAGTACCTTCAATATCTAACATCTTAGGTTTAATTCTAATATTTTTACTGTAATTCTAGGACTATAACCTATACTTATACTTAAACTTAGGGACATCCCTATACATAACTTAGAAATAACTCTTGGGATTTAACTAAAGTTTTCGCATCCTAGTTTCCAAAGGATAACTAAGCCTTTCCTATGGTACCAACTGTAGAGACCCAAAGCATGACGTACATGGACATTACATTACTTTTGAGGAATACTTAATACATAACAAAAACAGACACACAAGGACCATAATAGTTTAGTGTCTTTGGAAACTCAGAATATAATCTTCTATTCGTGGTGAGGGATCTTCAACATCTCCCATAAAGATCTTCCCCTTTTTGATTTCTTACCTAAAACCATTCTTTAAATCCTAGGGAAAAGAAAAAATATAAAGGGTGAGCTCAAATGCTCAGTAAGGGAAATCATGAAAAAAAAATAAAACAAATCATATACATTTGAACTTTAAAAAAACATGATCATAATGTTTAAAGATCAAAATCTTCAGCAATGACATAAAACAGGGAAGTACGTAAGGCATAGATCATAATGAAACATTAATCATGATAAAATAGAATGGAAATAAAACATGTAATTGTGGAAACAATTAAGAAAATGATATGTTTTCCGTAGTAGCCAAGGAATTGCTACCAAGACCATCTTAGTGGACAAAGTCCCTTTCTGAATCGAGTTCACTCCTCGTTCCAGTCCTGTATCATTGAACCAGATTAACTTACCATTCCAAGAATCTCTATATCATGAGATATATATCTTTACCCAATTAATTGGAGGGAGATATAGGTCTCACCCATCTCATAATGAAATCATTCTTACGTGTGCCACAACATAAACATAAATCATTTATCAAAACCCAAAGAATAAAATGGGTTTCATAAACATCATTACATCATAATATAATCCATATAAAATAAATGGATATAATTTCATCATAATAAATGTAAAACCATGTAAATAATAGAGGCATTATACTTGAAATATACACATATGAAATAATGCAATCTTATATTGAAAATGGTTTTGATAAAACACTTGAAATAAATTCATGAGAAAAATATCCTTTCTTCTTCAAAATCATTTTCTTTCACAAAATGCCATGAAATTTTAAAAGAAAAGGATTTTTTAGAAAATATTAATAAAATATTTTAGAGTAAGATTTATAAAAATAAGGCGTTATGAAACCGTAATAATCTGTTCATGTTGTATAAGTAAAAAAACATTCTTCTCGTACATTTGCTGGAAAAGTCAAAAATTACCTCGTACGGTAAACAAAAGAAAGATTCCTTAAATACCATGTAGTAAAAGTGAAAAATGGGTAAAAAGGCCTTTAAACATATATAAAATAATTTTTAGAAAACAGGGACATGGATGATAAATATAACCCCAGTAAATACTTACGAATAAACAATCTCAGATAAAAACGAGATTGGAAAAGTTATCCCATACCCTATGTCTGATATGCATAGTATGTATCCAAAACTACTGTATAATGATTTAAATACTTTCATTGACTTATTACATAATCATATTCATTATTATGATATCAAATATTGTTCACTTATTACTTTATATTACCCGTTCTTTTGTAAATTCCATGTTAAAACAGCATTTGTTGTAAAATCGTTTCATATGTCGTACGTGTTTGGACTTGTTGTTCTTGATATTATTATTACTTATATCATGGTTTTATAACATAAATAATGTAAAACATGACTTATATATCATATATATTCAGTATATATATATATAATAGATAGATAAAAGAAATGAAACACAACGTTCATGGAGATAGTAGGCTGTACGCACGCATGAACGTTGTTTTCCTTTCCTTATTGACATGAATGGAAGTAAGTAAATTGCATATACCTAAATAAAGTAGAATTATTATCTTATATATACCATTATTATTCATTATATATAATTTATAATCATTCTTTAATGGTTATCATGGAGATGAATCTCATCGCGTCGTGGAGACGATAATCCGTATGAACGCACGAGCGATGCTATTGTTTCCATAATTATGGAATGGAATTGGATTGGATGATATAATATCTTATAATCAGTATGATGTTATAATATCCATATATAGTTATTATTTACACAATTATACCCATCCAAGTAAAGTGGTTGTGGAGAAACAGATTACACCACGGCGTGAAGACGGTATTCCATACATACGCACGCGCGTTGATTTCATTTTCCGTAGGATGGATAGAAGGTGAAATGGGGTTGTTTCATATTTATAATAACATATCATTATATTATAGATACTTATGTTATTACTTTATAATTAAACAACTAAATAAGAATATTTTTAAGAAGAAAGAAACTTTAAAGAATCGGTAGAAGAGATTACCTCTTCCTCAGCGCACCTCTTTTAAGATTCCTCCTAAGGGACTAGAGTTGGTCTATTGAGAAGACCAAAACCTCCATAATGTTTCTAGGGAAGTGTAGAAGATAAATGGGCAGGGGTTGTCTGAGCTTGAATTCTCAATGTGTTGTGAAGATGAGAGGGAAGAGGTTCCCTTTTATAAGGGAGAGGGGAACCTTTGGAAACCTCTAAAATATTGATTTTAAATATACCCAAACCCCACTTAGAAACTTTCAAAGTGACTCAAATTCGGATATTAGATAATATATGGTTTTAATCTCATAATCCAATTAAATTTATACATGTTTTGATTTTATTTTAAACTTTATCATTTTGATTTATCCTTATTTAATCTATTTAATTTTCTTTGTGGTAATAATGTTATAAATTTTATATGGTTATAAATACTTAATTATGTGTTGTTAATTATACATAATTTGATATCCTATGACATGTTAGATCATATAAATTTTAATTTGTAATTTGTAAATATTTTTTTGATTTTTAAACAATTAAATAATATAAAATATCAATAGTGTCTATTTTGACATTATTTAATAATTTGAATTTAATTAAAATCCACATAGAATAAATTTTCGAAACAAACAATTTAATAGATTAATAACAAGTCATATTAATCTAGAAAAGTATTTTAGTACATTAATTAGTTCATATAATATTTATTTTAATACTTTTAAATTAATTTATTTGATATTTATCTTAATAAAATAACTAATACAACTGTTTTTGTATAAATATTTAATATACTTATTTCTGGTATAAAAATTAAAAATAAAATACTATTATGAATATAAATATAACATATTTCATAAGAATACTTTTAGTCAAATTTTTCTTCTAAAACAACCAGCTTTTTAAATTTTATCTTTATTAAATGATGAAGGTGACAACTTGACATCATTTAAAATAAAATTATATAAGTGTCATAATCGCTTTTATAAGGCTCCAAATGGTAAAATATTCGACCATTTGATTCTTATGGTTTACATTTACATGACCAATAAGTTTTGGTCAGGTGTTTTGTTCCTTTTATGGTCACTATTACTTTAATAAAAACTATATTATAGATTTTTCACTAAATAAACAATTTCTGCATCACTATTATGTCACTATTAATGACAATTATTTAATCCCTAAAAATACTAAATAAATTCTCATGATTTAGATAATTTTATTATATTTCTGGAGACTATTCATGTTTTATGTTTCAAGAAGTTTATCACTAAATTAAAATTATAAAACTTATAAGATTTAAGAGAGTGACATGTTCTCAATTTCTTTTGTTTTAATAATAATCAAATTATTTTCATGGTCAAAAGTCCATAAAATTAATCTATTTTGACCCTTAGGTGATATGGGTCAACTTTTAGACATCCATCAGAATTTTTGCAGGTGTTAGGGTAATTTTATAATTTTATTTTTACCCTTAATTACCCGATTTACCTTTAACTGCATTAAATAAAAATTACCGTGGTTACTATTTATAATATCAAAAAAATAAAAGTAACCTATTAAAATAATATGAACCCACTGAATTCAAATTTGGAATCCATTTTTCAAAATTCAAAACATAGTATTTGTAGTAATTAATTTAAAATTAATCCCATTGTTAAGAAAACAAGTTTTAAAAGTTAAAACATTGTCAAAGATTGAATTGTTTTTACCTATTAATTTAATATAAAATTAATGGTAATTACATAAATTATATTAAATGGTAAAAATAAATTCTATTTATACTTTAAAACCATTCAATATTATAATTTAACCATAAAAATTATTACGACGAATAATGTTGTTTGTAATTAAAATATAGCGTGTTTTTACTATTCATTAAAATATGAAAGTTATCAGAATAATATGAAAAAATTTATCCAAACTAAATTTTTATATCCTTATTCCTAAGAAGAATTTTATTTTTTCAAATTGAACTTATAAATCTATCAAAAACTATATTTAAAGTGGGTGCTCTATCAAAAAAGTTGCAAAACCACATTTTTTTTAAATACTTATTTTACCCAAAACATTTATTTTGTTAACATACCATGTTTTAGAAAATGTGTATGATGAATATTAATGTTATAAAATTAAAAATGTAGTTAATACTATTTGTAACGTCTAGTTCATAATATTATAATAATACATCATTGTTTAGGGGAACCCGGTATTGCGTACTACACACGCTATCAAGGAAGGCAGCGATTGTGTGTAATGCAAGCCATGTCAAGGATGCATGTAGTGATTGCTCCCTTTGGTGTTGCATATAACATAATAAAAACTTATTTCATTTATAAATTCAACATAATCTATGATTAATGTTGTGTAGAATAATTCCTAGAAAACAAACTTGAATTTGTGTGTAATACGATCCAAGAATAGTGTTGTGTATACTACAAGCTAATACGGTGTTGCGTATAGTGCAAGATAATTTTGGTGTAGCGTACAACACAAGACATCAATGAAATTAAAAAGAATAATTCTCATAAAATCTCGGTTTGTTACAGGATGTGACCAGGTTTTACTTTATCAGTGAGAAGAGATCCCTTGCATCACAAGATGTAATTTCTTGAGGGAGGGTGTAGCAGATCACACATCAGTTGGCTAGACTTACCCTCAGATAAGTTGTTGTTGAGAGTCGTATTTATCCTATAGTGGTGGACTAGTATGCCGATGTCTTTCCTGATGATGTTCCGGGACTACTTCCATACAAAGAGTTATACTTTTACATCGACCTATACCCTAGGATGACACTGATATCTACATCATCATATTAGATAGATATCATGGAGCTTTATGAGTTATGAGAAAAGCTGGAGGACTTTTAGATGAAGGGGGTAAGAAGGACCAGTCTTTCTATATTGGAATCCCCAATTTTGTTTGACAAGAAGCAAATTTGTAGTTTAAGACTCTGTGTGGACTATTGGAGCCCAAACCATGTGACTGTGAAGAACTTGTATCCACTTATGAGGATCGATGATCTCTTTGACCAACTCAAGGTAGCTCTATGGTTTTCAAAGATAGTCTTTAGATCAGGATATCAATAGATAAGGGTACGAGATGAAGATGTGCAGAAGACGACCATCAGATGTTGGTATGGACACTATGAGTTATTGATTATGTCATTCGGTGTCACCAATGCCCATGTAGTGTTCATGTGACTCATGGAAAGTATATTTCAGAAATACCTCGATTACTTTGTAGTGGTCTTCATCAGATAAATCTTGAAATACGTGGCATATGAGAAGGAGCATACCTACCATCTGCAGATAGTTCAGGATACACTTCGATAGCACCTGCTTTATGGTAATCTCATGAACTTCCAATTCTGGATATGGGAGGTCCACTTTCAAGGAAACGTTATCTCAGAGGCTGGAGTTGTAGTGGATCCATCAAAGATACAGGTTGTACTATCTTGGGAGCCACTCAGGTATTTGACTGAGGTGTGAAGTTTCATGGGATGGGTGGGAACTATGGAAGATTCATATGGATAGAGAGATACCGGAAAAGTTTTTATGAGTTGAGGAAGATACTGACGAGTGCCCCCATATTGACGATACCATAACTGGGTGTTGGGTATGTAGTCTACTACGACATGTCTGGGACCGAACATGGATGTGTCCGAATGCAGGAGCGAGCAGTGACCACTTATAGCTCACAAAAACTGAGAAAACATTTGTAGAAATATATTACCCATGATCTAGAGTTAGTAGCATTGGTCTTTTCCTTGAAAATGTGGTGACACTACTTCATTGGGGAATGGTTTACTTTTTACTCTGATCACAATAGTCTTAGGTTTATATTCTCATAGAAGGATATGAATCTAAGACAGCGAAGATGGAAAGAGTTCCTTCAGGCCTATGAATTTGATATAGTCTATAATTTTATGATGGGGAACATAGTAGCAGATATAATGAGCATGAGGTCTAGTCTACAGTTGCTAAGTGAGGCGACATAGAAGCTTTCCATGTTGCAGATATCCTTTGTGGATAGAGATGGAGCAGCTTACCACCAGTAGATGACTATCAATCCCCCACCTCTTCATGAAGTTCGGGTGGCACATCATGGGGACAATGATTGCAAGGCCAGACGTTCTCAGATATCCTCATGATAGGCACTTGATGGATTATCTGATGGTGGGGAGTACAACATTCACTTTAGAGGACGCACCATGGTACAAGTGGAACTACATGAGGAGGTGTGGATAGAGTTCCATATGACCCCTCTGACGGTGCATCCTGGTGTGGCAAAGATGTACCAAGACCTCCGGTCTCAGTACTAGTGGCCAGAGATGAAGAAAGAAGTGCAAGATTTGTTTCACGATGCCTCACTTGTCAGCAAGTGAAGGCTGATAATCTGGTTCCAACAGGCATATTGAAACCACTAGATCTGTCCGAGTGGAAGTGTGATGGTATCTCAAATGACATTGTGACATGGATTCCATGTACGTCTAGGGGACATGATTCCATCTGGGTGATCATTGAAAGACTCCCCATGTTGGCCCACTTACAACCCAATTGAGAGTAGGGATTAGTTTATGTCTTGGGACGCCTCTATGTACAAGTTAGTTTACAACTTCATAGGGTTCCATCAACGATCGTCTCTGACTATGACACATGTTTTACATCTCGGTTGTGGAAGGGATTACAAGTGTAATTCGAGACTCATCTACGTTTTAGAATCACCTTTTATCTACAGAAGGATGGTCTGACAGAGCGTCCCATTCAGACATTGGAGGACATGTCTCATGCTTGCGTCCTAGATTTTTGACACTATTGGGAGGAACACTTGGCCATGGTATATTTCACATTAAACAAAAACTATCACTCCACCATCAGTATGGAACCATTTTAGTCCTTTTATGGACGACCTTACAGCTCTCCTTTGTGCTCGACAAAACCCATGGGAGTATGCACTTATGGGACTAGAGTTTTTTCGGGAATCTTGTGGATAGATGTAATGTGAAGAAAAAACATCAATCCTATGTGGGTTAGCATATATCGATCCTTTGTGGGTTAGCTCTTAGTGATCCGGTGTGGGTTAGTATCTATCGATCATGTGTGGGTCAGCACCTAGTGATTCTATGTGGGTCAGCATCTATAGATCCTTTAAAGATCAGCCGTAGAGCCTCTCAACATAATAAGAATATCTAGATATACGACTAATCATCTTTACTTCATTACTTGTCTTATATACCTAGTGTGACCATTGAGATACTTTACCTTCATGTTGTTACCTTCGTGGTGTTACCATTGTGGTACTTTTAACTTTATGGTGTTACCTTCGTGGTGTTACATTTGTGGTACTTTTACATTTGTGGTGTTACCTTAATGGTATTATTCCATCATGGATGTCTTTTTATAAAAGATTAAAAATTGGAGCATTATGTTTCCTCGTGTATGAGAAGATTATATCATGATAACATAGGTATAAACAAGGGCATATGTGTAAGTAGAGTTGATAACTGCTTCATGATTTGTGTTTGAGGTCTTGCTTTATGGTTTATCCTTTGTGGAACTCCTGGAGACCATCGGGTGTCACGAGGTACATACTATGTGTTGTTATAATAACCTTTACAAAGGATACGCTTACACCATGCTATATCATGTGCAAACAATGGAATTAATTTATCGTGGATGAGGGAGCCATGACTGGAAGGTGCTTAGTGGTGGACCATTTAACATGACTAGTTGTAGTGACTACATATTTTGTGTAACAACCCAATGTATTTCAATGGAAATTTCCTTCTTATAAATATATCATAAAATCAGATGAAAACACAACAAAAAGATAAGTGACCTTTAAACATATTTTTTTCACTTCTATGTTTTGAATTTTGAAAATCTGAAATACACGGTTGTGTTCAAGATGATTTTTGGAGTCTAATAAAACAAAAATAATTTTTTGTTAATAGTAACTTAACATTATTAATACTAACATACCCTTATGAATAGTTATATAGTCTAATTAATAGTAATCTTAACTATGATAGTATAAAAATAATAATCAAGTGAAAGTATGATGTACCTATATTTTCGAATAAGTAAATGAATGTTTTGAAACTGTTTTTTAGTAATAAATCATGATTTTAATTAAATATTAAATTTATCATATTTAGGAAAATATTTTTTAAAAATGGACTTCATTTTTGGATTCTAAAGCTCAAAAAATGGTAGGGGTAAAATTTTTGGATTTTTCTGAAATACTTGAATTTTTTATGAATAGTGAAATACCCTAATTTACAAAAATAAGCTAAATAAGAAAACTATATAGTCATGTGTGATGTTCTGCTGATGTAAGCCCACTTGGTTCAGGATCACATGATAACATTTCAATTATTGGTCATTAAAGACTCACTAATCCTTGTATAAGGGGAAATTGATAAACTAGTGAATTTTATATTAAGGAAACCCCTCTCCCATCCAATATAAAAACCACACTTCACACCATCATTTCCTCACACCTCTCAAGCTACAAGTCTTATCTAAACTTGGCCCAAACATCCTCCCAAGCCCCTATCCCACGTCCAAGAGCTTCTGGTCTCATCAAAAGACCAATCCTAGCTTCCTTAAGGAGAATCTCAAGAGGAGGATTTAAGAGGTGACTTCTCTCCCTCTTCTCCTTTAATTTTCTTTCAAGTTCAAATTCATTTCTTGATCTCTCCCCACATATCTTCATCCAAATGGTATTTTAACTCCATTATTATACATGTACTTGAATTTTATTATTCTAATGGGATATTATATCTTCCAACTCCTTTTCCCTCTTCCTTTTATTTTATAATAGAGAACTTTGTTCATGAGTTGTTAATTTATCACCTTCAAAAAAACATGTTATCTTTTTCCATTTATACATTCAGATATGGTCAAGAAACAATTTTTATGGTTGAACCCAAATATTTTATATGTATTATGGCCTATTTAAAGTTCTGTAAATAACTTATGGACATATTAATAAGTGATAAATTAAAACAAGTTTTTTGTGATCGAAAAACCGCCCAAATTAACCCAAACAATCATCATTTAATTCTTATCTAATGATTCATCCACGTGGATATCAAATGATTCATTATAATATCATCCAATATTCTATAATATAATTAATAACAAGTAATATCAGTTTTGGATGTTTACCAATGTTCTACCCAAACTTTAATTTAAGAATACAAGTGAACCACTCAAGAAAACCATAAAAACAAACATTCGTGAATAATTATTTTAAACACTATCACTCCTCCAAAGGCACATAAAATAATTTAACGAAACCATAATTAACCATATTAATGTTAAAATGGTTCTGGATTTCTAATTAATGAATATAATGTCATTATATAGGACTTTAAAGAGAAAGAATCATTCAGATAAAAGGTAAGGGGAAAATCTCAAAACCAATTTTCTTTCTTCAGGATCTCCCACTTTCACTCCAATTTGGTATGTTCACTTCTTAAAAATCAATTTTTCATAATTATATTACCTTTTTAGGGATATCCATGTTTTATAATGAATTTTATGTCAATCCAAATATTTTCCGAAAGAACTCTTCTTTTATGAACTCAACTTTTACCTCTCATTCATGGCTGATGGTTCTTGTATCATGTATGTTATTACCTCTTTCTTTTGTGAACATAAAGCTTATGAATTTATTCTTATGAGATTAAAACCATTCCTTACCATGGGTTAGTTATGTTAACTTTGGATTTATGTTCCACATGTAAATCATGATAATTATAATGTTATGATGTGATGGGTGCGCCCAGAATTATATAGCGCAATATGAATGTTTCAACGTGATGAGTGCACCCGGAATTTTACAGCACTCCAATGTATTGGGTAAAGTGTTTAATATCATGAGTAAATGTGAAATGATATGTGACAAGATTATATCATGGTTCACAAGTATGTGTGGTAATTAACCACTAAGACATGATGTTTTATTTTTTATGCATTTCCACATTTCAAGTCTTATATATGCTTCCTCTCATGTTCATGATCTTTTTCCCATGTTACGATTATGATCACCCCATGATATATTTTTCTTATATATCCTCTTACTGGGATTCTAGCTCACCCATTTTGATGTATATACTTAGGTGGATACATGTACTACGAAGAGGACAAGTGACAATAAGAAGCTAGAGAAGAAGAAATTAAATAAACGTTTATGCTTGATGTTGTATTTGTTATGTGTGGTCTGAGTTTCCCCAAGAAACCAAACCATTGGATCCTCTATGTGTAATACTATTATGTTGTTTATCTTTAAAATTATGTAATAGTAATTTAAGAAAAGGCTCAGGTCTCTATAGATGGTGTCATAGGAATGGATTAGTTAATTTGGGAGTAAGGATTACCGAACCCTATAGGAAACCTATAGCATGAGACTAAGTTCAAATATGCACACATGAATATTTACCTATGGATCCCATATGTTATGTTTTTGGTATAAATTTTTTAAATGAATAATTTATTCATGACTTTTTAACTTATGTTTTGTTCTAACCTTTTCTATTTTATAAAATGGTGGGAACCAGGAGAAATCATTAACAAAACTCGTGCGAGGGCCAATACAACGATTGCCTGAATGACATCCCCAATGATTTGGGAGGTGGATGTCAAAACCTTATGGCGATTCTTACCCAATTATCTCGGGTTATGAACAGTAACCATAATAATGGGGAACTTCCTCCTTCACCAAAAATGGAGAAACTAGCTATCAAATGTTTTATGTGGCAATGACCACTGATTTATAGTGGATCATCTGATCCACTAGTTGCAAAATAGTGGGTCTACTCCCTAGAGAAGATATTTTATGTGCTTCAATGTTCTGAGATGGAGAAGATGACACTATACATTTATCTTCTAGATGGAGAAGCTGATCAATGGTGGGTTTTGATTAAGAACACCATGACAGGGGAGGAAATTGAAGAGATGAAATGGGAAGACTTTAAGATAATGTTTCCTAATAAGTATTTCCCACAAACTCTTCATATGAAGATGGAGAGAGAATTCATTGAGCTCAAGAAAAATAAGGAAAATCTGTCACAACCTATGAATCTAATTTCATAATGCTTTCAAGGTATGCTTTGGGTTTTTTATCAACAATGATAAAAAAATTGATAGATTCTTTAGTGGATTAAATCCACACCTTCGAAAGTCTCTCGCAATTTGAGACTATGGGAGTTATGAAGAAGTTGTTTGGTGTGCTATCAAAGTGGAGATGGAGTTTGAAGAATGGTCTCATGGATATGGTGATAAGTAATGAAATACTGAGTTTCAAGATGGTTGATCTAATGAAAAAGGTGGGATGAAAAATCAATGACCCACATGCCAAAAATGTTGGAAGTTGCACCATGGGAAATGCCTCAAAGGGATGGGGAAATTCTTCAAGTGTGGGAATGAAGGACACCATGCTCAAGAGTGTCGAAAATACACGAAAAGGAGGGAGAATGTAGCCGATAAAAGAAGAGAACCACTCATGGTTCAATGCTACAACTATAGGGAGCTTGGGAACTATGCAAACCAGTGCACTAAACCTTGAGTTCTCGTGGGTAATCAACATCAGCAACCACCAAAGCCAAAGGAACAAGGGAAGGATTATTCCCTCACTACTACAGAGGTAGAGCATGACAATGAAATCATACAAGGTAGACATCCTATTCACTCAATAATGGAAAATGTCTTATTTTATTCTAGTTTTACGCATTCTTTTATATCTTGAATGTTATCACGAACTATAGAATCAATCCACCAAAACATTGAAGTGGAGATATCTCTAAAACCACCAAGTGGGGAAATCATTACAACACGAGTGTTTGACTCTTCTCATGTTGGCGTATGTGGGATGATTGTTCTAGAAATTCTCGTAATACTTCCCTTAGTGGAATTCAACAATGTAATGGGAATGGATTGACTCTCGTTATATAGAGCACATATCAACTGTCAAGAAAAGGAAATATCTTTTCATATTCTGAACCATCCCATGATTTTCTACAAATTCAAGGAACATCATGAATTTCCTTTGAAAAATTCTTCAATGGTGTGGGTGTTGATTCCCTATGAAGAAGCATACCTCACCCAAATGGATGAGTTGAAGGAAAGTGACAACCTTGAGGAAATTCCCATCATGAGAGAATACAATGATGTCTTTCATGAAGAGTTATCTGAAATTCCCACAGATCGTTAGGTAGTGTTATTAATTGAACTCATACCTAGAGATACTCTTATCTCGAAGTGTCCCTATAGGATGGATCCTATCGAACTGGAGGAGTTAAAGAAGCAACTACAAGAGCTTCTGGACAAAGGGTTCATACTCCCTAGTGCATTACCTTGGGGTGCACCAGTGCCCCTTGTGAAGAAGAAGGATGTAACAATGTAGTTGTGTATCGATTATCGGGAACTCAACAATATCACAATAAAGAACAAGTATCCTCTCCCAAGGATTGATGACTTTTTCGACCAGTTAAGAGGAGCTCAAAACTTCTAAAAGTTGGATCTTCATTCAGGATATCATCATGTAAAGGTGAAGAAGGAAGATATTCAGAGCTCTGCCTTCCGTAGAAGGTATAGGCACTATGAGTTTTTGGTGATGCCCTTTGGACTTACTAATGACCCTACAATCTCAATGGATTTGATGAATAGAGTCTTTAGACATTAACTCGACAAATTTGTGGTAGTTATTATTGATTATATTCTCATCTACTCCAAGAGCAAGGAGGAACATGAAGAATATGTAAGACTTGTGTTGGCAACACTGAGAAAGGAGAAGTTGTACGCCAAGTTCAGCAAGTGTGTCTTTTGGATGATGCAAGTAATGTTCTTGGGACATGTGATCACATGTGAGGGAATTTCGATGGATCCTTCGAAAACAAAGGTGATTGAGGAATGAACAAGGCCCTCTAGTGTCACATAAATCCGTAGTTTTCTTGGATTATCTAGGTACTACCGACGTTTTGTGATAAACTTCTCACGATTGTCAAGCCCACTAACTAAGATAACAATGAAAGGGGTAAAGTATGTCTGGATGGAAGAATGTGAGGTTCGCTTCCAGGAGCTAATGAGAAGGCTGATCACAACACTTGTACTCACACTTCCGAAAAGTGGAGATATTTTTGTGATATACAGTGATTCTTCAAAGAATGTCTTGATTTGTGTACTCATGAAAAATGATATAGTGATAGTCTATACCTCAATACAGTTGAAGTTCCATTAGCAGAACTACCCGTCAAATTACTAGAGCTGGCAGCTGTGATTTTTGCCTTGAAAATATGGTTGCAATACCTTTATGGCGATAAGTGTGACATATACACCAACCACAAGAGACTAATGTATATATTCACACAAAATTAGATCAACATGCATCAAAGGAGATGGTTAGAGCTAATCAAGGATTATGATTGCTCTATTCACTATCATCCTGGAAAGGTGGACAAGGTAGCTAATTTTTTAAGCATAAAAGAACCTACTACTCTATCCATGATGTGGATTGAGAAAGACCATAACATCATGGATATGAAAAGAATGGATTTGGAAATCATAAGGGAAGGGGATACATCCTACCTTTCCCAAATTATTGTCCAACCATTCATCTAGGAGAAGATTAATGAATCACAAAGGGATGATGTGGAGATACAAAAGATGGTGAATGTAGTAAAGGAAGGTAAGCTATAGGAGTTTCATATCGATGATGATGGTGTGATTTGGTTTGGAATGCTACTTTGAGTGCCTTAATCACCCAGGATAAAGAAGGGGTTATTTGACAATGCAAATAGCTCAACTTTCTCTATCCATATTGGGAGTACCATGATATGTAGTGATCTCCAGGAACACATCTAGTGGGATAACATAAAGAAGAAGAAGATTGCAGAATATATATCAAGCTGCATGGTATGTCGGCTAGTTAATGATGAGCGAAAAAATTCCAATGGTATAATGCATCCATTGCCTATACCCATGTGGAAATGGGAAAATGTTACTAGGGACTTTGTCACGGGTGTCTCGAAGACGTCAAATGTAAATAATGCGATATGGTTTGTGGTTGACCAACTCACCAAGACATCCCATTTTATTGCTATTTGTGAATATCTCTCGCTTGAATAACATGCAATGATATATGTGAAGGATGTGGTGAGACTACACGGTGTTCTACTCTCAATTGTCTCTGACCATGATCCAAGGATCACATCTAAATTCTAGAGGAGCCTTCAACATGTTTTGAGTATTGAATTAAATTTCAGCATGGCCTATCACCCCCAAACTAATGGCCTATCTGAAAGGACTTTTCAGGCGCTTGAAGATATGATAAGAGCCTGCTCTCTTGAATTCATAGGTGGTTGGGACTAGAATCTCCAATTGGTTGAGTTCTCTTACAATAAGATCTTTCACTCGACTTTTCAGATGGCACTATATGAAGCTCTGTATGGAAAGTGATGTAGAACTCCAACCTGTTGGGATGAAGTTGGAGAAAGAAAGCTACTTGGACCGATCTTGTTCAAGTGATGACAAAGAAGGTTCAAGTCATCCAGAAACACATAAAAGCTGTACAAAGTCAGCAAAAGAGCTATGTTGACAACCGTCGAAGGGACGTGGAGTTCGACGTTGGAGATAAAGTCTTCCTTCGAATATCGCCATGGAAGAGAGTCATGTGATTCGGAAAGAAAGGGAAGCTAAGCCCATGGTATATTGGCCCATTTGGAATCATTGACCATATAGGAGCCATAGCATACCATCTTGCACATCCACCACATATGGCTCAAGTTCATGATGTGTTTCATGTATCACTACTGAGGAAGTACATACCAGACCCCTTACATGTAAAAAACTCATAGGTGGTTCAGCTGGAAGATGATCTCTCTTATGAGGAGCAGCCAATAATGATTCTGGATCGGAGAGATAATGTTCTATGAAACAACACAACCTATCTTGTTAAAGTGTTGTGGATGAACCATATGTTTGAGGAAGCAACTTGGGAACCAGAAGAGGCAATGAAGTAGAAGTACCATCACCTGTTTGTGTGAAGTGAAATTTCGGGGGCGAAACTTCTTAATGGGGGAAGAATGTAACAGAAAAATGTTTTTCAATGGAAATTCCCTTATTATAAATATTTCATAAAGTCACATGAAAACACAACATAAATGTAAGTTACCTTTAAACATAAGTTTTTCACTTGTATGTTTTGAATTTTGAAAATCTGACATACACGTTTGTGTTCAAGATGATTTTTTGAGTCTAATATAACAAATATAATTTTTTGTGAATCGTAACCTACCGTTATGAATAGTAAAATTCACTTATGAATGGTGATATACCCTAATTAATAGTAATCTTACCAATGATAGTATAAAAATAATAATTAAGTGAAATTATGATGTACCTATATTTTAGAATAATTAATGAATGTTTTAAAACTGTTTTCTTAGTAATAAACCACGATTTTAATTAAATATTAAATTAATCATATTTAGAACTTATTTTTGAATATGGACTTCATTTTTTAATTCTACACATCAAAAAATGGTTTGGTAAATTTTTGGGAATTTTCTGAATAACTTGAATTTTTGATGAATAGTGAAATACCGTAATTTACAAAAATAAGCTAAATAAGATAATTATAGTGTCATGTCTGATGTTCTCCTGATGTAATCCCACTTGGTTTGGGATCACATGATAAAATTACTATTCTTAGTCATTCAAGACTCACTATTCCATATATTAGGAGAAATTAATAAACTAATGAAATTTATATTAAGGAAACCCCTCTCCCCTCCACTATAAAAACCACACTTCACACACTCATTTACTCGCACCTCTCAAGATCCAAGAATTCCTTAAACTCTGCCCAAACATCTTCTCCAGCCCCTCTACCACGTCCAAGAGATTCTGATCTCATAAAAGACCAATCCTAGCTTCCTTAAATAGAATCTCAATTGTATGATTTAAGAGATAATTTCTATCCCTCTTCTCCTTTAATTTCCTTTCAAGTTCAAGTTCATTTCATGATCTCCCCCCACTTATAATCATCCAAATGGTATTGTAACTCCATTATTATACATTTACTGGAATTTTATGATGCTAATGGGATATTATATTATCCAACACCTTTTCCCTCTTCCTTTTATTTTATTAAAGAGAACGTTGTTCATGAGGTGTTAATTTATCACTTTCAAGAATGTCATTTTTTCATCTTCCATTTCTACCTTCAAATTTAGTCATGAAACCATATTTATAGTTGAAACAGAATATTTTATATGTATTATTTCCTATTTAATGTTTTGTAAATAATTAATGGCCATATTACAGAGTGATAAACTAAAACAAGTTCGTTGTGATCGAAAAACCACCCAAATTAACCCAAACAATCATCATTTAATTCTTATCTAATGATTCATCCACATGGATATAATATGATTCATTATAAGATCATAAAATTTTCTATAATATCATTAATAACATGTAATATTAGTTCTGGATGTTTACCCATGTTCTACCCAAACATTAATTTAAGAATACAAGTGAACCACTCAAGAAAACCATAAAAACAAACATTCCTGAATAATATTTTTAAACTCTATAACTCATCCAAAAGAAAATTAAAGCACTTAATTATAACATAATGAACCATATTAATGTTAACATGGTTCTTTATTTCTAATTAATGAATATAATGTCATTATACGGGACATTAAAGAGAAAGAAGCATTCATATACAAGGTAAGGGGAAAATCTCAAACCCAATTTTCTTTCTTCAGGATGTCCCACTTTCACTCCAATTTGGTTTGGTCACTTCATAAAAATAATTTTTTCATAATTGTATTAATTTTTATGGGATAAACATATTTTCTAATGAATTTTATGTCAATACAAATGTTTTCCAAAAGAACTCTTCTTTTAAGAAGTCATCTTTTACTACTCATTTATTGTTGATGGTTCTTGTATCAAGTATGGTGTTCCCTCTTTGTTTTGGGAACCCAAATCTTATGAATTTATTCATATGAGATGAAACCCATTCCATACAATGGGTTATTTATGTTCACTTTTGATGTATGTTCCATGTGGAAATCATAATAATGATAATGTTATGATGTGACGGGTGCGCCCAAAATTATATAGCACAATATGAATGATTCAATGTGATGGGTGTTCCCGGAATCATACAGCTCTCTGATGAATTGGGTAATGTGATGAATCTCATGATTAAATGCAAAATTATGTGTGAACAAGATGCTATATTAGTTCACAAGTATGTGTGGTAGTTAACCACTAAGACATGATGTTTCATTTTTTATGTATTGCCACATTTCTTGTCTTATATATGCTTCCTCTCATGTTCATGATCTTTTTCCCATGTTATGATTATGATCACCCCATTCTATATTGTTCTTATCTATCCTCTTACTGGTCTTCTATCTCACCCCTTTTGATGTATATACTTAGGTGGATACATGTACTAAGGAGAGGATAAGTTCCAATAAGAATCTAGAGAAGAAGAAATTAAATAAATATTTATGCTTGATATTGTATTTGTTATGTGTGGTCCTAGTTTTCCCAAGAAACTAAACCATTGGATATTCTATGTGTAATACTATTATGTTTTTTATTTTTAAAAGGATGTAATAGTAATGTAAGACAAGGATCAAGTTGCTATATTTTGAGATGTACTTACCCTTTATGCAGGATCCTTGGTGGATGATCCAAGAGTTGTTTTCAATTTATAGGTTGAATGAGAAATTTCCATATTAATAAAAATTAATTGATTTTTGGAATACTTTAAAAGCAATACTGTTGTATTAAAATAAAATAGACATTAATATTTTTTTCATTTTGGTATTTTAAAATGGTATTTTAAAATTGATAGAAATATTTATCTGAAAATATTTTCTAATGGGTGAAGTGAAAATTTTAAGAGTGTGATGTAGAACATTAAAACGTTTTATATATTATGATTTTGTTGTGGTTCTTAGACATTATTTATAATGATTTGTGGTGAAGTTATAAAATAAGGGAAAGTGGTAACATTATAAACCAAGGAAGTGTGATGAAGTTATTTACCATGTATGGGTGGTTATATTACAATCCAAGGATATGTGGGTCCATGACAGTCCTCCAATGCATTTGGTATTTAATTAGAAAATAAGGATATTCCATTTGTTTTTCTTATATTTATAATGGTATACCATGTAACATAGATGGTTTATCTTTTCTTCCTATGAGATTTAATTATTTTATATAATCAAAAAGATTTATTTTTTTCAAATGAATTGATTTATTTCATTCACTGTAAGAACATTAAGATAATATTAAAATTTTCATGGGTTTTATTATTTTTACCAAACTAATATATTTTTTCTTATTATATCACTACCCATAATTTTGTTCACATCATAAATTTTAAAAAATAAAAAGTTTTAAGGTTTTATATAGGAATGGAAAAAGGTGATATTAAAGTTATGGTGACTTTTAATAGAATTAAATAATGTTTATATTAAATGATTCATATTGGAAAAAATAATACACTGATCAGATTATTTCTCATTGTATTATAAGGTAATAATATTTATGACTTATGGAATAATTCATGAAAAAAATCATAAAGTTTTCCTCAAATGTAATATAATGAGTTCATGATGTAAAAATTATTTTTTTTATAATTTTTAAGGATATGTCTTTATAGGTGTTCTTTTATTTTTACATCACCAAATAGAAACACATGTGTAATAAGTAATTGGCTATATCATTTGGAATTCATCATAAATTTTACTATAATTACTCTTGAAACAAATAATAACCTCGTATCTCATTGTTTGAACTTTTTGTTATGGAAAATTCCTTCTTGAAAATACTTTCTTTTGTACTTGTAAAACCATAGTATTTCATATGAATTGTTTTTAACTTCTTCCATATAATAAAAGATTTATTTAATTTCATATCCTGCCTAAAAAAATGATGGTTAAATTTGTAAAATCCCCAAATTATTGTTTTATAAAAAAATTATAAGGTGATGAGATTTCTTATACAAATTTAAAAGATATGATATTCTAATTAGTTCTTTTAATGTAGGTCAATAATCCCTATGAAAATTATCTAGTCAAAAACTTCAATCCAATTTTCACGAGTGTCCATTTTTTTCAAAACTTGCTTGATTTCAATAGTAAATCCTTATACAATTAAACATTTTAGCTAATTATAGTTTATAAAACTTATAATTTACCCCATATTTATTCAAATAAGATTCTAAGATCATTATATATAATTGTGTCCATTAAACAGTGGTTATGAACCTCTGTAATACAAATCAACAAACAATATTCCATTTTATAATTTTTTGAATAAATACATCTTCATCATTACATGTGTGACAAGAATATACCCTAATAGAATCCTAAAAAACAAGAAATATGTGAATATATTCCTATGATTTTGGAAATTATTCAATGAAATCCAAACTCTCTACAGGAAACACATCATAGAATGAGAAATATATTTTTGGTATATCATTCTTAATTGAAAGTATAACTTAGATACGGATTTTATTTCAATCACTAAAAAATAAAATGAACATAAAAAGTATTGGAAAAATAAAAACTAGAATCAAGTACATTCGTAGAGGATCCTTGAGGTCAATAATATCCACTACTTCTTAATGATTTAAAAAAATCATGATATATTGTCCATTAAAAGTTTTAATTCATCTCTATATTATTTAATTACAACAAATATAAAACTATTAAGAATCATGAAAAATATATATACATGAATAGAAATAAATTCTAATATTTTATATCATATAATACCAAGGGGGAACTCCATTATAAACCAAGAGGTTCAAAATATTATTAATGCATGTTTTTTCACTCATAACAACATGGAATTATAAATCAGGAGAAATTACTTTAATTAGTGGATGAATATAAAATTTCTTTTAAAATAATCATGAAATTGAATTATATAGTCTACAATATGATTTCCACATCTTTTATTATAAATTATTTCTATGTCAAATTACTGTAAAAATAAAAATGTATCTCAACTGCATTGTTTTTTAATCATGTTTGTTCATTAAAATAAACTTTTATAATTATATGATAAAAACCCATTTGGAACCAAGAATGAATAATGTAAACATATCCATGGAAAATAAAATAATTGGTTCCCCTATATTAATTTTTGTATAAATGTATTTTTTATGTCCATAATTTCCTTGAGGAATAAGATTTTACATTATAATTCTTATCCATATATGAATATAGAACCACTGCTAATGTA
Source organism: Viscum album (assembly GCA_963277665.1). Classification (NCBI taxonomy): domain Eukaryota; kingdom Viridiplantae; phylum Streptophyta; class Magnoliopsida; order Santalales; family Viscaceae; genus Viscum; species Viscum album. The sequence goes on from OY728146.1 coordinate 689,154,480, forward strand.
CAATTAAAAGTATTAGACATTATATAAAATAGAAGGTACCATTGTGGTGTTTGTTTTATTGGTGGGGAAAACGAATTTTTTTCAAAATCACATATACATTCTTTCAACTACCATTAAGACAAATTGAATATTTTTTGTAGGGTTAATGAATATTGGTAATGGTATTTTGTTAAACCCATTAATGAATCCTATATAAATAGTATTACAATGTAATAAATTTATGAATTTTTCATAATTTATGGGTATGGATGTGATGAAACAATATTCACCATGAATTGATCAATATGAAGTCCATATATATATAATAAATTAAAAAATCATTTAGCCCCCATATAATGTAATTTATCATAACTGAGAAACCATTTTTTCAATAATAATTAAAAGGATAGCAGAAAAAAATAAACATATCTCAAAATAGGGAAATTATATAGTTAAATTCTATATAAAAACCTCATAGATTTTTAAAAATTCAAACAAATATACTAATTATTCATATTTGAATAGTTATAGATGAATTAATCAAACCAAATGAGATTCTTCAATAAGAAAAATTTACAAAAGTATATGTGATATTAGTTACCTCTAGATGTTCTTGTACATTATGAATTTGAATATAATCTTAAAATCCATAAAAAAAAGAATATTGGGGTTTTCCTGTAAGTATTTCAGGAGATTTAACAATAAATAAAAGGATATAATAGTCCTACATAGTCACATAATTTAGTTTTCCATTATAAATGTACATACACTATTCAAGAACATCTTTGATTGGAATCTACTAATGGATTTCATTAATGGGAATAATTATTCCAGTAATTTACCATGTTCTTACCACCTTCGATACAAACTCACACCTGGTTGCATTAAATTTTATTTAATGTTTCCTTATATGTGTGTCATTTTCCTTTAAAAACATATAATATTTTTTTTGAAAAAAATTGATTACATTCACCTTAGTTAGACTCCATATAAAATAACTCATTTGTGTTATAATGGTTTCTATGAGATGGTTATCTTTACCTTTTTGATTTTATATATTAATTATTACATGATATCTTCCATTATCATTAAGGGATGCATAATTTAATTTTTTAGGGATTGATTTCAGATATAAATTTGAAGTGTCATATTTAGTGATCAATAAGAAGTTAAGATAATATTATCATCAAATTTTGTACCCGATTCATTCCTAAAATAATTATTTTTCATATTTATGATGGATCATTAGGTTGTTTCTTAGCATATTTAAAAAACATTCTTATCAATATTTAATATTTAAGTGTATATTCATTTTCTCTATTATCAACATCAATTTTAGCTATTATAATGCATATAATATTGATTTTAAGTTCAATATAATATTTCTATTTAATATAAAATTAATTAGATTCTGATATTTTTAGTTTCAATAATTTTTTCTTGAAATTTAATTACTTTAATTTAAATTTTTTAATCTTTCACGAAATATGATCTCAATTCATGCTCTATATACAAGGAGTATAATAATTATCATATAATTAAAATTCAGTATCATCCAAATAGTTATTTTTATGATCAATTGTTAATGTTTAACTAGATATAATGTATTGGAAATAACCAATAGAAACCCATTTTTTTCATTGTATTGAGGAGTTAAAAAATTATTATTTGGGTGTTTTATTGATTGAAATTATTAATTTTTTTAGATTACTCTATATATTCATGTGACATGGTTCCTTTGTTGGAATTTATGATTTATTTGGAATTATTTCGATGGGGTCTACAATGAATAATTTGTGCATGGGTACCAAATCTAACACAATCCATTTCTAAATAAAATACATTATTGAAAATAATTTCCTTAACTCGAGCAAAAACATAATCATTAACCACATTATGTTCATGTATTCATCAGGTTGAAAATTGAATGATAATTCTAGAAGTTTTGTGTCCCCTAACATGTAATATATAGAAGGAAAATGGGAATTATATTTTTGGAAAATACTATTACTTATGTGACGTCATTGAATGCAAATTCTTTAGTAGTTCATGTCATTGTAATGGTTCCATGATCTTACCATTTTTTTTCTACCCAGGTGAGTATTTAATTTATTATAAATGGATACAATTTTTTAATTGTGGTAATGATTATTCTTAGATGATATCAATATATATATATTGTAATTTGGTTTATGAAATTACTGATAAAGAATCCAGGTCATAATTTAAGATGTTTGAGAAGATTTTGTGACAAATGGAAATGGTGTGTGAGTCTACAAGCATGATGAACATATTTGGTTAGGTCTATGCCTAAGTGGCATATCATTTTATGTTAACTGAATCATTTATAAAGTATAAAATATTTTCTAATTGTATTTTTATTTATATAAATTTTTTAACTATATAAAAAGTATCTGATTATTTGTGTGAATGTTGTATCATAAATATTGGATTAATATTGAGATGTTTTTATGAATTCCATAGAAAAATATTTAATGAAGAATACAAGAGAATTTTTTTGGAACTAATAAAAGTTTTTACATTAATAATCATTTAAGTGGAGAGACTTCTAAAAATTAGGTTCTCCCATTCCAGCCATGGAATCCTTCTAAACTAAGTGGAATCCATTTCAGACACACACAAATATTAAAGGAGGTAGTTTTAAATTAAAATAGTTGTAATGAAGGATTCATGCAAGGATTCCAGGGGTTTCATTGTGATATCAAAAGGATGACCTATGAGGAATATGTATTATGATTATCTGGGAAATAATCCCTAGTACCATCAATTCGATGATGTTTTGAAAGTATGTAGTAATATTATTTATATGAAATTGGTTTATAAGTCTGATGTGGGAAAACTACTTCATGGAAACCATTTCATTTATCAATATAATGTCAAAAAAATATTGAGGTGGTACTGTCCACATCATTCTTCACTAAATCAGGATGTGGATATGCACATACATTTTAACCTACCAAACATTCATGAATACTTATAGAGCATGAATAACATTGATATAATTAATCCCTATAAATACACATGAGCTTTTTACTAGACACAGTTTCATGTTAGTCTTCAAGATGAAACATGTGTCGACAACATGAATGACACAAGATCATCCAAATGTTGAAAACAAATTTACCACATTTATTTTCAATGTTTCATGGTCAACTATAGATACACTAATAAATACATCACATGATGAAATTCCATTAGTGACACTATAGATACTGCTACAACATGAAATTGAATGGTAGAAAAACCATCCCCTCAAACGATAGATGAGACCATATGAATATTAAACAATCCACATGAAGTGACTATTTTTTAATGAAAAACAAAAATAATTCATAATATGGTGTAAATAGTTATGTTTTGTATTCATTAGCACATGATGAATAAGAGGGTACCTTACATAAATTATGAATTTGGAATATCATGAAGAAACAATATGAGATTCAAGAATGTGACCGTTATATATACATCCATATTTTTTGTGAATCCAAGTATCATTAATTTATTCATCACTTATTCCATAAGATGTGGATTAATGATATAGAGATAGATAACGGTCTATAATTTTTTCATGAAATATCGTGAATGATATATATCACAGATATAGAATGTAATGTGGTAGTATTGAATGATATTAAAAGATTATATAAGAAAAATATCAGTATGTATAAATAATTATGTAGTATTGTGTAATGTTGAAAATATTCCCTATTTTGAATGAGGTATTTAAATGAATATTTAAATATATTAAAAATTAATATAAATATTGAATATTTCATTAATTTAAAATAGGAATATGTGTCCTTTATGACAATTTATCAAGCAAATTTTATAGAATATGGTGGCTCAAAGTTTGAATTTGATTATATTGATAACTAAAAATGATGGAATAACATCATGTTTTTATGTGATTTTTAACTATTTTTGTAGATCATGGAGGTATCATAATTAATAAAAGTGAAAACATTTGAGGATTTTTAATGAGAATTAGTAATCATGATTCTGCGAATATAAATATTCATGCAGTTGATGGAGATGAAATGTTTTATACATGCAAATATTTTTTACAATACATTCTTGAACTCAATAAATCAATTATCATGGGGAGATGAAGAAGAAATGAATTTTGTTATCAAATAGATTGAGTATTCTATAATCAAATGACAATAAAAAAGTCCAATATCTAAATCTTGTCTCACATCCATCAATGATGATGATGTTCTCAATGGGGGAACATGTCTAGTTTATTGATCAATATCCTTATTGAAAAAGATCATATTTCCAAGGGAGAAAAATAATTTTTAATAATCATTTTTGAATTTAATCCTCATCGTATGGATTATATAATTCATGGAAACTATATTTATTCATTTATGTTAGAAAATTATTTTTGGGAATAAAATATAATTTGTTTGTAATGATCTATAATATCCTCATTATTAAACAATTTATAAATATAGTTGTGATTATTAGTTGGGGAGGGGGATTATAAATGGTTTTATGAGGAGTGGGATTTCATTTTGAACCACATAAACACTATGTGATGTCATATTTTTTTTATTACATAGAGGTGAGAACTATTAGAAATTAACTTTGAGGACCATAACATTTTGTGAATATGAATAAGAATAAAAATATTTTTATAATATAATACCACTAATAAACAAGCTCATTATGGAACATATATCATAGGGCATTATAAGTGTATTTAGGGATGGTTTCCTTTAATATCTTTTCATATTTATTCTTCAGAAATAGGGTTTCAAATTTCAATGAATAAATGACGATTACCATATTTGAATAGTAAAAAAGTCCATATTTAGAAGAATATTATGTTTCCCTTTATCCATCATTCATCCTTGATGTTAGAGATTCATTTGTTATTTTTTATAGGCCCATTACAAAAGACCCATCAATATGTCATGATTACAAAAATAATATACAGATGTATATGAATGAAATTAATTCCATCCAGATGGCTTTATTTAAGAAATTATCTACCAAGATCATGGGACTTAAAAATAATGAAGATATTTAGAAAAAATTGATAAGTATATATGATGGTAATTTATAAATAAATAATGTTAAATTCCAAAAATATTTAATCATATGATTTAATATCTGGTTGTCAGGGAATATATATCCATGTACAAACATTAAAAATTCCTCAGAGCTAATAAAATGAGTCATTTTCAAACCAATAAAAATTATTCCAAAAATGAAATGGTTTTGAAACAATTAAAAATAGGAATTCTAAAATAAAACAATATCTAAAATCTATAAACTCAAATGATGAGTTTGAATACTGATATATCAACCAAATCATATCTATTCTATCAATTATATTTAGTAATGTGAAATGAATTTTAAAAGGTGGGTTATTTATTAAATTATATAATTCTGATGGAAAGAGATATATTTCAAAAACAAATGACATAATAATAAGGTTTGATAATATGAGTTACAGAGGGAGGATGAAAAAACCCAAAAAACGTAATAAAAATAAAATTAAAAAATGATGATCCTAAATAAATATTAATGAAAAAGAATAATAAATAAAACTGAGGTTAATCATTGGATGGTGAGTTTATCTTCATTGCTCATGTTTAATATGGTTGTGATTCATCAAGCATATATGTCGATGGAGAGGAAAATAATTTTATTTCGTGGGAATTAAACGTGAATACATAATATAATCATGGGAATATTATATAGAACTCGAATGAAATTTATAATCTATCAAAAGTGATATGAAACAATCATTAAAAAAGGGGGATATTAAGAATAAAAATGAGTATAAAGAGAGGAAAGAGTTGGACTTAAATGAGGTATAATATATTTATGAGATGAATAAAAAATTAACTATTTATGAACATAGAAAAACGGTATGTGATCATGATGAAAATCAAATAGTGTAGGAAGATGGTGTATTTGATACATAAAACATATATATTATTAATCATAGTTAGCTGAAAAGTATAATTGAAGGATTCATAAGATAGTTGTTAAAAAATTAGTGACTTCTAAAAAAATTTAGAACAAATAATCAAATGAATATGTTAAATAAAAACTTAGATGAATTGGAAACATATCATTTCCCCCTAATATTACATGTGATAAAAGAAATTTTGGGATATTTGGATCCAAAATAATGGGGGGGGTAATGTCTCATAGAAAATAAATTATGAGATGATCATGAAGTATTTTACTTCAATGAAAAAAGACTTAATTTTTAATTAGACAACAATAAAATAGATGTTGAAAACTATGGATGATTAATATATAAATGTATCTCTACTGATTTAGTAAGAATAGAAATAAAGGAAATATGTAATAGTTAAATATTCCTCTTAAAAAAATTTGTTATTATCCAACTGGTGTATCAGTGGTAATATGGTGGAGAAAGCTCAGAACATATTGCTTTATTCCAAATTGTCATAAATGTTCCCGATAAAAAATATTATTTTGTGAATGAATTATAAACAATATGCATTTTGAACGGTCTCATGTAATTGGTGTAAATGAAATGTATTAAATGATATGTTATTTATATTCAAAAGGTCAGGGCATAGCCCTTTTTATTAATAAAGGAAAAAAAGGACAATAAGGGGAAAGATGGGGTCATACAAGCACACATGCCATCATACCCAAAGTGAGCCAATGAAAAGAAGAACTCAATATTCAAAGTCACAAAAGTAGGAAGTTTCATAGTCACCATCCCAGTCAGAATCATAATCAAACGGGCCATGAGACATGGTGAGATATGAGTAATCCTTTCTCGGTCTCGCTTTCTTAGGAGTAGTAGGTTGGTCAACAACCTCAACAATATTTTCCCCTTTGGACAAGACCTGACAATAAGTTGGTTTTTTGGGGGAGTCATCCTCTACACCATCCCACCTTCCTTGAATGCCCTGCATTTCCTTTAACCTGTGAATTTCCATTTGGGTCTTAGAAATCATCTCACCATCACACGGAGTTTGTTTCTTCTCAAGAATAGGGACCAAGCCTGTCTCGAGTTCATGCAATGCAGTGTTGCACTCCTCTGTTTGATGCGCCATCAAAAGGTTCTCCAAATCCTTGTCCACATGAGGCTCTTGTACAATTTCCGCATCATCCACCACTTTTGAAGCATTAGATGGTTTCTTCCTAGCCTTATTTCTACAAGAAGTCTCGTGATGCCCTTTTGATGAGCAAAACGTGCATACTATATTTTTACAACACTTCTCTTTGATGTGTCCGATAACTTGACAGTTAGGATAGAAGTCAAGAAGTCTCTCATACTCCACCATAAGAGAGATATCATCATCTGAGGTAGCCAATACTATATTATGTATTAGGCATGTATTTAGATCAACATCCACTAGAACCCTAGCATAAGGGCCAAATTTCACAGCCTCGGTGGTCCTTTCCATTTTAATTTGAACACCCACCGTAGAGGCAATGTTAAAAAGAATTTTAGGATGCCATAAAATCCAATGAAGTCCAATAATTTTAATCCAGTCCTGAAACTTGGTATTTTTTATGGAGAAAGGGTTTAAATGAAAATCACATTCTTGAAAGCATACCATACTTGGTTTCAAAGAAATTGATTCGAACCCCCAAGCTATCCGTTTGAGATCCTCTGATGGAAAAATAATATGAAAAATCCACGTCTCATAGGTATGCATCTCCAATCAGAAAACCCCCATGAAGAGGTTAGATTCCGAACAAAATAATCAATCCTCCAAATTTTTCATCCACCTGGAAGAACAAGTCTTAAAATAATTAAATGCTCATAGATCATAAATCTGTCAAGTATAGCCTCTCTATTGGAAACAATGCGGGAAGTGTCACCCTTTCTAACAATACGTTCAGAAATACCATCACGCACAAATGGGAAATGCCTTCTGTCAGAATTCCTTCCAATTCCTCGAGGACCCCTGATGGATTTACCGGCATCCTTTAATTTACCAAATTAATTCCTGGTATCCACCATGTCCATCTCCACCTTTTCTACTTTAGGTCGAGACAACCCGTCAACAGGGCAACTCACTTTACCCGTCGAAGCCGGGTCCAAGGTGTGATTTCCATTCACCCGCTCCACTGCAAGTCGAGATAACTCGCAAACTGAAAGCACTTTTCCTTGCAAAACAGACCCCTTCGAATCATGTTGTTCCGCCACAGAACCCTTCACCACTGCAGGCGGATGGAAGTCGGATGTGGACACCATCGAGTTACTCACGACATCCACTCTACGTTGACTCCCACAAGAACATAAGACTCATCACCCAGAACGGAGATCTGTCGCTGATCGTTCGACGCGGAGCCCAGAGAAACTCGTCGGGCACCCTGAGCCTCACCGAAGACCACCAGAATCAGATCGCCATGAGGGGAGGAGCTCCAGACCCGCGCCATCTCCTCCCTTATATCTTCAAGGTATTAGTTATTTATATTATGATAATGAATTTATATTGAAATAAAAAATTGTAAGTAACATGGAATTTAAAATGTGGTTGATAATGTCTTTGCAGAGTTCCATTTTTTATCAAAATCAATTAAAATTGGATGTAAATTGTATGAATCCAATATAATTGATGATTAAAAAGGGATATGAAATAATAATGTGGTGACCAGGGTACAAAAGGAGGTATCTTCTATTGTTGATATAATTATTCAATAGAAATGTTAGAGATGTGGTAAAAATTGGTATTGTATAAGGAATTGCATGAATAACTTTTTTTCCAAAATTTAAACAATAAATATGTTATATAATTTTTAAAGAAATGAATATTCCTTTAACATGTCAAGAGAATGAAAATACTTGAGTCCAAAAATAAGAACAATTAAATATATAAAATAATAAATCCATGGTGGTGAAAAACAAATGGAAGAGTCCAAATAATTATTCCTATTTTTAGATTGTAATAAAAGAGTTTCCATTGTTTAGCAAAATCTCTCACCCTGAATTTTTCATCAATGACAAATTGATCTCCCCCTTAGTCAATATTCTTGTTTTTTAATTATTCTACCATAAAATAAATTTATGTAGATGGTTTGATAGTAATACACATGGAAAGATAAGGTACACGATATTCACATGGAGTGATAATGAAATTATATCCCCTTGAGTAATGAAAAGTGTGCATCATTTGACGAGTATTAAGTCATGAGAGTATCATTTCGTCGTCACACATCTGATAAATCTTGAGTGTCGAGATATATTGGATAATACTAATCATTTTTTTTAAATCACACTTATTTCTTCATGTTTTGATTTTATTCATAATTGTTTTTTTGGGGGTGCTATTGGAATATTGAATATTTCAATGGTTCTATTACATGACATGGAGATGAATTTGTTTGATTGTAAATTGGGATGTGTGTATGTTACATGTTTCCTCAAAGAGAATATATTTTATTAATACCAAATTATTAGAACAATTTTAGTATTTTATGACACGTTGGATTATTTATGAAAACATTGAAAACAATATATACATGTATCTCCTCTTTTCTAAACTGGGAATGACCTCATAGAATTAGATTTGGGAAATTAATGTCTATTTTCAATGAAAACTGTGTGGAGGCGTCCTTCTCTCATATCTAAAAAACTGGACGGAAATGATGAAAAAACCGTGATTGGAAAATTTAGAAGGGAGAAGACCCTTATATTGTCCAATTAATTAATTATCAATAAGGTGGATATATAAGAATCAATCCCAAAAAACATAAAATTCATGATATTATGGTATTGCCCAAAAAATTTAATGAGGGATATTGTCTGGCCCTAATTAGTATTGAATTTACAGTTAATGGATCAAAATGTGTTAGTATGGAAATGATTATCAATTAATATTTGTATGGATTAATGATGAAGTAATTTTATGAAATTCTTGGTAAAGAAACAATGTTATTTGATAACATGTTTCAATTGTTGACATGATTAACCACAACGGTTTTCAAGGATTCTATCTAAATGATAATATTGGACGATGTTCTAGAATAAGCAACCTATCATTTGATAATTTATGTACTATTCATTTAGTCCAATGTGATATGGAAATGTTATTTATGGATGAAACGTTTATTACAAATTGAATAAAAAATCATATTATCATTGTTAATGGAGTATAATTAGAATTGGATGATAAATATAATGTATTAAATAAGGATATGTAAAAATGATTCATAATAAATAATTGAGAATGTTTTTTGGAAGGAATTATACTTTGTATTGTACATATTTTTTGAGTTGTGATTCTACTACAAAATGATCCACTCCAATTATTCCATTAGAACTAGCTTGACCTGAAGTAAAGTTGATCATAAACACAAGTAAAATCATGGTTTTAGATTTAGAGGAGCATAGATATTGCACAATGGGCATGGATTAAGTGTTAGTGAATTTATTGCCCAGTATAGAGAGGCATGATTTATGAGGCCTGGGTTTGATGTGAGTCCCATTTACGATACCTATTTCAATTGATTCAAGAAAACATTGGTTACACAAAGTAATATTCAATTGATATTATAAAAGATTATGGTTGTTGTTGGATATGTTTTATTCATGTATCCCTTGAACTGTTATTAAAATATTATATTGAATAATGAGGAACCATGTTTCTAGTATTCCTACACATTATCATGATATGTTGGGGAACATTCAATTTACCCTACCACATGTTCAATTATCAAGTTTCCACTTGAGTAATTCTTTGATAACACATTACAGAATACTACCATACTCCTTTGACATGCCACAAAGTCATGATTAGCCACATGATGAAACATATATTGACTATATGGAGTTCACCCAGTCCGCTATATAATGTTATTGATGCTATCACAATTTCCCTCATGTTTTCATGATCGACAACATGAACATTAAATATTGACATCAAGATTTCCTATCAATATTTTCATGGAATATAGATCTCCCAAATTGAATGGCATGATAAATAAATTATCCACAAAATCAAATAATAGTATTATAATCATATTGAACAAGTGCACGACGTATCTACCCTGAAACCCAAAACCATACAGTTTATAATACAAATAATATTATTATCTCATATCTTCTCTACCATGAGAATAATGTGAGGGTATTTTATATAGAAACATTCCTGAGAAAATTTATGCGTCTAATTGAAGATTCATTCATATGATAGTTATATATACTTTAATATATTATTTTTGGATCACCATGTCATGAAGTTATGATTTCTGTCTTCCAGGAATATGTTGATAAAATATAATGATCTAATGTAATGAAAAAAATGATTTCTTATTAAATATTTCTTTTTTTCATACAATTGGGGAAATAAATAATGAGGCCACATAGAATGATATGTGAAAAAAATGGGGAAGTAATGGTATGATAGTAATAATGAAATTATGCTACTTTGGTATGTAACATTACTATTTGTAGAATTTTAAATAGTTATTTAAATGGAAATTTAAATATAGAATAAAAGGAATGAAGTTGAATTTTTTTTCGAGTATTTAAAATGATATTGAATGAGAATTAAATAATTAGTCTCCATTGGATATTCATATAGACAGAAACTCACAGTTTGAATGATATTTTAATGACAATTCTAAATGTGTAAATACAATCAAATTTATTAATTTGAATATTACTTTCGTCTAAGGATGGTGGAGATTCCATAATTAAATATGGAAACAAAATCTTTTTTGATTACTAATAATTAATATTCATTATTATTTGAATATGGTGAATAAGAAATGGTAAATACATGGGAATATTCTTCATAATTTCAAAGGTAAACTAATAAACCTAGTATCGTATAGAGGAGAATAAAATCCAAATTATATTTTCCCGGAACTCATTTATTTGTGATGCTAATAACGATACAATTCTCTAATTACCTAGAATAAGTCTCAAGAGTAGTAGTTCTTCTAAATTTCATTAATGGGTAGTTTCATAGATATACTAATCTATATTCACATAGAGAATGGTAATATTTCTAAAGGGTTTGGTAGAAAAGGAGGGTAAAAATTGATAATTATAATAAATAATTATTGAAGAATTGACATTTACATTAATGAAATATTGAATTTATGGGATCATAGTGAGTTTTATGTTGGTATTAGATTTATTTAAGGAACTTAGTAGACTATATGTTTATGGAAAAATGCCATCATTAGTTGGGAAAATTTGTTGATGATCACAGGGAATCCATGTTTGGGGTTATAACCAACTGGGAAAGTATTAGGTATTATGTATAGACCATATTAACAATATGCAATGTCATATATACTTAATTTAAATAAAAAGGTGTGAGTATTATTGTAAGAACCCGGTTCTTATCCTTGAGGTAAGTGCTTCTTCTTTTCTCTTTTCCTTAAGTGTTTTTGAGGAAATATGGAAAATGGGAAAAAATCCTAAATTTTGGAACTACATGCCGTGTACTTTTCCACACGCCGTGTACTTTTGGCCATGTGGAATGGGTACACAGGGTGTGTAGCCATGTCAGTGACGAAGGGTGTAGGAACTGACTACATTCCATGTAGTGGTCCTTTACATGCCGTGTAGATAGTCGGTATGCCAAAACAGTAAGGCGGTGGAGCAGCCGCCAGCTGGGCGACAGTACACACCGTGTACTCGGGGGTACATATTGTCTACCCATGTCGACATATAAACAGTGTGGCAGTGCCTCCAGAGGAACAATTAAATGAAGGAAGTACACACCGTGTACTTTGATGTACATGCCATGTACTTTTTTTTCTTAAAATGGGCAGTAGATTCCCTTGTTCACAGGGAATGCTTAGAACGGGAAGAGAGCTCGGGAGAGGACGGTCGAACCTTCGAAGATCTGTCGGGCGCACGTCTGGAATCCAATCCCTCTTCTGTCAATCACGTTGGAACCGTGCGGGTAAGCCCTCTCTTCTCCAAGCGTGTTGCTTACTAATTATTCTCCTAATGGGTGTTATTTGAGGTTAATCAGTTTTTATTCCTTGTCAGATCTATATCATAATTGGGCGTTTCTGGAATCGACGTTCACGTATAGCACATGTTGGCATATAAAGTGGTGGCTTGGTGTTTATTTTCCAACTGTTGTGCATTTGGTGTGTTTTTGAGATACGAACCCATGTTTGGGGTGTCTTGTGGATGAGGTCGTGGCTATTTTAATACCTAGAATTGTATAGGTAATTAAATGTGATATTAAAATGCTGTTTGGGATCAGTTCTTGGATCCAGGACCACCCCAGGGGTGCCTTCCTCTGTTTATCCATTTGTCCAGGATACCCAAGGGTATTCCATGTTTAAATTATGCATTACTTTTTCCATGAGAGGAATTTAATGTAAAGTGCATGTTTATATGTTGGGAATGGCCTGGTTACTTATGCCCGAGGGCGGTGTTTTACTATGGCTTGAGGGCATGACTGTATTAGACTGAGGGAAACATACTATTTCACCTCAGGGAAACCTTTCGTGCCTGAGGCCTTGACTTCTGTGCCTGAGGTCGACACTTCCTACGCCTGAGGGAAATTTCTGTTATACCTGAGGGAAATACCCGCGGGATGGATTCTATATATCCTGAGGGTAAGCCTAAGGGCATGGATTACTATTTTATCTTGAGGGAACGAAACTGGTTGGCCTAAGGGCTTGGTGCTGTTGAGCACAAAATGATACTATATTAAATGGATGAAATGAATAATTAAATGGCAATATAACTATAAAGTTAGTTACTTTTGATTACTACATAGTTTATTGCATTTTACTACTGCACACTATTGTTGCATGTTTACACACAGTTGGGCATAAGACTTTGGTGGGTTCCTAGTGAGATATATTTTTCACACCCTGTTTGGGCCATACATTTCCACCCACACAGATTACGTTTCAGCAGGTGTAGTTATGTGAAAGGGTCCTTATACAGGTACTTGATTGCTGCTGGGGTGTAGGAGAGCATGGGACCGAGCATTGGCTTGAGATGCCGCATGCTGTTCTGCTTTGCTTTTGTGTACTTGTACATCAGTCGTATTATATTGATTGTGTAACATGTTCTGGCCGCTTTCTTAGAATTTGAGGCATTTTGCATCATTATTTATATACTGGTTTGTATTATCTACTGCAGTTGTTTATTTCAGTTGTGTATGGGTAATTGCTTCCACTATTGTTGTATGTTTTATTTTATTCCGCTGCACTACACTTTGACAAATGAGGGAATAGATTCCCCACTATCAGACCTAGGCCATCGATGCTAGTCGGCAGCCTCTGGCGTTTGGGGAAATGCGTTTGAGGTTACGTGGTGAACCGGGTTCGGGGCACCCATTGAGTGGAACCTAGAACCGGGACGTTACAAAGTGGTATTAGAGGTGTTCTTTTCTTTGACTTACTATTTGGTGCCATAGTCAAGGATAGGACGAACGATAGTTGTTAATAAGCTGTTTCTAGGCATAGCTAACCCATGTACAGGGAAGAGCCAATTTACCTCGTGCTGCAATTTTACTGATTTTGGAATTTACTGTTGATTTGTTTTCACCGTTGGGTGACACACTTGAGATTATGATGTTTATAATTTATCTGTGGGTTCTATTTAGTTACAATCCGATTAGATGAGGGTATGTCGTCTCATGCATCTTATATGCAATTCTAGATATCACATGCCATGCATAGTTTCCATGCCATGTAGGCGCATTAGAAATTTCATGTAGTTGTGATAGTTGTTGTGCTAATAAAGCATGATGTTGTGATAGATGCTTGATAAATACCTACTTGTGATATGGTATTTTTGTTTGATCCTGTTTATAGAATAGAATCCAAACTTCCGTTTTTGGGGAGTATGGGCCCCCATTGACCGAAATATGGTGGATCATTGACTGTTTATTTGTTACAACATAGATAAGATTTCAAACTTTGATTCGTGGGGAGTATGGGCCCTCACGGATCGGAATTTGACACTTAGGTGTTGGTTTTTATTATTTTCTGGGTTCCGAGGAAGTTTTTGAGACATACGATCATGAAACCCAGAATACATGTCGTGTAGTACTTTATACACGCCGTGTATGTTCTTCTGTTCGAGAAGAAAAATGAACTTTTTGTGTACACGGTGTGTACCCTGAGTACATGCTGTTTAGTCTCTTCCCGTGTCACAAACCGTGTGGGCGACGACACAGGGTAAGGAAAGGTTTGGGTAAAACATTCCTTGTAGCTTTTTTACACACCGTGTTGTGTTGACCTAGAGTCCGGCCGTGTAACTAACAACACAGGTCGGTGAACTCCTGTACAGAACATGCCGTGTCAATGATGAACACGCCGTGTTGTGTGACCTGGGGACTCGGCCGTGTAACTAACAACACGGATCAGTGTCACCTCTCCAAGAACACGACGTGTACCTATGGGACACTTCGTGTAGTCTTGTCCAAGGACAGACTGTGTGGACTTAACCGTGTGGCCGGAAAATGGGGTAGTGTACACGCCGTGTGCGGGTGTAACACGTCGTGTAGTTTCAATCCGAGTAGTCGGCCATGTCACAAACAACACAGGCATTTTGAAAATAACACCATACACACCATGTAAGATATAATACACGCTGTGTATTTTTGTTCAATGGGATCAGTGTGGCTTAGCCATGTAGAAGAACCCGGGTAGGGGAAGGGAAGTCAAGTACACGCCGTGTAGTCATTGTACAAGCCGTGCAGTCTTTTTTTTTAAAATCTTGAAATGCCTTCTTCCACTTGTTCCCTTGTGCTTCTTTCGCTTTCAGTATTTGATAAATATTGAATCTAAGGCGTGCCTTTTACCTTGTAGTGTCATTCCGCCTAGACGACAACACGTTGTTCAGCAGGAGAGCGGCAACGAGTATAATCCAGGGATTGTGGGCCATGGGCTACCAGTTGATCCTCCAACAGAGCTAGATGTGGCGCCTGCTATTATACCGAACACAGGTGTGAAGGCGCAGTTCTGTGAAGGCTTTATGCGGTTCATGAAGACCTTCCAGAGAGCACCACAGGCTGCCACATCTATGGCCGAGCTGACATGTATCTCCCACCAGCAACATCCACCTACGTTTTCAATGGATGGCGGACCATAGGCTACAGAGTCTTGGCTAGGATCGATGTAGACTATTTTTGAGCATCTTGAGTCGCCTCCACGGTGGAGGGTCAAGCTCATGGATTACATGTTGCGTGAATCCTCCACGAGGTTGTGGGATGTTACCACCCAGTCAGGGCATCATAGAGATATGGCCTGTGAGGATTTTTAGGTAGTCTTCTATGACTTCTTTTTCCCAGAGACGCTGAGGGCAGATAGAGCTCGAGAGTTCATGAATCTGCAGCAGGGTGCTATGTCAGTGATGGACTATTGTGCTCGTTTTACCGAGCTACAACATTTTGCACCCGTGCTTGTGGGCGATGAGACGTTGAGAGCCAGACATTTTGAGGATGGTCTTCGTTATGTCATCTGAGCACTGGTGAATGTTTTCAGGTTGCCTTCAGTACATGCTATTGTGAACCAGGTGCTGATTAAAAAGAGGAACATGCAGGAAGCTAGTGGTGTAGGCCATGGTGGTTTAGCACCAGTTACTAGTACTATTTCTACTGGAAAGAGGAAGAGACAGATGGACTTCTCTCAGGGTGGCAGTACCAGCCAGGCAGTTTCTTCAGGTGGCCCGATCAAGTGTTACTAGTGTGGAAGAGAGGGGTTCAAGAGACCCCAGTGTCCACGAGACCCAGTGGAGTGCCGAGCTTGCGGCAAGGTGGGTCATCTGCTGCGCTTTTGTATGGAATTTATACCAGTGGCTATTGAGAGGGGTTATGTGCAGACTCCACATGCAGGAGCAGGACCAGTGGCTTCTTAACAGTCAGGGAACTGGAATACGTCAGGGCGTATAGGCAGAGATGGTGGTCGTGGCCGTGGTAGCCAGACACCAGGATCTCAGAGGCAGAAAGGTGGGATAGCTCAGGGTAGCCAGGCTATGTCGCAGGGCCATGGCACTGGGCAGACATATGCAGTGCAATTGACCTAGCTGGAGTAGGATCCCGGACCTTCTACAGTTAGAGGTACTATTCTAGTTTCTTCTGTCTTATCTTCGACACTTTTCGATATGGGTGCTACACATAGTTTCAAATTTGTACCCATTGTGGAGAGACTTGGGCTCCGCGTTTTTACTTATTCTTATATCATGACGCTAGACACTCTGTTGGGGACTCGAATATCCGGTGTGCATCAGTGCAAGGAGTGCCCCCTAGTGGTTGGAGGGTGTCACTTTCTCTGGGACCTCTATGTCTTAGAGATGACAGCTTATGACGTCATTCTCGGGATTGAATGGTTGGTTCCCTTTTGAGCCATTGTGGACTGCTATCGTCACAGGGTTAGTTTCACGTCACCAGAGGGCAGAGAGTTTCTATATAAGGGTGAATGGGATGTTCGGGCGAGTCGAGATGGACCAGAGCATCATGGGCGAGGTGGAGTCACAACCCAGATTGCGAGCTTATATCTGGATGATCAGGGGATTTTTCAGATAGATTTACCTACAGTTGTTGATCGCTTCAGGGATGTCTTCCTGGACAAATTTTCAGGTCTACCTCTAGTGAGAGTGGTGGATTTCTCTATTGAGCTTGTGCTAGGGGAAGCACCGGTGTCCATTCCTCCTTATAGGATTGCCACGCCCGAGCTGTAGGAGCTCAAGTGGCAGTTAGAGGAGTTACAGGCGAAGGGTTTCATTCGACCCAGTACTTCTCTTTGGGGTTCTCTGACCCTTTTTTTGAAGAAGGCGGATGGTACCCTCATACTCTGTGTGGATTATCGGAAGATGAACCAGTTGATGGTCAAGAACCAATATACTTTGCCGAGGATAGATGATATTTTTGATCAGCTTCGAGGAGAACAAGTGTTCTCAAAGATTGACTTGAGATCCGGATATCATCAGATGTGCGTGAGACCATCAGATATACCGCTTACGGATTTTTGGATCATATATGGTCTGTACGAGTAGTTGGTTATGTCATTCAGACTCACGAACGCGCCATCAATTTTTATGGCTCTGATGAATCATGTGTTCCATCCGTATCTTGATTATTTTATGGTAGTATTCATGGATGGCATTTTAGTGTACTCTCACACTCGACACGACCATACCACCAATCTTGAGATCGTATTGAGTACACTGAGAGAGCATCAACTATATGCTAATCTCTCAAAGTACCACTTTTGGATGGACCAGATTCACTTCCTGGGTCATATCATCTCAGAGGCAGGAGTTGCAGTAGACCCAGAGAAGGTGAGAGCAGTAGTTTCCTGGGAGTAGCCTAGTAACATGTTTCAGATATAGAGTTTCATAGGGCTATCTAGTTACTACAGATGCTTCATACAAGACTTCTCTTACTTAGCAACACCGTTGATGGGTCTGACTAAAAAGGGTGTGAATTTTGTTTGGTCGGAAGCTTCTGAGGCGGCCTTTCAGGACCTGAAAGGAAGGTTGACATCAACACCAATCATGATACTCCCAGATCGGGGGAAGAACTATACAGTTTACTGTGATGCATTAGGTATTGGGCTGGGAGTAGTGTTGATGCAGGGCAATCGAGTCGTTGCGTACGGGTCTCGGCAGTTGAGGCCACATGAGAGGAATTACCCGACGCATGATCTCGAGTTGGCTGATGTTGTGCATACGTTGCGCTATTGGAGACATTATCTATTGGGAGAGCATTTTGTGTTTTTCACCGACCATAAAAGCCTCAAGTATATCTTTACTCAGCGTGACCTGAATCTGAGGAAGAGGAGGTGGGTCAAGTACCTACAGTCCTTCGATTTTGAGGTTGCCTATACACCTGGTAAAGGTAATTCAGTTACTGATTCACTGAGCAGGAAGACTCAAATACAGGTAGTGCAGGAGGCCAGTGGTGAGTGGAAACTTATGGCCTTATTCTCTGAGATGCATCTGGAGGTGCATGACTGTCAGGGGAAGTCTTTTTCTTTCATATGTAGCTATGAATTCTACCCTCCTGGACAAGTGAGGATGAGACAACTATCAGATTCAGAAGGCCTAGTTCTACGGGAGTCGGTGGAAGGTGGGGAACATTCTCCTGGGTGGACGATAGGCGATGATGAGGTTTTGCATTTCCATGGAGGAGTATGGGTTCCATGGGATATACCCGAGGAGCTGATGCCGGAGTTTCATGCTTCATCTTGGGCAGTTCATCCCGAGGTTACCAAGATGTATCGTGACTTGAGACGTCAGTACTGGTGGCCGGGTATGAAGAGAGATGTAGCTGGTTTTGTTACGAGATGTTCCACCTATCAGCAGGTGAAGAAAGAGCATCAGAGACCAGCCGGACTATTACAATAGTTACCCATTCTGGAGTGGAAATGGGATGATGTCACTATGGATTTCATTACCGGATTGCCGAGGTCACCTAGAGGAAATACTGCCTTGTGGGTTGTTGTGGACAGACTCACGATTGTAGCTCACTTCTTGCAGATCAAGGATACCTTCGATGTAGATGAGCTTGGAAGGCTATATATCCGAGAGATCATACGTCTTCATGGGTTCCCTCGTTCTATCGTTTCAGATAGGGACACCCACATTATGTCTCGTTTCTAGCAGAGATTTCAGAAGGCATTGGGTACACGGGTGCTTCTGAGCACAACATACCACCCTCAGACAGATGGCTAGTAAGAGCGTATGATATTGGTTTTAGAGGACATGATGCATGCATGTGTCCTAGACTTTGGGGGCTCCTGGGAGAAGCATATACCTATATTCGAGTTTTCTTATAACAACAGATTCTAGGAGACTATTGAGATGGAACCATATGAGGATTTATATTGTAGGACATTCCGTTCACCTTTGTGCTAGTTTGAGGTAGGTGAGGCAGCTTTACTGGGACCACGTCCTGTGCATGAGACTTTTGAGCAGGTCCAGTTGATTCAGAGGTAGATAGCTACCGCGCAGTCTCATCAGAAGTCTTATGCTGATCACCGCAGACGACCTTTGGAGTTCGTTGTCAGGGATCAGGTTTTCTTGCGTGTTTCTCCAAGGATGGGACACAAGCGGATCAGGAGATAGGGTGAACTTTCACCGAGGTATGTGGGGCCGTTTGAGATTCTGGAGAGAGTCGGGATGATTGGCTATCATTTGTAGTTACTGCAGCGGTACCGATCCATGCACGACGTCTTCCATGCGACTCAGTTGTGACGCTATCATTCAGATCCGTCTCACGTCTTTCAGCCTAAAGAGGTTGAGCTAGAGGCAGATGCGTCCTTTGAGGAGCATCCGATTCATATCATTGACAGTAGAACGAATATTCTCTGTGGCCAGTCAGTTCCTCTCGTACGGGTAATATGGTAGCATGGCCGAGTGCAGGACAAAACCTGGGAGTGGGATACCGACGTACGTGCTCAGTGGCCAGAGTTGTTCTGAGCTATATTATCGCCACCTTTGGAAGTGAAATTCGGGGATGAATTGCTTTAAGGTGGGAAGTTTGTAAGAACATGGTTCTTATCTTTGAGGTACATGATTATTATTATCTCTTTTTCTTTAGTGTTTTTGAGGAAATATTGAAAATGGGGAAAAATCCTAAATATTGGAACTTCAGTCCATGTACTTCCCCACACGCTGTGTACTTTTGGACGTGTGGAATGGGTACATAGGGCATATAGCCATGTCAGCGACGAAGGGTGTAGGAACTGACTACACGCCGTGTAGTGGTCCTTTACACGCTGTGTAGTCAGTCGGCAGGCCAAAACAGTAAGGTGGTGGAGCAGCTGCCAGCTGGGCAACAGTACATGCTGTGTAGTCGGGGGTACATGCCGTGTACCCATGTCGACAGATGAACAGTGTGGTGGTGTCGCCATAGGAATAGTTAAATGAAGGAAGTAAACACCATGTACTTGGAAGTACACGCCGTGTACTTTGTTTTTTTCTCTTAAAATTGGTAATAGCTTCCCTTGTTCATAGGGGAACCATAGAATGGGAAGAGATCTCGGGAGAGGATGTCCAACCTTCGGAGATCTGCCAGGTGCACGTCTGGAATCCGATCTTGCTTCTATCGATCACGTTGGAACCACGCGGGTAAGCCCTCTCTTCTCCTAGCATGTTTCTTACCAATTATTCTCCTAACAGGAGTTATTTGAGGTTAATATGTTTTTATTCCTTGTCAGATCTACGTCATAATTGGGTGTTTTTGGAATCGACGTTCGCGTATAACGATCGTTGGCATATAAGGTAGGTGGCTTGGTGTTTATTTTCAAACCGTCGTGCATTTTAGTGTGTTTTTGAGATACGAACCCATGTTTGGGGTGTCGTGTGGATGAGGTCGTGGCTATTTTAATACCTAGAATTGTATAAGTAAATAAATGTGATATTAAAATGCTGTTTGGGATCAGTGCATGGACCCAGGACCACCCCGGGGTGTGTTCCTCTGTTTAGCAGTTTGGCCAGGATACCCGAGGGTATGCCATGTTTAAATTATGCATTACTTTTGAATTGAGAGGAAATGTATGTAAAGTGAATGTTTATATATTGGGAATGTCCCAGTTACTTATGCATGGGGGTGGTGTTTTACTATGTCCTGAGGGAGTGACTCTATTAGCCTGAGGGCAACATACTATTTTGCCTGAGGGAAACCTTTCATGCCTGAGGGCATGACTTCGGTGCCTGAAGGTGAAACATGCTATGCCTAAGGATAATTTCTGTTACGCCTATGGGATATACCTGTTGGTTGGATTCTGTATAGCCTAAGGGAAAGCCCAACGGTGTGGATTACTATTTTATCCTAAGGGCACAGTTCTGGTTGGCCTGAGGGCTTGGTGATGTTGAGCACAGAATCTTACTATATTAAATAGATTAAATGAATATTTAAATGGAAATATAACTGTTAAGTTAGTTACTTTTGAGTACTACTTAGTTTATTACATTTTACTACCGGACACTGTTGTTGCATGTTTACAGACAGTTGGGAATGAGCCTTTGGTGGGTGCCTACTGAGATATATTTCTCACACCCTGTTTGGGCCATGCTTTTCGGCCCAAAAAGATTACATTTATGTAGGTGTAGATAAGGTAAAGGGTCCTTATACAGGTACTTGATTGCTACTGGGGTGTAGTAGGGCATGGGACCAAGCATTGGCTCTCTATGTCGCAGACTGTTCTGTTTTTCATTTCTGTACTTGTACTTCAGTCATATTGTATTGATTGTGTAACATGTTCTAGATACTTTCTTTGAATTTGAGGCATGTTGCATCATTATTTATATATTGGTTGGTATTATATACTCCAGTTGTTTATTTCAGTTGTGTATGGTTTATTTCTTCCACTGTTGTTGTATGTTTTATTTGATTCCGTTGTGCTACACTTTGACAACTGAGGGCATAGTTTCCCCACTATCCGACCTGGGCCCTTGCTGCTAGTTGGTAGCCTCTGGCGTTTGGGGAAATGCACTTGAGGTCACATGGCAAACCAGGTTTTGGGCACCCACTGAGTGGCACCCGGAACCGGGACGTTACAGTTATGAGAAATTATTATCTATATTGATATCTTTAACATGTATGGTTAGATTAATTAAGATATAAATAACACAAAAAATAATACCACTAATTCACTCTTCTTGTAGTGTTCCATACATCTTGGTGAACAATATATTTGATAAGTAACCCTTGATAATGGGGGAAAATTTACCTTATATGTTGAATCATTTTCCTCTAAATAATTTTATTTTTGTGAGAGAACATATCTTTTATAATTTTTTATAGCATGCAATTTTTTTAAATTGTTATTGGTGGAATATTATAATGAATATTTATAAAAGTATCCAACAGTTCAATATCCAAATTTTCCAGTGTAGGGTGCTATATTTTTGGTATACTCCATAAAGACCAGGGTGTTGTTTTTAAGGATTATAGAACATTTTTATAACCTTTTTGTAGTATAAGTTGTACTAAAATTAATGTAATACTTCATGAAAATTTAAGAAAAATATTGAACTAATTATACTAATATTTCATTCAAATTGTTTTTATAAATTTTATTAGGTTCAACTCCATCTTACAAACAACAATTATATATTAAAATAAATTAAAAGGAATTAGAACTATATTGAGAATGTTTTGGTTCCAGTGTAGTTTTTTAATTACCACACTTTGGTTTTTTGAATTCAGTACCACAACAATGTTATATTATACTCATATAATCAATTATTCTATACATTTTTTTATCAATTTGAGGTTGATAATGAAAGCCTCAAATTTAAAATAGTCTTTATGATACTAACATTAGTGTAAAGTTATCACTTTTAGTTCATCAAATCACTCAACATGAACAATTTTCCTCATGGTATGATGTTAATTTCTTAAGCATTCATGTTTTTTCTTTACCGATTCATGTTTTTCCTCAATTATTCATTAAAGAGAGTAATTTTATTGTAAGTATATTGAGTATGATGAAATATTGTTTCATATTGTTAAATGGTTTTCTCATTGGATTATTTTAGTTGTGAGTTTCTTCAAATAATTTTGAATTATTTCTTTAGATTTTCTGGATGAATAAATATTTCATAAGGGTGGTTGTTCCCCTTTTTTGAATATTTGGTTTCATTAAATGTATAATTATTTACTTAATGAAATGTGACTTTATAAAAAAATGACGTGTTTAAAATATTATTTCAATTTATTTTGAAAACATCCATTCAAATGTTTTTTTGAATGAAAATTCCATAGTGAAGTAGCATTTGGAGAGAAATAATTTCTGAATTGTGGTGGAATGTGTGGGAAAGTTCCATAAATCCCACAATGGTGGTTAGATCAATGGGTTTTCTCACAAGCATCCTATTCTTGAATATAGAAGTACAGAAATGTTTAGATGATTTAACATGTAAAAGATATTTTTATCCATATTATTGACTATTTGGGACCTTTTTTTAAATTATTTTCAACTATCTATTGAATTATTGTCAGATAAGATTACTCTTGGGGAAAAAATCATACTCATATCTTTGAAATGAAATATAATTTTTTTATTAATTGATGTTCACTTATCATATTTTTGGGGAAACTAAAACAAATATTTTTAATAATTCCCTTTATTAATGAAAGTTTCCACCTTGAATATTGAATATAACAAAAAACTTATCCTCTAATAAAATCAATTCTAAAGGTAGGTAATAATTTTCAATATAAAACATTTTTATAATTTCATTCTAGATTCTATTTAGTATATAGTTTGAATAAATGATAGACTCTTTAACAATTAACTCTAATGAAAATTTGAATTATCTAAATTTTATCTATTCTATATTGGCCTTATATGGATCCATATTTATAGACACACAAATAAACTCCATAATGCATTTTCTGTTTCTTTTTTGTGATGTTTTTTTATGTCAAAATTATCATATAAATTGATATTTAATTCAAATCTAGAAGGTGAATCATGATATTTTGAAGGATTGTGATGGTCTTTATAACATGTAGATAATTTTTTTATGTTTATTTATTAACCATGATTCTTTCATGATAACATAAGTATTATATATATGTCATAATGGATTCAATTAAAGACAAAATATAATCCCATATGGTCTACATACAAAAATGGTCGTGAAATATTGGATTAGATTTACAAGAATTTTCATTCATAACTCCAGAGTGATTAATTTTGACAATTTCATGATTTAATGGGGCTAAATATTTGTTATTAATTATGGTCTTGAAAGATAAAATTCATTTTAACATATAAAACACCACAATAATGATTCTTTTTTGAAGTTTATTTTTAGTGTTGATCCCGATCAACAAACTTATTATCCACTATAAAATATGGTCCAGAATCTATTATGGTTTCCTCTCAATGATGTCTTTCACTGAGTCCATAAATTTTCTTTTTTAATTTTTTTAATAGTATTTATCTTCATTAGGGATATTATTGGTTTGATAAGTAAGAGTAAATTGGATTAAATAATATAGAGGATATTATTGATAATTTAAATTTCAATTATATAAAAAAGGGTTGTGAAAATTAGGTTCGTTACAATTCAAATAGCCTCTTCATCCAAGACTTGTAAATTAATTAAATTTAAATAATATATTTATAACTCAATAAAAAATGTAAATCACCTATTATTTTCTTGAACTTATATTTCATCATAAATATAATTATTAATCCCTCTATGATGGTGATATAACGAACCATTTTCCTCCATGTATACAAATGTAGATAAAATAACCAGAATCAATTTTAAGACATTTCTTAGGTTGTTCAAATATTGTGAACATACACTTTCTATTCATTGTAATGAATAACTATTCATTGGAAATTTGGTCAGATAAAATTATGAAGATAAAAACACCATTACCCAAAATTAAAATAAAATATATTACATTTAAAAATTATTATAATAAAAAATCATTCTAAAGAATGTTTCCTTTGATCACAACTACCCATGACCACTTGGGAGTTTATATATTCATGGCTAGACTAAGAAAAATTAGTTTACAACTTATATACTTTCAGAATTTGTTTAGTCATGTGCGTATATTGTAAAAATTGAGACCTCCCCTCCGAGTAAAAATATATTCATACCTTTATTAAATAGACAAAGTTCCTTTTAAAAAGTATCAAAATTACCTTCAAAACTTCTTTAAGTCCTAAAATCCTTTTGATCATCTAGTTTGGAATATCTCTTACATCCTTGAAGTAACCAAAGAATCATTTAATCATTTAATTTTTTGATCAAGTTGTTTTCCATTTACTTCAACTTTTTAAATTATGTATATTATACATGGATAAGTAATACATGATGCATGAATGTAGATATGTAATCCCATGTCATTGAATTGAGGTGCATATGAATCGAAATTCTATACTGTTGAAGACAACTTTGTAGATAGAATTATAAACAATATATCTAGTAATCCAATACATAGATAATAACATATCGAAATTTGTATATATGATTCCTGGTCCAATGATGAAAATTTAGTCCAATACAAATACATAAATATAATTTATATTAATTAAATTCTATTATGTTGTTTATTCACATATGTGTATTGTCACATATGAAAATTCTCAAAAATAGTTATGTAGATTTTTCAACCTACTTTATTTTAACATTAAATATATATAATAATTCAATAATGGACTCCAGATACCAGGTCATATTTTCAAGAAATTTTAATTTAAAAGTACGATTTATTAAGATAAATATAAATTGAAAACAAATATAAAGATTAATACATAATAAGTTTTAAAATTAAATCAAAAAAATTTTCAATATTATATAAATGATGAAATTAAATTGAAAATGTAAATGGTGGGATTTATTAACTAAAATTAATGGTAAAATTATGTAAAATAAAACCTAGATCAATATTCCTGGAGAATGATGGAATTTTACTTCACTATTGAATTTCTATAAATATGGTAGAATTTGATCCCAAAATAATTGTGAACAAGGATAACATAGATCAAATAATAGTGATGTTTCTTAAATAATTCATTAAATAAAAAACTTTCTACAACATTGTTATAATGAAATACCCAAATATTAATGGACCCATTGTCCCCTTGTATGAAATGGATTTGGATCAATTTCAATGAAATATGTAAGGAATATTTCAAAAAGATAATGACAATAATAGTCACTACATTCAACATGATGTCACATAATTAGGAGGATCTCATTTCTATAATGTTACTGTATGATACTATATGTAATGTGTCATTTGTAGGAATACGGCATCCAGAATTTCCAAACCATTCCAATATTCTAGTAATACCATTATTGAAGAAAAATTCTAATAAACTATGATGTTGAAGGAGTCAATAAATGTATTTATTATTTTTATATTTTGACCTTATCTCATGATCTATAATATTTTTGTACATAGTGATCATAAAAAATTATATTATTTTAAAATTAATATTTATACCAATTCCTGGTTGATTTTGTGTATTGTTTTAATTCTCAATTTACATATCATTATTAGAAAAATATGTGATTTTAGAATGTAATTTTTATCATCATTAAAACATGATGTTTCTATATATAATTTTAGAATTGGTAGTATATTTTTTAGATGACCATTTTGAAATAAATATCTGTGGACTGGATCACACATCTATGTTGTCGTTCATTTAAATTAAAAAAATTGAACAATTGAAATTATAAAAAAGAATAAAATATTAATAGAATAATTGGTTATTAAATAATGTTCATCATAATTATGTGATAATCATTTTCCATATATGAAATATTGATATGGGTTGGTTTGTCAACAAAATCTATGGGTTAACATGAGATGCTTACAAAAAACATTCACAAATCCAAAATGAGAGGACATGATGGGCATGGATGAATGATGGAAAATATTAATTAATGTGGATTCTTTTATCCAAAACATTCTAAGGTTTGATGGATTTTTTGGTATCCTATTATCACTTTTAATTGAAAATAAATAATATAATAAGAGTATAAATATCAAAATATTCCACAATATATGTTGGAGTCATTGATGTTTTAGGGGTTGATTTCAAGGGTCTATTCACAAATTAAATTTTCCATACATACATGTTATTGTAAATATAAATTGTTCCATCATGAGTGGAAAAAGAATACACCAATTCAAAGAAATAAAACATGGTCACTAAATATATGGAATATAATATATTTTCAAAATTTGAATCACTGATATTTTGATCAGTAACCATGGGATTCACATTGATATCTACTTTTTTGGAGATGTGATGATTAATTAATTAATTTATTTTAGCATGATTACCCCATGAGATCCCCAAATCAGTTGATATGTTGATCTTTTAGAAATGGGGTTTCTAAGGATTCTATAGAAAGTAATCAATAAAGATCCATAATTATTTTCCAAATAAGTTCATTGAGGCTTCATGGTAATATCAATTATCTGAAAAATACTATTAGAAATATATCTATTATAAAATGTTTATTGTATACCATCCCATGTTTTGATAAATCCCACCAAAAAATTCTATTGGCTATCTAAACTATCATGTAATTGTGAGATGGTGCTAGATGTAAATGACTATTATATTTTTTAGAACATGAAAATATATTTAAGGATATATTTGAGAATAATACAATATATAAGGATGATACGGGGAATTGGCACTACCAGAATATTTAATGAAAGGATTTATAGATGGTATTAAATTTTATCTTGATAAAATAAGGTTTATCAATATTTCAATTTAATCATCGATCAAGGATTCTAGGTAAATTTATGATTACAAAAATATTTCCATTTAGAGATTGGGATATTTAAATGAATTAATTGAAACCATTAAAATATATGCTGACCTCACCTCATGTAATTCAACCAATTCTATAAAATGGTATGTTCTAATCAAATTAAATATGAATGGAGATAATTAGGTATATCAATATTTTTATAAATAATTCTATGACTTGGAGGAAACTCAAAATCCTTTCATATTACACTACACCATTATATTGATTGTGTTTTAGATGTTACATGAATATTGTCACATTAGAGACTCTTATTTTTTTACATAACCCCCACCTCAATTAATTGTTGATCCCTACCCATAAAAATATTATTACAAAGTAGTGGATCTATTATTCAGATGATAAAATATAAAAACGTTATGTTTTAGAATATATTTTATGATATATTGTTTGATAATCATAAAATAAAATAATATTATTTTTAAGACATATTAAATTAGTGTTATTAACAATACCATATTATTAATAAATCACATCATCATAAAAATTTTATTACTCCACCATATGTTCTTATATTCATTGGAAAAATAAGTAATATGATTTAATATTAAAAAAAGTTGTTCTTTATCAAATTACTGATTTTATATTATTTTATATTGTTTCCATAATTAAAATTTAACAGTTTAAAATATTTATTACATTAATTAAATATTAAATTGATAATAAATAATATTGAGAACACATAATAAAAGAATTTTAAAAAATATAATTTTATTCATAAAATATTTATTTTATAATAAAAATAAATTTATAAATTCCGATATTTTAATTAGAAAAATGAATATTAATGTTGAACTCGTCATGTCATAATTTTATGGTGATTTCTTTTACGTTTTTAATAAAATGATAGATTTTGTGTGATAAGATGTAAATAAATATTTTAAAAAGTCATTTTTATACAATTTTCTTTACATAATAACAACCTGAAATAATGTGAAATAATTATTATCTTAAAAATATATATTTAATATTTAAAAACATTTAATATTATTTTTTAACTTATAAAACACATGTGTATCATTTGGGAAAATTAAGTTTTATTTTACATTATAAATATTAATTTTGGTATGTTAGACTTAACTATGTCTAAACAAGGTGGACTTCAATGTATTGTTTTTGTAATGACATATAAATTATATTATTGTAATAATAAACTAATTAATAAATTAGGAAAAAAATAACATTAATAGTTTTAATTTAATCTAGAGTTTTTATTATAAAAGTACTCTTTTTCTATATATGGTTTTTATAAGTTATCTGTGTTAATAAAAAAATAATTATTAACATTATAAATTTTTATTCAAGAAATGGATCTTGTGTATTAAATCATTAGGTACAAAATAAATAATAAGATTTTTTTATTTTAGTAACATTAATCTAAATATATAGGT
This sequence comes from Viscum album, assembly GCA_963277665.1. Classification (NCBI taxonomy): domain Eukaryota; kingdom Viridiplantae; phylum Streptophyta; class Magnoliopsida; order Santalales; family Viscaceae; genus Viscum; species Viscum album. The sequence goes on from OY728146.1 coordinate 689,184,093, forward strand.
AAACATAATTCACTTGGGTAAAGATAAAAAAATTTTAAATTGAATAACCCATCAATAAATATATAAAAATGATTAAAAATTTATTTTTTAGGATTTATCGTTTTTTTAAAATTCCCACCTCATGTTTCAATCATTATTTGATATAATTTAACTTTTAATAGTAACTTTTACGTTTATATATTAACAAAAATTCAGCTACATTCTCTTATAAAATGAGAAATCACCACAACACTACTCCATACCCCCAGTGCCTTATATGTTTAAAAAAATATTACAAATTAAAATGTAAAACATACATAATTTACTAGAGGTTATATTATTATAAAATTACCACATATCAATTCCTTAATACTATTTTCAATGAGACTCTTCAAAGGAGTATGGTAATTTCCCAATTACTTTTTTTCACTTATTTTTCTTTATTTCATCTATGAAATCCACAAAATATAATCGACTAATGTCAACATAATTAAATTAATATAATATTTGAAATTAAAATTTATTATAATTATGGGATAACTATTTTCTACCTTCCTCCCTACCATTTTGAAAATAAATTAATCACTAGTGTTACTTATATGTTTCCTCCTCCCTAAGTGATGTAATCCATTTTTGATAACCACATATTATAGATCTGTAAAATGGCCTATTTAATTTATAATTATGATTTTATAATAGTATTAAGATTATTAAATTATTAACCATTCACTATCATAATTACATTTTATGAAGATTATAATTTCGTCCTTTTATATGTATGGACTATGCCCTCCATGAAAGTAATTTAGTTTTGTCTTGTAGTACATTATTCATGACAAAACACACCATAATACCAATTAATTAGCATGAAAAATACAATTATTATTATTATTTTTCTATAATAAAAAAAATAGTCAAAATAATTATTTTTTAACCATACTCAATGATATATTTTTTGTGTTCTAGATTTGGTTAAAATATCTAACTTCATGAGAAAATCTTTTAATCTCTATAATGGAGAACAGTTGAAACATAACTATATGTTATGGTAGAAATTAATATAAAAACCCATTTTATTATTATATAAGTGTTCTATTAGTAAATAAATATTTATAATTATATAATATTATTTTTGTTAAAATTTATCAAAATCACATGTTTAACCAATTCATTATCATGAATCACAAATAAAATAATTTTAAAATGAATTAGAATGATATAAATAATTAAATAATAGTTATTAAACTTTCTATAATAATCTAATATTGATGATATTTAAATCCACATATAAGATTAAATACCGCCATAATAATTACTTTAATAATAAATAATTGAACATAATAAAAACTGATGATAAAAATAAAATATAACTATATAGTATATTTTTAATATAGGAGTATAAATGAATTTTTAAAATGTTCATTGTCTTAGAGTTGATTTTGAAATAGGTTAATTTTTTTTATTTCTTAATGTACTTTATTATAAGAGGTATTCATTAAAATATGTTATTTTTTTGGTTAATGTACATTATTCCAAGAGGTATTAAATGTATAGTTTTTGTATTAACTCAATACCCCTTTTAATTTAGTTATAATAAATACATATTCAATTAATACTTCTATGGTTGGTTTATTCATCACTATGATTTTATATTTTACATTCAAGTTCCATATTTAAAATAAAAAATTTAATTCAAATCTCCCCCCTTAGTCAATTCTACATACTTAAAAGTATAATATTATTAATAAGAATGTTTATTTTATTTAATAATAAATTTTCTATTAATATATTTTCCTTTCCAAACGATGTTATGGTATTTTTTGATACATATTTATATGTTTTCTAATGTGAATGAATTATTTCCCATATCGTATATTCAAAATGATGTTTTATTGTTCATTTTTATGATATTGATTTCAATAATCGTTTATTCAAATATTAAAATGGTTTTCAATCACAAAATTATTTCATCATTTACTTTACATTCCAATGAGATATTTTTTACGTCTTATTAAATTATTAATTAATTATGTTTTATAGTAAAAATGATTTTAAATATATTTCGATAATATATTAGAATATAATATTTTAATCTGACCAATATCTTAAGAATTTTTTTGACAGTTGAAAAATGATTTCTACAATATTATTTTTACCTTTTTAAGTGTGATGAATCTATTATTACATTACTGTTATTCATTTCAATGAATAAAATTCAAATTATTATATAAACATAAAAAATAATACTTATTCACTCATCCTTTAATATAAGAATTGAATATTCACTTATATTTAAATTTATGTTTACCAATAACCTGGAAAATGTATATTTTTATCTATGTTAATATCATTGATTCTCATTATATTACACTGGGGATATGTTCTTATACCCCATTACAACTTATTTTTATGTACATCCTATGATATATTTTATGGATTTCTTTTGTGAACACCATGTATTTTCTATGAGTTTGATTAGTGTTGATAGAAGTATTAATGTTTTTATATTCTTATTGAACACAAATAAATGGATGATTATTTTTAACAGTTAAGATTCTTTATCTCCCACTAATATATTAAATTATATTTTATATATCATAAGGGAAAAAAGATTACATACTATGTTGCACAATCAAAACAGTTTATAAGATTTGTTATCCCATGCCATAGAGGGTACATTTGTAGTATCCCCTACCGAAGTGTGTGGAGGGGTTATTAACCCATGTCCAAAATAATACATGCATAGTTTCTCAATCCCAATAGCGTACACAGGTTGTTATCATTAGACCAAGAAGGTGAAAAGGTTGTGATTCTAAGATCCTATGTTTTCATGGGTAGTTATAAAAAATTTAATAAGAGACATGATTTTTTAACAAAAGAACACCATGTGATAAGAATTATATAGAAATTATTACATCACCGGGTTATAGTTTCCAATTTCATCACCTGTGAACCATTTTTATGTTTTATGATTATGTTATGATACAATGGATCTGGTTTTTATTTAATATTTCAACACCAATATGTAATGGAATATGATAGAATATTTAGTACTATTAGTCAATATGTTATTCCATGAGGGAAAAGTATGAATCAACGTTATTCTTAATATGATATTTCATTAATGGACATGTATTTATTGTTCCTATAAAACAATGATGGTTATTAAGTTGATGTGTAATCTCATTACTGTGAATTTGATCTCATCCATACATTATGATTCATTTCTACTAGTTACGTTGGGGAGTCTAACATATGGGGATTATATAAGGGGGTTTATTTTCATTCAATTATAATGAAATGTTTATATGTATAGTATGGTATGTTTCATATATTGATGATATAAAGTGACACAAATTTCTTTTATCATTTCATTGTTTGTATATTTTTCATATGTTATGTTTAACTCTCGGAATTGTTTTAACAGAAATATATATATCATTCTTTGATTCATATCCACTTTATAACGATTTTGTTTTTTGCAAGAGATCCAAGTGTTTGGTGATGGGGTTCTTATGTTTGGATGAGAAAATTTTCAAGTTATTTTGGTGGTTGTTTTTATTTTTTTGGTATTAAGATAAAATAATGTTATTTTAAAACCATATAGAATTGTCTATGTATGGTAAAAGATTTAATTAATTTTAAATTATAGATTGGGGTATTTATTATCAACTGAATCACTATATTTATTGTAATTGGTGGAAGCAATTTTTAGTAACGTAAACATTGGGGAAATCACCCAAAAATTATTGTTGTGAATCAACTAGATCTTCAAATGGTGCATGGTGAGTGGGACAAATACTACAAAACTATTTAGACACTCTTAAATGATATTACTTGTCCAATTTACATTATATTTACTACACACTATAATTAATTAAATTACAAAATTAGTTTAATTATATCACCCAATAGTAACACCACTATGGATAAAAAATATTGAAAACATGATATTCATATGTTAGGTTACATATCTCATTTTGAAGTTATTTTATATATGTTCATTGATATATTTCTATTCAATTACTAATTTTATTTTCCCAATTTTTCAATATTTCATGTAATGGACTATGTAAAAAAAATAATGTCAATAATGGATGTAAAGGAATATACATGGTTTCTCATAAAAGGTAACTTAATGGCATACAAAATGGAGTGAAAAAATTAATGATGACGTTCTCCTGTGGTATTAATACTAATTTAAACCAATTGATTCTTATAAATCATAAAATGGATGATTAATTATGTATAAAGTCTTTCACATGAAAATGAATAATAGGTTTTAGTGGGTAACTAGATCTACTAATTGGGGAGATATTAATTGGTATGATAGAACATATACATTTTATTATTGATATATATGATCATGAAAAGGTAGTGTTATTTATATAAATTTTGGATTGTGAATTTTATTAATGTTAATAACTAATTAGGAACACAAAAATAAAGGAATAAATAAACACAATAAAATTGGATGATATTGTTGTGGAATTATTAAGTAAACATTTTCATGAACTCCATCCATAAAAAATAGCGATCAAATTCCTTATTTTTAAATAAAATGAACATGAATTCACTAGTAATTATTAAGAAATAATGACAATCCATGTGTGGTATACATCTTATTTTATCATTGACCATGAATGTTGGATCGATAATTTAATTATTGGTATCAAGTTAGGTATCACAAAATAGTTGGATATGGGTGATTATTTATTATATTAAGATAATGTCCAATAGCCACATAATGTTGATATAAAATTTGGCCATATTATTTTTCTCAAAATTGGTGGGAAAAGAAATAAACAAATATTTTTATATTAATTACTATGTTTCAAATCAAGGAGTGGAGAAAATTAATTTGTATACATGCCTGAAATATTGTAGGAAGAATAAGGGGACTCTCCCCAATGAACAAGTAAGTGAATCTTGTATGGAAGAGAAATTATTTTATTATATGAGTACTAAAAATATCATTGAGCCCATACAATGAAATTGATGGAGGTAAATCCCATGATAATATAAAATTATCATTCATATGATTCAATTGTTAGGAGTTTGAGATTTAAATAATGTAATGGTAAAAAATCATGGTTGGTGGAGTAAATAAACCTCAAAATCCAAATAATTCAATAAAAGTATTCATAGATAATCAATGACTACAATTGAATTAAATTATGATTAATAATTATTTTTTCCACACATATTCATTTTTATATATTTGCAGATGTGTTATATCTTTTATGATTAGTAATTTATTTTATTGAATTATAAATAAAATAAGATGGTTGTATCATGGTTTTATGTTATTTATATGATTATATATCATTTTTTATGGGATAATTATTTATCCATGTATTTTTCAAACATCCTTTAGTGAAATTTATATAATTTTGGAGATGGGTTATCTATCATCAAATATAATCTATATAAGTTTCCAAAATAGGTATATATCATTTCAAAACAACTTGCTAACATGTACTAGTGCAAGAATGATTAGGACCTCTATTTTAAATTAAATTCATATTATAGGAGTGTTGATACATAGTCAAGAGGCATGAATAAGAAAAATAATTTTTGATTATGTATCTACTATGATGAGACTGTTATGAGGGAAGTTGATATGTTTCCTAACATTTTACAGCTGATATCTCTTTATAAGATATATCAGATATGTTTCCATGTTTTAGATATCTGTGTCTATTATAATTAGGGAGAGTTAAATAAAATTACAAGAAAAATTATATTTAATGGGAAGAAATACCATCCTAAGAACGTGGAAAATATTTTTAGTATATTATTTCATATTGAAGAAAAATGTAAAATTATCTATGTCATTTTATAATATTATAACTAAAACTGATGTATGAATAATAAATACTATAATAAATAAAATTTTATAACTCAATAAAATAATTTTACAATTAGGGGATAAATAAACAATGTGACTTGAGATTGAAAAGTAATTTTAACTATAAAATAATGGGGTTTAAAGTGCTATATATTTTATCTTAATGAAATCAATTTTAAATTTAATTATATTATTCAAATTAATTAGTTTGTATGTTGATATTAAATTATATTAACTACACCTAACAAATAATTTTTTTTTAAAAAATATTATTTTTTTTGGTTTTTTATTTTCATTTAAAAAAAATTACCATATTTAAAAATAATAATTTTAAAAAGTAACTTTATTTTTTCTATTCATTATATTATATTTATAATATAATTTATTTTTAATATTTTCATAAAAGGTTTAATTTTTTATGAATACTAGAAAAAATATATTTTTTCTAGTACAATCAATTTTACCACATATTCCTAAAAAAGGATAATATTTAAGTTAATAAAAAATATAATACTATAAATATATATTTATAATTTAGAATGAATAATTAAAAATAAAAAGATTAATTTATAATGATTTTTTTTAATAATTTGGTATATTTATTTAAATTTAACATTAATGAATAACACTGTTTGTTTTATGTTCTTTTAATATTTATATATAAGGTGTAGTTATATTTTTACTTATTGGAATCCCACATAACTCATCATTTATAATAAAAATTTGTGTTCATAGAATGAAAAACATTGAAAATATTATCCTTATAAAATTATTTGAACATAAAAATAAACTTTTTTTAAACATGGATTTTCATATTATATTATAAAATATTTATATTAAATTTTATCACTAAAAGATTTTTTTTTGAAAAAATGGGAAACATATTTCAAATAATTAATTCCATGTTATTTACTAAGTCCCATATTATCAATTTTTATAGAAAATAAATTATTTATGAAAAACTTATTTAGCGTGGTATATAAATAAAATGTTAAGAAGTGAAATGAATATATGTAAAAGAACTTGTAACTTGATAATTGTATTCACAAAATTATAGTTGACTGATGATGGGACATACCCCCTCCAAAAATAAATTAATGAGCATAAATGATCAACATGACTATTGAATTCTAACATGGACATTTATATTATTAAAAAATTTAACTCCACTCAATTATAAAAAGAGAAATCACCACCCAATTTCTTACTACACCAAAATCCTATTAGGATCAACCCAAATGTTTGATCCTAGTATTTCATCCTGTTGATAAATTCCAAATAAATTTTAATTTTTTATATAGTGGATTGTCTAAACTCAAAACTGAGGTTAAATGTATAATTATGAGAGTTATAAATCATATATATTTTTTATGGGTTATATGACTTAATAGGTGTCTTGGGACATATTTTGAGATTAATGGGCATTGGAATTTAAAAAATAATTTCTCATTGATATAGTGATTGGTAAATTGTTGTATCATGGTTATTATTTACCATGTCATATATCCATGAAACCTATTTTTAATAGTCTCATGGTTTTTCAAAGACATGTTGGGGTCTAGTAATCCATGTGGATTGTTTTAGATATTCAGATGACCTCACATGGATGTCTATTTTTTCATTCCATGTACTATAACCATTTGAAGAAACAAAATAGTAAGTGTGTGCTTGTATAATTGAACATCTTGGTTGAAACATTATTTTCATTACATGGAACATAATCATGAACCCCATTAAATTGTATATAATTGAAAATTCCCCTTTGAATGTTAATGGATTATACCATGTTTTCTTACCTCATTTATCTATAATTCTCTTTATTTACTCCCTTTCCCATTCTCCTCGTCCATGAGTTGATCACCTTCATCTGAATTCTGAATTTTCCATCATCAGTTGCATTGAAATCCTATAGGAATTTTGATTATTTTTCTAACCAATGTTATATATTTTCCAAGATATCTTAATGGGTAATATTATGAATAATTATATACCATATTTTTGGGAGATTTTTATATTTATCTAATTTCTATCCTTACAACATGAATCGAAGGCCAATATTATATGAATTTAGTTTCTTAACCATGTGATCCATGGTCCATATGTATGTCTATTATAGTATTATTGTTTAGAAAATCCTCCATCATTTAATATGTTGACATTCCCACATGACTCTCATAAAACATGAAATGATTTATGTTAAATTCTATAATCATAATAGTTATTTTCATTAGAAATATTTTTATTGTTTAGAGGTTGGAAAACTAATCCTGAAAAATAAATAAATAATGGCTCAATTAAGCTAATGTATAATTTGTCCATTCATGAACTGAAACAACTATAATATATTTTTGGCTAGTAAATTTTTAATAGAATGATCGAGTTAAATGAATGGATATATAATATTTCTAGGATACATGGAGGAATTAAATAAAATAGAAATAATATGCTTTTATTTATAGCCATATAAACCTTTGGGTGTGTAGGCCTAGTTATTATTAAAAATTAATTGATTACAAATTTTTTAATTTTAATATAACTTCTATGTTAATTTAATTTATTATATATATTGAGAATACCCATTTAAAAGGATATGTAAATAATAATAACTTAATTGAAATGTGGTTGTATGACATCACAAAAGCCTTTTTCTTGATTATGGACCAGTCAATAAAATAAATTTAATTGGACTGTAATATGGAATGTATTCTATAATTGGACATGTTGTTAAAAACCATAGTTATTTTTATAAATGAAATAATTTAAAGAATATTTTTAAAAGTAATTTGAATGGATATTTATAAAAAATTATTATTTATACAATGAAATGTGCCTACTTATTATATTACACATACGGTGAACATTGGATTCTGATTAGGAATGAATTGAGTAGACTAGTATGAACTATTATATGAAATAATTATCAATTTTTAATTTTTTATGACATGTTTCACCACAAATTATATTTATATTAATTGGATATCCTGATACCTTTGTGTTATATGTTAATTTTTACACAAGACCTTTATGATCCCTTATATGTCATTTGTTTGACTTTATGTTTTTCATACCTTATAAGTAATTTAATGGAAATTAAATTCCTCAATATTTAATCATAATTTATTAGACATGGATTTCCAAATACTAAATATGAAGTTGTAATACATGATATTCTTTACACATTATATGTATATTTTAGACATTATGTTCCTCAGTTTCAATTGAATATCACTCATATGGGTATCCTTCTTAATATAGTCTATTAATAATTGATAGACTTTATGCTCTAAATTTCGATTTTATTAAATGATCTAGATTGAAATCTTATTTAAATACGACAACTGTAAGGAATATATCATGAAATTTGTTAGTTTTTTTAATACCAAAAGTCCCCGATCTGTTTATATAAGTGGTAGATTCCACAAATACATTCAATCATATCCTGAATCTGGTGTAGTCCTCCATGTGTTCCATTAGTAACATGATTTCAAAATGATTAATTTTTACATCATATAATCATTAACATTATTATTATACATAGGAAATGAATAATTTTATAATCAAAGAGTATATTTTATTAGAAACCTTTAGGGGTGTCCTACTGGAATTTAGTCACACACTGCTTGGGACTCCAATTGATACTCAGGAAAACCTCTTAATTGGATGATAAGAAATGAAATTATGCTAGCTTCCATGCACATACTTGAAAAAGCTATTGGATTTGCATATATTTATTTAATTATTCCTTATTTATCTTTCTATATTTTATATATTATCTTCTTTATATATTTTGACATGTAATTTGGTATTGGAATTTTCATGCACGGATGAATATTTAAATCTTCTCATGTATATAGCATTATCATCTATCAAATATCTATTAATCATAAAATATTTATTTATTTTATTATAAAACTCAAATGTATTAATTTTTAATCTTATGGATATAGTCTCCCCACTATACCACCTATATAATTTAGATGCTATACAGAGGACACTAGTTTACGGAGAGTCACTATTGAGTTCTTGTCTCCAACAAGCTCGAGGAACTAGTTTAGGGGATTTTAAGTCCGTACATGTCAATTTGATATTAATGTTTACATTTATTATCCTACTATTTGTGATGGTTTATATGATGCATGGAATACATTAACACTCAGTAAATAGTTAATTTATGGGAATAGGTAATCAACACATGAGAGAAAGGACTATTTTTTACGAAATTGAACTTTTATTCATATTGTTCATTATTAATATATCTCATGTGAATATTTTTCTCATTTCAATGGTAACTAATTTTGGGATGTACCACTATTCAGGGTATGTAAAGTGATGAGGTGTGTTCATGAATCATTTTTTGGAACATAGGATTCACATGAAATTATCATTCATATATATATATATATACCATTATTATGTGATTATTCAGACATATTATCTATATACCATGCACATATGTTCTCATGCTTACATTCCATTAATATTTTCTAACATGGTATCTTCATGGGTTATACTTATTACATGATTTTTTTTGTTTAAAATAAAACTTCCTAAATCAACCATAATGTTTTTCCCACATTGTTTGAAGGTATGAAATTCTATAATCATCCTAAAAATAATTAACAGAATAATTTTTTTTTCAAATATTTAATGAATGATCCTAAATGAAATTTCATGGTTTTCAAGGAATTGAATGTTTTGAAATATTCAAGTCATTTCATATGGATTTTAGTTTAAAGGAATTGTAATTACAACATATAAATATAATTTCCTTTATAACATTTCAGTAATGACTTGTGTGACTTAATCATTTAATGATTTAATCAACCGTTATAGTTGAATTTTAGTGTCATATACATAGGATATAAACTAACAAAGGGTGTTTTAAAATTTTAAATGCATTAGACTTTTTGAATTTCTTTTAAATTTCATACCCATTATTATTTATAGAGTATTTATTTCATAAATTTGGAATGTATTCTAGTATAACATAATCTAAATATGTATGATGAGATCCATGTAGTCTACATTAACATCCTCTTATTCCTTGTTTCTTAACCCATTGGGGATATGATTGTGTTAAATATATGGTAATTTTATCTATTGGTATCAAATTATACAATGTTAATATAAATTTATGTTTTCATTATAAATGAAAAATACCATTAAATGATAATAAAAAATTTATAATCTTACGAGAATTATTATTATGATGTTTCAGTTGAAAAAATTATTGTTATACATAAATATTGGTTTCCCCTATATCATGAACTTAAAATTATCTTTAAAAAATCCAAGTTGAGAGAAGAAATTATTAATGAATGGTTTGGAAGGAAATTATAAGATAATATACTGATAATTTTATGATACATTGGCAAAATGAGTGCTAGGTATAATTTATTATATCATAGTTAGAATACCTTCCATATATTTGATCATCCTTAAATTTTTATGAAAAATATAGATTCATTACAATTTATGAATTGAAAACCTTTTATTAATCTAATAATTTAGAACCATCATGTAAGTATTAAATCAACATTTTACTAGAGATATGAAAATATGTCTCAAAATTGGATTCATTTATATTTTCTCTTGAAAGTAAGGAATATTTGATAAATCTTACTGACATTTTAGGCATAAAATTGAGTTTAAAGGAATATTCATTATGTAAAATTCTAGGTTATCTTCTAAAATGATTTTATATGAAATGTAAGTGATACATATTTTAACTTTTGAGTAATATGGGACTCTAGGATTATGGAATGGCACCCCCAGGTAAGTGGGTTGTTGGTCGGTATGTTAATCCCTAGGAAGAATTTCTCAATATGGTTACCCAACGAGTACCATAATTTAATCATTTTAATTCTAAATTTTGACCCTCTATTGAGTATTAAAATATAAGGATTACCAAATAGGATCTATGCATAGAAGGGCGATCCTTGACAGGTGATTCCATTACACCAATGTTGAATGGTGATGACCCTTTTGGTTCAATAATTTCTTACATGGTTAATTTATAACAATTTTATAAATATTTATAAAAAATGTTAGACTTATTATTGTAATTTCCCTTACATCTAATACATTTCACATGTTAATGACCATTGGGATATGTTCATGGACCTAGTTTCTTATTTTTGAACATGATCTGTAGGGATAGGTTGGTATAATTGATGCCTTTAATTTTGAATACATCCATAGTAAGTCATAAATTTTTTTAAAAGGTAGAACATCCTATAGACATTGGAATATGTTTATAGATACAATAAAAGTTATTGTTTTGGTTGTATGCTCATTAATAGATTAATGAGTGGAAGTTGATTGAGTTTTAATAAATATGTGTCAAGATTCATGTGGTTCCCTAGGAAGAACATATGGTTTTTGTGTACCTATAATAGATTTGAGAGGGTCTATAGTTTGAGTTCCTCCACCTATTGACCATTTTTTTACTGGATGAAAAAAATATTCGAATTTTTTGTTTCGTGAAGTCATTCAATGAGTCATGTCATGGGAAGGTTCCCCATTATTCAAAGGTATTCCAAGGGATCGACAAGTGCGCTTTTATTAATGAGCCATGTTTAATGATCCAGAAAAACATTGATGATTTTTTAATCATTAGATAATTGTTTTGGTCTTGAACCAAGATGTATAAAAGTTTACACCATTTATGCTAGTTGAGTTATGGATTGTACATTCTGGTTGTTCTTGGTACTATTTAAATTGTAAATTGGTAGTCTATAAAGTGCATTTTGGGGATCAATGGTACAAATTATGATACTTTTGGTAATGGATAACTATTTAATTTTGGAAAATTAAATTTTTTTTTAAAGTGATGTGGGATAATATGGAACAAATTTAGTAGTTTGAGATTTTTGACCCATGGGTAGACCCTGACATGCATTGTTAGGAGATGTGGTTATAGGTGATGGTTATGTATAGTATAATCTATCATTTTATGTGAATGGATAAGGAATAATGATGTGTGTATATTGATTAATTTTTATTTACCCCTACATTATATATGATCATTATGGGTAGATTTACATCATCCTTAATATACTAAGAGTGTTTCACCTATACGTCGAGTTACACATCTATCCTTTTCTAGTTTTATTAAGAGAAACTATGATAGTTATTCTTATTGATTAGTTTATATTGAACAATATTTTTCATAGTATAATAATTTATATTTTATTCTATTACCTAATTTAGATATAAAATTCATTTAATATTATTTGTACCATTACATATAAGATAGAACGAGTGATGGGTGGGGTTATATTTTTTGATAAAGAGAGTAGTATCTTATCCATGCTAGTCATGTGACCTGAAGTGGTTGGGAAATGGGATATATTAATAAATAAATACATCATTGTCTTGATGATTAGGATTATACAATGGTATAGTGTTATACATTAGTTTTTTTAGGTAAAACCACACTTGACTCGGGTAATGGGGCCTTGAGATTCACCGTGTAATAATTTTATTTTCTCTCACATTATGAGGGATAAATTAAAAATTGTTTGACTATATTTCACATATAAAGTTATATAATTTTTAAATTATAGACTTTTTGGTGTCCATTTTTTGGTGTTTGGCCCAAGGTAACATAAAACTATCAATGGGTTCTTGATCAAGTATGCACTAGTTCTATTATTAGGCCACATTGATAGTTTTGGGCAAGGGAATGATTTACTTGGAGATGTCATCATATGTCGAGTATGATATTTTGTGAGAGTAATGGGGAAAAAATCATAGGATGTTAGAAAACGGCCCTTAAAATATTTTCTGAGAATAAATATCCTATTGATGATGAATATATATGGAAATAGTCACTGGAAGGTAGATCTAGTTGAGTTTTCTCGAGTAGTTTGATGTAGCTGGTGAGGAACAAGAAAATAAATTTCATTTTTATGAGATGGAACTAGTCTAAATGTTGTCCATGTATTTTCATTGGAAATCATATATGACTAGATCATGCTATTCGATTGGAATTTCACCATTTAGATTTAATATAAAATGAGGATTTTCATGTGATCTATAGTAAATTATGTGATAAATGTTCCAACAATATCACTTGGATACTAAAGACATACTATATTAAGAAATTATGATGGTAGGAGAAATGTGACTTAAAATTACCCATTAAAAAATATAACCTATGGGGGAAGAACAAAATTATAATTATTTTATTGTTTTTGATAGTTGTATCATGACTTAGTAGTTTAAACACTCCATTTATAATGTCACTATTGGATGTGCGTTGTGAATATGGAATGAAATGTTGGTACTTCAATGGTAAAATAACCACCCTAGTAGGTAAGGGGAAGTTATTGAGTTCCCAATATAGATTCATGAGGATGAAATTTTCTATTTTGTGGAGATTTTAAGAAAAATTTAATAGAACTACAAGAGAAATTTAGAAATTATTTTACTTTTTCCTTTGGGGTATCATCCAAATTACCTAATGAGATTCATTTAGTAATTATATGATTTGGAATAGTTAAAATTAATGTTTTTGAATGGGGTTTATGGATCCGATGTTGTATTTGGGATTTTGATGTGTTTTTGGATCATAAATAATTTATGACTAATTTTCTAGGGATACATTCATAGTTTCATGATTATATCCCTATTTGTACAAATAGAGTAACATAAATGTGAAACATATTTTTTATAATAATATATTGTGTCAAAAAAGTTCATAAGCACCGAAAATAATTTCATATTTTTATATTTAAATAGGGGTCCTCTAAAAGATAGTGTATTTTTTCATCCTTGAACAATAACTATGAATTGAATGGGTGTTTGAGTAGTAAATCCTATATGATTTGAGAATAGTTGGTAAAACCATGCAAGGCTAGCGTGTAGTATGATGGTTATTAGATAGTGTCACTTTTATATTATCACAAAAATTTCCTAACCATCTAGCATAATAATGTGAATCTTTATTGAAGGGTGATTTTATATTTACTCTTTAAAACTAAAGGTTTTATACCCTCTTTTCCACCAACTTTTCTACAAAATTTACTCTGATCAATCCATAGCAACTTATTATCTTCAAGGGGTGGATCAACATTATCTATCATCTAAATGGAATTACACTCTATATATTTGAAATTGTATAAGTATATATAGGATTCCTAATACATATTTCCAATTTTATTCCTTAACTATTGATATTTATGGTTTATTGATATTATACGCCATATTTTTAGGGTGCTTGTATAATACTCTAATTTTCTATCATTACAACCAGAATCAATGTTTCATATTGGATGAGTAAATATTTCTATGAATTATGCATGTATTCTATCTATTTTTTTCATAATTACAGAACATTTATAAAATAATTCATTAAGTCATATGCCATACATCCCAGACATTTTTTTAAAAGGTGAAATAATTTAATATATATACGTAGACTACAAATTTTTTTTTATTATAAAACATTCAACTGTGTGTGAGGTGGATTTTCACATCCTAAACCATAACATATTGTGGGTTCCATAAAATTAAAATTGGAATTTTTATTGCATGAAATAATACACCCTACATGTATGTTTTGGTTTTTAGTAATTAATGTAATTATTTATAAGAATTAATGGATTTTAACATTAATTAATTACCCACTTGACTTATGTAAAATGATAAAACAATTCCATGATTTTTTTGTGGAGAACCGTGGAGTGTGTTATATTTGTTACTATTACTGAAGAACTGGTAATAGATTATAGAATTGAAAACAACGTGTGTTTTTGATATATTGATAATTTTTATTTATATTTTCCCCTGTTAGATGAAGTTGAAAATGGAATAAATGAATTTCCATGTAGCTATAAACTATCTCATGATCCATGGGCTTCATTATAAATTAGTCAATAGAATTAATTGAATTATATTTTATTAAGGAATGTATTGTACATTTGAACCACATTATCACTCCTTATTTTTTTTGATAAATGAAATAATTAATGGCATGTTATGAATTGTAATGTTAATGTAAAATTCAACTAGAATTAATTTAACTATTGATGTAATGTCCCTACACACAATATTTTTCCTTTGGAAAGACATGTATTATAATTCCCAATTCCCTGTGTAGGATCATGAGGAACATTTTAAATAATAAATTTTAAATGGTAAAATTTGTTGTTAATCACATTTAAAAACTTCTATTTGTAGTATTTAGACATTTATTTCCTCATGAAATGTATTTAATATGTTTTAATGATGTTACTAACCCATTATATTTAATTTTTTAGATATGAAATTATGTATCTTTTATATGTAATTTGTTTTAAATGACATTTCTCATCACTAATAAGTAGTTGTTGGACCTGGAATTCATCATCCCAATATGTTTTTTTGAAAACACATTCCACATTTCTATAATTACAATTCATTATACATGTTGTTCTTAATTATTAAAATTTATTCATATTTATTGGACATGATGATTATCACATCCATTTGGTGTGACAGTTGAAATTATTACCTTATTTAAACAAAATAATATGAATTGTTATCTCTAAAAATTGATTTCATATTCTTATAACACATGATAATGACATATTTAATGAATGTGTATAATCAACAGAGACATTTCACCTTGCGATGAAGTATGTATAGTAGGACATGTGTCCCATATGGAATCTAAGAATGATATGACTTATATTCACATAATTTCGATAATAATAATATTATTATTTTTACTTCTAACTAATTCAATTTTTTTTATATATAATAATTTATTTTTCCCAAAAATTTATGTCCAAATTATTTTTAGTCACACCCAGTTCATGCCATCGATTTATATATTGGAAAATATCTGAACTACCGAATGGGACATGATATAAAGATCATGGTCAAATATGTTTCCATGATACAAATAGGACCTGAATATCATTATTTATTTATGTCTTATTTAATTTTAATAGTTTTAATTATTATATTATTTAATTCTATCCATGTTCTTGTGGTATATATTATTCATGTGTTGATGTTTATTTGTTAATTGTCGAGTAACCTTTTGTTATCATTTTCCAAGGATTTATTTTTCATGCAGTGTTTATTTACATTATTTATTCCCCATACATGTTTACCACATATCCTAACAGTATTTTAACATAACTATAAAACATATATCCTTCTCTACTTGTCAACAAACATTGGGTTATGGGGAGGATCACTTGAGGCCATGTCGACAATCAGTTTTGGGCACTAGTTTAGTTGATATATGGTTGGTATGTCACAAAAATATTACAATGTGACTTTAAAAATATCCTAGTAATTTCTTATCAAAATTTTATTTAAAAAATACCACCTCTAAAATACATGATTAATTTTTTAGTGTAGGTATTATATAGAGTAAGATAAATTTATGTATAAGGACCATGCCATAAACATTACATTTTCCGATTAATTCAATAATAATTAAAATTATTACATTCCCATATATATTTTTATGGAGTATAATTTTATATAATTATAACTGTAATGTGAAGTTGAATATAATAAAAATGTATCAATTTATTTTATAATACATATGATTTTATAAAATCATTAATTATTCACAACATTCAACACTGAATCTTATTTTCCCTCACCCAACCTTAATTCCTATAAAAATGATTTAAAAACATGGGATTATTGTAGAGATCCTATATTAATGTACATGGAAATTACATTTCATTTTTGGAATACATAATACATGACAAAAATAGATTCCCAAAGACAATATTAGTTTAGTGTCATTTGAAACTCAGAACACCATCTTATAACATAGTGAATGATTTTCAACATCTCCCACATGATCATCCACCTTTTTTCCCTACATAAAACATTTCAATATATAAGGGTGATAAATCATAAAAATGGTGAGATCAAATTCTCAGTAAAGGTAATCATGGTAAATGTAAAACAAACCATAATTATTTGAACATAAAAACATCAAAATCTTGAGACATGAATTAATTATTCATAGTTCGTAAGGCATCTATAACAGAAGAACATTAACAATGATAGATTAGCATTCCCATAAAACAAGTATGTGTGGAAAACTATTAAACATATAATTTTATTTTTATAGTATCCAATGAATTGTTGTCAAGAACATCATAGTGGATAAATTCCATTACCAAATCGGGTATACTTGTCCTACCATCAATGTATTAGTAAACTGGGTTTACTTTTCATTCCAGTCATCTCTCTATTGTGAGATATAAAAATTTACCCAATTAATTGGATGGAGATATAGGTCCCACCCATATCCAAAGGAAACAATTCTTACATGTTCTAGATAAAACATTAACCATTCATCATAGCAAAACCCAAGAAAAAAATTGGTTTCTTAAATATCATTCCATCTTAACATAATCCATAAATAGTTCATTAAATCATTAAAACAATAAAATAATACTAATAATAGGGATAGAAACATAAACCTATTTAACAACATCATCTTATATGGAATATAATTTGATAAATCACTTGAACATAGTTTTTTGGAAAATATACATTCTTCTACAAATATGTTTTTTTGTCAAAATTCCGTGTAATTTTAAAAGAAAAGAATTTAGTTGAAAATAAATACATAATAGTGTAAAAGAATATTTGTGGAAATACGGCATCATGAATCAGTACAAACCCATTCATGTTGTATATGTTTAAAAAACATTATTTTTCTATGTTTTTTGGAAATGTAATAAAGCACCTCGTATGGTTTACACAAGAAATATTCCTTCCAAACAATGTAGTAAAAGTCATAAAATGGGTAAAAAGGTTAAAAAATCATATAATAATTCTAAATTTTTTATGGAAACTTATTTTCAAAACATGGGAATGGATTATAAATATCTCCCCATGAAATAATTAAGTATAAACAACATTAGATAAAAATGAGACTACACAATTAACCCTTACTTTAGGTCAGATTTCTTCCATATGCATTTGAAAGTTCAGTATAGTGGGTTTAAACATATTATTTACTTATAACAGAACCAAAATAGTATGTATGATATCATATCTAACTCACATACGACGTTATATTAACCATTCATTTGTTAAACATATTATTTTCTTTTTAATTATATAATAATTTACTAACTTCTAGAATGTAAAAAATGATTTATATATTATATATTTTTAATATATAAATAAATAAATAACAGATAGATACATGAAATGGATTACACTGTTCATGGAGACGGTAGGTCATACATACACAGGAACACTGATTTCATTTTCCTATTAAATTGAATAGAATTAAGTAAATGATATATATATATATATATCCACTAGTATTATTATTTAATATATTTCAGGATTATTTATTTCATATACTTTATAATAATTCTCTAATGGTTAACGTGGAGAAGAAATCTCATTGTGTCGTGGAAACGGTAAGCCATTTGTTAGACCGAGCGACAATATCATTCCAATAATTATTTAATGGTATTTATGTGGATAGTGAATAATATATCCGAATTATTATCCAGTTATAATAATCATATATATATTTATTACTTCCACCATTATAAACATCCTAGTAAATTAGTGGTGAAAAACAGATTACACCACTGCGTGGAGGTGGTAAGTCATACTTATGCACGTGCGGTGATTTAATTTTCCATAGGATAGATAAAATGTGAAATAGGATTTTTTGATATTT
The DNA here is from genome assembly GCA_963277665.1 of Viscum album. Lineage (NCBI taxonomy): Eukaryota > Viridiplantae > Streptophyta > Magnoliopsida > Santalales > Viscaceae > Viscum > Viscum album. The sequence continues at coordinate 689,203,595 of OY728146.1, forward strand.
AAAATAACATATCAGTATAGTAGTGATACAGATGTTATTAAATTATAATGAAACATTTAATGAAGAGAAAGCATAAGAAGAAATAAATTTGAATGAATTGGTAGAAGAGATTACCTCTTCATCGACGTGCATCCTTCAAACTTCTTCTTAGGGAACAAGAGTTGGACTTTTAAGAAGAACAAAACCTATTGAATGTTACTAGGGAAGCCGAGAAGATAAATTTTAGGGTTTCGGATGAGACTTAATGGTCATCATGTATTTAAGAGGAGGGGGAGGAGGTGCCCTTTGGTAAGAGAGGAGAGGGTCACATTAGGAATATCCAAAAACATTAATTTATTTTAAATTAAATATAAATTTAAAAAGGTTTTAAAATTATTTAATTCAAATATAAGATGATCATGGTTGGAATAACCATAATACAAAAAATATAATACATGTTATGAATAATTTTTTATCCTTATATTTTTGGTTTATCCCTTATTTTACCCCTTTTAATCTTACCGTGATATCATTATATTTACACAATGTGGGTTAATGTAATAACCATATCATTTAAAACGACCCAAAAAAAAGTTATTAATGAAATATTTAGACTTATATTTACCTTTTGGCTGAATCATTGATTTTTATAAAATTAATAACATTTAATAAAATATTTTATGATTAAGTAATGAATTATGTCAATTTTGGATACAATTTATACCTGAATTTTTTAAAAATAAAATAATACATATTTATTATAAAAAAATGAATTAAATCAACCATATTGTTTCAATTTAATCTATAATTTTTTTGGATGAAATCCAAATTCTAAAATTAATATCTTTTTAATACTTATAAATTCATCTATTTGAATCTTTTATTAATGAGGAAATTAGTAAATCTTAATTGTGTCATCAATAATTAATTTTATCTAATGTCTAAAAATAATAAATAAAAATATTTATCAGTTACATAACCATATATTAAACTCTATTTAGTAAATGATATATGTCTAAGTTATAATTATCTTTACATTAAATTTATTCTTATAAATTTCATTTTCGCATCCATGTGAATCCATGGGGTACCAAAATAGACCCAGGGATGCCCATTGTTTGAAATATACCATAAAATAGGATTTAAAAATGTGTTAGGATAGATTAATATTATTATAATATAATCTTGTACCCATAGTTACTAGATATACCCTTTAACCATAGTAAATAAAATATTTACTGAAATTACTACACATAATGTCAAAAAATGATACTTTTTAACCAATTTTATCCTTTTGATTCCAAATATGGACTCAATTTTTATAAATTCAAAACAAAGAAGTTTTAGTAATTAATTTTATATTAATTTACATTGTCAAACCCAAAACATGGGTTTTAATAAGTAATAACTATCCAAATATTGACATTTGATTATGTCCAATTTGAAAGTGAAATTACATAAAATGACCAAAATTTTATTATTTTATAAAATATAATAAAACTATACTTTAAGACCAATAAAATGTACAATATAAATATATATATAAATAAGATTATATGGATGTTTTGAATTAAAATATAGTATATTTCAGTATTTATAAAAATATGAATTTTATCAGAAAAATACCCAAATATCATAGAAAATAAATTTTTGTGTTCCTATTCAAATAAATAGATTTATTTAGTCCAATTTTATATTTAAAAGTTACAAAAAATATATTTAAATTAGGTATGACATTAAAAGGTGGTAAATCATCATTTTAAGAAAAATACTTCTTTTATCAAAAAAATTGACTTTGTTCCCATATCATGTTCTAGAAAAGGTTACAGATGCATTATAATGTTATATATAATTCAATATGTGTTTAATACTATTCATAATAACTAGTTTATATCCCATTAAATAATAATAATTTAATAATTTATTGTTGATTAGTAAAACTCGATATCACGTACCACGCATGCTATCGAAGAAGGTAGCACTTGTGTGTAATGCACACCAAGTCTGTTTTTTGTGTAGTGAAAGCTTCCATTGGTATTGAATATAACATAATAAAAACTGACTACAATTTATACATTTAAATAAATCTATACTCGATGTTGTGTGAAAATAATTCTATCAAAAGATCATGAAATTGTGTGTAACACAATCCATTTATAGTGTTGCATATTCTGCAAACTAATATAGTTTTACATATAGTAAAATATTATCTTTTTTAAGTGTAATGAATTATAAATCAAAAAAATTAAAAATAATCTATCTTATAAAACCATAGGTTGTTTTATTCTACCCCCTTAAAATGAATTTCGCCCTCAAAATTTGTTGAGGTTATAAATGGTGTAATATTTGAATGTTTCATTCATGGAAACCCACATCATAAAAAGGAATACAAAAATGTCATTTTAAAAAGGATAGTTATAAAAATATCTCTTTCCAAAAGTAACTCATAATTGGGTTTCTACATAAGTGAACATAAGTTTGAAGTGGTAACATGGATATGGTAGAGAAATCTTACCATATAGTTCTAATTGATAGTGATAGAGGAAAAGGATCAGAGAAAGTTAACTACCAGAAACCTGTAAATTTGCAATTATTTAAAGAACCATATGATTCATTGGATAAAAAGGTAGAAGGATAACAATTTTGGGTTTAAGTTCCTTTTCTTAAACATGATCAATATTTTCATGAGAAGAAATAGTTACTTGATTTCAATACAATCTCGTTGTTGATCACTCCATGAACAATTTCCACTTTATCTCTTATTTAATGCAATGATGTAGAACTTTTCATTCCTAAAGTGTTATAAGGTCATGAGATAGAATGAGTGGTCATACCATATGTATCAACAGAATGATTAGAACAGGTTATCAAATATGAATAATTCCACCATCTGTGATATAACACATTAATATAACAAAAATTAAAATGTAAAATATATTATACAATCCATAAATTGATAACATTTCAATCCATCCAAACACTAAAAATATAAATGTTTAGAAATAGGTGAACTAAATCAACATAACATTTATCTCCCATATCACATAAGGTATTTCATTGTTTTCACATTCCAAACATATGAATACCATAATCATGTATTCTACGGAAACATTACATTAAATACTATAGATCCTTAGTGAAAACATGAATTTGGATAAAATTAACTCCTTCGATAAACTGAAAAAAATCAATATAATCAAATGATGATATCAATTTTTCCATATATTTGACACAAGCTCATTAATACTATCAAACATCTCATTATCTCTTTATCCATTCATTATAAACATATCATGTGTGTTCCAATAAATATTTCTATCACTTCTTATGGTAATCTCTAACATTCAACATATACATTCAATTACACAAGGAAAAAATTATGTAAAAATCCATATATGTTTCATTATTCTATAGTACCATAAATTATTCTTGATAAGCATGAAATCATTCTAATAACTTCATAATTGGTTGACTGAGCTTTATTTTTTTATTCCCCAACACATATTTCATTTCATATTTAATTTTTATTCTCTTCATAATCATCAACATAAATAATACTGATATGACCATGCCAATGAGGCTGTACACAAGTTGTAAAGGTTTTTTCTTATCATCCAAATGACCTAGGATCGAATCTGGGCCGTGATGCATTTCTGGGGTACTATATTAGAACTATAGTAGTACTTTAGTAGTGGTCGACTGTAGATGTGGTGGAACTAAAATGTTGAAGGCACTGTAGCAGGTACTATAGTAGTGGAAGTACTGTAGTAGGTACAATAATGGCACGTGTACTGTAGCAATACATTTCACCCAAGGTATATTAGGGCAAAAAAATAGGCGTTCAGGCCTTGTATTCAGAACACTTGGTCTTGGGCCTTCGGGCTTTGTAATGGGTCTCCCTCTACCTGGTTTGAATGAGGTCTTTTCTTTTAATAATAATTGTGGCTTGAGCATCATCCATTAAAAAAACAACAAATTCGACCACGCTGATTCTTCTCATGAGATATTTCCTTAAGGAATTGATTTGAAAAAATAAAATACATTCCACATTTATAACTTTTAATTGTTTTTGATGTATTCGAAATACAATTAATCTTGTCCATTACGTAAATGAAACCTTTCTCTTTGCAATTAAAAGATTTGTTTCCTTCTTTTCTACACACAAATCATATTCTAGTTCATTTGGAACATTTTATTTGATGCCTCTTCCCATATTATTTTCATGAGGAACATTGAACTTTCTTTCTGATATGATCACCATGATACTCCATGTTTCCCTTAGTAGTTACTTTAGAAAAATCACGAAAGATGAGATTATTGATCATATTATGAGATTTCAGATAAGGTATAATAACGATTTTCCTCCATTTCACTCTAATTTAATTAGGTTTCACAAGAAGATTATCATTTCATTGTCCATCATATTATGCATTTACATGAATCCTCTTATTTCCAGATATTTTCTAAAAACCAAAATGATTAATGTGGGAGGAAAATATAATACTAGGAAAACAGAATATAACTAGATAGAAATTTTAATCTCTATCATATTAGGTTTAATCCTAGGTTATTCATGACCATTAAAATAATATTAGGACTATAATTTATAGTTAGACTCAACCTTAGAGACATCCCTAGAGATACATTTCAAATATCTCAATGGGTCTCACTAATGTTTTCACATCCTATTTCCAAAGGTTATCTAAAACATCGCTCAGATATTACATGTAGAGACCCAATCATGACATAAATGGACATTGCATTTCTTTTTTGGAATACTTTTTACATGACAAAAAAAAAAGATGCACAAAGACCGTATTAGTATAGTGTCTTCGGTAAATCACAACAACATATTCTAACAAGGTGAAAGATCATCAATATATCCCATAAAGTGCATTCTCTTTTTTATGACCTAAAACCATTCTTTATATCCTAGGAAGAATAAATAATTAAAATGGTGAGCTTCAATTATTAGTTATAGTAAACATGGGGAACATAAAACAAACCATAAACTTTTGAACATCAAAATATCAAAATCGTGAGACATGAATCAAATCATGGAAGTACGTAAGGAATAGATCATAATGGAACATTAACCACAATAGAATAACATTGGAATAAGACATTTAATTGTGGATAACTAATATGAAAATAATATTATTTCCATAGTACCCATGGCATTACCGTCATGACCATCATTGTGGACAAAGTCCCTTACTGAACTGGGTTTACTTGTCATTTCATCCATGTATTACAAAACCGGATTTACCTTCCATTCAAATCATTTCTATCTCATGAGATATAAATCCTTACCCAATTAATTCGAGGTTGATATAGGTTCCACCCATCATATAATTAAATCAATCATACATGTTCCAAAAAAAATTATATATTAATCATATCATAAACAAATAAATAAAATGGATTTCTTAAATATCATTCCATATTAACATGATCCTTAAAATGAACATTCCATCATTAAAAAAATTTAAATTATAGTAATAATTGTGATAGAAACACAACATTATTTATAAGTGTTTTCTTAGATAGAATGTAATTTGATTAAACACTTGAACATAGTTCTTTAATAAACTAACCTTTTTTCATGTAAAAATGTTTTTTTTCTCAAAAAGCCTTGGAATTTTAAAATAAATATAATTTAGTCGAAAATAAACTTGTAATAGTATCGAGGATAAATAATGGAAATATGGAATCATGAATCCAATAAAATCCATTCATTCCTTGTAAGTTAAAATACTTATTCTCATACTTTTTCTTGAAAAGTCAAAAAGCACCTCGTATGGTTAACGAAAAAAGTATTCCTTCCAAACCATATAGTAAAAGTCAAAAAGGGGTAAAAATGACTTTAAACTTAAATATAATAATAGTAAAAAAATTTGATTTTTTTTGGAAATCATGGACATTGATGATAAATATATCCATAGAAAATACTTAAGTATAAACAAAATCGAATAAAAATGAGATTGCAAAATTATCCCTTACTTTAGGATTGATTTATTCTGCATGGGTCTGAAGCTCTTGTACAGTGGGTTTAAACATATTATTACCTAGTAATAGAAAAATAATAATATCTATGATATCGTATATGATTCACTGATGACATTATATTACACATTCATTTGTCAATTCTTTATTTAAGAAACTTTTTGGGTAATAATCAATTTATTTATCTTACGTGTTTTGAATTGTTATTATTGATATTATTACTCATATAATGATTTAATTACTTCTATAATCTAAAAAATTATTTATATATTAAATATATTCCATAAATATATATAATAGATATATAAAATAAATCGAATACACTGTTTAAGGAGACGGTTAGTCGTACATACGTATGAACGTTGTTTTAGTGTCCTAAATAAATTGAATGGAAGTATGTAAATGATATATATATATATATAATTATAGTAGTATTATTATGTCATATATTTTATTATTATTTTATATTTATACTTTATAATCATTTTTGAATGGTTAATGTGGAGAAATAATCTCTTCGCTAAATGGATACGGTAAGTCGTACGCACATACGAGTGATGATATTGTTACCATAATTTTTGAATGGAATTGAATTGGATATTATATAATATATCATAATTTGTATATTGTAATAATGATAATATTTTATTCTTTTTTACACCATTATACCCATCCATGTAATGCGGTTCTGAAAAACATATTACACCATGACGTGGAGACGGTAAGGCGTACGTACGCACGCGCGGTGATTTTGTTTTTTGTAGGAAGGATAGATTGTGAAATAGGGATGTTTAATATTTATAATAATATATATGTATATGAGTGATTATTATTTAATTAAATTATATTGAAACATCTAAATAAAAGGACGTAGAAGAAGAAATAAATTTCAATGATTTGGTAGAAGAGATTTCATCTTCCATGACGTGCCTCCTTCAAATTTTCTCATATGGCATAGGAGTTGGTATTTTGAGAAGACCCGAACCTCTAGAATGTATTGAGACAAGTATAGAAGATAAATTGGAAGGGTTTGGATGAGCATGAAGGCTAAAAATATAGTGAATATGAGATGGAGAATGTACTCTTTTATAAGAGAGTAGAGGGGAAAATTAGGAATTTCCTAAAATATTAATTTATTATAAATTAAATTTAGATTTAAAATGATTAAAAACATATTTAATTATAATATAAGAAAATTTTGGTTCTAATTACTATAATATAATAAATTTTAGACATGTTTTGAATTTTTTTTATCCTTATATATTTGGTTTAACATTTATTTTACCATTTTTAATCTTACCATTATTTTAGGTTATTTACATATTATGGGTTAATGTAATTACCATAGCATGTCAAAAAACAAAAAAAAATTATTTATGACATATTTGGACATATATTAGCCATTTGTATGAATATTATATTTTTAATAATTTTATACCATTTAATAATCTTTATTTTTTAAGTTATTAATTATGTCAATTTTGTATACTATTAATACTTGATTTTTGAAAAAATAATAATAGCATTATTCCTTCAAAAAAATAGCATCACATCATCTATAATATGTTAATAGAATAAAAAAATCATGGATTACATGGAAATGTAAAAATTAAATTTATTTTTATATTTATATTTTCATTTTTCTAAATCATTCATTAATGAGGTAATAAAAACATCATAATTGTGTCATTAATATTTATATTTATATTATATCTAAAAATAATAAATAAAATACCATGATGTTTTAAATCTAGATATATTTTAAATTAATGTCTATAGACAAATAAATCCATTATATATCCCTATATAAAAATCAATTTACTAAAAGATATATGTTTAGGTTATAATTATCAATAATTTAAATTAATTCTTATTAAATTTCATTTTCACATCCAAGTGATTCCATAGGGTCCTAAAATAGACCAAAAGATTACCATGGTTTGATATATCTCATAAAATAGGATTAAGAAATGTTTTATGTAGTTTATTATTTTTATAATATTATTTTAAACCCTTATTTACCAGATTTACCCTTTAACCATGGTAAATAAAATATTTACTGAAGTTATTATTCATTATGTCCAAAAATAATAGGTACATATTTAAAAATATTTAAAATAATAATTCCAAATATTTAATTTTTTTTTTCAAATTAATAATACTAAAGTTTTAGTAATTAATTTATAATTAATTCCGGTTCTCAAATCCAAAAATGGGTTTTTATGGAGCAGTAACAATCAAATTATTTACATTTGTTTATGTCAAATTTGAAAGTGAAATTACATCCAATGACCAAAATTATATTAAATAGTAAAAATATAATCCAAAAAAACTATATAATGAATTAAAAGTACAATATAACTATATAAATAATTTATATTAAAAGGCAGTTTTGAAACAAAATTCTATATTTTTTACTATTCATGAAAATATAAATTTTATCCAAAGTAAATTTTTTTGTTCTGCATCAAATCAAGAAACTTACATTTTAAATATGAACATATAAAAGTGAACAAATTATTTAAAATGGGTTTTCCATCAAAAGGCAGTAAAATGAATTTTTTTAAAAAAATACTTCTTTTATCCAAAAAATTGATTTTGTTCTTATATCCTGTAAGATACCAGATCGTCTTAAGGTGTGTTTTTGTTTATGTTTTGGTTTAGTCTCTTCTTTTTGGATATATAACTGTTTCACCATGTCCATGTGAATACTTGAGTGTGTTCCGAGGGTTTATGACATGAAAAAGGAAGAAAAGGATATTCTGGGGTTTGTTACACGGTTTGCACACAGTTTGAGAAAACCGTGTGGGAACCATGAACCCATGGATAGAGGCTTATACACAGTTGTTGTAAAGTTATGAAAACCATTCCTAATAACCATGAAACCATGTAATGGGGTGTTTTTTGGATAGTTTCTCATGCACGGTTTGTGCACGGTTTGACAAACTATGCAAGTAAACCATGCGGCCCAGAAAAATTGAGAAAATTACCAAAATTCCACCCTTTGATTTTAAAACACCTACCATGATTTTCCTCCATTCCACCCCTATCAACCAAATAGATGAACATGGATGACCAATGCTTCGAAGAGGTGATTCCCCTTCGATTTTTTGTCATTTTGGACGCTGTTTTTTTTGCAGATCGTAGTTCAAGGTATGTCTAATCCTCTCCTTAGTTCTCCTTTTTGGATTAGGGTTTGTGATTTATTACATATTCTATTAAAACCCAAAAACTAATTTTTCCAGTGAATCTTTGGTTGTGGAATCAAGGGGTGTTTGATTCCATATCTATGTCCGTTAATGAGAGTTCATTCAACATCATATTCTAGATAGGTGGTCTATAAGTATTATCCTATAGTTTTATTTTTTATTTCCATCATAGAATTTTATATTCTTGTATTTCCCTTTTTTGTTCTTGGTTTCATTGAAGTGTTTGATAAAATGGGTGTTTATGTGACCAATTTCAATCCTCATGATCCCCGTGAGATGTGTATAGTATGACAGACCTTTTTTGGGCCACCTGTGGGGTGAGACGACAATCCCAAACTGAGAGTGTGGTAGGGTTAAGTGATGGGGTTCCGATAAAAATGTAAAACCTGTATAGAATGTGTTATAATGATTGATAAAGTTATAAATTGAATAATGATAAATATTTATAGGGTGATAATTGTATAATTTGTTGTTGGAGTGATAAGAAAATGGGTAATTAGGTTGAAAGAGACTATGTTGATTGTTTCAAGAATTTTGTTAGAAATTACTAAGGGAATTAGAGATTTCAAAATAGTGAACTTGAAATTTGTTAATGGAATTGGAAATGGGGAATGAGTTAATGGGATATAGTAAGGGAATTAATGAAATTGTGTAATGTTTTAATACATGATAATTAGGTGGTAAACCTAAATGGTTAAATTTAATGATTGGATTTTGTTATGAAAAATTTACAAGAAATTTATAAATGGATGAATGGTTGGGAAATGATAAATTGGATAAATGGGTAAATGTATGATCATCGACTAATTTGGCTAAGGCATTGGGATTTTTAAATACACCATATTAGTTAAGGAAAAAGGATGGGGAATTGGCTAAATAGTCTTGAATTGTAAATGGTAAATATATTATTGGGTTATGTAATTTTATTAATTCCAATTTTGATGTTATGTGTTTTGATATCTATTTGCATTGAATATGATTGGTTGTGTTATGGTATAGTTGTGGTGACTTGATAAATAAGTATGTGAACATTTCTTGGTAGAGTGGGGTATTGACTTGACGTTCTACTCCCATGGGTCGAGTTAGAATGAGGCTCTAAATTCCAACTTAAAATTCACTAGTTAGGGAATAGATAGAGGATCAATTAACCAAATGGTTACATTCAACCTAGACCGAGGCTTTGAGATGAGGGAAATGTGTTGATGTGATATGTGGATCCCTAGTGAGATAGGGACTTGCTATGTTTTCCATATTCATTGTGATTTGTTTCTTTAGACACTTGATTAAATGATATTTATGCCTAACCCATGGAACATATAATAAATATTTCTTATGTATTAAAGATGGTATAAGAATTATAATTGGGATAAATGCTATTCATGAAATAAAAGATCCTTGTTAACTAATGGAACATGAACTTTCCAATGTTTAATTACCATTTATTTTGTACTTTCATTCACTATCTATTAGACTGGATATTATGTGGACACCATTGGTGGTTTCCTATTGAGTTATTTACTCAAACCCCGCTCAGGCTGCCATTGGTCAACCAAGAAGATCTCTTAGTTTTAGGTCTGGATAGGGTTTGAGGCTTTACACTAAGATATTGAGTTGGGCTCATGGCATACAAGGGGAAGGATCCGGACATAGAGTTAATAACCATTGGGAGTTTGGGCCATTTTTATATTTGGGTTTCTTTCACTTTCACTACAAGTGTTGAAAGAAATAGTAGTATTTGATTGGTTCTTATATCCTGCTGGGAACCATTTTGATATATATGTTTATTTGTTGTTTCTTACTATTTCCATAATTATTATAGTGATATAATGTGTCTTACTCTAGTTAAGAGGTCATAATCTCCCCATGGGGATTATTAATGCCTCTCCTCTAGTCGGAAAACTCTGGCATACAAGGAGGCACTTTTTAGGTCATGTTACGACCCGACATACAACACTGGTTTAGTGGCTTCTGGGTCAGGGACTTTACAAAGTGGTATCTAAAGAGTTATTTTCTATTTTTACTATTTGGGTATGGTATAGAGGAGGTTAGGATATGTTGGGCTGTGGTAATGAACTCGGTCCTGTGAGTAGCTATCCCATGTACGGGGGAAAACCCAAGTCATCTAGGGTAGGAATTGATGTTCTTGAAGTGAGTAGTTACAATTGAATGATATTTCACCATTGGGTGATTCACATGTTCTATGATTTGACAAATTTTTGATATTTTTCTCATTGTTGGAAGGATATGGGGTTGTGAATTTATATATAATTTTAATCACATAGGGATTTAGGTGGCATGCATCATTATAGAAGCACACATGCGATGTGTGTGTGGGGCATAGAAATTAGAATGAATTTTACTTCCTAGATAAATACGAAGAAAATTATTTTTAATAATGGAAATGAACGTGGGTGAATTAATAGAATGAAAATAAATAGATAATGAATATCATGTATAAAGCAGTGTTGTGACCATAGTTAAACTTTTGCATTGTGATAATTTGTAAAGGGTTATCGGTGTCTATAATAAATAGGATTTCATAACGATGATAAATTTTTTAATGAACATTTCATAATTAAGGGTGCCATTTAGTAAAATTGATGATTGAACATGTTTCTAAATTGGAAATGTTCCTAAGTGGAAGGGATCATATTATTAAATATGAATGGGTTTGAATAGGTGTTGACAAAAGACTCGTGATTAAGTAAATGGGTCACCCCATGTTGACCATGACCCACGACAGGTATGGTAGATTGTAGTGTTCTATGTGTGATGATGACTGTTTGGATGCAGTATGAAGAATGGGTTGTTCAAGGTTGATTATGTGATACTTTTTCCATCAATATGTTTAAATCTTTTCAATCATTCATTGAAGCATCGAGGGGATGAATAGTTAAAAAATGAAAAATATTGAGTTCAATTGAGGTTATCACTTCTGTTTTCAGTTAGAAAATTGTGTGTGGGTTGGGGAAATGAGATTACTCTAGTTTGAGGTCATTTATTCGGACTGCAAGGCCTGGACAATTGAGATATGTCCTAGGTGGTGTGTTTAGGGAACCCTTGGTAGGTCTATGGCCATTGGGTTGCGAGGCGTTGTTTGGTAATGTGAGTGGGGAAACTATTATTGTTCGTGACTGTATGGAGTGCATGCTGGACAATAAAGATGGTGTCTGGGTCCTAATGGACTTGTGAGTAGTGAACTTATGAGTTGTGTTTTTAATCTCAGAGGGGAGGTATGGATCATAGTGCAGATGAATATGTAAACCATTTTATAGAACCTAGAGAAAATTGTTGTTGGGTGGGATAAAATAGTGTGTATCGGAATGGGAGTGAGAGTTCCATTCACGAGTATTGGTTTGTTCATTTTATGATTTTAGGGTTTGGAGAGAGGAGAAATGGATTCTCCTGGTTGTGACTCCTACCTAGGGAGTTGGTGTCATTCAACCTTTGAGGTTACCTAAGAGAGAGGTTAAACATGGTATCTAGTTCTTTTGGGAGTGTCTCACACATGTAGTTGTTTTCAACATTGATAGAAAAACTCAGGGTGTTGTATGGTGTGCATTTTCCCTAGAGGGTTATGTGGGAAGGATAGGGGTCGATGGAGAAACTCGAGAGATGGTTAGGAATTGACAGTTTCAAAAAATAAATAGTTACCACAAGGGAGGTTAGCCCAACAGTACAAGTACCTCAGAATATGAAGCATTGGAGATGCTTCAGAGGTGGTGTTAATGCGTACTGAGTACCACCCGGTTTTTGTAAATGGTATAGTTATACCTCATTTTTGGAAGGGAATCTCAGTGCTCGTGATATGAAGTATGATTTATTCAGAAGGTTTGTATCATATGTATTCCTGACTCACATGTTTGGATGATGATTAATGGAGGCCTGAGGGTGTTTTGAGTGGATGAGAAGAAGGTGGCTAGAGTGTGGTTATGTTCTTTCACTCCATGGTGACACACGAGGTAAGGGTGGTCACGTGGATGAACTTGTTTGTATGAATGGTTTGGTGGTGGAGTGATGGTTGAACTCTATTAGAAATCACACTAGATTAGTGATGGTTACATGACGATGTGACACATTTGGAAGGGATGCCTGATACTCCCGGCAAGTCATGGTGTCCAATAGATTGACATCAGAAATAGATAAGTTGGTTGTGGTGTTTTTCAACGACTTATTAGCATACCTCATCTAGTGATGAGCATGTCCAACATATTGACATCATCCCTGGTATGTTGAGAAACTCTGGCACAAGCCAAGAGACACGAAGGTGTTTGGTTGGATGAGGGACATCATGGACTTTACACTCATGGAAAGGGTATGTGTGAAGCCTACAGATGCAATGTATACACTCAATGGATTTAGGTAGGTCCTCAGGATAGATAAAATGACGAAAAACGCCATGGGTTCTATTAAATGACGCCCATAACGGTCACTGAGTGATGTTCATTTCTTTATTATGAAAAAATCTGGATAACCATGTCTAAGGTTGTTGGTTGGATCATGTTGAGTGAAAGAAGAATTGGTAGGAATTTCATCAGGGTGAGCAATGGTAATGACACTCCTATGGTGGGGAGTGATGAGCCAGTCCTTGACAGGCAGAGGAGAACATCACACTGATGTAGTGGAACCTAGATGTCAATGAGGAACCTGTGAGGAGATTTTTAGGCTTTTTAGAGAGGCAATGTGGAATTTGGATGTGGTGATTGATGAGAAATGTGTCCACTATGGGATGAGGGTGGTTCAATGTAAATCTTGTGATGTCTATGTAGATGTCGTATAAGGGGGTGGTTGGATATGACAACAGGTTGTGACAAGTGTGGTCATATTCTATAACTTCGAAAAATAACAGGGGATAGACTAATAAAATTTACCCTTTGGTGGTTTCAGAACATCGTGGAGTTTGGTGAACATTGGCCATGTGATGTGGTTGCATGACATTGTTGAATTTGAAGACACTCTAGAGGACAGTAAATCCACAATAATGGAATTCAATTTTTATATAGTAAATGACCTTAGTGGCCATGTGGGATGAAAATTATAGGCTTCTAGTTAATGAGCACCTTAGAAAGGTGAAAAGGGGATTGAATATCATCAATAGAATGTGGGAGTTCTGGGACAAGCCCGCCGGGCGGGGTATAACCTATGATGTTAAAATTGAATGGGGGTGGTGAGAGTGACCCACCTCCAAGGTACATGCTATAGTGGTAACATCCTTGGAAATTATTTTTTACCTAAGTGAGGTCATTTTGATCCTAGTTCTTGAAGGGATAGTGTAGGAATGTCCTTCTGAATGGTTTTGACGGTCCGGTTGGATTCCAATTTATGGTAATGCCCCTATAGATGCTTGTGGCATGGTGAGTTGGAACATGTTAGGTAATGAGAAAGTTGGGTCGAGTTTTGGTGGTCCTTCCTCGAATGTTGAGGTTCCATCTAACCCTAAATGGTGGATAGAACCATGCCGGATAAATGGTTGGTTGATGATGTGATCAGAAATTCAGGTTGGAAGGAATTTAGTGGTCGCCATTCAGGTGATATGTCTATGGTAGAGAGATTTGGCATGAGTTTAGTTTTATGAGTACCTGATCATTCTAGGTGGCATTTGGTTGTATACTGGTGGAATAAAATCTTTGGGATACATCGTAGGAAGGATCATGTGTTCTCCTCTAGGTAACACTGGGTGGTCACCATTAGAGTTTTGAAAATAGAGGAAATTGAAGCCAAGTGATTAATGTCATGATTTGGATAAAGGATTAGGCCAATGAGGTGTAAATTGTTTCCTCCATGATGATGTGATGATGCGTGCTAAGTCTCCTTGCATTGCGAGTTAGGTTCTTCCACCTAATTTTTCTCCATGATGACATCGCGGTGACAATGGTTGACGTGGATGCATCCTTCATGAGTTTTTTAGTTCATGTTGTGGGTTGTGGTGAGGAATCCTTTTAAAGAATTTATGTGCCCTTGGTCCATGTTCGGTGGAATTGTGATCTTCATCATGAAACATGGAAAGTGGGAATGGATAAGTGGGCCTTCTGGGATGATCCCTTGTTACAGAAATTAATGATTCTCGGAAGAGTGGCTCGAGGCCAAGCCGTTATAAGGTGGGGATGTTGAATGATCCTGGAATCTTTTAAGGTATGTTTATGATTATTTCATGGTTTGTCCTCTCTATTTTGGAACGATAATTGTTTCACAATGTTTATGTGAAGACACAAGGGTGTTCCAGGGGTTTGGGGCCAAATAAATGAAATAAAAGGGAGTTCCTGGGCATGTTGCATGGTTTGTGCACGGTTTGTGAAAACCATGCGGGAACCATGCAGTCCTGGACATAGGCTTACGTACAATTGGTGCATAGATAATAAAACCATGCATAATCCCTAATAAACCATGAAAATGGGTGTTTTTTGAAAGTTCCTAAAACACGGTTAGAAATGTTGTGCAGATAAACCGTGTGGCACAGAAACATTGAGAAAATTTCAAAAAATCTACCCCAGGATTTTAAAACCCCACTATGGATTTTCCTCAATTCCTGTCCTCTCAACCCTAGTGAAGAACATGGATGAGCCAGAATTACAAGAGGTGTTTCCCGTTCAATTTTTGGTCATTTTGGATGTTGTTGGTTGCTGATCGAAGCTCCGAGTAAGTATAATCATCTCCATCCATCTATTTTTCGGATTAGGGTTTTTAGTATCATCCTTCTTCTTACAAAAACCCTAAAACCCATTTTTTGTGTGGAACCTAGGTTGGGGATTCTAGGGGTGTTTGAATCTAGATATCCGGACTTGATTGAGAGTGTGTTCATCATCAGATTATAGGTAGGTGGTCAACAAGTATTATCCCTTAGTTTTATTTTGAATTTGTGCATGGAAGTTTGTGTTATTATTAGTCACTTTTTGTGTTCTTGGTTCCGTTGATGTGTTTTATAAAAATGGGTGTCTATGTGACCAATTTCAACCCTAAAAATCCTCAGGGTATGAGATGAGTATGACTTGACCATTTTATGGCCATCCATGGGGTGCACCGGCAAACCCAGCCTGAGAGTGTTCTAGGGTTAAGTGGTGGGTTTCTGAATAATAATGTGAAACACATGTAGAATGTGTATTAATAATTTATTAAATTATAAATGTAATAATTATAAATATCCCTAGGGAGATAAAATCAAAAGGTGTTATGGGAATGACATGGAAATGGGTAATTTGGATTGAAAAGATTATGTTGATTGTTTAATGAATTTGGTTAGAAATTCATAATGGTGTTAGATCATGCTAAACAGTGAACCTACAATTAGCTAATGGAATGAGAAATGGGGAATGTGTTAATGATATGTAATATGGGAATTGATGAAATTTTGTAATGGGTTAATACAAGAGAATTAGGTGGTACACCTGAATTGTTTAATGTAATAAAGGGATTATGTTATGAGAAATGTACATGAAATGTATAAATGGGCGAATGCTTGGGAAATGATAAATGGGATAAATGGGTAAATGTATGGTCATTTATGAATTTGTCTAAGGTATAAGGATTGCTGAATACACTTAATGGGTTAAGGTACATGAATGGGAATTTGGATAATAGATATGAATTATAAATGGTAAATGTATTAATGGGTTATGGAATAGTATTAATTCCCATGTTGTTGTTCTGTATTGTGTTATCCAGAGGCATTGAATATTCTTGGTTTAATTATGGTATGGTTATGGTGACATGAAAAATAAACATGTGAACAAGTATTGTTAGTGTGGGGTATTGACTTGAGGTACTATGACCACAGGTCGAGTTAGACTGAAGCTCTAAACTCCAAACTCAAATGCATGGGTTAGGGAAGGGGATGTAGGCTATATTCACCAAACAGTTTCATTCCACACAAACTAAGGCTTCAAGGTAAGGAAAATGTGTTGATGTGTTATGTAGATCCCTAATAAAAAAGGGAAATTCTGTATTTTCCCTATGCACTGTGATTGGTTTCCTTATACCCTTGAGTAAATGATATTTATTCTAAACCATGGAACTTGTAATCAATATGGCTTATATTGTGAATATTGTATAAGAAATGGAATTGGGATAAATTATATTGATGAAATAAATGATCCTTGTTAACTAATGGCTCCCGAACTGTCTCATGTTTAGTTACCATTAATTTCTAACTTGTATTCACTATCTATTAGACTAGATATTTAGTAGACAACATTGGTGGTGGACCACTATGCTTTGTACTTAGACACTGCTCGGGCCGCTATTGGGTACCCAACCAGATCTCTTTGTTGAAGGTCTGGACAAAATCTAAGTCCCTACAATAAGATGTATAGTTTTTCTTGGGATGTACATGGGGAAGGACCCAGACTTATATTCAAACCCATTGGGAGATTTTGCCATTTCTTTGGGTTTCATTCACTTGAACTACAAGTATGGAATGACATTATAGTATTTGATTGGTTCTTGTACCCTGCTGGGAAATGTTTGGTTTTTTATGTTTATTGGTAATTTCATATTGCTTCGGTCATTATTATGCTAATATAATGTGGCTTATTCATATTAGGAGGGTATAGTCTCCACATGTGGCTTATTAATCCCTCGGTGCTAGTCACGAACTTCTGGCAAACAGGGAGGTGAGATTGAGGTCTTGTGATGACTCGACATAGAGCAACAGTTTAGTCTCTTCTTGGTCGGGGACATTACATATCATGTTCTAGAAAATGTGTAACATGCATGAAAATGTTATATAAAATTCAAAATGTGATTAATACTATTGATAACAGCTATTTTATAACCAATTACATAATAATAATTTAATAATATATCATATTTTAGTGAAACTCGATATTGCATACGATGAAATCTATCATGGAAGGTCTCTCTCACATGTAACGCAAGCCACCTCTGTGTAGTGTGGGGTGAAGGATTCCTTTGTTGTTGCATATAACATAATCCCAACCTAGTTCATTTATACATTGAACAAAATATTTACTCTGTGTTCTGTGAAATGAATTCTATCAAAATAAATTGAAATTATGTGTAACCCAAGCCTAGTATAGTGTTGTTTATACTGTAAGGTAATAGAGTGTAGTGTATAGAGCAAGGAAATCTTTGTTTAGTGTACAACATAATACATCAATGAAATTAAAAATAATATATCTCATAAAATATTGGGGTGTTATAATGATTAAAAAATCATAGTAAGGGAAATAAAAAAACGAATGAATCAATTATTCCAGGAATACACAAAGACATATCAAATTATTATCAAAAAATATATACCTCTCACTAATAAAGTATCATATACATTGTGAAAATAAGATATTTCCATAAAACCATGAAAACATAAATGACACCATAAATGTAAATTGGGGAATTAAATTCATAAAATTTTAACCCTCAAAACTACCAAATGATATTTACCCCTCTTAAATACCTTAAAATATAACCCTATTAGCTACATTAAACTTTAACCCTCACATCTTCTTTATCATTTAACAATCATAGGTACACTTACAATAACCATTACATTAAATTTAAAACATGAAAATACCCAATGCATTGGAGGGATATATAGGTCCCACTCTTAATCATAAACAATACCCATGAACTAGAACAAAATAATTAAACATTAATAAGTGCATCCAAAAATCATTCTGTTTTAATTTCAAAAAAATATGAATTTAAAAGTGTTTTCTGAATGAAAATTCTATTACCTTGGAGTTTTATTACATGAAACATGTTAAAACTTCATGTATAGTGGTTTAAAGAGTGTTATTAATATATTGAATAACTATATAGATATATATATAAACCCGTATATTATATTTTTATAACATCTTTCCAAAAATTTCATAATAATATTTCATTTTTACTGTTTTGTGTGAATATATATTAGGGTATATATTGTTGGTTCATTATAGATATTATTGAAAGAAGGAATAAAAACACAATAGTTTGAATGAAATACTTTTCCATAATTTTAAAAGATACATTTTATCATTTTTTTTCTTATATGAATATAGTTCATTAGAAAAAACATTAATGATAAAAGTTTTGTTTACTTTTTGCTTATTTTTTCAGCCATCACAAACTAATTTGGTTTGATTTAATGATATATATCTAAATTAGATTCAGAACATTAAAAATATTATAATATAAATATTTAAATATGTTTCAACCACAATAATTATTTTTTTAGCATGCCTTATGGTGGTAATGGAAAATTAAAATTCATTAACCTTGTATAAGAAAATTCAACACATCATATATGATGATTTCATTTTTAGAACAAAATTGGAGAGTAATCGAAAGGTTGAGGGGTTATTAAATATAGAAAATGAAATTATAATATATAAATGATAATATATTTTTCATATTATAGGAAAAAATGCATTGAAGAGTTTTAAATGAATTAATATAAAATAAAAGAATAGAAATTAAAAGAAAAAGAAATTGGTTTTGTCCTCCTGCATTCTTCTCCATAAGAACCTCTTTGAGGCTCTTGAGTTTGATATTTTATTGGTAAAATGAGATTATATGTGTGGGAGATACATGGAATGTTTATTGGGATGAATTTGGAAAAATTCATGGATTATTATGTGTGATGATACGAGGTGTCAAGGGGTGGTTTCTATATTGGTGGAGATGAAAGTTTTGGATTATATATATATATATATATATTATTTTTTCCAAGGAATTTAAATTGTGTGGATTATTGTGAATAAATATAAATAAAATTCATGAGAGTAGTAAATAATGGTGATTAAGTCATAAATAAATCATCCATGACTCAATTATACATTTATTTACTATATACAGTAAATCAATGAATTTCACTGTTCACCAAAAAATAAACTATTTTATAAAAATCTCAACAATTGGCCCTTACCACATTTTGATGAGTATAATTTATAAATGAAAACCATTTTATGAAAATAATTTTCTATATTTGTGATATTATATTTATAATTAAAATAATAATATATTTTAAAAATACCAATTCTAATATTATATTAGATTTTATGGCACTTTTAAAAATTTAATATCGTATCATAAAATTATTATATAATTATAAGACACAAAAATATTAATATATGAATTTATTTTATAAAGAATAATTTCCATTTAACTCATTGTTAATTATAAAAATAAAAATAAAAATTTAAGATTATTTAAAATACTAACGCTTAATTTACCAAACTCAAAACATTTATTTCCTTATTCAAAGATATAAATATAACTTATTTAATCTAAAAAGATATATGAAAATTATAAAATATCATTATAAAAATTAAAATTAAATTTTCCACAATTTATAATTTTTTATTAATTCCACTTTTTTAATTATACATTTATGATGAATTTAACACTTTAATTATTGAATGAAATCAATTTATTTTCTTTGTAATTGGGTTGTAACAATCACCCCCTTCTAGAAATTGCATCCTCACAAATTGTATTAACTTATTAAACAAGTTAGGATACCTTTCCCTCATAGCATTTTTAGATTCCCTTGTTTCTTTATTTACCATGTGGTTTCTCCAAAAATTATTATCATAGAGAGTTTCCTTATTCTGCAATACATTTTCTCTATAGTAACGAATCTGAATAGGCTTTTCCCTATATATTATGTTCTCTCAATGCCTAACCAATTCTATGTTGACAACATGAGATGAATATTTCACATACATTCATTACATCCAACCAAGAAAAACATTATTTACCTTGGACAAAATCGTAGGCAATCCCAATAGGTAGATAAGTTGCCAAAAACTCTCTAGGATTTCATAAGGCCCAATAAAACATGGAATTTGCTTCCACTTCTTACCAAAACACATCACAATTTTCCATAGAGACACATTGAGAAAGACATGTTCACATAACTAAAAACAATTATTTTTCCTTATTTATCTACATGACTTTTCTACATGCTATGAGTTACCCAAAATTGTTTTTGGGTCATTGATATTTTCTCATGAACTTATTATACCAATCTCAGTCCTATAAACATCCTTTCTCCAACATTATCCAAAACTGATGGAGTTTGAAAGTAATTTCCATACAATGACTCATAAGTTCCCATTTGTATACTAGAATGAAATTTTTTTTATAAAAAAACACCACTAGAGAAATATGTTGATCCCACATTCCCTAATAATCCAATAAATAAAAATGATGCATGTATAGCGTGGTCTCAAATATTTTTTCATTTTTCAATAAAATTGAGGATGAAATGATGTTCTCAAATTTAATTCTTTTTCTAATTACATATGATGGACTTTCTAAATGTTAGAAGTAAACCTATGATTATGGTATGATACAATATAAATATAAAAATCAAGAAATATGGAAATTACATTATGGTATAGTAGAGAAAGATTATCTAATGGTATTGTATATTGGATATGAATGAAATGTTTGGGTATAGTAAATCGATAAAAAAATAACAAATCACATTTTTGAACCATGAAATCATTGGTATTTCCTCCATAAAATCCATTGATATATTTTCCCATTTACACTCTACCACCGAAAAATGTTAATGAATTTCCTTTAGTTGTTGTCTATCTACATTAAACTCTTGAACAATCAAACATGTAATGGTAAAAATGAGTAATATCTATTTTCATTACATCATACCATTAATATTATTGATTTTATATATACTTATTTGTACTGCCAAGATGAAAACGAAATGGAGAACTATGATCTTCATGTAATGATTAATTCTTCAGTTACGAATCACAACTCACACATTATCATGTTCAAAATCTTATGAAAAAAATAAAAATCAATATTAAATTCATGAATCATACCTTTCATTACAAATAATATATTTTTATATAACTCACATTCTACCTTCTATACTTTATTAAGTCTATCATTGATGGAAAACTTCACCAATACAAGAAAATTAGAGTTGAATTTCCTACAACAATAAAATCCATGTAAAAATGTCTCAATTCATTAACCAAGGTGCAATGTTCCAATCATAACATGGATAGTGTAGTATTATGTTTTCAACAGAACACATCTACAACATTTTTTCCTTTCTAGTATGGTAATTAATCATGCTATCATAATCAATTATCAGTTCCAACCATATTCTCTAACTCATGTTCACTTCCATATTAGTAAATATATTTATAAAAAATTTCTATAATGTATACAGATCCATTTTTTCTCTATAAAAATTATTCTATGAAATATTCAATGTTATAACCAAACAAATAAATTATAAATAATTTGTGGGATAATTTATGTCTTGCGGTGTTTGTTTTCTTGAAGAACAATCTATTACCTAGTCATTATGCATCAGAAAAACAACAATGTCCATTCAATAAATAATCAAAATAGTTAAAAAATCACTATTTATACAAGGCATGAAAAAATGGATCATTCACCAACCACAAATTCAGTTCCTAAAAATAATCATCACATTTTTCTCCAAATAAATTTAACACCATTTTGTGTTGTATTATTTATCAGGCTACATAAACATGCATAGATCCTAAAAATCATTGGTAATATACTAATAATCAAAGAAAACTAACAATTTCAATAACATTTTATGTCATAAACATTAATTAGAATCATTTATTTTTGAAAGGTCAACTTTTATTCCATACTTATTGAAAATTTCTCCAGGGAAAGAAATATATTATAAAAAATTATCATTGTATAAATGTTCTATACAACTTTTTTTGAGATTTTTTTACAATACATGATATTTGTTCATGATCTGTATAAATTTATAAAAACACCCGAATCTCATCCATAAAAATGAAAAAATACATAATTATTGTCACATTATAATCTATTCATAAGATCCATAGATATAGAATGATAATTTTGAAATCCATAGGTAATGGATAAATACTCATAATTACCATATCTATTATGTAATTATATTTTTGGAAGTAATATTCATTCACCATATGTTGATAGTAACTAGATATCAATTCAATATTTGAAAAATACTGAGCTCCCTAGAGTTGATCTAACTAGTCATTGATATGAGGAAATATAAACTCTTACGCTATTATAATTTTATTCAATTATCTATAATAATGAATAATTCACGTGGTAGCCTCTTTATTTTTAACTAAAATATTAGTAACCATTATAGGGATGTTCATAGAAGAATGAATCCTTATCCGAAAACTCATAAATATTCTTCTTCGATTCAATATGTTGTTCTTGAATTCTTTAGTAAGGGGATTTTTAAATTTTATTTCCATGAGGAGCTAATTCAATGGTAAATTCAACGTATCGATAACGTATAACACTAGGAAGCTCATTAGGAAAATCATCTTGGTATTCCTTTACTACTGGAAAATAATTAATCCGAACAATTCCATTATTTTCAACAATGTGTGCATGAAAACAATCATTTTCATGTTTTAAACATTTCGTTGATTGCTATAATGTTATCAATGTTATGGGTTAATTATTGTATATAAAATGAATCTATTTTTTGAAAACAAATTCTGTAGCTCAGAAATCATTATTATCATGGAAATTAGAAGGCCAATCCATACAACAATAAAATCAGACACTTGAAGAGAAAAAATAAGTCTTCAATGAAATTTATTTCCAAAAAGAAATGATTATTTTTATTATTCCTTTTTTCAATAATAGTTTTCCTCTAGTTTTAACCATAATTTAGAGATTCATTTCTTGTGGTTTAGTATCATATTTAATAAATAAATATATAGAAATAAAGGATTTTCTAGAACCTGTATAAAAAAAAAATTAAAAAATTTGTGTAAATAATCAATGTTACTTATACAACTTCATTGGATGGACCAAAATCTACTAAAGTAGTCATAATGTATTTCACTATAAATTTCTACTTATAATATGGATTCTCTAATCATTCAGTTCTTCTTTATTTAGGTGTTTTCCTAATTCCCCATCTCATCACAATTAAGACACATTATAGTTTCCTTATCTTAATTAATCATATGATAATTTTCATTTAAATATAGGTCCATATTTCCAAATATTAATAATTTAAACAACTTATTCGATTTTTAAGGAATTCCCCAACATGGTTTTTATAACACTTTTCAAAAATTGAAAACTTAATTTTCTTACCATCAAATTTCATTGATTGATTCATACCAATTGACTTACATATGGAACCTTTATTCCACTTTTTGTAAATTTCAACATGATCATCAATAAACTCCATTTAAACCCATTAAGAAAATCGATGAATTTTCTCATAAGATTTTAATTTATGGGAGGCCAAAAACCTTAAAATTCATAGGCAAAATTGTAAGAAAAAACGTTTGATTTTTCTATCAAGATCCCAAATAGGATTTGGAGAATAAACATCCAAATGAGTGATGTTTTATTCATCTTCATCCACTTAATCTCACACCAATTTTTTTAATTAATCAAATTTATTTCATATCTAATTTCAAACCACCATAAATTTATTTCCAAGGAACATATTCTTAAATTATCCTAATTCAATGGAATCAATATTTTTGGTATCCTTGATTTTCTTTTCTCATTGACCACAACTTGGTATATTAAACATTAAAACAGTATATATAAAGTCCAACCTTTTAATAATAAGAACACCCAATGTAATGGATTATTATTTAAATGGATTTAATACAATCTGAAGCCACTAATGTGACATATGTTCCATTGAAAGAAATATAGAGTGGCATCATAAAATGTTCAACTATCTATATGTTCATATTTGGAAGCTCTAGATGGTCTCTTATATTGATTCAAAAAAAAATTATATCATATGTAAATATAACCTCTGTATATTTAAAAATACTTGGTTCTGATTCCTAAAATTAAAAGCATTGGATTTGAACGATACCATTATTTCAGTCCCTTCCTAATTCAACTTCCCTATTTATTCTATTCAAACCGATCCTGAACAGAAATATCATATGAAAAACCTTATTATATGTAAATTATATATAATCTCATTTTAACTATTGAGTGAAAATAATTTTTCATTTTATTTTAATATCATCCAAACCCCTAATGTAATATAAAACATGCTATAATACCAAATATATATACATGTGCTTCAACGTTACATACTTTAGTGAATTAAAATAGAATTAACATTATTACTTTCTCAGTTTTCTTTACACTTTAGAGTTTTAGAAATTTATTTCCTAACACATACACTCATACCATGTGGATACCACTAAAAACAGTTCATTTTTCCACAATACAATCAATTTTAATAAAACAAGAACTCTTCCCAATATTCATCTTTTATTCTTTCTTCTATTACCTATCCTTAATCCATATGAAAAAAATTTACGACAAGGGATGATATTATAAATCCCAGAAAAACAAATAAAAATAATGAATGAAATTGTTGGTCAATGAATATATATCATCATATGAAATCATTTATCACTAAAGAATACTTACCACTAATAAAGAATCACATACATTCTTTTTTATAACAATATATTTCCATAAAATATTGAAAAAATTAATAAAAACATAAAGGTATCTTGAGATATTACATACATAAAAATTTTACCACAATTTCTACCGTATTATTTTTATCCTTCATGGAAACACTACAATGCATCCATCACTGATACCTTATGATGTAACCCTTACGGCTACATTATGGTGTAACAATCATAGTTACACATGGAATAACTATTATGCTAAATAACCATCATAAAAATTACTAATAAATTAGAGGGATATTTATGCCACACCCAACATCGTATAAAATTAATTTTAACTAAAACATAATAATAAAACATGAATAATTTCATAATGAAAACATTCCTTTAGAATTATGTAAAAATTGAAATATAAAATTGGGTTTTTAAAGAAAAAACACATACATCAAGTTTAACATTCTTCAAATGTGATAAAAAATAATGTATAATGGTTGAAATATTATTATTAATGTAATAAAGAATTATTTTAATTTCAATAATACCAAATATGATCATTATATCACAATGTTACACCAAGTTATTAAAAAATAATATTCTTTATATCCATTGTTCTAGGTGCATTCATTTCATAGTTTCCATGGTTGGATCATTTCCACTCTTCTGATCAAATGGAATTAAAACTCATGAAGTGTAATGAAATAGTTTTCCTCAATATTAAATAATAACATATATAATTTTTCTCGGATATGAGTATTATTAAATAGATAAAACATTAATGATAAAATGTTTTTTTATTTGTCGTGGGATTTTTCGACCGTCATAAAATAGATTCTTTTTTTTATTATGAGATATATTATTATATATTATAATAATATATAAGAAGTTGTAATATAAATATTTCAATATGATTTAATAATAATAAAATTTTTATATCTATTCTTGAATTTGAAATTAGAAAATTAAAACTCATCGTAATTGATTGTGATAAATCAACACATCACTGATGATGCTTTTATTTTAAGAAAAAAAGGGGTGATGGAGAGAAATGATTATGGGTTACTCAATTAAAACTATAACATTATGTTATATAAAATAATTTTTAGTTATAATTTACCTTGAACAATGGTATTTTAGGAGAGGTAAATAAAATCAAATGAAATAAAAGAACCTAAAATAAATGATAATGAATGATGTTTTTTTACCTCTTGAATGATTCTCCATGAGAACCTCCTTGAGGCTTTTGAGTTTGGTCTTTTATAAGACCAATGTAATCTATATATAGAGGTTGATACTTGGGATGACAATTGGGAATAATTTGGACACTATTAATGGATTTTGAGGTGTGAGTTTAAGATGTGCTGCGAGGTTGTATTTATTGTGGAAGAAAAAAGGTTTTTGATTATTTTATCCATTTGATTACTATATTGGATAAAGAATATGAATAGTGTGGATTATTGTTTCAAAACATAGTATCTATATAATTATAATTTCAATAAATGGTTCATAAATCATGCATACATCATCCATGAGTCAATATTTAATGTATATTTCATATACATTAAATTGCCGTATTTCAGTATTCACAAAAAATTCAACTATTTTTAAAAAATCTAAAATATTCTCACTAACATTTTTTTGATCAGTATATTATAAAATATAATTAATTTCATGAAAATAAATTATTAAATATGAGAAATTAATTTTTTTAATTAAATTTCTTATTTATTCAAAAAAATATATATTGAAAATTTATAATAGTTTTTATGATACGTTGAAAAATTAATTAATTTCTCATTAAACTATTTTATAATAAAAAAATAAAAAAATAATTTATAAATTTATTTTATGAATATAAATAATATTTTAAATAAATATATTATTTATAAATTTTAAATAATCATTTATGTTTCAACAAAAATAAATTTTGTAAATATAATATTTCTAAAAAAGTTTTTTTCTTATTCCATGATATAAATATATCATATTATATATTATAAGATTCATAGTTTTTATAAAATGATAGGTAAGGATACTATAATATTTAAAATATTAGTTAATTTATATATAAATATATACAATTAATTTAATTATACATTTATAATGAATTTACCTTTTTAATTCTAGAATGAAAACAAATAATGTTATGAGTACCCAGGTTGTTACATTATCAATTACCCTATTTTCAAATTTCTCCATTCACTCATAATATAATTCCATTAAACCTAATTTACACATGTATATAATGTTTCATAAATATCCAATGTATACTGAAATATTATTTTTTACCGGATAACCAATTTGTAACATCCCACCAACTATTCAATACATGAAAATGTTGTGTGAGTTATGCGTGATCTACTTCCTCAATAAGACACATGTTCCATTTTTTCAAAACCACCATAAATTGATGGATAAATAGGTGTATGTAATGAATATGTATTATATTTATAAATTTATTATTTTACTAAAATTATAACACATTATTTATATTCTACTAATTCTCTATAAATGAATATGCCACTAATATGTAATTGTGAATTATCCCTTCATTGAATGTGAGTTATTTTATTTTTCATCTATTATATCATCTTGGTAAAATTATGTAAAAATGTAATTCAAAAATATAATAAAAACTAAATAATCAATTCTTATTCAATAATAATGATATTAATAGAAATGAGTCAATTTCTTTATGACTATCACCAATAGATTGTATCATGATCTTGATTGGGTTTGTTTAATGACCGACATTAAAAATGATATAGATGTGTATCATGGATAAATATGGGTAATTAATTATAGGATTCAAAAAACATTAATGTTATTATAATGTTTGGTTAATGGAATTACAATGTTTTATTTATATTAGACATATTATTATTGTACCACTAATATTTTATTTAAAAAAAATATAAAATCAAGTTCTTCACCATCATCATCATAAGTCAAAACTAAAATACTTATAGAAAGAAATGTGACCCCAATTAGTCATTTCAAAAAATATAGTCTAGTACCTATAATGATCTTATAATGACTATCATTGATTATGAAAAAAATTATTGAATCCACCATTAGGAAACATTTAGTAAACAATTAATCAAACCTAATTGCATCTGTTGATGAAAATAAAATATAAAAAACAAATATTTTTAATTTAAATGATTAGAAATGACCTATATATAAGTTTATAGATATGAATATGGTTCTGAAATAAGGTATTATGAATTTTATTTTTTTATATTGGTTGTTACTGGACAATCAGCAATACAAAGTTGATGTTATGTTTTTTTCTTAAGTCAAATGCCCTTTCTTAGAGTTATAAAGTTTTATCGTGAAATTTATACTTATACTATTGTATAATTAAAAAAACATTTTATATTGTAATATTTATTTATTAATTCTTTATAATTTACTATTTATTCAAATAAATCACTTTATGAATTTATTACCCACAAAATAATATCATTATTAAGAATAATTTTCATTGTATATAATGATAATTTTTCTTCTAGGCCGTATTTCCCATTTGAACAATGTTTTCATTTATATTTCGAATAAAACATAAGTATTTTCTCATATCAAATTCATTTTCAATTACCCTTTTTTTCAAACTAATGTTTTATTATTCATTTTTATGAATTGGATTCCAATACATGTATTTCGAAATATTATAATAGTGATCCTAATATGATAATTTATTTTTTCATTCACTAAACATTTCATAACAAATGTATTAATTTGTTTAATAATCTACTTTTTTGATAATTTTAGAATGTTTTTTTAATATAAGTCTATTTATATTTATGAAAAAAGACATTTTAAAGTGACCATTAATGTCATCTATTTACGATCTTCTAAAAATGAATCAAAAAATATATTTTATTGGTTTATCCTAATAAAATAATATTTATAAATAATTTATCTTATATTAAATATATAATAAATTTTATTTTTAATTTTTTTTTTCAATAATAGAAATTCAAATTGATTTTAAATTGAAAATTGGTATTTCTACTTACATTTCATTGTGATGAACCGAATTATCTTATAATGTATTATCCATCTATAAAACCATATTTAATTCAACTCATATTATATAATGATATTATATTAAACCACATTCCAAATTTTTTATATACATGTGTTATAAAATTCTATATAGAAGATGTTATGAGGAAATCTCTTTTCCTTGTGCACATTAAGTGTTTTCTAATATTTGTATTTTTTATTTTCTCTTATATATCAAATGAATGTATGATTATTATTGATATGTGGTTCCATTTATATCCCTTAAATTATCGTTATTATGATTTAAATATAATTTTAAAAAATGTTTAAATAGTTATTATCCCATTCCAATGATGACATATATGTTTTCAACACAAGACCAAGAGGGTAAATTGGTAGTAGCCAAAGAAAATGAAGGTACACTTTTTGTTATCCCATCAATAATTGGTATCATATATTTTTATCTAAATAAATTGATGGAATATGGGATTTTATCACAATACTAATATGATATAATATTTAATAGACCAAGTAAACGAGGGTTTATTGGTTGTTAACCCATTCCCAATAGGTTATTTGGTTGATATCCCAAGAACAAGAGGGTACATGAGTTTTATAAATCCCACTAAGTGATTGGAATATTCTAGGAATTCCCACTACCATAAGATTTCATTTCCTATTATCTATATTAGTAGAAATTTATTTTTTATATAGTTATTTTTTGAAATTAGGGATATCGTTTATTGTTTCATTTTGAAACCCAAATTCCATGAAATATATTTGATTATTTGAGAATTTTTATTATTCTTTTATGACATACGAACAAATCATATTATTAATTTATCATATTAATAATATATTCTACACATGATCATGTTTTCATTATTAGTTATTTCGAAAAAATAAATATATATTTAATATTATTTCCATTATTTAGTTTTTAATATCAAAACATTTTGATTTTTAATTCCATAGTTTCTAAAAATCAGTATAACTTATAGTGAGTCTAAAAGAGAGTCTAGTGAGGTTATATTAATGATAAAAAATCAATCGTATCATAAAATAATATTCTCTTGTTTTTAAACATCGAGGACATTAAACCATCCTTTGATCAGATATTTTACTATTTTTGATATGTAATGTTTAACATATGGAAATGATGTAAAATAATGAGATGTGTATCTTGTTCTATATGAAATATAATCTTCCAATAATTATTTTATTAATATATATTTGATTGTGTGTGCTTTAGCGACATAATAAATGTACGTGAATGACAGGATATAATAAATGTATTCAATAATGGTAATGAAATAACGTAGAATCATCCAACTGTCACAACAATTAGTCATTACTATTGGTGATTGGTATACAAAAATCAAGTAAATTTATTATGTTGTAGGGTATTTCTATTATATAAAATTAAATTTGGGATGTAATTTAAAAATAAAACCCCCGTATAATGAATATTTTTTGGTTCCACCTCATCCCTTAATAGGGGGATTATGATAAAAAAATTATTATCATGCAGTCAATATACCAAAAACAAGTACATTTTTTCTTTTTTCACTAATGAACGTAATAATAATGTGATTCCTATTATGGAGAGAAATGATGCATGGAACTAAGTGAAATAATATTCAGAAAAATAAGTTCTAGGGATCATTGACCAGATGATCAATTATTTGGGAAACCATGACACATAATTCATGATGAAAAAGTAATATAATCTACAAGTAAACATTACCTGACATAGTATATAAGGTCATGAATGATGGGATGTAATAATTTTATTTAGATATTGATTCCCTTTTAGAAACACACTTTTGTCCTCATGTATCTTATTATTTCTAGTATTAATTTCCTAGAAAATCAAAAAATAAGAAAGCATAACATTACATTATGAGTTAAAAAACTAACCAATGAAAATAGGTGTCCAATGTAAGAAATTTTATATTTCATGGGACTATAAAATTTAATACAATAACACCACAATAGTACATGTAATGTAATAATTTTTAAACCCCTATAAATACCTAATTAAAATCACTATGTTTTCATTATTACTATTTGAGTTCCTTTTCCATGTTATTTAAAGATTAATCCTCTTATATACTTGAAAAAAGAATCAATTTGACCTATTAATAAGTAAAGATTTTACTTTTTTATTCAAACTACTCCCCATTCCATTTCAATTACATTTCCTTTT
This sequence comes from Viscum album, assembly GCA_963277665.1. Classification (NCBI taxonomy): domain Eukaryota; kingdom Viridiplantae; phylum Streptophyta; class Magnoliopsida; order Santalales; family Viscaceae; genus Viscum; species Viscum album. The sequence continues at coordinate 689,235,391 of OY728146.1, forward strand.
CCTGATTCCTAAAAGAAAACCAAACTTGATAATTTCAAAAACATTTATTTTTCCTATGAGACTCCTTGAAATAACATTTATAAAACCAATATACCTGTTAAAGTTGAATTCTACTTCCACAACCGTTGTTCTTACTAATAATGATTATCCTCCATCACATCCAAATAGAAATCAAAAAACCAAATAAAATCCTAAATGAAATGGTACCCCAAACTCAATAAGTCACATGTCATGAAACAAAAAACCCATCATATAAAAGAACTTACACATTAACTAGATCCAATACCATCCGCAAAAGATATATAAAATTCATCATCACCCCATCTGTTAGTCTAATATGAATCATTTAATCACAATTTTCACCCACCCTCATAGAAATAATCATCATAGGACCACCTACATAACTACCTTCGATTTTCCAACTCTAACCAATGTCAATATGTGGAGATGCTTCTAATCAATAATGAATGGACAAAAATTTTATTAAACATGAGGTTAAAAAGTATATTGGAGTATAGGAAAATATGAAGGAGTTATAATCAATGATTCTTTTACAACCGAACATTCGGGTGCTTGATAATTAATTCATTATGGGGATCCATAAGTTTATGATGATGTTAGAGGTAACATCAATGGATATTTATTTTAAATTATGAAGTAATCATTTGTGTGTATTATCGAATTAGTTTTCCATGTGTATAATTATCTATAATACTATGCTTATTTTGATCCTTTTATATTCAAATAATGATAAGGATAGTACACGTTATTTGATACATTATATGTTTATGATACAAACAGTTTATGCTATTATTACATATGATTTGGAGAAGAAGAAAAAAATATCATGAAATACCTCTATTGCAAATTTATTGCACCATCAACAATGCTTGAACAAAAAAGTGTGACTTTTAGAGATCAATTATCCAATTGGATACGGTTATCCTTCATTGTATTTATATATAAAGGAACATCATAATAGTCTGATTTTTTGAACTATATATTGATGGTGAAAAGAAATATGTAAATTGAATAGTGATGGGAGGTAATATTATCACTTACATGGAAAACCATATAAGAATTTGTCATTCATCCATTCAATATGGAACCGATGAAATGATTAAACTATTTAGAATAAATATATTAGATGACATGGGACTATTATAAAATTAAAGAAACCATTACAAGTGATGTAATAAATATTCATACCTCACAAAGTTGGATGAAGATGATGGATGTTATTTATAGGTTTCTATCCATCCTTAGGAACCTCCAACCTTGAGACTATGATATATGATAATAAAAGATCATTGAAAACCACAATCAATTCCAAAGGTGGAGTGTAATTGATACCTTAAAAATAAAATTCAATGAAATTTTGAGATAATCCACTATATTTTCTTGGGAGTTTAGATTCCAATTAAGTCACACAAAACCCGTAACATTTATATTCCCCAATTATAGCCCATTTCTGAAAAAATTCCCCTACTAATGATCAATTAACCCATATACACATTATTATTTACCACCCATAACAATCCACATAAATTATAGTATGAGTATAATTTCCATTGGAAACCCAAAAATAATCACCTAATAAGATATTGGTTTCTACAGGTGATTCCTGTACCCAATGAAAACTTAATCTAGATATCTAGAAGAATGAAAATATGATTTTAATATATTCACCCATTCAGATCCCAATAATTAATATATCATCTGGTCACATGGCTTCCATTTTAATCATGTAGTTTCTTAATACTCTATTTGTTAGGAAATCATTTAATTTCATAGTAATACTAAAACTCCAAAAAAATAAATCCATAAATACTTCAAAACCCAATATTGTCACTGAGGATATTATATTTATGACTATTGACTTACATCTCACTCAAAATATGTTAGTCACCAAAATTTACCCTACATATATCAACACTAGTTATTAAATAGAAATATAGATCTATGCATGATTGAATGAATACAGATACCCTACAGATAGATGCTAAAGAACCAAATATAGAGAATTTTTCCCTATATTCCTCAAAATTGCATTAAAATACGACCTTCATTTTTTATCCTACTATTAATATAATTTTTCATACACCTATTTGTATGTCAACATAAAATTTTGTTACAACTCAGTAACTACTGATTGATATTCATGACAAGGGTGTAAATGTGGTTAGTTGGATGGTTCTGGAGAGAACTAAGAGACTTATGGAACCACCTCTAATATTTGAATAGTTATGGTCATAATTGTTTTACTAGTATTATTTATTGATCATGATTGGTATAAGTATATCTATTTGTTATATGTATCTATTTAATTTTTAATAATGTATTTAATCACATGTTTATATACATAGAAAAATCATGTATTGGAATTATTATCATATAATTTCATGGTATATTTTATATTTTGTCATAGAATGGATCAAATAAAAATATATTATTTGTTGATGTTTGGAGCACCCCACATAATTATAAAACATCAATGAAAAAAATAAAATCGTGGATCAAAGAAAATGTGTTAAATTGCAAGGGAGTAATTAATACTCCTTATATTTTCATACTCTTTATATTTCATTATTATTCATCATATTTGATTCATTCCTCCCACCTTTCTATAAATCATGGATATTTTTTAATTTAAGCCTGTCAGATCAATCCTTTGTATTTTCTCAGAAATTCCATGACTATTAGATTTCATATTTTGGGTATTAGAGGTGTCCAGAGGAGGTTTTAAGAATCAACAGTTATGTTTGAGGAATCATTAAAAATTTGATACATTATTTTTGTCCGGAGGATAATGTCTTTCAATGAGAATATTGAGAGATGACTGGATAAATTTTGTTATTATTGGTTGTGGAATAAAACCCTAATCGGTTGATCTTCCTAGAAAATATATTTTTAGTAACCATACACCATGAATCATGTCTACACCATGGGGATATTATATTATTGATATAGGCTGATTGTATTTAGTGATGTTGGAGCATAATAAATTGAGTGTAAAATGGGTTCTTTTATGGGGTTGATATTAGGGTTTTATAATTTTGGGTACCCTTGGAGAATTAAGTGTGTATTTTTATATATTTGGTAGTGGAGTAATTTTTTAGGAGATAAATATTGGTTATTATTTACCCCCAATTTTATATGATATTTTTATTATAAAAATACAAAATTCTAAAATTCAATTAATTACATGGAATTGTTACTTGGAATATACATCATGTTAAATGGCATTAAGCTGTTTCCCCTTGTTATTAATTTTAAATCCCCTCTAGAAACCATCATTATTTTTTCATTTCTATTGACATTTTGTTGGCCATTGTTTTAAACTTGTGTCCCCACTCAATCCCTCTTGCATGGATTTGAACCTCTTCATTTAGAGATTTTGTAGAAGTGATATTATGGGTGCCCTTCACCTATATTCATTTGACTTATTATTTTATAATCAGAATTCTTAGATAATGGTTTTTTAGGATGATGTTATTAGTTAACTATGGATATTGTGTTTCATTATTTTTTGAAGATTCCGATAGTGCAATCTTGATTAAGGGATTATCACTTCTTTATCATGTCTTAATTTTTTGATTTTTAAATAGTTGTTTAAGGATTGGGATTCAATATATCAATTATATTAAGGTCATAATTTTAAACTGACATTATTTTTCATTCATTGGGTGGGTATTATTTATAAAATCCATGAATGAAGTAAACTACATGTAATTAACAAAATGATGAAGTGGTGTTTTATTATTTCATTCACATTTCTATGATATTAATTTTACTATAGATTCATGTTTACCAATGTTATTTGAAATCATTGATGATATAGGATATTATAGGATAATGGTGACATTTTTTTATTAGAAAAACCAATCATAGTGTGATAAATATATAATTTTGGAAGTGAATTGTGTTTTGTTTTAGAAGAAATTTTTTATAAATTCTACATTTAAAGATTTATGAGTAGAATGTGTGGAATTTTAATTGGTGTTGTTGTGTGTATTATATTTTTTATTAATCTGATATGGATATAAGGGTAATACAAGCTCTATTTTTTAGTGTTTTTATAGATGTATTGGGTTGGCCAGTGTGATTATGATTAGATGGAATTTTGATATATGGGATGGTTGTATCTTGTATTGAATGTGGTGATATGTTTCTTGTTTTTAAATTGAGATATAATATATATTACAATGACACAATTGGTAATGGGTTTCATATAAATAAAATGAATTCATGTTTTTGATTGAAATGTAAATGAAAAAATGCGTGAATATGGGTATCATTAATATATTAAATAAATAATAATTTTTTTCATTAAATATTTAATTCATTGATATTATTGACATAACTAGGTTAGTAAATGAGAAATCTATATACAATTTAATATTTTGACTGTAAGAGTATTGTTGAATTTTAATCAAGAAGATTTTTTCTTCTGAAGGTGCTTTTTTTGAGGAAATATTGATAGTAATAGAAGCAGTGTTATAGAGACCCATTCCATTTATAGATAAAAATTATATTATTTTTAATTACAATTAAAAAATTTGACATTAATTCATACATAAGGAATATGGAAGATTACTATAATTTGAATATTATAGATGTATAAAACTAGTAAATAAAATATCCTCATTATTTCCAATTATGTTATTTACAATGAGAACCCTTATTTGATAGATCAAATTAAAAATAATGTTTTCAAAACTGGGTGAATGGAAGCCTATTAAATGTTTAACTGAAATTATTCGTAAAGGTAACCATATGAGATATCGATCAATTATCCCAACATATTATAAGATACGGATAAGGGTATAGGAACATGATCAATACTTATAACACTCATACATGATTGGTTACAGATCAATATCATGAAACCTGGAAATTTGTTTTGTCAAATATATAACATAATCATTATGAATTTTGAAACATAAATAATAAACAATGATCCATGAAAACAAATCATAATCATAATAAATATGTTTTTTTCATGAATATAAACATATAATTTCTCTTCATTAGTCAAGTATCACTATAAGGACTGTCAGAATAGATTGGGCTCCATCCACATTATTTTAGTGAAGGTTCACTCCCAAAAGTATCTTAATTGGAAACGTACCTTATTAAACTATGCTTGGTTAAAATATTATACCTAATTTTATCATTAGATATTCTTATACACCCAATGCATTTGAGTGCTATATAACTCTAGACCCACCCATTATAGAATATATACTTTATATAAATGTGCTACAAGGTAATAAAACATTTATCATATCAAAAAATCACAACCCCTGAAAGGGATATGTGTTTCCTAATCATCTCACCAACATGGTCAAAAACCATCCAGAGAAAGAATAAATTTGTTAACATTAGATCATATACCCGTTAAATAATTTGAAACATCAATATATTTCGTTATAGAAGATGATTCTTGTAAAATACTAATAGAAAAATTCATAGGGAAAAATTATTTTTTATGTCAAAATTTATAATTAGAATCTAATCATTTAATAATTATTAATTAATTCTTTTTTCTAAAATAGAAAAAGAAAATTTTAATGTAATCAAAAATTAAAATAGAATAAATGTTTGTGAAAAAACTAAATTCTTTTGTTGTATGTTACATTTAAAAATTGATTCTTTTTTATTTGTAAAAATTCAAATGAATCATCTATTGGAAATAAATAGATTGTTCATTTTAATGATTAATGTGGAATGGAAAATATATTATAAAAATTATTTTAAATAGTAATTATATAATATTACAAACCTTCTTAAAAATAATTTAATTAAAACATGGACATGGAAGAAAATGTTCCCTAGTGAACGAGAAATAATTTATGTTTTCATTAAAAATATTATATTATTCACATGTGTACACTGACACTATATAAATAATGGAAATCACCAAATCTATAGAAATAATTATTTGAGAAGAGAATTAATATGTATTTTAATATCTAGATCATATAATGTCATCATCTAAAAATTTAAACAGAATCAATCGATGAGAAAATTCGATTTTAATGTAAACTATCTCCTCGTGTTCATATTGATGTGAAAAGAATATATCATCCAATATTATAAATTTAATTTTATTATAAATCTTATATAGAACAGTAATAATACCTATAATATTGTTCATGGTTTACTTCTGTCATATTAACTATTATTTACTAATAATCTATTATTGTCATCGTCAATTCGGGTGGTAAAAGCACTGTTTCTCATGTATGTTACGTTTCATTGGTTTTGGTCATTAAACTTTTATCATGGTTAATTGATATAATTTATTATTATTATTATATAAATATTATATATATATATATTCATTAAAGAAATATTTATAACAAATAATATAAATTGGTGATGAAAAATGAATTACAAACCTATTTAGAGATGATAGTTTGCATGCATGCATGACTAACATTTCTATTATTTGATGGATAGAAATAAATAGTAATAAACAATTAATCATCATAATATAATCATTATAAAAACATAAATATAATATATACACATTAAATATACACTAATTACCATATAGTAATTATTGTTGACTAAAATTATTTGTATCACTACATAAAGGGGGTCATACACACATACACCTAGGTGACACATTAATATACCATTGTATTGAAGAGAGGTGGTTGATGGTTATGAAATAATATTAATAAAATATAATTGTATTTAGGATACTTGAGTAATATATTTTTCATAGATACAATGGGTTTACCTTATTTTGAATAAGAAAGAAAATTGAATGATCTTTGTTAAGATCTATACATATTCATTGAGATAGCTTCTTCAGATTACTCATATAGCCATTAATGATTTGAATTAAAATAATTCTAGAAGATCTATGATTTTAGAATGGATTTTATGATGTAATAGATGTATATATTTTCTATGATATATGGCTCAAATGTTTTTATTAATATAGTATGAGTGGTTAACATTTATTAGTCAGCAGAGATAATCACATGGAATTTCCTAAATTTTTTTAAAAGGATGAGGCACTGGCCTCTTTATTGAAAAGAAAAAAGAAAAGTCAAAATTTGTGTCTACAAAACAAAACCGAAATGGAACATCAGAATAATGAAAAAGAGTTCACCCGGGTCTCGAGCGGGTACTCATGCTGTGATAAGGTAACCGCCCACCCTTGCCACAAGGATGCCCGCCTCTCTTCCTAGTCTGTGCTTGTATCCACACACCACCTTCATCACCCTCCACAGCAATGGGAGTGGACGCAGAGGGATCATCAGTACTTGATCCAACTTTTTCACAATTTTTAGTGAGCACATCGTAAGTGTTAGAAATGTTAACATTACAAAGTACCTTCTCACATGGGGATGCAATGTTCTGCATTTACATTAGTACTTTATCATTGGGCTTATCCAGCTTCAGCATGGCAGGGGACTGACCCACCTTTTCCTTTATGATGGAGTCGTTCATAGTTTCTGCTTCATGGCTAGTGGCCTTATCAGGCTGCATAACATCACTATCCAGTATCCCCACAAGGGGGGGGGGTGGGGAGTATGGTATCAATCTGAATGGGAGAGAAGATTTCATAACAGTGCAAGGTTTTGGGTGCAAAATCAATGTGTACAACCGAAGCTGACGGTAATGCAGTATCTCCAGTAATATTTGTCAAATCATAACAAACTAAGGCTTGTCCATGTGCTGGAAAAACAGGGTCTTTAGTTGGTATTTGAGATTGTAATTTCAAGATGGCATACCAACTTCAATATAAGTAGTGGGCCTTATTTTTACCCTTTTTTGATTGAGATTAACCTTCTCTGAGGTTGAAGCATCCAGAAAAATCTTACCCTTTCTCCATTTTAGAGCATGCATCTCTTGCTGTACTCTGTCATCAGCTATTGCTTGAGCCAAGAGTTCCTGCTCTATTTGACTATCTTCCGATTCTGAATTATGTTCGTCTTCTTCCATACCTTTGACCAAATTATCTTAAAATGAGAGACCTCCTTCAGATTTTCTAGTTACTTCTACTATATCAGCCCCACTAGCTTTCTTCGCTCCATCCAGACGAGGGGCAACAGGATGCCCAGTCTGGACATTCTCAAAGGTAGAGATTTGAACAACAGGAATTGGAGGTGCACCTGGGTGTTGATTCCGAAGAGAAGAACTCTCTTGAGAGGTCTTGAGATCCTCTTTACCTTTGCATTGAGAGTCATCATGTCCTCTCAGCATGCATTTGGTACATATAGTACCTGATCGACAGTTGGATTTGGAGTGTCCTATCATGCAACAGATTTCATAGAACATAGGTAGTTTTTTATACACAATTCTCAGACTGATTTCATCCTTAGGGGTGGAGAGAACAACTTTTTCAATCAAGGTAGATCTTAAATCAACCTCAACTATAATTCTAGGAAAATTGCCAAAGGAAGCTTTCTCAGTGGCATGATCCATACAGATCAGGATTCCCATTGCAGAGGCAATGTCAAATAGAATTTCAGAATGCCATAAAACCCAATTTAAACCATATATCTTGATCCAAACTTGCGCAAAAGTGTCCTTAAAGTCTTATAGACTAATGTTCTCGTTTCCATTCGTAGATACTAAGTGTTCCTATTTTGAGGTTTACCGAACCAAATCCCCAAGCATGAACTTTCAATTCAGAGGAAGGAAACAATACATGGAAGAAACCCTTCCCCATCGAGATACATTTAAAGTCACTAAATCCCCAACTCTTAGAAAGACATACCACAAGGTCAGAAATCTTCCAAGGGTTCATTGCCTTGGAAAGGGAAATGGGGGTGATGAATGAATTATTGCAGAGTTCTAACCTTTGCATGATTTCACCATCCGACATAGAGACATGCGCTGTAGAGCCCTTTCGAATAATACGTTGTGGGATGCGATTTTCCGGAAATATGAAGAAACCAGTAAGAATACCATAAGAGGAGAAAAGACAAAGATTTTCTTCAATAGCCCGAACATTATTCGTGTCCTTCAGAATCCTGGGAGAGAAGCTACGTCGAGCGTCATACGAGAAGAGATTCAATCCTCTTGGGTGGGATAGGTCAACCCAGTCACAGCTTGGTGAGGGTTTCGTCTCACACTCATCTATCCGCCCCAAATTCATTTCCATTAGTAAAACATGAAATTTCTTAAATGATTTCAATGACATTAAGTAAATTTATTGGAAACGTGGCTCAAAATGGTAAGGTATTTGAAGTTAATATATGATAAGGCAGAAAAATCTAAAACCATAAATAATTTTATAGGTGTTGGTTTCAATCCTACCCTCATCTTATGGGTTACCTACCCAGTGAAAACATCATATAATTACTCCTGGTAACAAAACTAGACTATTTTCACTATATAATGCGATAGAAAATTATTTTTATTATATTATATTAAAAAATATTATAATAAAAAAATACAATATATATTTTTAAAAATTTAATATTTATTTGTTGAATAATTTATTTTGAATTAAACACGAAAACCACAATGAATACCTTTTTTTTTTGGAAAAATGACTTTTTAACCATGAAAATTAATTTACATCCATTCATTTTCTTGTATAAATAAAAAATAAATTTTATATTGTTATATTGAATATATATTATATAAATTATTTTGAAGAAATTAATAAACATATTTCAAATTAATTTATTAATGTTAATAAAAATTTCATTCATAAAAAAATATTTTTAATTTTTTTTCCATCCAAAAAAATTATATTATAAAAAAATCTGGAATAATTATATTTCATTTGTATATTTTTATATTATTAGTAATTGAATGATACTTTTATTTTTTTATTAACAAATAAAAAAATATTTTAAACATTTATAGAAATGATATTCTATGTTTTACAAAACACTATATTTTTTACAACTCACTGAAAAATAAAACATTTAAAAAAAATACTTAAAAGTAACTCTAAAGTAATATTTATATAATGATATACAAAATGATATCCATTTACAAAATTAAAATTTAATAAAATGATATAAATAAATTTTAAATTGCACATTATAAAATGTAAAAAACCCTTTTAGACAAAAATATAGTTTTTTCGCATAAAATGCCATAACAAGAAATTGTTCACTTATTTATTATACATTTGTAAACACATTAATAATAATAAAAAAATTTATCTATTTTTTTTATAATTTTGATGTTATGATTCACACATAACAATTTAATGTCATGTTCATATTATTCTAAGTTTAATTTGAAAAATTACTAAAACCCTAATATAATTATGAAATTTTAAAGTATGGGGAGTCCTATAATAAAATATGTGGTGATGTTTTACTATTTATATTGTAGTATGGGGAATTTTTTTAGCACCCATATTGAATTGTGTCTATAAACATTAACATTATTACATACACAGGAACCCTGATACATACTATGAAATACCCAAATTAATAATATAACATTGTGAATAAATATTCTGATATAAATAAATAAATAAATATATATATCTTAATACTTCCCGTATAAATTGCTAATGAGGTGCTCTAAGATTCATAAAATAGTATATTCGTAGGGTATGTTATTTTTTTGAATCAAACTCATGCCCTAAAACATATTATTCTATCATTATCATGTATGATATCCGGAACACTTCACACATTTTGTTGTACCTATATTTCTTAAATTTTCATCTCATTAATGTTTACTTTGATAGATGGTTGAACCCTTATTTAATAACAACAGATTTATACACTTCATTCTATATTTCCTAGTCCATTTATCTAATTTCAATAACGGGGGATATGTTTTATGATTATCATAGAAATTCATGCTTCATCATGTTGAACCAAAGAATCATCCATTGTTTTCTATATAACTGGGTTGTTGTGTATTGAGAACCGGTATTATTTATTCAACAGTAAGCCTCTTTTTTGGAACATAATCAACCCAATATGAATGAATATATGCATTAATATTTTTAATTTTTATGCATTGAAAATATATCAATTTTAAAATTGTACCTCCACATACATAATTAAATTATTACTACTAATAACACCAAATCATTATTCGTGTAATTTTTCTCATCAACCATAAATTTGAATGAGTGGTAATTTGTCTCCATATCTTTATACATGATAACACGTCTAAGATCACTATTAGTTGTACAATTGTGAATAAAAAATCCATCTTTATTATAGGATAATATGAGAATATATTTATTGACAGACAATCTTATCAGTTCCATGAAATTTTTATCTATGTGATTAGTTAATGGGAACACAATTGTATTCTATGTTAAGAAGGTATGTGTATCTGATATCTTCATGAAATCTGACACAATTTGATAAAATATCCATAAAATTAAAGAATGTTTATAAGTTAGAACATATTGGTTGGTTATCTCAAATGATAAATTACTTCTATATTCGATTGATCCTCTAATATTGCATCACATCAGAATATATTGCCCAAAATTAAAATATTCTAAATGAAGAATTAATAATGGAAAAAGTTTCATACAACATCCCCTTCCAAATTTTCTTTGGAATCATAAAATTATTCCTAAAATACATTATTTCTCTTCTAGTATATTATCACATCATCTATAAATACTACCACAATATGATTAACGTAATATCTAATGTCTCAATTAACTCAATTCCTAAAGATAGATGAGATATTAGTAACATTATTGTAAATTAATAATTATTCATAGTGTATCTATATCAAATGAAAATCAATCTTTGAAATGTATTAACTTTTGAAACTCATATAATATTATCTAGATCTATGACCATAATTATTAAAATATTAAGTTTCTCATAATTTAAAAATAAATGAAAAATATGTGGTAGAGGATATAATTCATGATTTTAACCGTGTTATGATCCCAATATTAAATACTAATTCATAGTGATTTATCATTATTATTAACAATAGTACAAGTGGGCCCTATCATGATAGAGTTGGTTGAATAAATCATTTATCAAAATTATCCTTGCCTTTATTCATGAATTACTATAAAACAATTAGAGAAGATAAATATGGATTCATTGAAATATATATAGAAATATTTATTATTTTAATTAAAAACCCAACATCCATATTTTGACGAAATATGGGTAAATATTCTGAAAAACAATCAATAAACTCTTGTAAAATAGGAATATTATCGATTTAATGTTTCTGACATAATATATATTCTCTATACCATAATTGATAAAGAAATAAAGTCTAATTAAATGAATGTAATTTAAATGAGGAATTTAGATATTTCATTACAATTATTTATAATAATATATTTTATATTAATATAAAATGTGACCTTCCTTATATAGAAATTTAGGGAAGATTTATATAAATAAATCCAATACGTTCCAAAACTAAAAAAACCAAGTTGAATAATAACTAGATTGGTAGGAATCATATCCCCAAAATTATAAATTTAGTGATATTCATATACATGAAATGTGATCATCATAACATTAATAATTTTTAATTCTTTTTTAACAAATACTTATTGAGTATATGGGTTAACATTCTATTAAATTTTTTGTAATACATTGGAATTTATATAAATATACCCAAATAAGATTATTCAATATTATACCTTACCATTATCTACCTCCATATTATTTTTATGTATTTAATCCATTACTAAAAAAATGTTTTGTATTACCACCATGAATCAATAATAAATGGGAATATTCAAAAAATTCAATCAGAATATGTTGAAATAATGAAAAAATAATAGGAATCTATGATATCATTTTTATAATGTATGATATCCAGGAATATTATATATTAATATTATATATATTGTATATTTAAAAATGATGTCATCAAACATAATCATATCCCCCTAAACTGTCTAACTAGGTGTGCAATAGGGGAACATTCACCATTAATTAGAATAATGGATGAGATATATTCGACCAAGTCTATTTGAGGGTATCATCAATTGATTCACCTATTCCAAAATTATATCCACATGTACTATCACAAGAGGGATCTAATTCCAAATGGAAACCACACTACCTTCATTACCATATCATGCATTTTTATTTTATTCATAGGCTTATCAAAAGGGTAATAATTAATTCTTCATCATCATAGTTTAAAAAATTTTCTAAACATTTACTCTGATATCATCTAAAGTAGAACATAATTTCTATTCAGAAATTTTAAATAATTTTTATCTAATATTCACTATATTTAACAATAATACATGGCTATGAAACATAGAGGATTGATTCATTGGAAACATATATATGTAAATGGACAGTATATAAAGGATATATATTAGTTCAGATTACAATAAACAAAAAAGAATCCTTATTTGAAATAAAATATTTTTAACCATTCTTAATAACCTAGGGTAACAAAACAAATGAAATGGTGAGCTTAGATGCTTTGTAAGAGTTAACATAGGTGATACAAAGAAATGATAATAATTGAGTAGTATATCAACATTATAAAATGTGAACATGATCAATACAGATAGTAATCATACTCACTCAATCAAATATCCTTATCAATAAATCAATGAATAATGTTTTTCTAATAAAATAACCTATGTAACAAGATTAATGAATAAACAACAATAAATCACAAGAAATGAAGTCATATCATAACTTAATGTTATAAGTATTTTTAATGGAAAAATCATAAAATATTGTTTACTTAGTCATGGACCTTGACAATACAAGTGTATTGGGTTCAATATATGATCAATCATTTTTACAGTGAAGGTCCACTCTCAAGACTATCATATTTGAAAGTTTCTAAAAAAAAATTTGTATACTCCCCATTATAGTACTTATTATCTCATTAGATATCGTTTATTTCCCAATGAGTTTTTGGGATACATAATTTTGGTCCCACTACTCACCATGACACTTCTAGTGGTCAAGGATTATTAAAAATATGGAAAATTGGAATGTTTATTTTTAGGTGTAATTATGTGGAAAAAAATTATTACAACTATGAAATAAAATCAGATATTTTTAATGAATTGTCTATTTTTCATAGAAGTTGGGTTTTTATCTTAGGAAATGAGTTTCGTTTCAATCTATTCCATTCAAATTTTCATTTAATATAATATAATCTATTTATTATATAGTATCTTGTGAACACTTTATAATTCACTGATATATTTTAAATTATTAATTTGAATGAAAATCTATCAATTTACTGTTTATAAAATGGGTGATCATTCTTGGTAAGGCATAATCATGTCATTGGAACTTGGTATGTGTAACACCATGACCATAGTTATCCAGAGTATATGCATTATTACAAAAAATTGACATGATCACCAAATATCTTGTATCGAAAGAGAGATTAGTTTAGTATCCTTGGATGTGCTTGATACAAACATAAGTTTTACATTACATTATGAAGTTGAAAAAAATACATTATTTCCCCTTAGAACACTGTCATATCCTTTAGCCTATTCCTATAGGTTAATTATAATATACTTCTTCGAATCCTGGGAGAAATAAAACATATAATAGGGTGAGCTCAGATGCTCAATAATGATAACAATATTTCATAAACTATCATAAATAAGCATAAAAATTTATGAAAATTTATAAGACTAAATAAAAAGCCTTTTAAACATAAGCTTTAGAATAACATGGAAAAAATAAACCAAATAATTTCATTTACTTTTTATAATGGATAATCTACTAGTCTAATAATAACATGTAATATCAATAGCCAATTTTATAATGATTGAATTCATAATTTCGGACATCATAACCCCATTGTCGAGCCCTCGTTCCAAGACTACAAATAAGATTTTTTCAAGACCATGTTCCAAGACACTAGTTTGTCTCAGGATACCTACCTATGCATCAATGAGCTATAGAATTCTCAACCCATCACTTACTAAGTCCAATTCTTTCCTCATATAAAAAGGACTAAACATAACATAAACATTCGTATTAAAACATGAATATGAAATGCTAATAATTTAACCATCAACCATGAATGGTAAAAAATTAACACATCCATAGTCAATCATGTTAGAAAACATTCAATATTATAGGGAATCTTGTATCATAATAAATCAACATCAAACAATTGTAAAATCAATCAATGAATGCTGACATAGATGAAATCAAAACTATTTGAGAGAAATATCTATTTCTATTTTGAAATAATTTAACATTCACATAATTATAAATCAAATTATATTAGAAATATTATTATTATAATTTAAGGGAAGCTTCTTACGGATTTATAAAGGTTTAAAATATCCGACATGCCGTATAAGATAAAAAACATTCTTTCTTAATTTTGTGGAAAAGGTCTTAAAGGACTTCGTTTGGAAAACGATGGAAAGATTAATTTATAAATTTTTTATAAATAGTCAAACAAGGTAATAAATGAATATAACCCATATTCTAGGAAATAGTAAATATGTTTTTTAAAAAAATTGTAAGAAACACTTACGTGGATGAAATAGAGGTCTGAGAAGATATATATATATATAAATGACCTCAAATAATGAAGAGATTGTAGAATTAACCCTTATCTTGTACATTTCCTTGATCGAGGGTGCGTTAAAATCCTTTATAATTGTTAAATCATTGTTATTAAATTGTAAAAGAACCATATAAAAGAATATTATATCATATATGATATTCTAACGCTTCATTGCTAATAATATTTCAGAACTATCATTGTTTCGGGTGTTAACTGATTTGTTTTAATTTATTTGTTTTGTTAAATAAGTCATCATTGTCAGGGAATGGATGTATTTTATTTACTTAAAAAATGATATTAAGTTGTTAAAAATTATTTTTATCAAAAATGAAAATTATTCTTGAATGATTATGATGGGGAATGAATCTCATCACGTTCGAGGAGACGGTAATCTGTACATACACACAAGAAAAAATTTCAATCTATTGATTGTGAAGTCATATTTAATTGGGTGGTATATCATTTATAAAGATTAATTAACATGTTATATTTATTATTTAAATCAATTATACACATTATTATAACCATCCAAATAATGAAGTGTTGAATAACAAACTACACCACGATGTAGAGATGGTAAGTCGTACGTACGCATGTATGGTGGCTTTGACATTCATAGGATGGATAGAATAGCAAATATAGTTGTACCATATTTATAATAACATCAAACTATGTATAGGGTATGAGAGTTATTATTTTTGAATTTAAATCATAAAATAAAGAGGATGTGGAAGATGAAAATAACTTTGAAAGAGGTGTTGAAATTCTTATCTTTTCTTTGGGGGTTTCCTTTTGAGTTGATCAAAAGGGCTCTATAAATTGACTTTCTAATCAAATTATGGCCTGTAGGTCAAACTGCGGGTAGTTGGGGGGATATTTGAGAAGTGGTTGGTCAATAAATATGACTTTGGTTGTGTGATTTTGAGAAAAGTGTATGTACCCTTTTATAAGATAGGTGAGGTTCACTTTAGGAAAAGATTAAATGTTATTTTATTATACAGTCATATTTGGTTTATAATGGCTCCAAAAGGATTTATTTCGAGGATAAGGTGTGGATGGTTCTAAAAACTCTCATCAAATATGTTTAGATAGGTTTTTGTCTCCATATTAACATTATATTTTAGATTTTACTCTTAGTTAAATATTTTACCTTTTACAATGTATTCTTGTATTATTATAAAAAATGGTTAATAAAAATACTTTAAAAATCCAATAGAACCCCAAACTGTTCATTATTGATATATTTAACCTTATCAAAGTCAATTTTCAGATACTTTTTTATAAATATTATTTCAATTAATAATAAATTATTTTTTAAAAAAACACAATAATGTCAATTTCGATGCTATTTGGTATTTTGTTTTTGTGAAATTCATAAAAACTTTATCACTTCAAAAATATTTATTTAATCCACCCTAAAATTTTATATTAACCTATAAATTTATTTTAATTCCTCAGAAGTATCAATTTACATTTATTAGGATATTTATAATATCAATTATTTTATCCTTCCATTTATTAGGTAATTACTGCATCATTATTGTGACATAAAAAATTTAATTAAATAATGTCTACAAATTAAAAATAAAATACTATTATGTAAGAAATAATTATACATTTCTAATGAATATTTATAGTAAAATTTATCTTATGTATAACCCTATATTAAAATGGTTTTGTTATTACACATTGAATTTAACACACGTAACTCTACATTAAATAAAATAATAATAAATATCCTAATCTAATCTAAGAGGAAAAAAGGATCATATTTTATTCCTAAGGTTGATTTTTTCGGAAATACACTTATCCAATAGAATAAGGACATGTTTTAGGGTAATTATAATATCATTTTTATCCTTAATTTACCTATTTACTTTTAACCGTGGTAAATAAAAGTCAAATGTTAGTAATCACCAAAAATTATTTTCTCTAATTGAACCACATTTAACTTCCTGATGTCAACCGTGACTTTAGGATTTTTGAAATTCAAATAATAGAAGTGGTAATATTATGTTTTATGCAACTTTGCAAATGCGCCTAGAAGGTGGGTAAAAACGGTAAAAAGATCAATAAAATTTTATATATCTAATATTATTATAAAATGAATCCAATGAATTAAATTGAACATATATAGGTATTATTTATCTATTTTACCTAAAATAAATTTAATTAAAATAAATGATTATTATAAAAAAGGCGATTTATTAAAATGACGTATTATCTTTCATTATTCATCAAAAATTGAATGTTTTCAGAAAAATACAATAAATTCACCTGTAGTTAATTTTTATATTCTAAATCCAAAAATGAATACAATTTTGAAGTATAAAATTTATAAAATTTCAAAAAGTGTATATTACTATTCATAACTACTAGTTTGATTTTTCATGGGTGTTTGAAATCGAAGTTGTGGATATCCCAAGCTATTGTATTATTCCAAGAGAAGCATACCATGTAATCTTGGGGTGTTACATTCTTCCCTACAAATACATTTGTGCCTGAAATTTCTAAAATAACACTACATAAAAAGATTCGGGTGGTTATTGATCATAAGTTCCTCGGGATCCCACATTTAATCTTCCATCTTATGGTTTCTCCATAGACCTTTTACCAGATGAGCCATCTGGTTTATCAACACTTTTTCTCTAGTATCATGAATCATGACAGGATCTTCACAATAAGACAGATTAGGTTCTAGTTCTATTTCATCACATGTGAGTAAATTTTTTCGTCCAGGAATGTATTTTCTCAATTGTTATACGTGGAACACATCATGAAAAATGGAGATACTTGGCGGCATGACCAGAAGATAAGCTACAACTCCAATTTTTTCTAGAATTTCAAAATGAATTATGTACCTGGGACTTAATTTACCAATCATACTGAATCATATAACACCCTTCCATGGAGATACCTTCATGAAAACATGATATCCTAAATGAAATTCCAAATCCTTTCTTCAGTTATTGGTATAGCTCTTTTTCCTACATTGAGCTACTTTGATTTGTGTTTGGATAATCTTCACCTTTTCCATTGTTTCCTCAATATATTATGGGCCTATGAGTTTTCATTCACTAACATCATCCCAACAAGTTGGTGTACGTCATCTTTTTTCTATATAATGCTTCATACGGTGCCATCTAAATACTTGAATGGAAGCTATTGTTATAGGAAAATTATACCATAGGTAAATATTCATCCCACATATCATGAAATTTATGTGAACAAGATCACAACTTGTATTCTATGGTTTGAATAATCTATTCTAATTGTCCCCTAGTTTGTGGGTTGTAGTTAGTGCTCAAACGTTGTTCATTATCCATGGCCTTCTGATGAATTTTCCCTAATCTAAATGTAAAAAGGGGATCCAAATCAGAAATAATCAATAGGGGTAATCCATTATGTCCTACAACTTCATTAATATATAGTCTTACTAAACATTCAAGTGGTAAATCTTCCCTTATAACATAAAAAATGTTTTGACTTGGTAAGACGATCAACAATGACCCATATTGAATCATTTATTCTAGGATACTTTGGTCTCCCCATGTCAATGTCCATTGTAATATCATCCCATTTTCACTCAGGTATGAGAAGAGGTTGCACAACTCCTCTGGGATGTTTCCTTCCAGCCTTCAGTGGTTGACAAACCATACATCTTGACAAATAATCAACAATCTCCCTCTACATGTTGTCCCTCTAAACATGGACCTTCAAATCTGTATACATCTTAGTGATACTAGATTGTATAGTGAAATTGGAGCTATTAGAATCATCCAACATTTCTATTTTTAGATTAGATATGCTAATAACACATAGTCTCTTCCCAAATTTCAAAATCCCATATTCATATACCAAATCGGTCTATCTCCCATGATTCATAGTTTTAATTTTTTTCAAAACTCCTCATCATGAATCTGAGAAATTTTTTTCCTTTTAGTAATGATGGTTTGGAAACTATTTAAATAATTATTGATGTTTTAACATCCATGGTTAATCACATATCTATATTTACTAGATCTATAAACATATGATCCCTTTCCACTCTAATATTCTTCAAAACAAAATGATCATTTCAGCTCAACGCATCTGCCACCTTATTTTCCTTCCCCGGTTGGTAGTGTTTAGTGAAATCATAATCCATAAGTAGTTCAAGCTGTATTCATTGCCACTAGATAAGTTCTTTATACTAGAAAATATACTTCAAACACTATTGATCATTACATATCTCAAATTATTTACCACAGATATAGTGTCTCCATATCATCAATGCAAAGATTATAACTGCTAACTCAAGATCATGAGTGGGTTAGTTTTGGTCAAGAATTTTTAGCTGTCATGATGCATAGGCAATAAATATATCATTTCAAATAAGGGAACAATTGAGTCTTTTCTTTGAAGCATCACTATAATTAACAAGCCCATAATTCCTCGATGGTATAGTCAAAATTAGATCATTGACTAATCTTCACTTTAGTTCTTTAAAACATTCTTCACAATATTTTGTCCAATCTAATTTAACCCCTTTATATGTGATCTTGGTTAATGGGTTAGCCAATCTGGAAAAATCATGCACAAAATGCTAATGATAACATCTTTAACCAATACAACATCATACCTTAGTTATACTCATCGGTGATGGCCTTTCTTGTATTTCTATTTCCATAGAAGTATCAAATGAGATTCAATCATTTGATACAATATGGCTAATAAAATAATTCTCTGAAAGCTAAAATTCACATTTCTAAACTTCCCATATAATTTAATTCTCCTAAGAGTGTTTAGAATAGTGTGCTAATGATTATCAAGATCTTCATATCTTCTGGTTTAAAAAATGATATCATATATAAATACAATTAAAAATTCATCAAGATATTCTTTAAAAACTCTATTTATTAGATCCATGAAGAAAGAGGGTGCATTAGTCAGTATAATGGTTATTACTATAAACTTGTAATGCCCATACCAGGTATAGAATGTTGTCTCCAGAATGTCTTCCTTTATCACACACAACTGATGATATTCAGATCGAATATCAATCATTAAAAAATATTGAGCTCCATGAAGTTGATCGAATAAATTATCAATGTGAGGTATGGGATACTTGTTCTTTATAGTTATAACATTGAACACCCTATAGACAATGCAGAACATCATTGATCCATCTTTATTCTTAAAAAATCAAATGGTATCCCCATAGAGAGACACTATGGGGAATAAATACTATATTACTCAATACCTCTTGTTGTTTCATTAGTTCCTATAGGTCCGTAGTGGCCATTCAATAAGAGATATTCGATATGGGCCTTGAAACAGTATTTAAGTCAATGTGAAACTAAATTTATCATTTAGAAGGATGTCTAAGTAAATCCTCTAAAAACACATCAATATATTCTGGCATAATATGTACATCCTCTATTTGAACATTCCTTTCCTCACCCATAGTTATTTCATTCTCTTCCTCCCAAATAATTGATTTCATTATAGTTATTGGGGGTGGATCTGGATAAGAATCATATGGTGACATTTCTGATCTAAAGATAAGGTGCACCTTATCATCATCGAATATTGTAACCTATTTCTTCTTCAATTAAATTTTCATATCATGGTCTGAAATCAAATCCATACCGAGATATATATCAAATTCAATCATGGGTATAATGATGAGATCCGTAGATGAAGCATGTTTAAATTCCTTAATGGGAATTCATTAACAAAACATCGTTGCAATGATACTTCTCTTAATATTTTTTACTAACAACTCCCATGATAAATAAAATTTTAAATATCTAATTCTCTTTGAAATCTGGGAACATATAAAAACAATCATATGATCTAGAATCAAATGAAGAATTGGCTAAATTTGAGGAAACCATTAACTTACCTACCACCCTGACATTTAAGGCTTTATCCTCAATAGTGGCGATCATATAAGCTTGGCCTTTCTCCCTTGTAATATTCTGTTGTAAGATTACTTGGTTCTTAGGACTTTCATTTTCATAATGCATCATTTATCTACAATTTTATCATCAATCATTGAAAGCCTCTTTCTTTCTAATGCAATTACGATCTTGGTGGCCTTTTTCACCACACATATCACAGTCTCCCATTCTCTTCATGGAAGTACTGGGGTGTTTCTTCCCACATTTACTATAGGATGAAAATTCATCTTCTCCCTTCTACCCTATATTTTCATTTTCAGATTGTTTAGCAGATGTATTCTTATCTTGGTTTGATATAAAGTTTTCAGACTTAGAGAATTTATTTTCTAACATGATAGCACATGAGACAATATCTACGTTCAATGAAAATGATTTTGAGAATAATTCTCAATGGAGAAATGGTTTTAACATATCAAAGAATCGTTAAATCTTACAATTTGGGTTACGTATATAATCTTCTGCATGCCATGCTAACCTTGTAAAGTTAGCCACATACTTTGTGAAACTCTCATCCATCTTTTGCCTCAGACTCAGAAATTGCATTTCCATATCTGATAGATGGTCATGAGGAAAATATTATTCTATAAAATTTACATTACTCTCTCTTTATTCCATATTTGATACTTCTTCATCCTCTTTTGTGATTTGAATTAATTTCCTCTTCTGATATTCATCTCATGTGAGGTGATAAAATTCCATGACAACTTCTTCCCTTTCAATACTCCCAAAAGCCTGAAATATTTTTCTATGAAAATTATCCATTCTTCCGATACAAATAGATTTTTCCATTTAATGTTTGGGGTTGTTGCCTCATGAAGTGGTCTATCATTGATCCTCCGCTTTGTGGATCAGGGTGCTCTACATGGGTAAGTTTATTATTCATAACATGAGTGAGTTGTCCTAGTATGGTTATAAGTTTTTCAACACCACTTGCATCACCAAATCCACTATAATTATTTTGAGTAGGTGGAAAATCCCTATATGTATTACTTGCATTGATACGGTTTCCATTCCTTTCACTAGGAACCATTTCTAAAAAATAGAATACACCATATTAGTATATGAATATCTATACATAATTCAAATATAGTAAAATAACTATTTTAATTTGAACAGTTTATCCCTATAATCTGTAATGATAAATGAAATTCATTGAGAAGGTATTTACTGATATATCCTTCATAATGATTTGTATGAAAATGTGAATTATCCTAATAAAATACCTGGGTTGTTTCGTAACCAATAGTGTATCAAGGGTTGTTCTCATGTACCAGGATACCCCAGGTCAAGCCTAAAACTCCTTGTTGGAGTTTTAACTCTGGGATACATCTGTTCCCAAGCCACCTTGACTTGCTCATATCCATAAATGGAATTATTTCTTAGAAAAATAAAACAATCTCAAAATTTCCACAATTATAGGCTATTTTTCTATACATATCATCAAAGTCTATCTTAGGGTAATGATCTATAATCAGAGTTTTTCTAAATCTAGTTTCCAAGGTTTGTAATAAACCTCCTCTAATACCAACTATAATGACACTATCCTAGTTACCCTGAGTCGGTGAATTATTACAAAACATTTGTATGATCACTATAGATCAAGTCTTGAAATACTGATTAGTTTAGTTTCCTTATAAGTGCTAGAAACATACATACGTTTTATATTACAACATTAAATAAAAAATCATTGTATCCCCTTAAACACACTCATATTAAAAAATAAAATTTTACTTAAACATCAGCATAATATGGAATAAATAGATAAAATAATTATATTTACTTATTCAAATTGATATTATACTAGTCGAATAATCGCATTTAATATCTGTATCCAATTTCATAATTATGGAATGCATAATGCAGGACATCATAACCATATAATAAAGGTCTCGTTCCAAGACTAAAAATAATATTTTCATCAAGGCCATGTGGCAAGACACTATTTTTTCCCATGAGACCTACCAATGCATCGAGGAGCTATAGCGGTCTCCACCCATCAAATACTACATCCAATTAATTCCTCATTTTAAAAGGTTGAAACATAACATAAACAATTATAATAGAACTAGCATAAAAAATGTTAATAAATTAACCATAAACCATGAATGGTATAAAAATAATATATCTATAGTCAATCATATCACAAAAACTTCAATAAAATATGGAATATTTAATCATAATAAATCCACATTCATCAAGTGTAAAATCCACCAAAGGATGCTAACATGGATTAAGTCAAAACTATTGGAAAGAAATTTCACTTTATATTTTTAAATCATTTAATAGTAACATAATTATATAAAAAACAATTATTTTGAAAATATTATTATAATATTATAAGGTAAGATTTTATTATGTTATAATGGATGAAAATATCCGCACTCACCGTATAAGATAAAAAATATTCTTTCCTTATTTTTGTTGAAAAGGTTGTAAAGGGCCTTGTTTGGAAAACGACGAAATGGTTCCTTTATGAAATTTTTATAAAAAGTAAAAATATGGTAAAACCGAATTTATCCCATAGTCTTGGAAATATTAATAATGTTGTGAAATATATTTTTGATAGACATGAATGTGGATGATAAAGTGGTCCCAGTAGATACTCACATATAAATAACATCAGATACTGACGAGATTGTAGAATTAACCCTTAACATGTAAACTTCCTTGATTGGGGGTACATTAAACTCTTGTATAATTGTTAAATCAATTTTATTAAATTATAAAATAACCACATAAATAAATATTATATCATATATTATCTTTTAATATAGATTTATTAATAATACATCATTAGTATCACTTTTTTGAGTGTTAACTCTTGCTTATTTCCTTTATATGTTTTGTTACATAAGTCATTTTTTGTCTATAGAATGTATTTTACTCATATCCATAATGATATTATATTACTAAACATTATTTTTAATCATAAAATGAAAATTATTATTGAATTATTACTATGGGGAATGAGTTTCATCACCTTCATGGGGACGGTAATCCCTACGTACGCATGAGTGAAAAAATCATTCTAGTGACGGTGAAATCATATGTAATTTGATGGTATATCATATATAATGAGTCATAAACATGGTATATTTATTATTTACATCATATATACTCATTATTATACACATCCAAATAATTTAGTGTCTAATAACAAACAACACCGTGATGTGGTGACGGTAATCCATACATACGCACATATGGTGACTTTGTCTTTCATAGGATGGATAGAAGAATAAATATGATTGTACCATATTTATACCAACATTAAAGAATGTATAAGGTACATTAGTTATTATTTGGGTATTTAAAAAACAATGAAAGAGGATGTGGAAGAAGAAAATAACATTGAAAGATGTTGTGAAATTTTTACTCATTCTTTAGGTGTTTCATTTTTAGTT
The DNA here is from genome assembly GCA_963277665.1 of Viscum album. Taxonomy (NCBI): domain Eukaryota; kingdom Viridiplantae; phylum Streptophyta; class Magnoliopsida; order Santalales; family Viscaceae; genus Viscum; species Viscum album. The sequence continues at coordinate 689,260,208 of OY728146.1, forward strand.
GATCAAAATGGCTCCATAGTTTTCCATTAGGATCAAAGTAAGGCCTCTATGTAGAAGTAAGGGTAGTTTTTAGGTTATTTGAGTAGTGTCTTTCTGATAAAAATGACTTTGGAGGGGTGATATTGAGAAAAGGGTATGACCCCTTTTATAAGAGAGGTGAGGGTCACATTAGGAAAATCTTTAAATAATATTTTATTATATAATCATATTCGATTTATAATGGCATAAAGAAGATTTATATCAAGTATAAGGTTCGTACGGGTAGAAAATCTCTCAACCAATACGTTTTATAGTGGTTTAAGTCACCATATTAACATTATCTTTTAGATTTAACTATTAGTTAAATAGTAAAACTTTTATCTTGTATTCTTGCATTATTATAATAAATGGATAATTAACATACTATAAAAATCCAAGTGAACCTCAAGTGGTTAATTGTTTACATATATAACTTTATCTATGTCCTTGGGCCAAACCTTATATTTTTAAAAAATATTATATCAATTAATAAGGAAGTATTTGTTTTAAAAACTCATTTATGTCAATTGTGACTCTATTTGGTATTTTGTTTTTTTGAAATTCATAAAAATATTATCAATTCAAACAAAATTTATTTAATCCACCCTATCATGTCATATAAACCCATAAAATTATTTTAATTTATCAAAATTCTTAATCTATATTTATTTGGGTATTTTTAATATCAATTAATTTAATCATTCATTAATAATGTAATTAGTGCATCACTATTGTGGCATAAATAAATTTAATTATTTAATGTCTAAAAAAGATAAATAAAATACCATTATGATGTAAATTCTTTTATATTTATATTTAATATTTACAATCAAATTTATCTTATGTATAACCCTATATTGAAATGGTTTAGTTATTAAACATTGAATTAAAAATTTTAAACAATTATTTAAATAAAACAATAATAAATGTCATAATCTAATTCAAGTATACCAAAAGGATATTATATTATTCCTAAGGATGATGTTGTTTGAAATAAAAATATCCAATATAATTAATATATTTGTTAGGAAAATTATAATATCATTTTTACACTTAATTACCCTATTTACTTGTAACCATTGTAAGTAAAAGTCAAATGTTACTATTAACCAAAACTTATTTTCATCTTATTTAACCACATATTACATACTGATGTCAAAATTTATTCTTGGATTTTTGAATTTCAATACACAAAATCAATGAAATTATGATTTATGCAAATTGGAAATTATGCCAAGAAGGTGGGTAAAAGACGGTAAAATGTTCAATAAAATTTTATATATATAATATTATTATAAAATGACTCCCACAAATTACATTGAACATATATAGATCTTATGAATTTGTTTTTACCTAAAATATATTTTAAAAAACTAATTATTTCAATAAAAAGTAAGTTTTCAACAATAATGCAGTGTTCTTCACTATTCATCAAAAATCAATTATTTTTAAAAAAATACCAGAAATTCACCCTAAGCTAATTTTGATATTCCGAATCCAAAAATGAAGTCCATTTTGAAAAGTTAAATTTATAAAATTTCAAATAATGGGTATTACTATTCATAATGGCTACTTTGATTGGTCGTGGTTTGTTAGAACTCGAAGTTGCGTACCACAACAGGTATTGTATTATTCGAAGAGAAGCATACCATAGAATATTATGGATTTATACTATAGTCATAGACCCCTTTTATTTTAATTTATCATTCTCATTTTTCTTACATATTCATTTTTTCCAATTTAATTAATCCACACCCCTTTTTCCACATTATCTCTCCATTGATTCGTCCCATTGGGTTATATTAATCAGATTAGGGTATGAATATAAGAGGGGAAATGAAAAAGTGGTACTGACCTATGAGAACATTATGATTTAGATCAAGGATTTGTGGCTATGTGGAATGGATACTGTGCAATTTTTTTTGATTCATCATATATAAAAGACATCATTTATGTTCTTTTCATAAATCCATGTAGAAATGTTTTTTTATATTAATTTCTATTTTGGGATATTGTGAATAACGTGGGGGTCAATCTTGGATTAATAGTGTATAAACATGGGTTTTTATCATTTTTGGGGGTTTTCATTTGGGAATCCATGTATACATAGTTTTTGATCATAAAGCATATTCAACATGTTATTAAATTTCAGGTAAGATGGGTTTTTGGACTACATGCCATGTACTAAGGGAACATGAAGAATAGTGTTACCCTCAGGTGTGTTGTGGGAACACAGTATTGTATGGTACTTGATTGAAAAATGTGTGATATACACAACCACGAGCTATATACTATGGTTGGATATATGCTTTGAGGGCATACATTTCTCGGTAAATGGAACAAGACCCCATGGGGTGTATATTCTTTGTACATAGTGGAATACTCAGTGTATTGATGCATTGTAGAGAAGAAGTGTTTACATGTTTCAAAGGATGGTACCCATGTGTAATTAGAAACCATATACAGTGTAAACATTTGATGTATATTGGATAAGTACATATCGAGTAGCCTATTGAACACATCTAGGAAGGAACATGGGTGTCACATGTCTTGTAACAAAGTAAAAACTTTTCACTTCTCCATCCTTTATTTTTTTACTTATTTTCAACATAAATTCCTAATTGTAATTTTGAGTATTCTATTTTGAGTGTTATTTCGTGTAGATCATGATGGTGGGATTCTATCATCATTCAGAGGGAAGAAAGATAATGTTTTAAATAAAATATTTCAGGAGAATTTCAATGATGAATGTACTCAGAATCCACTTATGTATTTTCTTGTGAGAAATGATGTCTGGTAGTGGTTTAGAATTTTTTTGTATGGATTGTGTTGTGGATTCCATCCGATATTTAATTTATTTTAAATCTATCCTTGATTATTGGATGGATTAGTATCGACGATGAGATCTTGGTTCATCAATTGGTATTTTAACGTATTTATCAAGTTTAGAACAATTGAGAAACAAATCTTTGGTGTTGAAAAGATATATTTGGTTCACTGGGAATTATTTATGATTTTAGATATTGTGTAATTGCATGACCTTTAATGAAAATCCTATTTTGAATATCTTGTTTGAAATGAAACACCAAGACTAAATGGACCATAAAATCATATTATAAAAGTATGTTAAGTATAATATAGAATTTAAATTGTATGACATGAAAAGGATTGTCTAATTTAAATATATATATATATAATTCATCATATATATAACTTTAGTGATAAATATTTAGAAAAAATCACCTAATTTTTTGTTAATAGATTTTATCTGAAAAAATATATTTTCACAAAATCTTGTTTTTTTGGGAAATATTAAGATATTATTAAGATTAATTGGAAATTTTTATTACCTAAATGGAAAAATATTTTCATGTATCATTTATATATTATCCAAGACTGTATTTTTAGGATTTTTCTAAAATTACTGACTGTTTATTAAATGGTGAAAGTAAACGATTTTTATTGAATAATATATTTTCTTTTTAAATAATAAAAATTATGAAATCTGTTTTTATTAATAAAAAATTCATTACATTATCATGATAAATAGAAAACATGTATTCTATTTTGACTTATCTGTATACTTGAATTTGGTATGAGAACGTTTTTATACAAAAAGTGAATTTTATGAAAAACTATTTTTCATCATGTTACGTGTGATTAATTTTAAATATAGATATGGAAGATAAAAATAATGAATTTGATAATTGTTTTCAATATGTTAATTTATTAGATTAAATTTTTTTATTTTGGTACATTTTCTATACATCGTTGATATTAAAGATATTAATATTAGTCACCCTAGTAAAGGGTAAATCATGTAAATTTTTATTAAATCTAATTCTCAAGATTACAATTTTATATCTAAACCAAAAATTGATTAATGGAATAATAAGCATATAACCACCTCCTCTAAATTCAATTTTGTAATTGATACGTTTCCATTGAAATGACTTGTAAAATATATAATGAAGAAACGTTATAAAGTGTCACTCTATTCATTTTAAATATATATTATGTGTTCACATAAGTGGAAAAGAATGTTATAAATGAATAATATTACTGTTTTTGTTAATAATGAAATAAATATACCTATGGTAATTTATTTATATTTACTTTTCATTAAATAATTACCATAAATTCTTGTTTTTCAGCAAAAAAATGTTTATTCAATTATGAGATAAATTATATAAAAGATCTTGAAAGTATTAAATGAAATATAAATTGAGTGATTTGTAATGTAGAAATATTTTTATAAGAATATATAAAATATTAGTGTTGTTTTGAGGGATTATCTTCTAATTTTATTTAGTCTTGAAATCTTTAATTATGAAGAAATTTATTAGTTCCAAAATCAATATTAATGATATTTTATAATTAATAATATACTATTAAATGATCTAAAATTCAAAAAATATTTCCCTCATCCATGTGAGTGGTTAATGTCTTATCCAATCTTCTATGAATCATTTATAAGTCACATGAAACTTCTTAAAAAAATTCATAACCCATTATGGGTTAATAAAATTCTTCCATATTTAAATTAAAATATAATAAATAAAGGGATTAATAAAAATAATATTGTTAAAATATCCTCAAAACAAATTAATATTTCATTATAATATTTAATATAAACACTAGACACTTTTTCTTTAATATGAGAACAATTTGGAAGCAAATTTTTTAAATAACATTATTTAATTTTATTTTTGTATGACATTCCATGTGTGTCCTCATCCTCCCTTATAAATGGAAATAATTCTTTCCTTTTCTATACGAAAAATTGACGGATTTCGATCAACTATTCCCTAAAAAATAACTTCTCAAAATTTTTAGCCACATTATATAGGTTCTGGTATTCCTATAAGTATAACCCTATGATATTTTATAAGAAATCTAAAGAGATCATCCTAAGAAGATGTAATTTCCCTAAAATATCACTTTAATTTTATTACAAATTTTATACCACCCCTAAATAAAAGGTATTAGTAATTAAATAATAACATTAGTATCAAAAACATACAAAAATGTTTTTATTATTATGAAATATCTATTATCCATCCTGATCACATAAAATGGGAAGTGAATGTATCACATGTTTATACATATGGATTACCGTCTCTGCGTATTGATGAACTTCACTTTCCACCACAATATATCATGGATGATTATAAATATTGGTTTAATTATTATATATGATAATTATAATAAAATATAAATCTATAATATCAATTTCAAATACACATGTTTACCCTCGAGTCTATTGGAAATTTATGATTTTTATAAAGAATACATGTGGCCAACCACCTCAACAAGTTAAAATTTTATAAATAGTCAGACATCTAATTAATAAATTTTATATAATTCTACTTTATTATTCAAGAATTATCACAAATAGACACTCGATGAATATAAAGGTTTAGTGAATTTGAAGACATAGACACATTAATAACTAGTTCATATGTAAACACTACCATCTATCTCTATGTTCTTACGAACAATAATCCTTCATATACATATCAAACATAAATCAATTATTCAAAACCCATGAAAAGGAAACATTAGAATGGGTGAGATCATATCTTTTGTAATGTTAAAAACTAGATATATCAATGATCTATTAAAAAACATGAGAATAATTCTATAATAACACGAGATTAACTTTTAAAAAACATATCATTCATATCAAAGATCATAATCCGGAGTCAATTAATTAGTCATGATAGTTTATTAGACATAAATCATAAAGAAATCATATTACATGAACCATGAGAACAATAAATTGCCCTAATATATGGATTTATGGAATAGATATTCATAATAATTCATTTACATAGACGTCAAACCTCATTTCCAAAACAAACTTAGTGGAACTAGTTCACCCCATAAACCATTATATTAGATAGAGTTCCCTAACATGATTACCATAGTGAAACATTACCCTTATTAATCTAGGTTCACTACCCATTATTCTACTATCAATCACATAAGATATCAATATTTTCTCAATTGAATGGATTTAGATATAGGACCCACCCATTATCTAATGAAATTAGTAAATATGTGGACCAACAGATCAAAAGACAATCATGATATCATAAATCATGAAACTAAATTTGGTTCATAGACATCTCATTCTTTCAAACCCCCTAAAAAATGGGTTTCATAATCATTTAATATTTTTATCATAGAAAAACCTGTTGAAAATAAACTACTACAATCAAAATCTTATAATCATTAAATTTAACCATCTATTGAAATAATTATAATGTCACAATTGGATCATATCATAGGTAATGATTTTGTATCATTAATGGATGATACATTTTATAGAAAATAATTTTCAAGGATCAATTGGAACATTTCATGGGGAAAATATCAGTTCAACATAGAAAAAATATATAAAATATAAAACAATATACATTAATAATTGTAAAAATTCCTTTTGAAATATCATTTTAAAATAAAAATGATGTATTTTATAATCATGTGGTTGGGATAGTTGAAATTCTCCTTAAATCCACACAAGATGAAATAATGTTTTCATCCACATTTTCTAAAAAATGTCAATAGTTTGTCATCCAATAAAGTATAAGAAGATTATAAATAGAAAAGTTTTATAAAATCTTAAAAATTTGTTACAAATTTATTTAATGAATCAGTGTAAATATTCCTTTCAAAAATTTACTGAAAATCTAGACATTTAGGAAAAGTGAATTTTTTTAAAAAGATAAATAATTTTCTTGAAATAATTCATTTGAAAAAATTTATTCATAATGTGTAAAAATGAAAGGGATAAATTTATTCTATTGAAATAACTATTAGAGTTGAAATTGAATTATTTTCATGAGATTTAGATCAAAATATTTCATCATTAAGATCTTAATTATAATCAATCACGATAAACTGTGAGATTGTAACATAAAATCATTACCAAATAGTAAAGTTTGAATCATAATCCACATGAAAGAATGAAAATTAGAATGATAATTATTCCCCCTTATTTTCAAGATAATAATATTGAAATTCATATAATTTTATTATATAGAACACATTAAATATTCATGTGGTGAATGTGTTATGAGTTCCATATAAGTAAAATTTAGTCAAAATTTCCAAACCATAAATCTTTACTTTCATTGTGCATATTTAAAAACTCATCCATAACTAATATAGATTCATTAAAAATAAATTAATGAAACATAACCATATATTTTATGCCATTTTTTTAATATTTACATTGTTTACCACATTTATTTACAATTTCATATTAGAATCACATTTTAGGTGATAAAACCATCATTTTAAAAAATTATTTATTATTTGTATTTCATTCCTTTTACAATGATAAAAATTTAATTATCTATAAAATCGTATACATATATATATTATTATATGATATATAAATTAAATATGTATTTATATTAATCTGTAAATGTTATAGATATATAATGATTTACAACATTAATGGATTTGGAAGACCATATTTACGAATAAAAATTATTTCCATTTTATCAATGGATGGAAAGTGAGAATCGTAAATAAAATATCAATATTACATATTATTTTTATGTCATATATATTATATATATTCAATATATATATTCTTATTAAAATCAATTTCAAAATAAAATAAATAATTAATCAGATCATATTTCAGATGTGATAGTTCACAAGTACGCTTGAGCACCATCATCATTTTTAATGAATTATAAGGTAATATGGTAGATTTTATTATATAAGTCAATTAATTTAATTATTTAATATATATCATATATATATATATATATATTTGTGTGTGTGTGTGTTTGTGTGTTTCTGTCTATGTGTTTGGGATATAGAGTTTGTCACGACCCGCCCTCGGGGTCCGTGCCGTGACTACCCCAAGCCCGCCTTCCATAGGCCAGGGGCTGGCGACTAGCACCAAGGCGTAAATCCCGGTAAAAAGGGAAGGCATTGCCTTTGAAAAGTAAACACACACCACATAGTAAACAAGCGGAAAGTAAACACTAAACAAGCAGAGTACGACTGAAAGTGCGGAAAAGTAAATGGGCCAGAATACAAACCCAAACTGAAAGTAAAGTACAAATCGAAAAGGGAAAAACAGCAACTGAAAAGTAAAAGCCGCTACTCTGAGCTATCCACTGGAAATCCCACCTGAAGGGTGGGTACAGATAGCTCCTCTGCTCCACGGGTCCCGCCGTCCGCTCCGAGCACGTCCCGCCCAGTGGTCCACCTCCGGGTACCGTCCCGCTGTGCAAGCCTCAGCTAAGGTCAACGCTGTCCGTCGTCTGCAACCAACACAACGTAGTGCGGGCAAAGCCCGTGCAGGGGTGAGTATAAGCTACTCAGTAGGGACCCCGAGACCCCTGAAGGTCTCTCAAAATCCACAAAGGATAAACCACGAAGAAAGGTACAATCACGAAGTATCAACCGACTCTGCTTAGGTATATGCCCATACATATACCTAAGTCATCAATTAAAATACGCTCCAACCTCCGAGCCCAAGTACAACTCAGTCCACGCAGGAAAGTATACGTATTCCACATAGGAAAGCAAAACATAATCCACACAGGATTGCACAACACAATCCACACAGGAAAGCAACAGGATTCAGCTCACACAGGTATACTTCTTCAAGGACGATAAAGATGATCACTGATCCATCTATGTCGTCGGACCCACGAAGGATCGATAGGTAACTAACCCCCGCAAAGACCCACACAGGATCGGGCCCACACAGGACCTGTAGGCGCTGGCTCACACAGAACCGCTGAGCGCAAGGACCCACACAGGATCGGGCCCACACAGGACCTGTAGCACTGATCCACGTAGGATCGCTGAGTGCTGAAGTCGTTGTCGTCGAATCCACATAGGATCTCTGTACTGTCGTCGTCGAATCCACACAGGATCTCTGTACTGTCGTCGTCGCTGTCACAGTAGCAGTCGTAGCAGTAGTAGCAGTCGCAGCCAGCACTAGGGTTCCCGCACACAGCAAACTCGTACGGAGGGTCCGCTCCACGAGCCGAGAGGCTGATACATCAACTGTCACGAAGACCGAAGTTGATGTATCCAAAAGTTCCGTATCGCCAACAGGAACTCAACGCAACAGACGGCGCGTCGATCGGACGCCCGGTATGAGAGTTATTGGCATTTTCGTCTCCGGGGCCCGGTTGGTTTTTAAGGCAAAACCAACCCGACCGTACTCCACCTGCGTCCAAACCTCGGGCGGAGTATGCCAAAAGATCCATCTCACTAAGAGGAACACAACGCGACTGACGGCGCGTCAATCGGACGTTCGTAGCTCAAGATATGAGCGTTTCCGCTCCGAAGGCCCGGTTGGTTTCGTGAACGAACCAACCCGGCCGAACTCAAAGTTAACCGAAACCTTGAGTGCGATATATCGAAACGACCGTCTCGATCCAAGGATCGCGTTTCCGTAGACGTTTCGTCGATCGGAGGTCCGAGGCTCAAGTTGTGGGCCACAAACCAAATCTGGTTCGAAACGGGGGGGTCCGGGTCCGGGCCGACCCGGCCCGACCCCCCCCCCCCCCCCGGGGCGGCGCGGCGGCGCGGCGGCGGCGCCTGGCGCCGCACGTGGGTGGCACGTGGGGTGACAAACCCCCACGTTTTGAGGGGCGGCGCGGCCTTTGTGCCGCGCCGGTTTCATTTAAAACCGCCCCCCCACGTGGGGGGGGGGGGCCTGCTGGCGCTGAACCAAGGGGGCCGGCTGCCCCCTTCCCTCAAGAACCGCCCCCCTCATTAAGAGGGGGGTTTTATTGAACCGGCTGGGGGATTTAATTCCCCCGGTTTTATGTCATCCGGCCGGCTAGCTGGCCGGCCGGTTTTTACCAACGGGACCGGAAATTCCGGTCCCGCCTTCGACTTCCGACGCCGGCGGCCCGGCCGCCGGTCTCCTCTTCCGCCGTGGCCCGGAACCGGCCGCGGTCTTCTCGTCCCGCCGCGGCCCGGAACCGGCCGCGGTCTCCTCGTCCCGCCGCGGCCCGGAACCGGCCGCGGCGTTCGTCATCCGGCGTGGTGCGACGGCACCGCGCCCCTTCGCCGTACTTTGATTCTTTTCAACGCGGCGCGACGGCGTCGCGTTCTTGAAGTTTCTACCTCGGCGTGGCGCGACGGCGCCGCGTAAAATAAACGTACGGTAATCCGCATGGTGCGACGGCACCACGCCACTTTTCTTCCACCGCAAGAATTAAACAAGAACGATGGAGGGGGGGGGGGGGGGGTTCGGCCGTGTTCGTGCGGTCCGCCCCCCCCCCCCCCCTCACGTTAAAATAAATAACTCAACTTAAACATTCAAGCCTCAAGTTAGACATGCGAGACCACGTTCACGAAATGGAATAAATAAATAATGAATCAACAACCCCTACCTCGGGTTTAAGATTCGAAGATTCGTCTACGTTCCGCGGAAGACGGCGTCACGGAGGTCGGGCGTCGCGGTCGTCGTTCGTCAAATCCGTTGACGAAGAGATATGCCCGAAGAGACACGTCGTTGGCGGATCTTCGTTTGCCGACGAAGAAGGTCCGAGGAGGAAGCAGCGTTCCCTCTTGTTGACTCCGAGGACGAAGAAGAGAGGCGTCGTTCTTCGTCGGAGTTTGAGCGTTCTTCGTTCTTCGTCAGAGCTTGAAGATGAAGAGGAAGCTCTCAAAATGACAAACAAAGAACCCGAAATAAAATAAGACTACCTCTTATTTTATTAACACATAACACAAAATAATTTCAAAGTTTGAAATTCAAAAAGACTTAACTCCCATAATTAATTAAGTAACTTAAGCCATTAAAGAGGGGGGTTAAGGGAATTTGAAAAGTCTAGGGTTTCGTGTGGGCCCCACCACACTTAATCCTCCCAAGGGAGGTTAAGTGGGTGTGGGTCCCACTTCCAACCCCCTTTGGTAGGTTTTTAACAAACTAAAAATAAAATTTGTCTTACACAAATTTTATTTAACTCAACTGAAAACCCCAAAACTTAACTTTCAACCCGCAACAAACGCAACTCCCGAAAAGGTCTCTTTAAGCGAATATCGGCGCTGCGAGTTCATCGGTGCCCTCGAATTTCAATTCCGAGCACCGGATCAAAAGTTAGGAATTCCCGCTCGTTCGTTCACTGAACGTACCCGAGCCAAACTTCGGAAATTAATTCCGGGCACTCCTGGCCTCGGAATCAGGTGCCGTCTGAAACCACGCTCTTGTAAAATTCTAAAGAAAATTAAGAAAAAATTTCCCTTGAATTTTACGGGTCTTTACATTACTCCGACCTCAGGGCTTTACGTCCCCGTAAAGATACAACAAAAACTAGGGAAACAAATGAGGGTACTGAGCACGCATCTGAGCCTCCCGCTCCCATGTGCTCTCCTGGAGATTCCCGTGCTGCCATCTGATGCGCACAAGAGGAATCGATCGCCCACGCAGGACCCTCTCCTGTCGATCCTCTATCTCCACCGGGACCTCCGTAAAAGTCGCCCCATCGTCAACGTCAAGCTCCCCATGGTCAATGATGTGCGTCGGGTCGTGCACGTATCTCCTCAGCTGGGATACGTGGAAGACGTCGTGCACCCGGTGCAACTGAGGTGGTAGAGCCAGGCGATAAGCCACCTCGCCAATCCTGCTGAGACTCTGGAAGGGTCCGATGAAGCGCGAAGATAACGTGCCGCCTCGGCCAAATCTCCGAATACCACGTCGAGGTGAGACCCGCAAGAAGACGTGGTCGCCATCCTCGAACTCCAGTGGCCTCCGCCTCCTGTCAGCATATGACTTCTGCCGGCTCTGAGCTGTCCTCATCCGCTCCTGGATGACCTGGACCTTCTCTGTCGTGGCCTGGACCATCTCCGGTCCCACTAGTGCTGACTCCCCAGGGTCTGTCCAGCACAAAGGAGATCTACATGGTCGGCCGTACAACGCCTCGTACGGTGCCATCCCGATGGTGGAGTGGTAGCTGTTGTTGTATGCGAACTCCACCAAGGGTAGGTGGTCCTCCCAGCTATGACCAAAGTCGAGGACACATGCGCGGAGCATGTCCTCGAGAGTCTGAATGGTCCTCTCCGTCTGACCATCCGTCTGAGGGTGAAAAGCTGTGCTAAGACGTAGCTGCGTCCCGAACACCTCCTGTAACCCCTTCCAAAGCCGGGAAGTAAAGCGGGCATCTCGATCGGAAACGATAGATGATGGCACGCCGTGGAGCCGTACAATCTCCTGAACGTAGAGACGTCCCAAGCTCTCCACCGAGCCCTGCTCTCTGATGGGTAAGAAGTGTGCCGACTTGGTGAGTCGGTCAACAATCACCCAGATGGAGTCGTGACCTCTGGAAGTGCGTGGAAGTCCAGTCACGAAGTCCATAGATATGCCGTCCCACTTCCACTCCGGAACCTCCAAGGGCTGTACCAAGCCTGCTGGTACCTGATGCTCTGCCTTCACCTGCTGACAGGTGAGGCATCGAGAAACGAACTCTGCTACTGCCTTCTTCATGCCCGGCCACCAATGCTGTCGTCTGAGGTCCTGGTACATCTTCGCCACTCCAGGTTGTACCTCCAAAGGAGAAGTGTGAGACTCTCTCAGCACTTCCTCTCGCAATGCGACTGGTACCATGGTACGTCCTCTGAAAAGGATGTCGTGCTCTGCTCCAAGGGAGAAACCATCAGGTGCCTGTCCCGAGGATATCTGTGCACGCCGCGTCTCACAGTCAACGTCCCCATGCTGTGCCTCTTTGACCCGCTGCAGTAGTGGAGAGGTGACTGTGAGAGACTGAAGAAAGGCTGCTCCATCTCTATCCACGAAGGATATCTGCAAGGAGGCTAGCTGCTCCGTCGCCTCCTCGAGTAGCTGAATGCCCGTCCTCCTGCTGAGGGCATCGGCTACTACGTTCCCCTTCCCAGGAGTATAGACTATCTCAAAGTCATAGTCCTGGAGGAACTCAAGCCATCATCGCTGTCTCAGGTTCAGGTCCTTCTGCGAGAAGATATACCTGAGACTCTGATGATCGGAAAAGACTGTAAAGCGCTCGCCCATCAGATAGTGTCGCCATGTCTTCAGAGCGAAGACCACTGCTGCTAACTCCAGGTCATGGGTAGCGTAGTTCTGCTCATGCGGCCTCAACTGACGTGATCCATAGGCGATCACGGCCCGCTCCTGCATCAGAACACATCCGAGTCCGGTCCCTGATGCATCGCAGTAGACTACGTACCCTACTCCCTCCTCAGGCAACCTCAAGATAGGTGCGCTAGTCAATCTCTGCCTCAGCTCCTGGAAGCTCTGCTGACAACTGTCTGACCACACGAAGGGTTTCCCCTTCTTCGTCAAAGCTGTGAGTGATGCCGCAACTCTGGAGAAGTTCGGCACAAATCTCCGATAGTATCCAGCTAGTCCCAAGAAACTCCGAACCTCAGTCACGCTCCTGGGTGGCTCCCATGCTAACACAGCCTCAATCTTCGCGGGATCCACTGCAACTCCCGCCTCAGAGATAACGTGTCCCAAAAAGTGGACCTCACGTATCCAGAACTGACACTTCGAGAGCTTACCATAAAGCGGGTGCTCTCGGAGTGTGTCAAGAACAACTCGCAAGTGATAGGCGTGCTCCTCCTCTGTCGTAGAGTAAATCAGGATGTCGTCGATGAAAACCATGACAAACTGATCGAGGTATGGCTGAAAGATCCTGTTCATGAGAGCCATGAACACTGCTGGAGCATTGGTTACACTGAAAGGCATAACCAAGAACTCATAGTGGCCATACCGACATCTGAAGGCCGTCTTCTGCACATCCTCGTCTCTGACTCTGAGCTGATGATAGCCTGACCTGAGGTTTATCTTCGAGAACCACCGTGCTCCCTTGAGCTGATCAAAGAGGTCATCAATCCTCGGTAGCGGATACTTGTTCCTCACTGTCACCTGGTTCAGGCGACGATAGTCAACACAAAGTCGCAAGCTCCCGTCCGCCTTCTTGGCGAACAATATCGGGGAAGCCCAGGGCGAAACACTGGGTCGGATGAACCCCTTGCCCTGCAAGTCCTCCAACTGTACCCATAGCTCTCGGAGCTCGGCGGGGGCCATCCGATATGCTGGAGTGGATATCGGGGCTGTCCCGGGGTACAAGTCAATATAAAAGTCTACCTCTCTGCGAGGAGGTAGCCCTGGAACATCGTCGGGAAAAACGTCCGCAAACTGATCCACCACTGCAGGAAAACCAGGACTCCACACGTCAACTGCTCCAAGGATAAGGCTAGCCAACTGATGAGTGATGGGCTGTCCTCTCCTCCGCGGAAGTCCATCCTGTGCTGCTAAGGCTCCCTTCTCGCCGGTGAAGGTGAACCTGCTCCCGTCGGTGCGTACACAACGCACCTTGCGCCTAAAACAGTCAATCTGTGCATGGACCGTAGACAGCCAATCCATGCCCAAGATGACGTCATAAGGCCTCGACGCTGCTACAAGAAGATCCCAGCCGAAGCTCTCGCCTCCTAGAGTAAGCTCACACTGCCGGCACCAGTGCGTAATCGTCGAGTCTGCTCCCGTAGGAGTCTCTAGCCGTAAGGATCGAGCCAACGGCTCTGTCAGAATCTCCGAGCTCCGAACAAGGGCAGCGGCTATGAAAGAGTGACTCACTCCTGTGTCTATAAGAACTGCAGCAAGGGTGGAATAGACACAGATAGTACCTCGAATCATCTCGGGTGCGCCGTGGTCGTAGGCCTCTGCTGCCTGGAGCTGTGCCTGTCGCTGCCCGCCAGCTCCCTGTGGTCGGGGTGGACCTCCTGGTGGTGGTGGTGGTAGAGCCTCAAAGCGTCGGCCACCACCAGCTGCTCGTCCAGCTCCTCTGCCTCGTCCGCCTCCTCCCTGCGGACCGCCACGGTCGACCCTCTGCCTCTGCCTCGGTGGTCCATCAACTGACTGCTGCTCCTCGGCACGGCGGGTCGGGCAGTCACGAGCCATGTGGCCCTGCCCGCCGCACGAGTAGCACTGTCTGCCTCTCGGAAGACTGGCTCTGTGCTGTGTGCCCCGCACTGCTGAGCCAGTGCCCTGAGATCATCGGCCTGAAGGTCTGGTCTGTCTGGACCCCTGAGTCATCCGTCGACTGCCCGCTGCAGATGACTCTGCCACGTGCCGCCCTGCGGTGGGTCTCTGTGCTGGTGTAGACTCAGCAAGGAAGCTCTCGATCAGAAGGGCTCGCTCCAGTACTCCTGTCTGAGTCGGTATGCTGAGGGAGATCAGCGATGCCCTGATCTCGTGTCTCAAACCCTGCTCGAAGGTCCGGGCCCGGAAGAATGGGTCCCGTACCATGTCGGTCGAGTAGCGCGAGAGATCGGTAAATCTCGCCGAGTACTGAGCGACCGTCATGCTGCCCTGCCGCAGCTGTAGAAGCTCCTGGATGCGCACCGCTCAGAGGGTGGCCGGGACGAACTCAGAGCGGAAGAGGCTCTCGAAGTCCGTCCAGAGCAAGGATGCCTCATCGTGCACCTGGAGCATCAAGCTCCACCATCGTCCTGCTGCTGCGTGTAGTAGGCTCGCAGCGAGGATCACCATGAGGTCTGCTGGTGTCCTCACTAGCCTAAACACTCGAACCAATGCCTCCAGCCAGTCCTCTGCTGCCTGGGGATCCGTCTCCCCGCGAAACCTGGGCGGTCGCTGGCGCTGAAACTCATGCAGTGCGCTGAGGCGATGTGCATCGTCAGCGGCTGCTGCTGGAAGCATCGGGGAATCGGCGGGTAAATCCACCGCCGGTGCCCCTACTGGAAAAGGGCCCTGCACCGAGGCCTCATCGCTCGGTGGGCTGTCGTCACACTCAACTCTCGGAACCCTAGCTGGCTGCCGTCGTGGGGCCATCCTGAAAAGGAAACAGGTGTGCCACGGTTAGAACAGTATACCTGGTGAGCTGATATAAGTAATCACAAAGAAAACTTTGAAACACACACGCAAACAATGTTTTCGTGCATTAAGTCGGAAATCAGAAGTCAGGGTCCTGGTGTACGGATACGTCGGCCGCCGCACCAACACTGGACTCCCTGGACTGATAACCACACTCAATACGCTAAACATTATTGCTTCACATAGAAAAGATCAGAGTTCACGGTAGAACCGAACTCCTCTGATACCAATTTGTCACGACCCGCCCTCGGGGTCCGTGCCGTGACTACCCCAAGCCCGCCTTCCATAGTCCAGGGGCTGGCGACTAGCACCAAGGCGTAAATCCCGGTAAAAAGGGAAGGCATTGCCTTTGAAAAGTAAACACACACCACAGAGTAAACAAGCGGAAAGTAAACACTAAACAAGCAGAGTACGACTGAAAGTGCGGAAAAGTAAATGGGCCAGAATACAAACCCAAACTGAAAGTAAAGTACAACTCGAAAAGGGAAAAACAGCAACTGAAAAGTAAAAGCCGCTACTCCGAGCTATCCACTGGAAATCCCACCTGAAGGGTGGGTACAGATAGCTCCTCTGCTCCACGGGTCCCGCCGTCCGCTCCGAGCACGTCCCGCCCAGTGGTCCACCTCCGGGTACCGTCCCGCTGTGCACGCCTCAGCTAAGGTCAACGCTGTCCGTCGTCTGCAACCAACACAATGTAGTGCGGGCAAAGCCCGTGCAGGGGTGAGTATAAGCTACTCAGTAGGGACCCCGAGACCCCTGAAGGTCTCTCAAAATCCACAAAGGATAAACCACGAAGAAAGGTACAATCACGAAGTATCAACCGACTCTGCTTAGGTATATGCCCATACATATACCTAAGTCATCAATTAAAATACGCTCCAACCTCCGAGCCCAAGTACAACTCAGTCCACGCAGGAAAGTATACGTATTCCACATAGGAAAGCAAAACATAATCCACACAGGATTGCACAACACAATCCACACAGGAAAGCAACAGGATTCAGCTCACACATGTATACTTCTTCAAGGACGATAAAGATGATAACTGATCCATCTAAGTCGTCGGACCCACGAAGGATCGATAGGTAACTAACCCCCGCAAAGACCCACACAGGATCGGGCCCACACAGGACCTGTAGGCGCTGGCTCACACAGAACCGCTGAGCGCAAGGACCCACACAGGATCGGGCCCACACAGGACCTGTAGCACTGATCCACGTAGGATCGCTGAGTGCTGAAGTCGTCGTCGTCGAATCCACATAGGATCTCTGTACTGTCGTCGTCGAATCCACACAGGATCTCTGTACTGTCGTCGTCGCTGTCACAGTAGCAGTCGTAGCAGTAGTAGCAGTCGCAGCCAACACTAGGGTTCCCGCACACAACAAACTCGTACGGAGGGTCCGCTCCACGAGCCGAGAGGCTGATACATCAACTGTCACGAAGACCGAAGTTGATGTATCCAAAAGTTCTGTATCGCCAACAGGAACTCAACGCAACAGACGGCGCGTCGATCGGACGCCCGGTCTGAGAGTTATTGGCATTTTCGTCTCCGGGGCCCGGTTGGTTTTTAAGGCAAAACCAACCCGACCGTACTCCACCTGCGTCCAAACCTCGGGTGGAGTATGCCAAAAGATCCGTCTCACTAAGAGGAACACAACGCGACTGACGGCGCGTCAATCGGACGTTCGTAGCTCAAGATATGAGCGTTTCCGCTCCGAAGGCCCGGTTGGTTTCGTGAACGAACCAACCCGGCCGAACTCAAAGTTAACCGAAACCTTGAGTGCGATATATCGAAACGACCGTCTCGATCCAAGGATCGCGTTGCCGCAGACGGTTCGTCGATCGGAGGTCCGAGGCTCATGTTATGGGCCAAAAACCAAATCTGGTTCGAAACGGGGGGGTCCGGGTCCGGGCCGACCCGGCCCGACCCCCCCCCCCCCCCGGGGCGGCGCGGCGGCGGCGGCGGTGCCTGGCGCTGCACGTGGGTGGTACGCGGGGTGACAAACCCCCGCGTTTTGAGGGGCGGCGCGGCCTTTGTGCCGCGCCGGTTTCATTTAAAACCGCCCCCCACGTGGGGGGGGCCTGCTGGCGCTGAACCAAGGGGGCCGGCTGCCCCCTTCCCTCAAGAACCGCCCCCCTCATTAAGAGGGGGGTATTATTGAACCGGCCGGGGGATTTAATTCCCCCGGTTTTATGTCATCCGGCCGGCCAGCTGGCCGGCCGGTTTTTACCAACGGGACCGGAAATTCCGGTCCCGCCTTCGACTTCCGACGCCGGCGGCCCGGCCGCCGGTCTCCTCTTCCGCCGCGGCCCGGAACCGGCCGCGGTCTTCTCGTCCCGCCGCGGCCCGGAACCGGCCGCGGTCTCCTCGTCCCGCCGCGGCCCGGAACCGGCCGCGGCGTTCGTCATCCGGCGTGGTGCGACGGCACCACGCCCCTTCGCCGTACTTTGATTCTTTTCAACGCGGCGCGACGGCGTCGCGTTCTTGAAGTTTCTACCTCGACGTGGCGCGACGACGCCGCGTAAAATAAACGTACGGTAATCCGCGTGGTGCGACGGCACCACGCCACTTTGCTTCCACCGCAAGAATTAAACAAGAACGATGGAGGGGGGGGGGGGGGGTTCGGCCGTGTTCGTGCGGTCCGCCCCCCCCCCCCCTCACGTTAAAATAAATAACTCAACTTAAACATTGAAGCCTCAAGTTAGACATGCGAGACCACGTTCAAGAAATGGAATAAATAAATAATGAATCAACAACCCCTACCTCGGGTTTAAGATTCGAAGATTCGTCTACGTTCCGCGGAAGACGGCGTCGCGGAGGTCGGGCGTCGCGGTCGTCGTTCGTCAAATCCGTTGACGAAGAGATATGCCCGAAGAGACACGTCGTTGGCGGATCTTCGTTTGCCGACGAAGAAGGTCCGAGGAGGAAGCGGCGTTCCCTCTTGTTGACTCCGAGGATGAAGAAGAGAGGCGTCGTTCTTCGTCGGAGTTTGAGCGTTCTTCGTTCTTCGTCAGAGCTTGAAGATGAAGAGGAAGCTCTCAAAATGACAAACAAAGAACCCAAAATAAAATAAGACTACCTCTTATTTTATTAACACATAACACAAAAGAATTTCAAAGTTTGAAATTCAAAAAGACTTAACTCCCATAATTAATTAAGTAACTTAAGCCATTAAAGAGGGGGGTTAAGGGAATTTTAAAAGTCTAGGGTTTCGTGTGGGCCCCACCACACTTAATCCTCCCAAGGGAGGTTAAGTGGGTGTGGGTCCCACTTCCAACCCCCTTTGGTAGGTTTTTAACAAACTAAAAATAAAATTTGTCTTACACAAATTTTATTTAACTCAACTTAAAACCCCAAAACATAACTTTCAACCCGCAACAAACGCAACTCCCGAAAAGGTCTCTTTAAGCGAATATCGGCGCTGCGAGTTCATCGGTGCCCTCGGATTTCAATTCCAAGCACCGGATCAAAAGTTAGGAATTCCCGCTCATTCGTTCACTGAACGTACCCGAGCCAAACTTCGGAAATTAATTCCGGGCACTCCTGGCCTCGGAATCAGGTGCCGTCTGAAACCGCGCTCTTGTAAAATTCTAAAGAAAATTAAGAAAAAATTTCCCTTGAATTTTACGGGTCTTTACAGAGTTAAATATATTACTATATACACCTGTGAGAGGAAGTGAATGAAAATGAATTCTTTTGGTTTATGAGGATATAGTATTCGATAGACGAGATCAATGGTTTTGATTCACATTTTATGGAAGAGGATATGGATATAGTCTATTACATTAGCATAAAAACATATCATTATATGATATATATATATATACAACATTTATTATATCGGTATTGCAAAAATAAGGAAAAATGTGTTAATAGATGATTTAAATAGAAAAAATTAGTGAAGATAATTACATCCACTTAAAAAATCATCTTCTAGTCCTCTTTTAAAGGCTGCAAGCTTTCTTATTTTGAGGATAAAAGATACTCTTAAACATTTGTAATAATTCTTGAATGAAATTTTGGAAGGTTTTATTCTTGGAAATTTTATTAGAAGTTGTGTATAAGTTAACAAAGGAGATCCCTTTTAATAAAAATAGATGATTTAATTTTTTAAGTTCCCAAAACTATCAAATAATGTGAATTAAACCCTAATACATATAACACCAAAATAAAAAAAATTAATTGAAGTGATTATATGGTCAAGTAACTCATCTACCACAAAATCACAAATGTTTTAAACATTTTTTTCATCATTCTACAAGTATTATATATTTATGAAATTTTGTCTTTAGTAATATAACTACCTATTTTTATATAACATTGTAATTAATATTATAAAACTTGAACTGAAATTTTCCTTAGTATTTAAAATTTACCCATTGGTTGTTAGCCACAATTCCAGAATTGGTTTTATTTTTTGTCAATAGATGATATATTAATTATTTTTAGAATATATGTAGTCATGGATTCCAAACAAACCCCATCAGACTGACCTAGAAGATTTATCGAATATAATAAATTTTATATAAAAGAAAAAAGGAATTGGACTCAACCAATCCACATGAGTCAATGTATATAGACCATCTAAATGAGGAATTTCTAGAAATATGGATGTTGTTAAAAGGATGGGAAGTCAGAGAACATTACAAAGTAAATCTAATGATTCTTTGTTATTTGATTAGTTCTCAACATCATATATAATTTGAAATAAATGTGTTATAAGGATGAGTTTCGAGGAAAATTATGGTGTCTATGTTTTGAAGGGTGTTGATTGAATGATCCATCAGATTGACCGATTAGTAGGACTATGTGATCCATCAATGAAAATAATATAAAGGATCAATAATGAGCTATATATATTGGTATATCGGTGATATATATTATAGATACATGATAATAAATCTTATTTAGAAAGAAATATATCCATTTAGAATAAAATATGAGACATTCTAAAGTCAAATAATTTGTATAATGAATATGATAGAAGGAATCAATAAGAGATATAGGTTCGGTAGGAATAGTATAGCACCACACAACCATAGGGGATTCTAAAAAAGTCTCATTTAATATTATTAATATCCTACATGTATCAGATGAAGTGTCTTATTTGAGGCAGAATGTTTATTAATTTTTAATTAACGGGAACTACAATTAATCAAAATGATTCTGAGATTGATCAATCAGATGATCCTCTACAATTTATTTAACCATTTTAATCATGTATAATATTATTAAAATAGTGAAAATAAAAAAGCTTTTAATTTTTTAATAGTGGTTTGATAGTAATAAAACAGTATTTGACAACGATCTACCTAATTAAAGATGAGACAAAGAATCAAAATTCATGTTGAAAATAATTAATTCATCAGAATAAGAAGTTAATTGGACATGGGATCATCATTTTGGAAAAAATAAGGAAATATGTTTTGAATGAATAATTATTTTTAAATTAAATAATGGATCCTTCAAAAGTGGAAACTATGTTAATGCAAAAAAACTACAATCTTTTCACAGAATTGTATCATTGTTTAAAAAGTTTTTTTTGTTAGTAGAATGAATCTATATGAGAATACTTTTAGTTTTTATTGGTCTTCATTGTAATGAGTTAGTTCTGCATATGTATTAATGATAATGAATAATCTGAATGATGAGTCAAGTGAAAATTCATACTAAATAAATTATTATAAACTTGGTGATGTATAATGTTTTAATAATATCAGAGAAGATTCTTCAAGAAACTAGAAGTATTTAGAAGTGATGATGAATTCATATATGAAGACATAAATGAATTTGAAATTTGTGGATTGTGAATTTTATTGAGTGGGAAGATGAATTACTTTTTCTACTTTTCCCATTTTAGAATTCCTATAAATAGATATAAAAAACATTCAACCTTTTTGATCATGAAATATTTATGGGAAATGAGTTCTAGTTCCATGTTACTTTTTTTCATTTATTTAGATTCCAACTAGACATTTGTTGTATGTTGGTGTTGAGGAAGATCCCTCATAACCAAATCCATATGATTAATTTCTTTCGAAATCATCTCCATAACAGTGGTCTTAATCAGACTATGATTCATCAAAAACTTGAATTTTTAGTCATTGATGATGTTTCTACTAAATTATAGAATAAAAAATAATATGAATTAAATACATGCTAATCCGATAGAGGCTATCATAAAAATATTACCAAATGGAGGCTGATTTGATTGATCTTTTCTTAATATGTTTTGTAGTTATAATTAATGAAGGATCAAGAATATTAAGAGTTTTTTTAATATTTAGAGTATATTTTTTGACCAAAATGTTGCTGGGATAATTTATACGGTTCTTGAATATTTTGCTGATGTAAATATTGATTCATATTACATATAGAGGACTTGAATAATTTTATAAAATGGATCACAAAAGTAGAACAGATGTTATTTTTGTAACAATGTATAATTACCTAATGATTAAATGGAATATTTATTTTTATATGGTGTATAACCATCTAATTGGAAGTGGATATGAAAATTATAATTAGGTGTATAACAAACTATAGAAGGAAATTTGATACTTGTATTTTAGAAATCAGTATTTCTGGGGCCTTTGTATTTTATATAGAAGATATTAAATGAATTCATATTTGTGGTACAATCCAACAATTCAAGTATAATGAAACTGTACAATAACATGAAAATATTGTATCATATCATAAATTTATATTTGAGTTATAAAAAATATATGGATGATGTGTTATATTGGAGTAGGTCATAAATTTTATAAGTTTCAGAGGATAATAATGTTATCTAATGTTTTTATAGAAATTCTAATAAAAGAAAAAATACCCACTGATCCCCCCCTCAAAATGCTATCAATATTATTTGGGAACATAAATTGGTATTAAAGCATGGTTCCCTTTGAAAGATCCATATCTTTTAATGGATGATTTCTATTCACTTTTCAATACTGGTGTTCTTATTTTTCATGTAATGAACTATCATGGTTAGAATAATAGGATGTTACCACATCTTCTTTATCATGTGAATGATGTTAGAGATGAAGAAATTGTGGATTGACCTCCCATCTATGATGTTTTTATGATAGCATATATTATGATAAATATAGAAGCTGATCGAAAACCTCAAAATCCATTATCGATGGATCATAATCACAATGTTTTATAAAAATACATTGTGGTTTTTAAGTGATAATAAAATGAGTTATAATCTTATAAGTAGTATCAATTGAATATGAATTTTAATGAATCCATGTGTTCATGTAAATTGAAGTAGATTTGGTGTCATAAAAATATATTTTTAAAACATTAGTGATGGTTATATTATAAAAGGAAATCAGATTTTATAGAACATTAGATATTTTGATGAGAATAAATAAGACTATACAAATTTTCATAAATCTTATATGAAACTATCTAGATATATTTAATTCCAAATAATCATATTTAGAAAATCATGATGATTTATATTTTGATGAAACTAATAATACACTTATTGAACATAATATGAGAAAAGAATCTTAATTTTTTGAAAAAGGATAACAAGGAATTTTCATTCAACTATTTGTTAAAAGGGAAAAATAAATATATTGATTTTGAATAAGAATCATGTGATTCTGAGGTAGAGGACGAATTCAACGATTTGAACACAATTTTCCATCCATTGTAAAATATAAAATATCTGAAAATTGAAATATAAAACTCTAAAATGATAGAACTATGTAAGGAAAATATATTTTAACATAGTTGTTCAAGGATTAATGTTTAAGAGTATGAGTTTGAAGAATAAAATTATTAATTATAGAAAAAAAGTTGAAGTTACAAAGAAATATTAACTTCTCACAAGAAGAAGAAATGTTATATGAGAAGAAAAAATATGGATTATTCATTATCAATTGATGACTCAGTTCATCAAATAAAATTTATTTTTCTTGTTAGAAATGGATTTTATTCATCATATAGTGATTATGTTGGTGAAAAGATTATATAACTTAGAGGATTCCTAAAAAATTGTAAAATGGAATTGATAATAATAATAAAAAAATTAAAGAAATAAAAATTCTTCATAAAAATGATAATGAAATGAAATTTGATAATGATGAATGGATGAATAAAGAGGGAACAAATCACATTTTTTTTGATTTTTGAATATGATGATCGATGATATCTGAATAAAACTAAAAAGGTGTAAAAATTATCATCTATAAATGAGAAAATCAACAAGAAATAATATTACCATTTTGAAGAAAATGTTAAAAATAATATGAAGATATTTGAATCTGAAATAATTATAGATTTTTAAAAATTTAGTCTCAATAAGAATAAAAGCGATTTGTTAGAATAAAAATAAATTCTTCTTAAAACACAATGTGAGATAAGAAATATGATAGAAAGAATAAGTAAGGGGGACCATGTTAAATGTAAAATGTGTAATGAATATTCAAATAAAATTAAAAAAAAGGTTATTGACAAAAAAGTATTTAAACAGGAAGGAAAAAATTTATCAGTAACGAATCCCCATGAACAAAGTTTTCCATTATTTATTAGGAAACTAAAAAAATGTTCTGTACAATATCACTATCTATCAATAAAATAATTATTCAAATGTCACTTTTGGTTTTGTTGACTTTTTTGACATAGATATTTCTCTAGTTGTTATAACATGAATCTAATATAAAACATGTTTTATTCAAGGGGGGTTTATTATGAGGAATGAAGATCATGTTTTTATAAATGATTTATGGAACCAGAAACGAGAACTCCAATGTTTAACAATATTGAAGTCTTAAAATTGGAATATGAGATGATGCTGAATGGATGGTATGTTAATAAATTGTAGAAAAAAACATTTTGTGTCCAAAGATAATTATTACATAATTCATTCTACAGAAAATTTTAGCATGGGTAAAAAGATATATGAATCCAAAAAAATTGGTGAAGTAAAGGGAAAGAGAAATAATTCAAAGGATGTGAGAAAGTGGATTAAAACATATCAACAGACTGTGGTCTAAAAAATCCTATAATATTTATGATATGTGAAGAATAAGGGCATGTTACTAAATTTTATTGAACTACCCTTCCATAACATGATTGAGCCATGATAGAGTTTTTTCCAGCATATTATAAGAAAAATATTTCTAACGTAGAAATTAAATTTTGTTACTTGCCATAAGAATATATAGGTGAATGGAAACTTGTTTAAGAATATGAGAGTGATTAACAGAAAGAATAAAAACCACCAATACAGAATCAAATTAAAAAAAAAAAAAATATTGAGAACAAGTGATGACTCTTAGCATGAAGGATTCTTTAAGAAAACTACTGAGGTGACTCATTATTCATCAGATATATGAAGTTTTACTTACATGTATGTAATTGAAAGAATTTCAATAATGAAGATGATATATGGGTCTTTTAATGTTATTTAAAAATAATTTAATGATGTTACAAAATTTATAATTTTTGGAATGTTTTGATTATAAAATTAAATTTTTTTAAATGATTTTTCATATTGATTAAGGATAATTTTAATATTAAAAAATCCTCTCATCAATTTCAAAATATATGAGAATTTTGAAATAACAATGTTAAGGTATTACATGAATGTTATGTTATAGAAAATAATGAAATCCATCACTATACCGCTTGATTTCTACATGGGTTTTCCTATATAGTCAATGAGTTGTTTAATTAAATGATATATGATAATAATGTCATGTGATTGGTATGATATACAAGAAAATAACTTCTTGACATTTAGATGAAGAATTATAACCATTATAAATAAAAAAAACTCAATAATGGGGGAAACCTGTCATGATTGCCCATTTGATTTTGATTATTAGTATGAGGGATTGAAAATAATCTGGGTAGGGATATAGAATATGGTGTGAAATAAATTTATTCATTGAAAATAGGAAGGAAAAATATGATTATAGGTAATGATGATATGGAGAAGATATGTATATGTGGTGGATAATAACAAGTGATAATGAAAAATAAAATGTTGTTTTATTTTGAAGTGGGTATTGAAAATAAAAAAGGTATATTAATATTCCCAATTTTAATTTTTCTTTTATTTAT
Organism: Viscum album; assembly: GCA_963277665.1. Lineage (NCBI taxonomy): Eukaryota > Viridiplantae > Streptophyta > Magnoliopsida > Santalales > Viscaceae > Viscum > Viscum album. Next base: position 689,286,178 of record OY728146.1, read on the forward strand.
TGTCAAATGATGATAAATTGTTGAATATCAGATAAGGTGTTATTTTGTTTCTTGAAACACCCCTTCAAACTGTCCATGAAGATGCACTGGACATAGTAAATTAGACGCACAAGACAAAAATATTTGGACTCTTCTCATAGGTATGAGTCAGTGGATTCAATAAATCAGAATGGGACATTGTTGGGAAGAGAGAATGTGTTATAATGATGGGAAGTCATAAATATTTCTAATTTAAATCTAAATATGGTTTACTTATTATTTATATTTAAACATCTTATGTAATCTGTTATACTTTTGATATAAGAAATATTTTTTGGAAGAAGAACTGAGTTGATGTTTTTATGGTGTATTGATTGGAATATTGTATGGACTGAATGATTCAAATTCCTATCCAATAAATTGAACTAAACAATATAATATATCAATATGTATATAAAGATAATGGAATATCAGATGTGTTTTTATAATGATACATAAGCATCATTTATTATTATAAATTCAAAAATACTCTGAGAAGGAATAATGTGATGTTCCAATTATAACTCGTTGACATAATGAATCTGAAACGTGGTATCCATTATAGATACTCATTAATCAGAAAATTATGCCATTGATTCATTAGAGGATATTCTGACATAAATTCATTTTATATTGTTTGTATCTAATGTGTATTGAATGATGAGTTTTATTGGATGCAGAATATTTAATAATATTTTAATTTTGGGAAACAAAAATCCATTAGAAAGATTTAGTGATTGATCTTGTGGATGATGATTGAAAATTTCATTACCCCTTTTCATCTAGTTTAATAATATTACAATGCACTAAATAAATAATGTGTTCTATGAGGGTAATGAATCATCGAATAATATGTGACATCGGTCCATCTGAGTAATGAAGATACCGATCCACCATACAAATGTGGATGCTGATAAAAGTCATCAAACACTAAACATCATCAGATATGTGATAATGGATATGAGGAGAAGAACAATAAAATATTTGATTGAAGAGTTATTGCCAATGTGAATAATGGTATATTCTTAAGTGGAAACAATGTTTATGATAAAAGAAAATAAATTGTGTTTTGACTGTATTTAATCAATGTTTTAGAATGTGAACTTTAGGTTTATAGAGAATTAGTATGATAATAATCATAGTTTTTTCAAGTGGTCATCTAAATGAGATGTATATATTATTTATTTTTTTCTGTCATAATTTTGAATCAGATTAAGGAATCATAATAAATAAACATAATAAATAAATGTTTGTAAACATGACGAAGTTTGGAGATTTTAAATAATTCTATAAAATTATAGAATCTCCCATATGTATTTAAAATAGTTTCACAAGTTGTATTTAAAAACATAAATGAATGAGAAACACATATATTGAATAATTTGTAGGTTGGTAAGATGAATTATTTTTCCCAACTACTATATTCTGGGATTCCATTAAAAAGAGATAACGGTAGATTCATTTTTTAGGAACATGAAAATTTCACATGCTATGAAAGTGGACACCATGATACCTTTTTTAGTTATTGAGATTTCATCTAGATGTTTGTTTCAGGTTTAAGAAGTTGAAGATCAATTAGAATAGGACACATCTGATTGAGTCCATCATAGTAACTTCCATCGTAGCCAACCTAATCTAACTTAGTTTTATCAGACATAGGAATTGTGATTTATTGACTGAGTTTCTACTCAATTAATGTAAGAGAATATGAAAAATTGGGTAGAGACCAATTACATGGGGACCAAAAAATAAATGATACCTTATATACACTGATCATTCCTAAATTTTATTATAATGTTTTCTATTTGGATTTCTAGAAATATTGAGCACATTCACATATGTTAAATATTTGGATGAATTTTCAAGAAAAACATGTTCATCGTAGCATATATGATATTCATTAACATAGAACATATTTAATTCCTGACACATCTTAGATATAGAGGAAGTGAAAAACATTCTTAGGTGTATCAAAAAAAAATAAGGAAAGTGATGATTGTAACCGTGGATACTTAAAAGTTACTAAAGTGATTTATTTGTTTTGAAGGGGTTTTATGACTAGATATAAAGATATGAATTTGAAAATGATATTTGAGGGGTATAACTGACAATATTAGTAATAATTATACTAGTAGTTTAGAATTGTTTACATTGTGTGCCATTGTATTCTAGAAATATGACAATGAAATTCTCCAGTTTTGTGTATTATCAATAATTGAATGGAGAAGTTATTTATAATAAAATATATAAGTACCATGTTTTTACTTCAATTTATATTTGTTTCATGAAAATGTTTAGGTTGGTAATTTATGTTTAAGTTTATTGTAAATGTAAAATGGTTCAGAGGATAAAAATTCATACTAAAGAAGATAATTAAATTCTTGTAAAAGAAAATAGATCCATTTATTTCCCATGGTGGAATTTATTATATTTAAGAACATTTTTAATTCTAAATATTTATCCATTTTTTGAAATAAGCGTCCATTATTTTTTTTAAAATCAATTATATCAACTGTACATGTAAGGAATAATTCCTTATTTAAACTATAATAGTAGTAATTATTTTTTTGATAATTTTTTTTAATAAAATTTAATAGATTTTATAATATAAATTTATCTAATTTGAAATATGGACTCATTTTTATGATATTTTTCATATATGTGGCATATTTTTATTAAATTTAATACCCAAAGGCATGGGGAAAATCATTTTTCCAAAGTTAAATAATTTATAAGTATAAACACATTAAATATCAATAATCAATATTATATAGACTCAATGAATACAAATTTTATTTATTATTAATTTTTTGAACTATTTATTCATTTAATAAATTATAAATCAATTTATTACTTTTTTGTTGTATTTAAATTTAAATGTAGTTATCCATAAAAAAACTAGTATATTTTACTATTCATTAAAAAATAATCATCTAAAAATATAAAAAATACTCAACCTCAAGTAATTTAGTAATATTTATTCCAAAAAATATGTTAATTTGTTCAAAAAAAATTTCAAAATCTTTTCAATTTATAATGTTATTATTTTTTAAAAAAAAATTATTATTTTGGGTGAAAATGTATTCTCATAAATATACTCCCTTTACCAAAAATTATGCATGTACATATAAATAATTATATTTATCCTATGAAATTAAAAATAGATAAAAAAATGTAGTTATTCATATTCATCTCTCTATGTTTAACCAACATGCTATAAGGATCTAGTTTCAATTGTAATATTTGAATTATATTAGTATTCATTTAAATTAGATGTTGTTTGTAACATAGGACATTAGAGGGAAAATAAATCTATTGATAATAATATTTCATAAATCCAATGGGTGTTACATTGTACCACCCAAAACATTTAATTATTTTCACCCACAAAACTATGTAAGTTTAAAAAGGCTAATATAGTTTCATCTATCTCCTCTTGGACTCTCTTTCCCTTGAAAAATTTTCATATTAGAGGTTTCACCATAAAACCATGACCAAGTGAGTGAAATTATTTTTTATAAGTCCCTCTATATATTTCATAGTCCTTATCAATTTTTACTCATCTAAATGATCATAACATTCTTGTATGAAATCAAATATTAGTTCATGTTAAGGATCAATTACATACTTCTTCGTGAGAGACACATGTAACACATCATATATTTAATTGATGTTCGGTGTAAGTGACATATGATAATCCACAATTTCAACTTGATAAAAAATATAAAAGTTACTAATATTCACAGGGATCATCATTCATTTAATCTTAACTCATAGAAACTATTTTCATAATGAAATTCAAAGAATATCCCTCTCACCATCTTCAAACTCTATAGCACACGAAATTTATTCCATAAAAATTTTATGTCGACTATGTGATTCACATATGTGTTGTTGAATAGATATAAAATTCTATACTATTTCATTATCTTTCTAAAATTTCAATATATTTATTTCCCTATCTTCATCCCAGAATGAGTAAGGTTTACAATTCCTTCCATAAAGGGTTTTAATAATGATCCATTAGAATATATTGTGAAATGATATGGTTTTTATAAAACAATACATGTTGAAATTTTTGATCAAAAAATCATTTAAATCCCTTGAAAATTACCATTATATTATTATGATATTAACATCAATATATATTACATCATTTATTATTGATAGTCAAAACATTAAAGAAACATGCTCTTAAGTACTGTTATTGTTTTCAATTATTTGAAACTTAAAAACATAAATAAATATTTTAGATGTAAGATGAATAATATCCATTAATTATCATCATAATTAGAGAAATTATCTAACATATAAGACATAATACATTTAATCATAACCTAGGGAATGAAAACATAAGAAAGGGTGATCTCATATTTCAGTAAGGGTAATCAAGCCAGATACAGAAGCATAATATTATCATTAGGGTATGAGAATATGATGATTACATTTGAAAAACATACAATAAATTCAAAATATCATAATATTTAGTCATGGAATAAATATTTAATGTTCATAAGACATGAATCATTAGTAACAAAACAACATGATTTTGATACAATAACAAATTTTAAATAATATTAGTTATGAAATACAAATAATAATAGAAAAATATTTCTATATTAGTCAAGAATCATTTCCTATTTTACACATTGACTTATTGTAAATTATTAATAAATGAATAAATTAAAATTATGTTATATTCTTCACCTATTAAAAAACCAAGTTATGATCAATCTAGAAAAAATATTGTTTTAGCTTTTACTACACATGATCTCGTGTTTAAACTAAACCTGAATATATTATTAATATTAATCAAACATATGAATTATTACTAAGACATCAAATCTAGTATTAAAAATATTAATAATTAAAATTTAATAAAATTTATTATTTTTTATACGAAAAAAATAAGTAAATAAAAATAATATATTTTTCTAATAATTATATTTTTTTATCAAAATTAATTTCTAAAAATATGATATTTATATATTTTTTGGACAATAATATTTCTGGTTTTTTGAAACAATTATGAAATTAATTTAATAGAAAAAAATAAATTTTTAAATAATCATTTCTATATTATTGTAGGTTTTGTTTTTTGGTTATTTTCTAAAAATATTCATTTTTTGTGGAACAGTGAAAATTGATGAATTTTTATAGAAATTTCATTTTCATTTAATTTATTTATAAATACAAAATATAAATATAAATTGATTTTAATGTTAAATATGTATGAATATATATAAATTAATCCAATTTAGAAATTTCTTATCAATTTACTTGTATATTATGATATATAAATATTGTAATCTTTTGAAAATTTTTCATTAAAAACATGCTTTCTCGTCATATATGATGGATTAATTTTAAATTGAATTTTTACTCTTCTTTGAATGGAAATTGGAAATATGAAATCCACATATGGAATAATAATATATTATATTATCTTGTAATGAACGTTTAATTTTTGAAAATAATGAATATTGAAATAAAAAAATCAATTACCACAGTTATGGAAGAAATGGGTTTACCAGGGGTTAAACAAAAAAGATCATTATAAAAACTACCTATAAATTTCCTAAATAATATATGTTGGAATTATATTCAAAATTCCACCACTATTATTTTATAATAGATAACATTGGATCAATTTTACATATGATGAATGAATATTACTCAATTGAGTCATCTCCTCCAACTATTAAAGGATACACCCTCTCCTCTCTTGTTCACTACGACAAACCTTTTCGTTCAACCATTACCTAGTCATAAGACATTCTGATGTCCCTAAAATAATCCAAGAACCCATTGTTTAGACAATCAAATCAAAATAAAAAATATTTTTTCAATCCTATAGAGGATACTAGAATAAAAAAATGTTTGATGAAGTATGATAGAAGTGAAAAAATTATGTAAGGTGAATTTCTCTCAGATTTTCTTCATTCTTATGATTGTTATATTACAAAAATATACTATTTTATTATATGTACATGTATCCCCTTTTACTTGTAATATTATTGATTTATTTAACCTCATTATATGTTACGATTAATTTTATGTTTCTCCATCATGGGGATTACAATTAAATGTTACTAGTGTGGTAATTTTATTATGTAACAATTTCATCATTTATTTTTATTTTATATGATTAAGTTTCTAATAAAGAATTGTATAATAAATATCCCCAGAAATTCATAATTTCTATTTTCGTCTCATTATTCATAATATCATAATTTAGTAGTGACAATTCTCACCCCATTTTTAATTAAAATAATTGCGAAAATATTTTTATAAAAATCCGTCATAATTTCTCTCTTCAGCCAGAAAAGAATTTTCTTCCACAAAATTGTCTTCTGAAATTGTTTTAATTTTTTTATTATTCTCTAAAATATTTCGTAATGTCATTTTTACCCATTTTTTACTTTGGAAATTTTTTAAAGGGATATTCACTTCATTTTCTAAACAATTCATATTTTTTTACTAAAAATTTGTATTGAATGTACATTTTAATGTGTACATAATAAATGGAACGTTTTTTTCTTATGAATCAATTATGGAATCAGTGAATAATTTATAGATGCATTTTATCCTCATAAATGATAATTATTTAAATTTTTTTACTATATTTTTATATTTTATTTAAATAGGAAAGTGTATTTTCTACATGAAGTGTATAAAATTATAGATCACAATAACTATACATCCATGATCTCTCATTTAATATTTCATATTCATTATTGGAGATACAATATTAGGATACCATTATTATTGTTTTACAAAATTGAATATGTTTTTGATCCCTTGAGTTTTATGAAAGCCGTTTCACTTCCCTATTTTATAGGCCATCGGAGTAATTTTAAACCCATATTCTATTCATGATTAATACTATGATGAAACAACTATAAAACCTATCACCTTTGGATCACATATAATATGATAAAATTCCTATGATACCCAATTTATTTCATTGGTAATAATATGATAAATGTTTATGATAATGTGTAACACATAAATATAGTTTTCATTATGTGATAGTTCGTACCTATATCTCCCTCCAATGAATAATTGAATGATTTATATCTCATGGGATAATCAAGATTTGAAAAATGTGTGAATTCTATTGAGTAACGGAAATTATCCACTATGATGTTTGTTTTACGGAACATTGAGAAATATTATGGTTTTGGTAGTGAACCAAAAACAATATGACATACTTGGTTGTCATAATTGACTAATGTGTAAATTAATTTTTATACTTTTGTGTATTCCACTAAACAATGTCTTATAATAATTTTTTATTCTTATAGATCATGTTATTGGAATATATTTTGATACTTATCTTGTCACATTTAATTATTTATTACAATATTTATTATTATGATAATGTATATGCTAACTATGATTTTTAAATGTTATTATCATGTAATCATACCTGCATGTCCATTTTATGTTTACATATATTACTTCCTCTCAATTATTAGGCTTCTGAGCACACAATTTTTTTATTCCTTTCCTCAGGTTTTTAAGATATTTATCATGTACTATATTACTTAGAAGGGATATAGTCGTGATGATGATAGTGTAATACAAATTATATTACTTATGTACCCAGGTTTATGATTCGAATTTTTTCAAAGGCACTCAACTATTTTGGGAATCAATTGAGTGTTTGTTTAATATAAATAATATTCATTAAAAAATGATATAATATCTATCTATGGTTATTATTCTTAGTTATATTTGGTATTATATGATATTATTAGTTAACAATTGGATAATATGATAAAAAACAATATTTACAACCCCATGTATATTCCTAAGGATAAATTTAGTGATGAGACTATGTATATGAAAATTTACTATAATGTTGGTAAAGTATAGAGTGTTTTCATTGCAAGGAATCAAATCCTTATCTATATAAAACAAATTTACGTGCATTTTCCATATAGATACCATGGTGAAATAACTCTATAAGTGGGAATTTATCAATAATTTATCATTATATTATGTATGATAATGGGCCTCTCTACACACTTAGTTTTACAATCCATGGGGGGATACTCTATAAAAAAGTTACAAACTAGATACGAACAATTAAAATTGATTTAAATAGAATATGTGTATGATTTAACTATGTAAAAACTAATGCATCATATATTACATAATAATTATTTATGGTTTATACATCTTATATGTATTTTTTAATGATTATAATGTTCCCTAATATAATAATTGGTTCTTAAACTTTGATTGTTAGTTTTATTGAATGGATTGAACCTGATGGAATAGTGATATTTCGTATATTGAGAGATATTGAAATGATTTATCTCCATAGAATCTAAAATTTATATGAGCATGAATGAAAAATATCATTACTATTCCCACAGAACATTCACAATATATGAATAATGCATTACTACCAAATGAAGATTGTAGGGAATACCATTATGTTGGGTCATTCATGTGAATCCAAAATTCATCATTAATTTTCTCTAATAATTATCTAGTTATTTATCAATAATTTATTTCCATTAAAAAATAGATTCCAATCTACGAGGTTTAGAATATGAAAAATTAATTTTTTTAACTTCAATTTTTTAGGTGAATAAAATCAATATTAAACTATTTTCAATAATATTGGGCAACATGGTAAAATTGATTCCATGGTTTTAGGAAAGATCAAGAACTTATTTTTCAATATGTACATTCATTTTACTCTTAATATGAATATATATAATGATTACATTGATTTAAATAATATGTATGATGAATCTCATTGTACATTTGAGCGAAATTTTTCAAGTCGTGTGACACATGATTCTTATATTATCATCCAACCTAAAATTATGTTATATTGAAAAATTAGGGGAATATAAATGTCTATGAAGGGAATTATCCATAATATCATTCATTAGCTATGGATATGTTCTTCAATGTTCTATCATGTTTCATATCGTGGTTTTAGATATGTATTAATATTATAGTTTTAGAAAAAATTAATCACCTAGATCAATGAAAAATCTCAAAATTGTGGAAAGAATAAGATGACATTTCATTTATTTCTTATGTATGTGAAGAATCATTTGGGATATTTTCATAATGTTAATAATACATTTTTTTATGTTTGTAATGATTTTTCATCTTGAAAGTGATTTCATAGTTTATAGCAAAAAGATAGATAATGATGTGAATAGAGAGAAAATTGTATAAAAAAATACCACAGACAATTTGATTGAAAAATTTAATGGATTATGGGATATATGCTATCCAATCCCCATATTCGAAGGTTAATGATAATGATAAAAATCCTTATACTCTTATGTAAATTGAAATAATTAAAATATCATTTGATATATTTTTATGATTAGGGGTGTAATAATGATGTGGGGAATGGAAATCATTCTATCCACTTTACAAATACAAATTTCTTAATTAGATCTATATATACTGATTCCTTAAAATCCAATTTTATCTATGGATATCAATATTAAATAAAAAATGATTTGATGTGGAATTAAAAGTGAAATCCCAAAATGGTATTACGATCACATTACAAGTGTATGATTCTTCTATGATGGATGTTTTTAGGAATTATACTCCCTCAAGTCTTGTTGTTATTCAGCCAGTGGAATTTTATGTCATCTTAAAAATTTAATGAATTGATATAAAAAAATACCACCTCAATTATTTAGGAAGGGAAGTCATTTTTAATATTCCTAACTAAACTATGATCATCAATCAGTGTAATGAAAATTACTACATTTTTATATAAATTTTAGTAATTCTATGGGTAATAATTATCATTTATAAGGACTATTTGTCGCATATGGGTGAGGTGAAACCTGAAATAGCAGATATTCCTATTGTGTAAGATTTTTTTGATGAATTCATGGATTAATTTCAGTTTCAAACACCAAAAGGTGAATTTTGGTTCTAAATTTAACTCATACCAGGTGACCTTCCAATTTCATAGACTCATAATAGAATTTCCTTGAGTGAGATAATGAATTAAGAGATAAAAAATAGTGTAAAACCTTGATACATGATAAATTTGGACAATTGTGTAACATTGCGGTGGGCATTATTTTTTTAAAAGAAAGGTAAATGAATGTGACTGTCAAATTAATTCCAAGAGTTGAACAAGATGAAAATTTTGAATAAGTATCTACTTACCCATATTAATGACTTGTTTTATCAACTTTGTGGATCTCAACAATTTTTTCAGATTGACCTTCATTCTGGATGTCATCAATTGAGGGCCAAGAATTATGATTTACCCAAAACATAAATCTATACACATTATGTACAATATGAATTTATTTTGAATTTATTAGGTCTTATTTATTCCCCGGATATCTTAATGGATCTAATAAATTGAATCTTTAGAGATTTACAAGATCAGTTTTTGGTGGTATTTACAAAATATATTCAAATATACATAAATGATATGTAAGAGAATTATGAAGGTAGATAATGGTTCTATAGAAACTAAGCATTGATAAAATATTTTAATAATTTAAAATTTTATAAATTTGGTGGAAAAATTTATTAATTTTTTGGGACATATAATCTAATGTGATTATATATAAATAGATCTACCCAATATGGAATTTATTAATTGGTAGTCTATAAAAACCATCATGACTAAGATTTATAGTTTTCATAGTTTAGATGTATATTATATATGGTTTGTTGAGAATTTATAAATAATATCCAATCATTTGGGTATGTAAACTATAAAGGGATCTAAGATCCTCTGAAAGGAAGAATGTGAGTATAACCTCATGGAACAGATGAGATTATTAGTTAGTTTACCTATACAAACATTACCCTAGAGTGAATATTGGTTTATAATATATAGTTATTCGTCGAAGAAGGAATTTAGATTTTTATATTATTTTGAATAACATGGATATAGATTATTACACACAAAAAATAAAAATTTATGGGAATATTTATCCAACTCTTGATTTGGAGATTGATGTGGTAATTTTTTGTTTTAAAAATATGGATAAAATATATATTTAGGGAATTAGTCATATATAAACTAATATAAACTATTGAAAATATATATTCACTAAGAATGAGATGAACATGTAAAATATAATATGGTTAGTGTAAAGACCCAAGAAATCCCATGGAAGACTTTTTTCATAAATATGTGAGAATTTTATGAGTCCGTAGTTTCTGACAGTGCTTGATTTTGAGCCCCGGTGTGCCCGGAATCAATTTTTGATGTTTTGTTCAGGTACGTTCTGTAAACGTGCGAGTGGGAAAATATATCATCTGAACCAGTACTCAGAATTGAAATCTGAGGACACCATTGAAATCGTAGTGCCGGTATTCGTCTAAGTAGACCTTCTCCTCGATCGCAGTCGAGTCGGGGTGAAAGATGGTTTTCCGAGGTTTTGTGGGATAAAAATAAAATAATCATATTATTTAATTTTTTATTTGAATTTTTGAATTTCGATACTCCAATGGTGTGGGTACCACCCGAAACATGAAACTCCACATCTAATGAGGAGCATTAAATGTGTGGCTACACAAGAGGTGTAACAACCCATTTAATGTTCTTCAGTTATGTAAAATGCATAACTCTAGTAAATGTGGTAATTAAGTTATTTGGAGTTATGTTGGGGGAAAATATCATTCGTTGGAGAAAAGGTGACAATTTTTTGAAAGGCTTGGTTGATGAAGAATGGTTCTCCAATGACGGTTCCCCTTGCGAAGAACGATCCTTCGACAGAGATCAGATCTCGATGAATCTCCAATGCATGAACTCAGATATGAAGTGCGAGGCGGACAAGATGATCGACGTCAACTCCACCTTATTCCTGCGATTTCATCAACAAAAAATGAATCAGGTAGGGGATTTAATTAACTTGTGATTGAAGTTCTTCGTTCATATTTCTAAACGACAAATGTGGACTAGCCAACAAATAGGCTGATCTGTGGTTCGATCATTCTTGCTCATAAGGTACGTAATTTATCAGGGATTAGATCCGGGTTATATCGGGCTTAACAATTGCAGCCCTTAATATATTTGTTATAAACTACTAACGCAGAGGGCACGGGCCAACCCGAAAAATGCCCGACCTAATCCGAAGATCTGCTTTTTTGCGTTCTTCACAAGCGACTGGAAAATGTGACAACAACGATATCCAGAAAGTTCGACGCTGAGGGCGGCATCCTGGGAGGACCCCTTGTGCAGACATATCCAAAATATGACCACATGAGAGAATCCGGTGCTCTGATGAAGGTGGGTCACTGGGAGGCTGCACTGCTGACTGGATACAGCAGCGGCAGTGGTGGCCGCGCACCGGCCACGTGGAGTGAGCAGCGGCCGCTCGGGCCATCCGGTCCAAGGGTGGATTGGACGGCCAATCCGGCAGGCCCACTGGAGGAACGCGGCACACAAGGCACCGCATGAAGGAGGATTCGACCCGCATTCATGGGACCCTCAGATGGGTGAACCGGTCAACGCGTGCCGGCCGTGCTGGAGAATCGTGGCGCCTTCATGCACCGTGTGAGGAGAACAGTAGCCCACGTCCATAGGCCACATGAGCTCGACTGAATCGAACGGCTCCGGCTGGCCGGGTAGAAGAGGAGGTGGTGCCGCTGGGTGAACCAAACAAAACCGGTCCGCACCCGCGGGCCAGGTCCATGGGTTGGCCGCACCCCACATGGTCGGGCTGACCCCCAACCAGGTCAGACATGCTATACTAGAATCCTCCGTGGGTTGGACAACCATGACTATTATACTAGAATACTTTGTGGGTTTGACAACGATGACTACTGTACTGGGATCTTCCGTGGGTCCGACAGTTCTGACATCTTTTTCAGTATCCTATATGGGTCCACCAGAATATCTGGTCATGTATCCTGTGTGGGTCTGAAAGCATAGCTGGTCCTGTATCTTGTGTGAGTCTGAAAACATAGATGAATCAGTGATTAGATCTAATCATCTCTATCAATAAAGAATAGCTGGTCTTGTATCCTTTGTGGGTTCGACAACTTAGCTGGTTTTCAATCTTGTGTGGTTTCGACAACTTAAGTGAATCAGTGACTACATCTGATCATCTCTATCACTCTACAAAAAATGTATATTTGTGTGAGATGAGTTATGTCATTCATCCATTTTCTTCATGGTGATTGACTTTATTTATTTTGTGGAATTTGTTGTCCTTGGGATCGAGGGTTGGAAACATATTGTGATTTATAACTTAAGTATATGTATTGGCATATACCTAAGTAGAGTTGGATGATACATCATGATTGTATCTTTCCATAATGATTTATCCTTTGTGGATTCTGGGAGACGTTCGAGGGTCTCGAGGTCTCCTACTGAGTATTGTTATACTCATCCCTACAAAGGCTTCGCCCGCACCTTGTGTTTGTTCTGTGTAGACAATGGACATGAGTGATCGAGGATGAGGGTGACAGACATAAGGATGCTTGGAGCTGGACTTGATGGGACATACTGCATTGACAAGTCGTTCGAGTTCTATACCTACCCTTTATGTAGAATTCCCCGGTGGACGATCCAGGAGCTGTTTTCCCTTTTCACTTGTACTTGTTCTTGTTGTTTAGTTGGGTTTTTATACTGGCCCATTTACTTTCAGCACTACCTTTGTATTCATTTTTTACTTTTTGTTTTGCTTCCAGTTGTTTACTCTAATTGTGTGTGATTTCTTTTTATAAGGGAAATGTATTCCCAGCTTAGGGATTTACGCCTTTGGTTCTAGTCGCTAGCCCCTGGCATATGGAAGGCAGTCCTGGGGTAGTCAGAGCACGGGTCCCAGGACAGATTGGGACAAATTGTTATCAGATGAGTCGGCTCTATCGCAGAACAAAGGACTCTGATTTTTCTTACTGTGAAAAAATTGTGTTAAGAGTATTGAGTTTTGTTTTTAGTTTCGGGAGTCCAGTGTTTGTGCGGCGGCCAACGTATCTATACACAAGGACCCTAACTTATGATTTCTGAATAAGTGCATGAAAACACTGACTTCGAGTGTGTTTTCAAGAGTCTTCTTTGTTAACTCTTTGAGTCATCTCACCAGATATAACTTATTGACTGTGGCGCATCTTTTCCTTATCAAGATGTCGTTGCATAGACAGCCTATTGCGGTTTCCGATAGAGTACACGACGACGGCCCACAGAGCGACGAGGCTCTGGTTTAGGGACCTCTTACTATGTTGGCACCTGCGGGTGGTATACCAGCATCACCACCACCTGTAGGGAAACAGATACCACAAGCCTCATTGATGTACGGTGCATGCTAACTGAGCACATTGCAGAAGTTCCAGCAGCAGAGGCCTCCGAGGTTTCGAGGCGAGACCGATTCCCATGTAGCAGAGGACTAGATGGAGGCAAATACTAGAGTTTTCCACCTAGTCAAGATGCTGGTAGAGCAAATTGTGATAGTAGCTACTAATCATTTTCAATGAGTGACCATGAGGATGGTCCACATAGTGATTTGATTTCAGTACTTGTATCGTTTTCCGATATGGTACCTTCAGGCAGTGTGCCAACTATATCACTACCTGTTGGTCAGCATACATTACCGGTGGTACCAGTAGAGGACACATTTTGGAATTGTGCCTTACATGTGTTTCATCACCAGATATCCCTCATGTTCTAAGGCGTGCCTGACCCACAGGCGGCTGAGGACTGGCTTGAGGTGGTGGCTAAGTGTTTTCTAGAGCTTATACAACTTCAGAAGGATGATGTATCAGTAGCTGAGTATTAATTGAGGCATTCAAATCTTTCCTGGTTCATGATGAATATGATATGATCAGTTATTTAGATCTCAGATATTTGAAGGAGGTGTGTTTATGGATCTATGAGCCAACACTTTTTCCTCTATTCCTTCCTACTTTTTTTAGGGTGATAGAGAGAACCTTTTTGGTTGAAAGTTCATTGGATGAGCTCATACAACCAGTGAATGTTATAAGTTGGGAAGCATGAAACTAGCGCTAGTCTTAGAGACTTGGGCATGCGAGATCTTTCAGGAAGAGAATTGTTAAAGATCAATGAATCTGTAGGGTAGCAGATGTAGAAGCAGAGTTAAGAGAGCATCATGAGGTGGTGAACATTTCGACATGTTGCAACCACCCGCCTTAGTAGTCCTCGCTAGGCTCATGGAGCTGGATGGCTTGGGAATAGAGTAGCTGCATGAAGTCAAGGAGTGTGACACAAAGGGATTTATGAATGATTTGAGGTACTAGCTGTGTCTACTACTAGGTTCCATATCAATAGACATATGTATCAATCATTCCTTCCTTCCACAAATCTTATCCTAGACCAATAGTTTCTGGTTAAACCATTGACATGACCCTCACATCTGGAGATACCTTTGGGAGGAGACATGATAATCACACTTACAACGACAGTGTTTTCTTAACCTTGAGGTGGGTGTTTCAGTTGGAACCTCTTGGTGGCAGATTCGAGGCCTTACGATTTTATTTTGGGTTTGTACTGGGAAACCACAGTTCATACACAAATAGACTGTATTAGGGAAAAAGGTTGTGGTTTATCTTAAATGTTAGGATGGTATTTTCCTTATTCGGTGAAAAGTAAAACTCAGGAAGCACGAGATGGAATCATGCATAAGAAGGTGCAGTCGATCAATGATGAGTCGACCAGATTAACCTTTGTGACAGACATCTCCAGAGTTGCAACACCACTATCATCTTTAGTGAAGAAGGGGTAACCCATCGTGTTGTTATAGAGATGCCAGCAGATCTTTTAGGAGCTGGGGTAGAGGTTGAATAGTGTGCCCATCTTGATTCTACAGGAGGAGGGTGTTGGGTATGTAGTTTACTATGATACATCAGGGACCAGACTCAGTTGGGTCCTGATGCTGGAGAGAGCAGTTATCACGTATGGTTCTCGATAGTTACGATAGCATGAGCAGAACTATGCTACCCATGAACTGGAGTTACCAGTAGTGGTATTCACCTTGAAGATGTGGCATCACTATATAATGGGAAAGCATTTTACAGTCTCCTCTGACGAACAGATTCTCAAGTACATCTTCTCATAGAAGGACCTAAACCTGAGACAGTGACAATGGTTCAAGTTCTTCTAGGACTATTACTTCGAGATAGTCTGTACTCCTAGAAAGGGGAATGTTGTAGAAGATGCTCTTAGCATAAGATTAGGCTTTCTGCTACTAGGAGAGGCGATGAGGTGGCTGTCCGTATTATAGATATCATTTGTGGATAGAAATGAAGTAGCTTTTCTGTATTCTCTCACAGTCACTCCTCCACTTCATCAGTGAGTCAGGGAGGCACAACATGGGGGCATTGACTGTGATATTCGACGTGCTTAGATATCTATAGGGCAGGCACCTGATGGGTTTTCTGAAGGTGGGGAGCATGTCATTCCTTTCAGAGGACG
Source organism: Viscum album (assembly GCA_963277665.1). Lineage (NCBI taxonomy): Eukaryota > Viridiplantae > Streptophyta > Magnoliopsida > Santalales > Viscaceae > Viscum > Viscum album. Next base: position 689,302,598 of record OY728146.1, read on the forward strand.
TACCATGGTGCCAGTTGTACTTCATAAGGATGTGTTGAGGGAGTACCACACATCTCTTTTAGCGGTACATCTTGTAGTGGCAAAGATGAATTAGGACCTCCGACGATAGTACTGTTAGCCAAGTAAGAAGAAGGTTGTAGTAGAGTTTGTCTCCTAATGCCTCGCTTGTCAGAATGTGAAGGCATAACACCAGGTTCCAGCAGGATTGGATCATCCCATAGAGGTCCCAGAATGGAAGTGGGTCAGAATATACATGGATTTCATGATGGGACTTCCAGGTACATCCAAGGGACACAAATATATCTGGGTGATGGCCGACCGACTCACCGAGCCAGTCCACTACCTACCGATCAGAGAGCAGGGCAAAGTAGAGATCTTGGGACGCCTCTACGTACATGATATCATGTGGATTCATGGTGTTCCATAGACGATTGTCTCCGATTAAGATGCTCGTTTCTCTTCTCGGCTATGAAAGGGGTTGCAAGAGGCTTTTGGGACGCTCCTTCTCTTGAGCACCCCCTGCCATCCCCAGACGGATGGTCAGACTAGGAGGACCATTGAGACACTCGAGGACTGTTCTGTGCATCCATCCTCGACTTTGTTCATAGTTGGGAGGATTAATTACCCTTGGTAGTTTTTGCGTATAACAATAGCTACCACTCCACCATCTGGATGGCACCATATGTGGAACTATACTGCTAACCTTGTAGATCATCTCTGTGTGGGACTGAACCAGGGGAGTCAGCACTTTTTGGGCCATATATTTGATTAGAGATGGAGACCACTGGAGTTCGAGGATGGTGAAAAAATCTTTTGATGGGTCTCACCGTGACAAGGTCTACAAATATATGGCCGAGGTGGCATGTTATCTCTGTGATTCATCGGACCTTTTCGGGTCCTCAGTAGGGTAGGTGAGGTGGCTTACCACTTGGTTATTCTACCACGGTTGCCCTAGGAACACGATGTCTTCCACGTATCTCAGCTGAGGAGATATGTGCACGACCCATACCACATCATCAGGCATGGGGAGATGGACATCGATGACATGGAAACAGTTACAGAGGTTCCAGTGGAGATTGAGGATCGACTGGAGCAGGTCCTGTGTGGATGGTCGATTCCTCTGGTGTGTGTTCGCTGGTAGCATGAGAACCTCTAGGAGAGCATATGTGAGTGGGAGGCTCAGATTAGTGCTCAGTACCCCCATTTGTTCCCCTAATGTTTGGTGTAGCTTACATGGTTGTAAAACCCTGAGGTGGAGAGAATTTACATACCCTGAAATCCCATGATTTTGTATTCTGAAATACATGGGAATTTTATGAGTCTATAGTTTCTGAAGGCGCTTGATTCCGAGGCCTGGTGTGCCCGGAATCAATTTCTGAAGTTTTGTTCAGGTATGTTCAATAAATGTGCGAGTGGGAAAATCTATCTTTTGAACCGGTTCATGGAATTCAAATCCGAGGACACCATTTAACTCAAATCACCTGTATTCTCTTAAGGAGACCTTCGTCTCGATTGGAGACAATTTGGGGTGAATGTTGGTTTTCCGAGGATTCGTGGGATAAAAAAATAAACTTATTATTTTATTTTTTATACGAATTTATGAATTTTGAAACTCCAATGGTGTAGGGACCACCCGACACTTGAAAATCCTCATCTAATGAGGAGCATTAAATGTGTGGTTACACAAGAGGTGTAACCACCCATTTAATGTTATTTAATAATGTTAAACAAAAAACCCAAATAAATGTGGTAATTAAGTTTTTGGGAGTTATGTTGGGGGAAAACATCATTCGTTGGGGAAAAGGTGAGAATTATTAGAATGGCTTGCTTGATGAAGAACAGATCTCCAACGACAGTTCCCCCAGTGAAGAAAGATCCTTTGACGGAGATCAGATCCCGACGAATCTCTGATGCATGAACTCATATATGAAGTGTGAGGCAGACACAAAGATCGATGTCAACTCCACCTTATTCCTACGACATCGTCAACAAACAATGAACAAGGTAGGGGGAGTTACATTCCTTCTGATTGACATTCTTCATTCTTATATCTAAAAGATGAACGCAGACCATCCAACTAACATTCTGATCTGTGGTTCGATCATTCTTTTGGGTAAGGGAAGAAATTTAACGTGGTTTAGATCCGAGTTATATCTGGCTTAGCAATTGCATCCCTTAATAGATCTGTTATAAACTACTAACACGGAGGGAACATGATAACTTGAAAAAGCGTGACCCCTCTTCAGATATGATTTATTATGATCTTTGTGAGCAATGGGACAATGTAATGAACACAAAATCAAAAGGGTCCCATTTTGAGGGCGGCATCTCAGGAGGACCCCCGGCACAGACAAATCCAAAATCCCACAACCGAAGCTAATCCGGAGGTCGGCAAAATGGGGGTCGTCGGGCGGCGGCCCCAGCGACAAGAGGTGATAGCAGCCCCAAGCCGGCCGCATTGAGAGACCAGCAGCCGCTCAGGCCACCCAGTCTAGGGGATGACCGGCCGGCTGATCCGGCCTGCCCGCGTCCCTGGGCCTCTAGGCTGGGCAAACCGGCCAGTCGCGTACTGACTGGGATGGAGAACCGCGTTGCTCACATGCGCCGCATGAAAAGAACCGCGGCCCGCATCCGCGGGACGCATGCGCCGGACTGAGTCAGCCCATGCGCATGGGCGTGGTCCACATGTGGGTCGCGCCCCACCGGACCGGACCGACCCCCAGCCGGGTCGAACCCGCCGGACCGGATCAGGCCGACCAGCCAGCCCACTGGGCCTGACGGGTCGAGCCCCGTCTTCACTTAAAGGCAAATATCTCCTAGAGCGTGCGTCTGATTGACGCACCATCTGTGGCATTGGGACCCTCGTGAGGATGCGGTCCTTTTTTTATAATCTAATTGTGATTTGGAAAAATTTGGATAACGTCTGGGCTGGATCAATCATAAAATCCAACCGGACCAGTGGAACGGAAATTCCAATAACTCTCACACCGGGCGTCTGATTGACGCAACGTCTATCATGTTGGGTTCCTTATGATGAGACAGAACTACGAGATACATAAACTCAGGACTTCATGATATTTGATTTATCAACACTTGGCTCGTGTAGTGGACCCTCCCAGAAACAAGTGCGCAGTTTGAGGAAACCCTATTGTTGGATGCGACAGAGATGTACCAGAATCCACCGTGGGTTCGACAGTGATGACTATTGTACCAGAATCCTCCATGGGTTCGAAATCAATGACTACTGTATCATAATCCTCCTTGTGTTTGACAGTAATGACTACTGTACCAGGATCCTCCGTGGGTCCAATAGTTCTGACTTCTGTTCCTTTATCCTGTGTGGGTTCAATAGAATAGGTGGTCATGTTTCCATTGTGGATCCGACAGCATAGCTGGTCTTGTATCTTGTGTGGGTCCGACAACATAGATGAATTAGTGACTATATTTGATCATCTCTATCACTCTAGAATAACTGGTCTTGTATCCGGTGTGGGTATGATAGATTATCTGGTCCTGTATCCTATGTGGGTCTGATAGCTTAGATGAATCAGTGGCTACATCTGATCATCTCTATAACTCTACAAAAGATGTATACCTGTGTGAGATGAGTTCTGTCTTTCAACCATTATCTTCATGGTGATTGACTTTACTTACATTGTGGACTGGGTTGTGCATGGGATCAAGGGTTGGAGCCAGATTGTGATTGATAACTTAGGTATGTGTATGGTCATATACCTATGTATAGTTGGTTGATACTTCGTGATTGTATCTTTCTACTATGGTTTATCCTTTGTGGTTTCTGGGAGACCATCAGGGGTCTCGGGGTCCCATACGAAGTATTGTTATAATCAACCCTACATGGGCTTAGCCCGTACCTTGTTGTGTTCTGTTTAGAAGACGGTCAGCTAGATCAAAACCACACTAATGTAATATAATTTCTTAGACTCAATAGTAGATAATGTCTCACAGACTTTCATCTACCACTACAAAGACTAGATATCCTATAAGGACACAAAAATTTAAATAGATATGTTAAATTATATTCTCTTGTTTTATTGAGTAATTTTTTTAATTATGTGGTAACCATTTATTACAAATTATCATTTCTACATTACACCACATCACCCTTTTAAAAAAGATCCACACCCACCATTAATAAGAAAACCACCACCATGATTTATTCGAATTATAACATCAACATTGCATTCCAGCCAGCTCCAAACCCCATGGGTTAAACATTTATTCATTTTTTTAACTACATTATCTTACATATCACCATGTTCCCTAGGAAAACATTCTATATTACCAGAAACATTGGGATCAATGTAGTGAGTGGATGAACTACACATCGAGCATTCACCACTTATAGGAGGATAATCAAATCATCGGACCATGAGAAGCTAAATAAGGAAGGAACATGGGATATCTCATGAATCTTCACCTCTCATAGATGGAGTGTAACCAAAAACATCTTATTGATTCAGTGTAAAAAATAAATTAAACAAAAACCTATCCTTCAACCAATCAACTGATTTAAACAAGCCTACAACTTTCATAAAAATGGGTATGTCGAGGTTCGACCTATTATGTCTTCTCTGATGTCTTCCCCGATATACACATGAAAATATTGATGCTTCTCATCACTCCAGGAGACAAATGATAAAAAAAATTGAGCCTCCCTGCACCTCAGACAAAAACATCCATCCTGGCTCGTCCATCGTATACTCATGTGACATCCATTCCTCTTTATCCCCATAGCACAACATCCCTCTAGGATCAGCCATCCCAGGATTATATTACATTATATGAATCATGATTCAATCATAGAAATGGTATCTCAACGAAATATCATGTAAATGATGATTTACAAATAATTATCTATCATGGCTCCAAAACACAAGGTACGTGCCCTTTAAAATCAAACAGTAAACTAAATATCTACAATGGTATTATCTTTTATCACAAAACTAGTTATTTATTCCATATTGAATTAATTGATTCATTAATACACTTTCGGATACTTATGAATCATGATCTCTAAAGAAATAAAATTTTTATTAAAAAATACATTAAAAATTCCTTTAATTTTTTTCTCATCATACTTCATCATGTTTCAGGTTCAATAAATTGTTTAATTAAACATGAGTATATACATCAATTTTGTTAACATAAATTACAACAACAAATATATTAATTATAAATTACTATTTGATATTATATTCAATTAATTATCAATTACTTCATGCTTTACATCCTTTACAAATTTATATCAAGATCTTCATATTATACCATGAAAATCATAGATATCACACTATATAAAAAATCAAGATGCATGTTTTAACCATGTTACAAAGTAGAAACATTACTATGTGATCAATACCAATTCATATATCTCATTCATGCATTTAGTTAGGTAATATTTATTGTGATGTAAGGTGTTAAAATGTGATAAAATTATGATTTCATTGAAATAATATATAATAATCGAATCCCATAGATCAAAAAACTTGTTTATGTTCTTCACATGGGAACGAACCTCAAAAAAAGTATCTGATCACCTCTACTAGAAGATCTGCATCCACCAAGGGATGCCAAAATATCACTTCAAAAATAAAATCTTACAAAAATACAATTAAAATAATGGTTAACTAGAAACCATAGATTTGAGAGATTATATGAGATACAAAGTGATAAAAATGGGAGAAAACACTACAAAGTGATGGAAAACACACCTATGATCAAGCAGGTTCACCATGGATTGATGATGGAAGCCTGATATCAATTCTCTATCAAAGGGATATCCAAAAGGCCGATAATGGGACAATCAGGTCACCAAGGAGGAAGAATTAGGAAGCTAAAATCATAGTATTTGACAACACGAGTGGCTTGAAAAACACAATAAAATTACATAATCGGGGGATTACATTATGTTTAATATCATTTTATAGATTTGCAACACCATGAGATAGGTTTAAAATAAAAAAAACCATCACATTTATTGTTTTCTAAACCATGAATGATTCAACTATGTTAATTGCACATTCACTTCTTCAAAAATATTTTACAAGGTGTGAAACCCACATTCATATCGTGAATGATTTCTACTGTTAATTCACAATAAATTTTTTTTAGAAAACATCCTTTATGCCTCTTCTGTCCCCCAAAAGTGTTGGGAACTTGGAAAGGGTATATCCATATGAATTTTGGCTATTACATCAGATACCATGAATAAATTATTTTCCTCAAGAATCCAAAACAAACTAATACTGGAATCATAATAGGGGGTCATACGAATACCCACCCTTCATGATACATATCAATGAACGTTCCAACAAAGTAGCACAACTTTCACTCTAGAAGAACAACTCCCAACCACCCAACAACCTTAAAAATATAAAAATATCTATCTTAGTGAGAGAAAACTGAAAAGGGATTCAGCCACAACAAGCAACAAGCGAATGAAATATCACAACTATAAAAGGTATTCAACAACAACATGAAAAATGTTATAATATAAGAGTTAAAAATAAAAAAAACATGGGTTACTGAGGAAAAATCTTTCACTCATGTTGCCATATACTCTCCTCCTTGCCACTGTAACACCAAAAGACATGAAACTAGGGGATATCAATCTCACACAACACTATCTCTTAGTGGCCCAAGATCTCTATAGGATGTTCCTTGAAGGCATCATCATCTTCAATGTCGATCATTCCCCAATCTACAATATGAGAGTAATTAGGAATATAATTATGGATATATGAAATGTAAAAAACATTATGTATATAGCATATCTATGGTAGAAGTACTACCCTATATGCCAAGACTCCAACAATTTCCAAAACCTCAAAAGGAAAAATAATTTTGGGATAATGAATTCTCCCACAACTAATACATCACTGTCCATGAAATAGATTAACATTACTAAAAAAGATCCCAATCATAGTACTCTATTTGTATCCTCCAATGTTCCTCGTTAGATTTCATATTATTTTGTGCAGCTTTCACCCTCTCACGAAATAACTAAAGCATCTCTATTGTATTATATACCAGTTCTGACCTCAAATTTCTGGCATTTTTCCCCAATTATAAAACAACATATATTGTAAAGTTTGACTATACAAGAATTCATACAATGCCACATAGTTGGTGGAGTGAAAACTATTGTTTTAAGAGATCTCTACGAAAGTAATGTTCTACATCCATGAACCTCCAACAACCAGGACATAAGAGTGAACCATGTCATCAAGGGTCTTGATGGTCCTCTATGTATGAATAAAAATATGTGGATAAAAAGATGTGTTAAGGAAGATTTTATAACAAAATGCATGATGAAGACATCTCCACATCCTAGAAGTATAATGGGGATCTCAATCAGAAATGATCATCCTTAGGACTCTGTGGAGTCTCACCACCTCCTCTAGATATTGTCCCACCAAGACATCCACTATGCTCTAGTCCTTCATCTCTATAATGTGGGATGACCCCAACAAATTATCTACTAACATACATATATAATCATATATTACCTAATCATGATGTAAAATTTTGACAAGGTAAATAAATATTACTTCCCCTTCCACTGAGAAACATGTGATAGTGGGAGTAAAGCACCAGGAACACAGTGCTCAACCATCACCTTTTGGAAGATCAGTCATCAAGACCCAAACTCTACAACTACATGCTACAACTGTGGCCACCAAAACTAACCTCTCAATGATCGATATATATTCTCAGGCAAGTATGTAACACTAAGGGAGACATATAAAACCCTTTTAGAACCATCTAGCACATTGCCAAAGGAACCAAAATACATCATTTCAAAAAAAATCATTGTTTTTAATCCTCAGACCAACCACTAGGGGCCTAACCAAAAACAACCTGGTCTCTCCAGACAACCAACTCTTGATCCCCTATCCTGGATTCCTCTATCATCGATTACATATAATACTACACAATCATTTTTCAAAGACAACCTCTTCCCCCATAATTATCCCATATCATGATGTAATGTTGAATGTTCTTCCATCACTCTCCATGAATTTTTTATTCCCAAACTACATAACTATTTTATATCTAGATTAGAGTATCATATCTAGCATTCCCCATTCTATGTGTATATGAAATATCCATGTTTTAATCCTATAATAACTCCATCCATATAATTTGACACTAGTTCATGTCATTATTGGATAAAAACTACCTCAGGATATTATGATTGTTGAAGACCACAAAATGATCGCTGATGAGGTAATGCAACCACAACATCAAGAAAAAAAACACTACCTCCAAATCAAGATTGTGGTTGGCATAATTACTTTTTTGGGGATGTAACTACCGTGATCAAAAATAAAAAAACAATATTGGAAATATGAGAATAGATCCTAACCCAATATGAAATGACTCACTTAAAACCTCAAACTGAACACCTTTTTGGGGTAAAAAAAAGAACTAGAACAATGACCAAATTTTCCATCAGATACTTGAATTTTATCTGAAACTGATCAGTTCAAAATAAATCTCGATCATATATATTCAATGATTTCATAAGAGTCATAACATGTGAATAATCATCTACAAACTACCAATAGTAGCCTAAAATATCATGGATATATCACACCTATACCACTTCCATAAGGGTTTCCTAAAATGAAACTACTCCTACCTTCTATGAGTCTAAAGAAACTCTATTCTAGTTAAAATCATTCCCCATTAAACAAACATGTTAATAATTTTTTTTGAAACTTCATAAAAAAATTCTCACAGAAAAGAACTCCAAGTAAGGTATAATCATTATATGCATGATCCTCCTCACACATGGAGTACTCTAAGATTTCTTCCATGAAAACCATCATGAACATATCTATGAAATAAAAGAACCTAGGGTTTGTTAGCCCCATGAACACAACTATAGTATTCCTGACCCTGAATGACATTAAAAAACTCATAATTCCCTTGGAGGCATCAAAATGCAGTCTTTAGGGTATCCTTATGCTTTAAACACATAAAATAATATCCTTACATCAAGTCGTTTGTTCATAAAAAACATTCACCATTCAGTTGATTTAGTAAATAAACTATTTAAAGAAAAAAGACATTTTTTCTCCACTCACACTTAGTTCAAGAGACAATAATCAATAAACGACCTCAAACATTCACTAGATTTTTTTATGAAAAAAATAATTTCACCCCATGAATACACACCCTTCCAAACAAAACCCCACTTAAATAGACCATTAAGATGTATATGTAGCTCTTACTACTCAAATGAACTATCCTATACAAAGAAAATGAGATTAGATACATGCCATCCTGTTGTTCGATCATGAACATGATCTCTTGGTGTGGAGGTAATGATATAACCTAATCTAGAAAGAAATCCGGATATTATTCTATTAATATGGGAGGAACCAAAAATTTAAGCTCTGAAAAACTCTACATCATTTCATCCAACAATAATGGAAAAGACACAACATTCCTCTGTTCCATTTGAAGTTATTGATCACCAAAAAACAGTACTGGATCTCCATCTACATATATGAATAGAACCTGATTGTTAAATAAATCCTCGATTTCCTACAATGATTACAACCCATCCATATTGAGGATGATGTCATATAGTTTCATAAGTAAACGTAAGACATCTTTCCGAAAGCGGTGATTCCTTGAAAATAGATCACATTTTCTTCATAATTCAATCATGTAACCTATACCTTCAACTGGCATAGTAAAAAAGATGTGGACATGAAGTCTCTAAACATCAAGTATAAAATCAAGGACTAGGGAATTTTATGTGAAGGAGTGCATCACTCCATGATCCAAAAAGGCATGCACACAAGTATAAAAATCAAAGGGTACCTCGAATGATGTGTAGATCACATAGAACTGGAACAACTAATGTGTGAAGCTCACCACGACCTAATACAAGCCATTTTTGACGTTTCTAATGAACACCACTATCATCACCATATACTCTCTAAATATGGGGAGTATCCCAATGGTTTCTTCTTCCAGCCGCATCTTCTATGTACAAAACCCAAACTAAAGAAATATTATACTCTAACCTCATCTAAAATGACATCAATAAAGGATCCTAAAGTAGAAAATATAGCGCACACTGACTACTCATAATGTTTAGGAACTCTCGTCAATGATGACCTCAAACATTACAAGAACTACATGCATCGAATACTTTGTTATAGGTATAAGATCCACTGGCTCTAGAGAAAGAAGACTTTGAGGACAATAACCCACCCCTAGCTGATCAAATACATTTTTTCCTAGTAATTATGAATATGGGACCACAATATTACATCGTGATAAATCATAACAACATCCCTATCATGATAATTCAATTTTGGATAATATCTCCTCGATGCCCTATACACCTTCTAGCTCCTCAAGATACATCAATATAATAAATGTGGTAAACTAGATATTGATATTAAGATGAAAAAACTCCTATAAATTATTCACCCTAGCCTCTTTATGTGGACACATTATTGTTGAATGATGTATAAGGTTCTTGAAATGGGTTCCAAACACATGCACATTGGTGAACCTATGTTGATGGGTATGAAACTCATGGATAATGTAATCCTACATGGTGGAAGAAAGAAACATGGATCTAGAATCATCTGGGAACCCCTCACACGAGACTATAGGATCCCCATGATATCTGAAGAAAAAGAACCACCAATGCCTCACTACCCCATGTAGCACCATCCTGGAAAATGAAACCCAGTGATCCTTCTATGAACCGATTGAACTGAAGGCTATCTTAACCTCCTACAAAAAATCTTCTACAGATTCATCTAAAACATATCTCTCGTACCTCTGCTTACTCCGACACTAAAACTGTTGGATTTTCCTCATCCAAGTGTCATCATCATCAACCATAACCTTGTTGCAATATGGTGGAACATCCTACTAATGATATGCTACGCAAACCTAATGATGACATCAACCTTGATCCATACCAACAAAATAGAAAAAATAGAGATCCTAATTATAGAATATGGAAGACAGTTACAGTAATTAAATATTTTCTTTCATTTTTTTGGAATAACCTATCCCCTGGTCTACCCCTTCAAACATAGAAACAAATAATAATAGTAAATTATCCTTTCTTATGTCTCAACGTTGAACCAGTATCACGTTGATTAGTAGTTGTTGTAAGATTAAATCTCAATGAATTAGATCATAGGGGGCCCTAAATACATTAATCCTAACAAGTATCCCATATTTACATAACTTTCTAAACATATATGAAATTGTTCCCCTAAAAACCAATGAAACCTCTCATGTTCTATACTCCGAACTTCATCCAATCCGGTAACATGACCTCTGATTCCATTCTTTCTGGACCCCTCCCTGCAATTTTTACACCTCCTGGGCTGGAAGTGGGAGAAGAGAGATAGTGAACCATGATTGTTACCTCCAGTAGGCCTCAGGTTGGAAACCAAGGGTATAATAAAGATGATGATGAGAGGCATTACCATCTAAGAAAAATGAAAAAAATAGAAATTAGATAGATACCAACAACCTCTTTCTCAGGTAATAATATATATATAAACCATGTGTATTGATTTAATGTCATACATGAAATATTGAAAGTGAAAGGTCTAAATTCTTCTACAAAATAAAAGTTCAGATGGGGGAATCCATAATTCCCAGGAAGATGCTATAGCCACTAGATTGGATATCCAACTCAAGAAGTATTGAATACCATATAATATAATAGAATAATTAATATCAAGGTTATCATACTATCCCTTCCCCACTAGTTTTCCACTTAGCCCCATTGTCTCACATCCTGGTCATTTCTCTCCAAAATGGAATGTCCATAGAGACCGAATAGAAGAATCACAACATGCACCGCATATAACACACCACCACATCCACATAAAGAAAAGTAACCAGGTATTTTTTGATGAGACAAAATAGCAAGCATAATGTATATCATACATCAGTTATTATACCCCAACCCATCACATCCTATAAACTGATTAAGGATCCTCAATCCATTAGAAACTATACATGTTACACTTATAGTAGTCCCTAAGAAACTGTATCAAGAATAAATGTTTTTGAAATAAACAAAATCAATTATATCCCTATAAACAAATATATGGGGAATACTATACATTTTGTGTACTACCACATGAATCTACCAAGATAACATAGTGGTTCCATAGGGGGTATTCATTCATCCATCATACCAACGGGATGTTCAGGAAAACACTCTTCCCCTAGGGCTCTAAATTCCCGAGGTTTGAGTTGAACTAAGTGAAAAATAGTAGTAGTGTATAGAAAAACAAAATAACCTAATATAATATATCTTACAGCCTCAGTAATTGAATATACTAGTCTCAGACTCAAATCTAAATAATTTCTCTCATAATCACAGCTTCCACTACAATGTCTGGATATCCTAAATGCACAAAACTGATTAAAGATATTTTCCAAATTACCTTATCCATTTTTATTAGTTTCAATTTATTTAAATTATTTATTAACAAACAACAAACCATTTTCATTTCAACATTACATCACATTATTATATCAACAATGATCCATGCCCTACAATAATACGAAAGCCAAGTACATGGATTCTGAGAATTATAACATATGAATTTCATCCTAGTAAGATCCAACCCCATGTGTTAAAACTTTATTCATTTTATTAATAAACATAATATTCCATTTTACCAGAATCTTTAGGATAACATTTATGCTACCAATCAGAAGGGCTCAGCATAGTGAGTAGATGAACTTCCAATTGTGTATTATCAACATATAGAAGGAGTGTTTACATATCTAAATATTATAAGAAAAAACATGGAATGAATGTTGAATACCCCACCCTTATTCCCCTCTCTTGGAAGTATAATAACCAAAAAAAATTCTGTAAGAAGTGAAAAATTAAAGAAGATAAAAAAACATACCCTTCTGATAGTCATATAATTCCAACAGTCTTCTTTCTTTTATAATAATTTGTATACCGATATGTAACCGATTTTATCATCTCGTGTGTCCTCCCGGACAACCAAATGCTTATACTAATGCATATCTTCACAACATGTGTCAAATACAACAAGAAAAACTGATCTTACCACCCCCTAATACAACAAAAACCCTCCTCGATCAGCCATCATATTCTCACATCATATAGGGGAATACCAGTCATACATACCACAATATCCCTCTTGGATTATCCATCCCAGACTAATGTCACGTGGAAAGTAGTGTAAAAAACATTAAAATGGGCTCTCGAGTCCAATGCAAGGCATTAAACCTATGCACACAATGATCTCTCATGACTATAAAACACATGGAACTTGTCTTTTACAATAAATTGCGAAACGTGATCCCTATTAAGGCATTATATTGTATTAAACAATTGGTTTTTTATTAAATATAGAATTAACAATTTCATAAATCATCGATTCCATATATGGGAACATAAGAATCAAGCTATCTCATGCTATATCAAATTAATTATCTTATCAATAGGAATAATCGTGCTTCAGGTTCAATAAAAAATTTATTTAAACATTTATAAATACAAAAAATTTATTAAAATAAAATAACAACAACATAAATATTCAATTAATGAGCCCCATAAATATTTTAGCCACATAATTATCAATAAATTCGATATTAATGATTGTTAAATACTTCCAACTATAATAAAATGTTAAACTAATCAAGTCATAGAAATCACACTCTCTAGAAAATGAAGATGTAAAATTTTATCATTATACAATGTACCAAAATCGCTATGTAGTCAATACCAATTCTTCAAACTATTTGTAGTATTGAATTTGGTAAATTTCATTACAAATAAAAGGGGATAAATTATTTTAACTCTATGATATAACATAGATAAAGAGATTATAAACAAATACCTTACATTATAAAGGTTAATATGATTCTTCACATTAGAATAGACTACAAAATAGATCCTGAATCACCTCTCCCACAATATTTTCATCCACTGGGGGAGGAGGTGACACCACTAAACCAACAACAACAGATATAAAAAACATTAGATCAATGTGTATGAATCCTCCATAGCATGATAAGAATATCTGAGAAGAAACAAGATCTAACTGGGAGAAACCATTGGATGTCAAAGGAAAAAATCACAACTTTGATCAATTCGGGTAACCACTATTTGAAGATGGAAGATTGGGATTTATTTCCATCAAAGGGATATCTAAAATGATAAATAGGGGACATTTGGGTATCATGGGATTAGTGATAACGAAGCTGATTCCATTAGTTTTGAAAATATGAGTGGCTAAAAAAACACTATAAACATTAAAGTCCAAGGGTTTACATGATGATTAATACCCTTTCAAATCAAGTAATTCCTCAAGGTTAGTCTCTACAAAAAAACATCACATTTCATATTTTTTATCAAAACCAGAAAAAATAAACATTTTGAATCCCACTTACACATCATTATAGTATACTATAGGTTGTGAAACCCACATTAACAGTGTAATGGTACACTTATCCTAGTTCACATCACCCAAACTCCTACAAACATCCCCTGAGATCTGCATGCCTTGAAAACACAGAAAGGGTATATCCATGAAGATTTGTGCCCTTAATGATATTTTGATGGTCGATATAGTTTTGGTTGTCCATGTTTATGGGGGATATAATTGTTTTTGGTTGACCATCGAGGCTTCATAGGAGTGAGATGCATTTTTGATGGGGAGTATAGGATTCCTTATGTGTTCATGAGTTTTAAAAAATTGGGATATTTGAATTTATGTTAATAAATGATTTTCATGGTAAAAATAGTTATTTTTCCTTTGAACATATCTTGGATAATTTATACATCCATTATTTTAGTCATGGAATTGGGTGTTTCTCTTTATACATGTGTTTCAGGGAAATATGAGATGTATATATTTTCACAGAATATTTAATAATTAATTAAAGTAATATTAATTTATTCATGCATGTTTTTTTGAAATATTTTAAATTTAACATTGACCAATGATTTAAAGTTCATTGTTATGTCCTAAATGGTAGATTTCCCCAGGCATGATATATACTCATTGTCGGTGTGGGGCCAATTCTTGGAACCCTATTCTTTTTTTTTTATTTTTTTTCTTTATTTATTACATTTGTTCAATATTAATTTCACTTGTCAACTTTATTGTATATTATATAATACTTTAGGATCTCCCAATGGGTTATTCATTTGAGAGATGGTAATAAAGATATGTGGTATAGGGCATATGATGTGAGGCCCCGAGAGCTCATTCAAGTATAGATTAAGGCTTTATGGGTGTGTGGCCAGGATTTGGTTTAATGTATTTGTAGTTTCTACATAAAGTCATGAAAATATATTTTAACTAAAATCATTAAATTATATTTTTATGTATTATATCCTTTTATGGTTTTTAATGACCCCCTTAGTTTCGATCAATATTAAATCCAAGTTAAATATATGTTTCAGTCCATTTTGGTGGATTTTATTCAGGATGGACCAAGTACACAACATGATGTTCTAATAAAACATGATGTGTGTTTTTACAATTCATGGAAAATAGATTTTTCGGACCACACTCAATGTACCAGAGGTACATGCTTTTGTAGGGGTAACTTGAGGTGTGCTGGGAGGACATGGACAACTAGGACCTATGAAATGTACACAACCATTGACCATGTAATAATCTTGACCAAACCACATGTGTGAGTACATTTCAAGGAAAATGCCTTCGTAACCCTTGGGGTGTACATTTTGTGTCCAAGATTTTACACACCCTATAGTCAGGGGTTCTACACATAATGGGGGCAGGTGTTAAATAAAAAGGTACAAATGTGGGTGAAATGTCGTGTACATTATGAACATGACATGATCATTAGAGATGTATGAAATATTTTTCCTATATAACACATCAAATAATGATCATTGGGGTTAAAATTCATATAATCAATGTTAAAATTGTGTATTTATCAATATGTGGGTGGTTTTTTATTCTATTACCTTTGTAGTAAAAATGGATATATTAATTGACAAATCTATGAATTTTTTATTCTATATAAAAATTGGTGAAAAAATTATTCATAGGATTTATGGATGTGGTTTTTTGGTTGATAAATATAAATATAAATATTTATTTGAGGATTCAATTCGGAATCATCATGTCGGTAGGGTAGGGAGTAGCGAGCCCCGTGTTAGGGTTGTGAGCTTATTCGTGGGAATTGATTATGGATTCCATCCAATGTTATTTTATTTATTTGTATGAATTGCAAGAGATAAGAATGAGTAGTATATCTAGATGTTCATGTATTATGCATTAATATATGAATTTTTTTATCGAGGATAGATTTGTTGAGGTTTATCACTTATACGAGGACTACTGCTTTTAGAAACTATAGGATAGTTGGACATTATGGGATTTTCATTACTACTGTGAGACATTCTGGTGTTGATTTGATTATTATAGTCACTTGAGGATATCATATAGGGATACTTACTAATATAGTGATTATTGTTTTCTATAATTGGCTATTTAGGATGATTTTGATGAATTTAGCTTATAAGGGTTCTTATGTGGGAATGTGAGTAGAAATGGATTTTTTGACTTTTGGGATGAAAGGATGTGGATCTAATTATCAGGGTATTTTTTCTTAAGGATTATTTTTATAAGGTTACATTTTAGAGGGAATTATCCTTTATAAGTTTTCATATGGTCAGTTGTTAATTAATTATTAGTACAATATTTATTTGGGGTTACCTTTGGGAATGTTAGTGATTATGAATTAGTTGGAGGCCATAGAGGATATAATCTGATGCTTCCACAATGGGAATGTCCCATTCATTGGTAAATCCAGAAGATCACCTCATAAGGTATCATAATCTAATTGTGGATGGTAAAAAATTATGGATCTTTTATATGAGAATGGATTGAGATCATGGTTGCGACATTATATCCCCTAGTAAGATGTAACTTTGTGTTGTGTCCATGTGGACTATGGGATCCCCATGTTTGTTTGGCCTTGAGGTTGGTCATTGAGTGTTGTAGTTTCTATTTATGGATACTAATATCCATGGTTCTATAAGTGATCTTATGCATTTTTACAGGAGAGTTGATCATAAAATCCAGTAAACTATTTTGACAGTGGGTTTGATGGTTTCAATGAAAAATATTCCATTGGCCATAGGCCAAGATATATGAATTATTTTTGCCCCTATAATATGTTTGAGGATGATACACTTGTGAAATATTAAATCATCCATTGGTCCTTTGTGTTTATTTGTTTCTCTCATCTATTAGATGATTGTGGTTAGTTGGGATTTGGGAGAAAAGGCAATGTCTGGATCAACAAATACCCATCTACATATGTGTTCATCTTGTATAGAGTTAATTTAGGAACCTGAGTTTTTCAGTAACTCATACCATTTTTTCCATTAATCTTTCTGTCTTCCCAACACCTTGGAGAAAAAATTTCTCATGGATTTATGTATAGGGAAAACCTTTTGTTGGGTCCATAAATAGTTATCAATTTATGTTGTCAGACTTTGGGGAAACAAATGTCCTCTACTGAAGTCGATATAGATGTCTCTATCACCAATTCAGATCATGTAATGGGAATCCTTGATCCATAAAAATACAATCTATTATCTGAATTGATATGTTTATTCCAAAAGGATTACCATTACATCTTTTTCTTCAATATATTATAGATCTCGTGTGTATTTATAGAGTATTCCTTCGATGTGATGTGTTGTGGCGAGACACATGTTTTAAATAAAAAGGTGTTGTCTATTTTCGTGGTATATTTACCTCGAGTGTTATGATAAATCCCTTGGTTTCCAACATTATTTTCAACCCCCATTTTTATTTAATTTATTTCATTATTCAATTTTTATTAGTTTTCATATTTGTTCAGAAAATCACATGTAAATTCATTGGTTATGAGAATATATTATTGGTTATCCATTTTGGGGTTTCCAATTAAGATATATTTCCCACCCAATTATGTGAACCATGTTTTTATAAAGTCATGATATCTTCATACATGTTATAATAGAGGTTGTTTGAAAAATGGACTATAGCTCATGTTTTTCATAATTCAGTGAAACCAATCATGTGGAGTATCGGGATGAGGACGGTTCATCTCTACTGTCATGGAGGCCATGTATATTTTTTGGCTTAGTGTTTGTTCGATATCCTAATATATATATATTTAATATATTATGTGTCTTCAAACTAGTAGGAGAACAAATATTCTATATTTTTAATTCAATGAGTTTGTATAGATTTAATCCATTTTACATTCATTATAGAATTATTTTGTTCAGTTATTTATTATAAATATGATTATGTTTATCCCTTTTTATGTTTTTATTATTTCAGATCTTATTTTACTTGTACTGAATGTTATTGTATCACAACTCTATTGATATGACCCTCACAATTTTTTATAAGAACATAGAATTCAAAGTCACACGCATGATTCCTTTATTTGTGATATATTAGGTAACATGATAGGTAGACCTACACTAGTTCATTAAGTCATATAATGAAAACTATACATATGAATTCCATAAGAATGGAAAATTTAATCATATTTTTGAAAACTTTTTCCATTTGAATTTATACTATTTTCAGTAATATTTAAGAAATATATTCATAAATCATTCACAAGACTTCAAAACATGTTATCACTGGACTATATTTTTATTAAATCATACGAAACAATGTCGAATTATTATATGGATGAAAACAATATAAAAAGTTTAATTGGAAATTTATTTTGGTAATAGAAATTTTATTTAATAAAAAATATTTAGAAATTTTATAATTCCAAAACATTAAGTAATTATTTAAATTTAAATTGATCAAAATTATACATATATAATATTTTTAAAATAAATTATATTAATGATTTTGGGGGAAGTAATTCATATTGTTTATGTTATAAAAATTATTCCACAATTTTAATAAAAAGTTAAAAAATTCCATATTAGAAAAATAATGAAAAGATTATTTTTTAAACACAAAAACGAATGCTAAATATTTTAAAAAATAATTTTAAACAATATTGGAATAATATAGAATGAATTCATGAAAATAATGTAATGAATATTTGAATATAGAAAAAATAGTAACAATGATAAGAAAAAATATGGTTTGTTTTCAATAAAAATCTATCAGTCCCATGAGTACGTAGAGGAAAAGTAATGAGACAAAATTAAAATATACAGAAAAATTATGAGAATGAAATAAAATATATTTTTTGATAGATATATGATACGATTTAATCATCTAAAAATTTATGTGGAAACATCCTCAATAAATATTTGATTAAAACATTAAACCAATAACTCAAGTATGTATATCATTATAGGCACTATAAAATTAGGTACACAATATTTAAATTTATTCAAATTTTATTAATAAACAATAATAATATATTTAATAAAAAATATATATAACTAGAAAATCATGTTACCCTTTACATAAAAATCATTCATTATTATTATCATTTCAGTTGTTAACTACTTCATTTTTTATGTATGGTATTGTTAGGTGGTTATTGTCCATGAAAATTGACTATTTTTAATTCATATCTATATTTTTATTAACAATATAAATATAATATATATTAATTAAATATATAATTATAGATTTTGATATATAAAGGTAATGAATAAGTATTTACATTATGATGTGGATATGGTAGTCTGTATATACCCACAATTAGAATTTCCATTTTTTTATGGATCGATTAATGAAAGATAATTATTAATTCATATTTATTGAATTATTATTAAAACGTAAACATAATATATAAACATTAAGAATATCATAATTCAAATCCATTAATGACGGTGGTGGAAAATGAATCATATCACAATTTGGAGGGGTAGTCCACATTTACACAGGAGTAATAGTTTCATATCCTATTTTACTAAGTATAGGTGGTAAATGGTTTGAATATCATCATAATAACATATTATTATAGTAATGATTTCTTATTATTCATTTATTATTTGAAAATTTTTTATTGTATGTATTATATTAAATAAAATAGAAAGAGCTTGGATATGATATATATAGCCTCTTGGGAGTCCACCTCATAAATACTCATTATGGATTAGAGGATAAATAAAAGCTATTGAAAATAAAATATGGGTTCATGTTATAAATTATATAAAGTTTGTATATATGTTATTTTAAATACTTGAGGGTTCAAATGGGTTCCCTTTTCATAGTGATTGGAAGGACAAAGATATAATTTCGTAAAATATTTCAATGATTTAAGTCACATTCATAGGAAAATGGATCAAAATTTAAATATAAATGATTATATGATAATATAATGTTAAAATATATCCATAATATATTAATCCAAAAGTTTTATGTTGAAATTAAACATTTATCTCAGGGTTTAACCCCAGATAAACACAATTAAACATTATCCTTAGTAAGAAAATCAATATTTTTTCTATTCACTGTTGAAAATATTATATGGGACCAAATCAATTATATGAATTTTTATGATTAAATATTTTTTATCCATTTTATCAAAATTGAATTTCAAAAATATTATAATTTAATTTTAATTAAGCATGCAACCAACAATAAAGACCTATTTTTGAAATTTTAATTTTTAAGCATGAAAAATAATTTACATACACTTAATTCCATGTAAAATACATCATATTAATTTAAAAATATATTATTGAATATATAATATATTGATTTCATTAAATATATTAATAATATATCCTAAATTGAATTTTTATGGAAAAAATGTATTACACACATAAAAATAATATTTTTACAAATATGTGATTTTAATTATGAAAATTATGTTTTAAATATAAATTTTATTGATGATTCAGAAGTAATAAATTAATTATATATAATTAAAAGGTGTATTATGAAAATATTAGATTATATTAAAAAAATAACGGGTTATTTATTTTATAATAAATGAATATATTTAAAAACCCATTATTTTTCACAAATCACTAAAAAATGTTTACCAATATCAAAAAAATAACCACAAAATTACTAATATGATGATTATAAAATATAAAAATTTAATAATATAAAGTATCTGTTAATTTTTTAAAATAATTATAAATTTCACATGAATAATCCGATAAACCACATTTTTGGATATTTTTTGTTGTGTAAAATATATTTAATAAAAATTGAGTACTTATTTATTTTTAAATGATTAGTAAAGTATATTTTTTTAAAACCATACCATTTTTTTGGAAAATTTGTTATTAGTATTTATACAATCTTATTTAATGACTAGTTTATAATTTTGTGAGATTCATATTGAATCTTGGTTGTGTATTTATAAATATATTAAGACAAAAAATATTATTAAAAAGTAAATACATATATAGTCAAGTGGTGTCATTGGTGTTTGGATATGTCAGTGTGGTGGTGGTTTTCAGACGTGATTGTATTTTTGTGGTATAGACCACTTTTAGATTATATTTAGTATATATATATATATATATATATATATATGACACGTTTGGTTTTGAATTCATATTAAACCCACCCAATGGGGATAAATCTACTAATTCACAATGGGGTTGTGTTCATAGTGTTTTTATCAATATACTTGAAAGACATGGTGGATGTCTGGAAATGCCCACTTAATGAAATTTTTATTACATATTTTTCATGGTTTTATAATCACAATTTAGTTTTCATGCATCTAAAGAGGTGGTCAGAGTGTTGATTTTGTTCATGATGATGATACCTTACCATATTGGACTAGATTATTATTCCATTATATGGTTGGGGACATGCATAGAATGAAGCGATATCAAGTTTTATAAGCTTCATGATCATCTATCCGCCCTTGGTGGGTGAATAAATTTTGATATGGTATTTTATTGATTACAAAAATTATATAGAAACTTTTCTAGGATGTGATTTTCATGGTTTATATCCAATCCACATGATATATATATATATAAGGGATTAAGAATATGAAATTTTATTTCATAATATGAGAGATGAGAATTAGTGTGAATGTGAGTGTGAGGTACCCTATTTATATAAAAAATGATATTATAATATTATTTATGGATTCTATAATTTTTTAGTTGGTTTCCAGGAGGAAAGTTGGTAGTTAACAAACTAAGATGAATTTTATTTTACTATTAATTTTTGGAAGCATTAGTATTTATCTACTTAAATCTTAATGATACGACATCAGTATGTACCTATTGAGTGTATATGGTATGATCACTTCAATATAGATAAAAATATTTATCAGGATTATTGGGAAAACATGGTTAATATAAGATATAATATAATATTTAATATGATATTTATCTATGGAGTCTTTACCTATGAAATTTTTTTGTTGTTTTATATTTTAAAATATATGTGAATTCTATATTTCTGAATTGTGGGATTATTTTATATAATTATATATTTATCTTATAATTTTAATTGTTTTTATCTATATATAATGTGTATATATATGTCAAAACACTTAAAATTACATTTGTATAATGTTGATGTTATTAACCAATATAGGGATTATTGTAAAAATTCTTTTGGGGTCACTACCATATTTACTAAATTCCATATAGGGGTCCCAATTTCAATTGGGTTTTAGGGAGTGGCATCAGAATTTTAATTTGAGAGATAGGGAAGATATTATAGTTCTAGATCTCATGATGATTATTTTTTTGATAAATCAATTGGTCTATTTGTGTTTATATTGGGAATTTGATTAATGATACAATCATTGACATGATATTTCATCACCCGTAAGATCTAATTTAAGGATACCTATTTTATGAAACAAATGGATGGAGTGATTCTTCTTGTAGAGAAGAGACCAAG
This sequence comes from Viscum album, assembly GCA_963277665.1. Lineage (NCBI taxonomy): Eukaryota > Viridiplantae > Streptophyta > Magnoliopsida > Santalales > Viscaceae > Viscum > Viscum album. Next base: position 689,325,466 of record OY728146.1, read on the forward strand.
GAAAGGTACATAAATTATTAAATTTTTTCTTGTTTTTAATTGGGGATGATTATAATGAATTGATAATGTTTTAAACTAGTAATTATATTAATAATATTACACCTTACCAGGAATAGTACAATGATTTTCTATTTTTAGAGAGGATGACGTTGGTGGATAGTTCTCATTATCGAGTTCCAATAGAATGAACCTACTAACTATTGTGGTGTTTACCTAGTTGAGGATTATTGTTGTTTGAGAATGTTGTTTTCTATCTTCTCACATAAATGGTTAGATATGTATTATGGGAACATATATAGTACATTACCCAATTCTAGGATTGTGAGGCCTTGTATTACTATTATCATGAATCATGTTTTGGTATAATTCTAGGTAATATAGACATTAGTTAGATTCTTTTGGTAGGGTGGAAGGGGTGGATATTGTATCATAGAGATAATAAGTAAATCATTATGAGGGAAAAATTCAATAGCAATTTTTGTTTTGAGATTTTATCATTAATAATTATTAATGAAAATATGTAGGAACTACTCTCCATTTAACATGAGAGTTTGATTATATATGACAAAATTGTCAGATGTGATAATCTATTATGCTACTCCGTGATCAATTTACAAATGATTAGTCTAGATATCAATACTGATAGGTGGTGACACAACATTTTAATTGATATTTAGTCACCCATTTACATTTCATATTCATTTGTAAGTGAGGAGTAAGGATAAAGTGATTGAGATGTTGCATCCTCATAATAGACCACCTAATGAAGGGATTCATCATGATTCCTTTAGAAGTATAGATTTTATTGGAAGATAATAGGTATTCAAACTATTACATATTTTTATTGTCACAAGTCACCATAATTAGTTAACATCCTCTTATTTATCTATGGTAAAAATAATAATTTTCATCCACTAGGAGCTCTATAAAATTCATCTTTTTTCATGATTATTTTTTAAAGAAATAAATATCTCATTCCCGACAAATTTATAGGATTTGATTGATATATTTTATAAAATTACTTATCAACCCATTATATTTATTTATAGGGGGTCTTACTATAAGTAGTGTCGATGGGTTTATGTTTTATCATAAGGATATAGGGATGGTAGATTTTATCTGATGTATTGTCACGACTTACAGAAGTATTGGATTATGTATGGAAATTGAGGTGGTTTGTAAGTGTGTGGTAGAGGAGGTTTATGTATAAGGCTTTGAGATATTGATGTTCAAGATTCAAAGGGAGAAAATATTATTTTATGTAACATGTTATTATCTTCATCATTTTTATGAGATTTTTTTTATTTGGGACCATTTATCTATATTATTTATTTTAATATGGTCCATGCCTTGGGACCCTGGGTTAATAAGATTCATATTCCCCTTGTGATGACTATTCAAGATGGATGTAAGATTATTTTACAATATTTTGTTCTGGTCAATAGATGAATATGGGGGTTATTATTCACCTTAGAATTTAAATTTCTCTTTAAATTCAACCATAGAGAATGTTTTTTTATTTGGAATTGGTATATTGCATGTTTTCTATTACATATTTTATTAGATGGAAAAATTATTATTTGTAGGCATTGACTATGGAATTTTATAATGGTGATATCATTATATGGGTCTTATATATTAATAATCCTTATTATCTTAACAGATTGTGAAATCAATATATTCTTTTAAGGGTCACATTTTGAAGTCTCTCAGAGCGATTAAAGAGTTGTATGATTTTTTCGTATGGAGATTTCGATTTAACCCCCTAAATGTGATATCAATATTGGGATACATTTACATTCGTAAATTCTATAATTATGAAATAACCTTATATAAGGAATCATTATAGGACACAAAAGATAAGGATTATGTTTTATGATAAAATATGGAAGGATTTCATCCGACCTAGTTTATCAAAGTGGGGTGATATAGTGTTTTCCATCAATAAAACAAATGAAAATATTTGGTTTTATTGAGATGAACATTAAGTGACTAATGAAATTAAAATGAATAATTACCAATTTTCATGTATTGGAAATTTTATTCCCAATTTTATAGAATATAGAATGTTTTTGAAGATTTATTTGTGGAATGTATAAAATCAAATTAGGGAAATGGAGGAAGAAACACCAAATTCAATAATATAGTGGTCATATGGGAACATAGATTTCATGTTCATTCTAATTTATATCACTAATTACACTAAATGTTCCATGAAATACATGGGTATTGTGTTATGTGGGTTTTTGTATTGGGTTTTGGTTGTGGTTCTAAATGAAATACTCATAAAAATGATCTTATGTGGGTGGAATGTTTTTATCCATAAGGACATATTATAAGTACTAATAAAAAAATAAAATTATTTGAATCAAATATTATACCAATATTTGACATGGATGTTAACATCAATGGGAATCACGTGTCATAAAAGGGAGTGGTAGCTAATTTATTAAAAAATGAGTTCATTTTTTCTTTTATATTGAATTAGAATGTTGAATATGATTTTACTTTCATCAATATATTATTACATTATTACTATATTGTATCAAATATATATATGATTTTATCCCTATTAATATCATTAAACATGAAAATAAGGATTTTTTATAGACTGATTATTTTCTTGGTATATTTTAATAACATAAAGGAGACATTGATCGGTGCACCAATACTTTGGTTGAAAATGGAGGGTATGACTGATTGTGGGGTTTTATAATTATTTCTATATAATTCTCTGTTATCTCTTGATGCAATAAATAGAGTTTATATAATATGTGGTGAGCAAGGTATCACTTATATAAATATTATATAATTTATGATGGCAAATAAATGCATCCCATAACAATACACACCCCATAATCATAATATTTTAGTTTGTTTTTAAAATAATTATATATATATATAACATATTATTGAGTAATTATAAAAATAATAATAACAATACATCTATGATATTACCCTTTATAGACATGCCCTTCAAAATTTCATCTTTCATAACAAATGGAAATTGAAACATAAAACATTGTCATACCATATGTTCAATAGGTTAAAAATGTGAGGTATAAAATAATAGTCACATGTGATTAAAAAGAAAACACATGGATATGAGAACATGATAACAAAATATAATAATTATACCCAAAAAGTTATATATCCAACTTCAAATATCTTGGGGAACTTCATATTTTTTATTTTGAACAAATGTCACCTTTAATGGAAGAAGTGGGGAAACCGAACAACCATCATCGACTAAGGAAATATCACAACCAGAAGGTCATGCAAGAAAAACCAAACTGACTACATGGAGCTTTCCCGAAGTAGAAATAGAACACAAAAATGTTATATATCACTTATCAATATTCATTTAATGATGTATTTTTGAAACATAATAAATGAGTCATAAGAGTAAAAAATCAGCAATAATCAATCACTAGCTAAATAAGAATACCATAAGAAAATGAAATATTATTTGGAATACTAAAATATATATATATTGATTTCCTTAGTCAGGGATAAGTTTTATGGCCATAATAGTGGATATCGTCCCGTAGTATGTTTGGTTTCTCCAAATTAACATAAATATAGTAGATAATGTCCCATAGTTGATTGGGTTCACTCCCCAATCATTTTCATTTTATCTTAAGTGATGTCAAAATTTTACAAATTTATTTGAATGATACATAGTTTTTATCCGAACAATAATATAATGAAAACCATAAAATAATTTGTCCTGAGGAAATGAAAATAATAATATTTAATTTTCAGTTAATTATCCTACGGAAAATAGATGTATTGTAGAAAACATAGATAAAACCACTCATAATCCATTTAGAGATAGGTAGTTTATTGTGTTATAATACCATATCCTTCATTTACCCTTAATACATATAGAATTAAATATAAAAAAATTATTATCGAATATAAAACGTTGAAAAAGGAATGTAAATATCCAATTTTTTATCAAATTCATATTTATTTAAACTTTTTTGGGAAGGCCCTTCAATATATGTAAAGGAACCTCTTCATGGAAATAATTATCAATTTGGTGAAGTAATATGATATTTTTGTTAAAAAAATTTTATTTTATAAATAGAAAATGTGTGGAAAGTATAATGTCATTAATTTATAATTTTGGAAAAGAAATTAAAATTATTATAAAATAATCATAATAAATTATTTAATAATGGTTAAGTACATACCTAAATTGAATGTGGAAATAGAGGAGTGAAGACACTCGAACAAAAGGAAGTGGTTTGGTTAGTTTCATAAACAAGAAACACATCTGGTATATTATTTAAAAATGGAAAATAAATTGATTAATGAAATTTTAATCCTCTGTAATAAATGGCAGAAAATAAAATGGTTGTGTTATAAGTGGAATTTATATCACAATCCCTTCCCATATGGAAATTCATAAATAAAATCATCGATGAGAAAATCATATTGGAATGAGAATCTTAAAACAATACTATATATTGGAATGTAATCTTATCATATATATGAATTGATGATGGATATTATTGTTTAATGAATTTTAAAATATTATCATACAAAAATCCATAGAATAATATGTAAAAAATATTAATGTTCTTAATGTAGAATATGGATTAGTAAATGAAAATTGAGATGAAATATCATCACCATATATACTGAATTTCATTTAAGATATTTATCCTTATTCATAATAAATATAATCATAAAAATACCAAATTTAGAACCATGTTCATATAATTTTATTTTTAAATTTTTATAGTTTAATTATTCACTATAAATTTATTAGTTAGTTAATGGATCTTTTCATCATCATATGTTTTTAATTCTCACTAGTTTATTTATATTTCTTAATTTTAATTTTTAAATCCATTAGATGATATAAATTTCCTTACTAAAAAATCATAAAAATATTTTACTCACCGTGTATAAATTATTTGTGTATACTAGTGTTATCATGATTGATTCTATGATAATGAACTATGGGAAAGGGATACTCGATGAACTTGTATTGGGAAATTTACTGACATTAAAATATTACTTTAAATGCATAGTTAATTTTTTTATCCCTTTGATAACTATATTGAATCTATATTTCTACATAATATCAGATATTTTCATATAATATTTCTTAGAACCATCCATGTTCGGAGGTGATGAAATACAATTACAAATTTCCCTATGGATACAATAGTTTTCAAGTTTATGGAGATGACATTTTCATTTTTTAAATAACAAAAGAAGGATGAAATTGATTTATATTTTATAATTTAGATTATGTTATAAATTTAATATTTATTCTATAAATTATATTCTTAACCATCATTGCAAGACTATTATGAAAAGAACAACATGATAATCATGGAAATGGTTGTCCGTCCATAATATGAATAGAGATCACTTTTTTTGAATTGTTGTCGGGGAATAGATAATCATTATTAAAAATATATAATAACAAACATGTATACTGATTATTAATATGATAATATTCTAGTATTGTATCACAGATATTAAATCATAAAAAATATTTTTAAATGATATAAAAATATCACTAGCCGAAAAAATATTATCCCGAATAGAAATTTTATCATTGGATTTTTTCAAAACAGATGTTACAATGCATCCATTGGTTTTTTTAACATAATGTTTTTTAACAAAAATAATATTTCTCATATAATTTACTTAATTTATCTATTTTAGTAATAAATCATATTTTGAAGTTTTTTTTTGATTTAACAGTGTAAGTTAATTTATTTGAAACCAATGTTAGATATTTTTATAAAAACAACTTCTATTCATTTTATTAAAAATGTTGGTAATTTCTATATTTTTCAATTTAATTATAATTAAAATTTAATTAAATATCATTTAAGAATCATGAATATTCATTTGTTCCTCCACATATATAAATTATTATTTTTTCATTCACTCTAACAGTTACAGTACATGACTCTAAAAACTACATCATCAGCATCAATCATCCGTATTTTTACATTTCTAATCCATATATATTATTTTAATTATACATTGAATCCTCCTACAATTTCATTTTCATATTTTTTCTCTAATATATTATTGTTTTTATATTGTTTCAGATTTACCCCATCTACATTTTTATCTATCTGGACCCGTATTAAATGAATGCACGATATCTAAAGTTTATTTATATCATTTCAATATCTTCTTGAAAATTGGAATCCCCAATCACTTTTTTGTATATTGGATCGTTATTTTATATTTTAATATTTTTATTTTATTTTATTTATATATTATATTCATTCAATTTTTATTTCATATATACACATTTCAAATTATAAAATAATGTCGCTATAATTATTTTCATATTATAAAATCATGGTGGTAACAATATTTTGTTATTGTGATGTAATTTAAATGTAATTATATTTATATATATATTTGTATTTAATATGTTTATAATAAAATTTTTTTATACTCAAATATATTGATAAATAGAAAATGAAATATATATATATATATATATATATTAAATTATTTTTGGTTGTTTTGATATTATGGATTGTATATCATCGTGATAGATAATATTTAAATTATAATTGATTGAAACATTAATGATAATATATATGTGTTTATGTAAGAGTTTGGAAAATAATTTTGATAAATAAAATATTTTTTTCTTCTCCTTTCATATTCAGAACCCCATCTAAGGTAACTGTATCTAATTATTTCCTATTTTTTGTATAATTTTATGACATCATTAAATAGTTATCAATAAATACATAATTTATATATCTCATGTAATGTTTTTATGTTATTAATTTATACACATACATATAATTTTAAATGATTACAATTTTAAATATATGAACATGTTAAAATATAATGTTTGGTCAATAATTCAAATTAATTAGATAAGTGTACAAAGAACCATGGATGAATATAAAAAGGAGTTGAATATTTCATGGAATTTAATAAATTAAATCTTGAAACAGAATATCTTATTTTCTATCCATGCATGATTTTTAAAAATATGAAATTTTTTTTATTCAAGATAAATCAAATACCATATTATGTTTAGTTTTTTAATCATAATTACAAACATTTATTCTATAACAGTTAAATAATAGATTATTAAATATCTAATATTTATGAATAAGTTAATCATTTAAAATTGGATTATATTAGAGAACTGAATCATTTTATAGGAATTTAAAAATAATTAAAATCCAACAATTGTTGAGGGATTACATGTAGATTCTCAGAAGCCGCTATAGACTAGTTGCACTAAATTATTAATGACATCAATACTACTAAGTTTAGATAACATGAATGCAAGAAATTTTTGTTGTGATAAATGTTTCATTTAATTCCATTATCATTTTATATATCAATATCCTTAAATATATAGGTATCCATATTGAAATTATGTTGTATAGAAAAATTGTATGCCTAATGGAAAGGGAGTAAAAAAATTTCCTCATTTCCCCAATGACTGATCATTTTCTTGTAAGGAATATCAGTGATTAATATAATATTTTAACAATGGGACATAATGATATAATAGTTTTTGAATTATTAAACTAGATTCATTATCAAGTGTAGGCATCAAATTTCCCACTAAAGTAATTAGATACCTCAATAAAAATCAATATCTGAAGGATATTTTTAAAAAAATTAAAATGACATGGAGTGGTTATGATGAATATTGAGGAGTTAATATCTAATAGAAACCTACTTTAAACAATTTATTAATCAATGTTTGTTATATTCCACAAAAAATTAATATTCTATATGAATTTATAAATTGCATAATTTGACTATGCACAAATAGAATGAATTTTTATTAGAGAATCATTTTGAAGTATTGTTTTTTAAATATCATATTTGTAGTTTAAACGTTCTCTAAAATTATATATATATCAGATAAATATGTTATTAGTTTATTAATGATTTCCAATCAAAATCAACAAGGAATATATAATTATGGATATCCATCCATATTTATTATTGATTTGAACATTCTATGGGAGATAATTTTTAAAATATATATTTCCATAATGAAATAATTAATTAATTTGTGTAAAATGATAAATTCCACTATAAACTAAAATGTGGAATATAGAATCATATTTAGATACAATGATCAGGAATATTAATCACTTGAAATATTCAAATAAGTGACATAATTTTATCCATTGTATAATGGAAGAATGATTGTGTACATTAGTCATCAAATATTATTTCTAATAGATCATTTGTATCTAGTATTCAAAATGTTTTTAAATGGTTAGAATTTTATAATATCATCAAACAACAAATGTTAGTAGATTTATGTTAATAAAAAGTAGAAAATGATGATTTCATATTTGGTAAGAAACGACATTCTAGTAATTTAACATATAATTTTAAGAAATTGTAAATCTTATTAAAGTTTCATTATTGTAATTTTCTTAAGGAAACAACATTATTCATATTGAGAGAAACATTTATGATTGTTTTATAGAAATATATATATATGTAAACAGAATAAATAATATGTATTACATGAATGTTTATACATAATATGAATGGGAAAAAATATTGGGTTATCTATCAAAATGAATTAAAAAAACATATTTAATTCTGTATTTCCACACATTTTAAAAGAGTTAGAAGATGTATTTTTTCACTATCTACATTGAATTATTGTATGCATGTATATTCATTTTATTTGATGAAATATAGCCTCACAAAATTATTCAAAATTAATATTTTTAAAATCACATCATTTATTAATACAAAAACTTTTATCAGACACACTATGCGTTATATTCTAAGTTACTATTAGAAATTCAATCCTTTGGTTATGTTTCATTTTGGAATCCATTTATAGAAATTATGTAATGCTATTATTATTATATTTTTAGGATAATAATTCTCCACTCATAATTTTTTTATCTTTAAATATATTTGACATTAAAATGTTTTGATATAATGGTTATTATATTGATTCATTCAGTGGAAGGGATAAGAATATATTGTAATGGAAATATATTTTGGATGTATCTTTTTTAAAAATATATGAAAACATCAATGGGAAATGTTAAAAATACACATCAACAAGAGGGATTTATTATTCAAATATATCCATAGAATGTTGTGATACAGTTCAGTACAAATTATTTTTACAAAAAAAATATCACATTGGTCTTTCTATATCTAAAAAATTATATTCAATATAGGGGTTTTTGGTATTATTAAATTAAGGGTAATTTAAATTATACATTTGTAAGTGATGCACTAAAAATTACATATTTTGAACAACATATCTGAGCATAAACTTTGTATATTATTACATATTATTTGATTAAAGGTAGGATATATGAAACTTTGAAAAAATTGGGTGACAATTTAGAATAAAAGACAATTACCCATGAATTAAATTGAATAATAAATGAATAGAGAAATATACTCAAAGAAAAAAAATCGTATACCTCATGTATTGAAAAATATCATGACTTTTCTTCCACTATCGCACTCTATAGAGTAACATTCAGTGACTACATTTCCAATAGTAGTTCATTGTTTAACATCAATGGATAACATTCAATAGATTCTTAAGGCTCCTTAAATTTTTTATTTCCCACTGTTGGATATCAAGGGTAAAATATTAATCCCAAATCTGAAATATATCATCTATATCTAGGGTTGTTATTGTCTTTTGGACTCTTACATTTCATGGAGATCCATCTATAATGGATAATTAAATGCTCTATGTATTGATATATGGTGGTCTCCTTTCTAGAAGTATCCTTCAACGAAACTATTATTCTCTATCTTTTAATCATAGTGTTTCTTTTTTGGATAAAAGCTTCTGCTTATTTCCATCATTCAGACCATTGTTTCATCTTGTGGGATGGTTGTTTTAATGGGGGTCTCAATGTTAATCAACAAGGCCTTCATCATGGTTCCTCTTCTTTGGTGATTTTTCGATTGATCGACAACAATGATCAAATTCATTCAATAAAATGGTGTTTCAATCTATTGAAGTTGTATTTTTGGGTTCACTATAGTAAATAAATTACATAGGCTTTTACATAGATAAATATTATCGGCCTCCCCATCACCATACTCAATGTTTTCAATATTGATTTTATATTAGATGATACATGCTTCTTTTTGTGTGTTGAAGGGTATACTACCAAGAATCTCAATCTCTCTATCACTCAAATATGTGTAGAAGTGAATATATAATCTCCCATTTTGGAGAAAATTATACTCATAGTTATGGACACCTTATCTTGGTGGTATATTATTTTCCCTTATTCTATAGCAATAGTCTTCCCAATATTCACCCATCCTAAAATTTTTGGAGGTCCTTCATCAATCCATTGGCTCCTTAGTGTGGTGATGATTCAGATTATTTTACTTATTCACACAAAAAAATAAGTTCTCCCCAAGACATCTTGGACCCTACATATCCCCCACCCTTTTTAGTTGTTCCCTAGTATCCCATCCCATTATACTTTTGGTCTTTATCCCTCAGTCGACCCCACATGATCGAGTATTAATCAAACATTCCCACCACCCTCAACCCCATATCCCCCATATTTATTGAATTTTCCAATCATAGAATTTGTGATGTACATGCCATCAATGATGATGTTCCATGTGTATTCCTATCCACTTTACTAATCTCCCAAATTTTTTTATCAATGTGGTGGAAGATCATTTTCCCTATTTTCCTAACTCATTGAACGCACAAGATCATTCAAATACTTCTCCCCTCATTCAATAAAAAAAATATGCCATTCATTCCACCAACAGTTTACCCTAGAACTGTATGTTCCAAAACCTCTTATATTCACCTCGTCCTCCCCCATGTGTTTTTTGAAATAGGTCCCAACATTTGTGTCCATACATGTTTGTGGTCATCTGTAGAACATCATTAATTGATGTTTCCAAATCAAACATCTCCCATAATTATTGAAAAAATTTCATTTTCTGAATGATTGGGGTCCATAATCCCAAGACAAAATGAAATTATAAACCCCTGATATTAATAATAGAAACACCTCAATTTTTGATTTGATTCAACCATTGAAAAAAACATATAAATAATACAGGCTTTGAATGGAAAAGTGTTCATTATATCATTCGTTTCGATATTCCAAATCATCAAAAATAAATATTTTGAAAACCAATTATTTTATTGGAATGAGTGGGTGTTTTTTCCACATTATCACAATAATAGTCAGCATTGGATTTAACCATCTCCAATCACTTTCGTCTATGACATGTGTGATGTGCATGTTAGATAATTCTGTGTTAAATTATTCCTTAATAATTTTCAATTTTTTTGTTTATGAAATCATGAACACTTTCTTAAATACATGATTTCTAAATTTTTATGTCCAATGTGTCATCAAATGGATTTTTTAGAAAACGTAAAATTTTTACCATACTTATAAATAGTTCTAATGTATTTATGAATTAATAAAAAAAATTAATAATTACAATTATCACAATGATTATAGATCCATTAATAATAAGATTACCCTTATCGGATATGTAACTTCCTATTACTATTTTCCGGAATTTCTACACCCTCTTATGAAAAATTAATAACATCATATGGAGAAAAATTGATATATCCTTAAAAATTTTACAAATGTGTTAATGGTCTTAAATACAAGTTTACGTAGTAGAATATTCAATTGAATAATTTTTTAGTTAGAAATTTAGCCAGTGTTAGATTCTGAGTAACACAACATCTCTGTAAAGATAGAATAAAAATATTAAATACAATATTTTATACTCAAACTTTTTATTCAAAATAATTGAATAAAACCATATTTCTGGATCATATTAAAAATTTGAATGCACAGTTGGGCCCAGAATGAGGGCTTCACCCTATACGGGGTAAAACATTCAAAGGTGATGGATGTTTTTATGTGTCTCTCTACAGATAATGTTATTAAATAATATTAAAAATTATATTTTATTAAAAAAATTAAATATCTCCAAAATAGTACTCCATAAGGGAAATTTAAGACCACTAATAGGTCTGAAATGTGGTGTTTACCATACATAGGGTATAAAATTTGTATGAATCCGACATTTGGATGCATCACATGTAAAAAAATTATTACTTAATTATTTTTTAATCCATTTTCTATATATGAAATAACTAATATCTCCCAAATTGTGTGCCACATAAGAAATATGTGACCATAGTTGGGTCTAAATATAGTGTTTACCCTAGGATTGGTATACCATTTATATGCGTCTATTGTTTGGGAGAAAACAATAAAACCCGTTTTGTATTTAATTTTTTTATTTTTTATTTTTTTAATTAATAATTATCTATTTTCTCTCAAATGGTGCATCGTATGAGAAATTTGAAATCATTGTTAGGTCCGAAACATGGGTTTTACCATAATTAGGGTATAAATGTCAAACAGTACAGGAATTTTGGTAAGGTTTATAATTAAATTAAAATATTTAATATACGACTTTTATTGAAAAATTATTAATTTAATCTAATAATAGAAAACAATTTTCTTAAGATGCCACACCATCCGGGATTAAACCTTAAGGTTTTAAAAGCCTCTCTTTCTTAAACCTTTTATTGTGTTTTGGTTGGGATTCCATTAATGGTTGATTTTAAACACTTCATCTTAAACATTATGTTGAATCATAGATTAAACATGTGTTTTATGATTTAATGGTTTTGATGGGAATTTTTATTGAAATGTTAATGGTGGAAATAATTATAAATAATGAATGATAAAAACAATAATTTTAGTTATTATTATTATTATTCAAAAAAATTATATTAATGGTTGAAATTATGTCAGTGATTTTATAACGTAATTTTGTTATCAGTATTATTATATATGTGAGATATTTCATAATAATATTATGTAATGATATTATTAATTTTTTTTTGTTTTTTAAATAGTGTTTTGGTTATAACTCCCATGTACGGGGTAAGATTGATGCTCAGTCAGCAGCTGCATGACCCTTGAATTGAGGTGGTGTTTTAAAAACCAATTTTGTATCTTTAATTTATCATCATGGTATATGTCCATTAAGTGACCATCATAGTGATGTGGTTTTAAATTGAATTTAATATGGGAGGGTACTAATAATGTAAGACACGTGTTGGATTTTTATCTTTAAAAAAGGATTTATTATGGAATGCCAAAAGGCTACATGAAATGTAACAGGGTTAAACTCTATGTAATTGTTGCCGGTGATATCCTTGAAATGTGATTCACTATGTGAGGGGTATAGGATGAGAATACAATTTAAATGACGTAAATTTTTTTTAGATTGGATTTTAATTCATAATTATATTGGTTTAGACCATTAAAATCATTGGCATTTCATGGTGTGAATGGGGTTACACACCATGTAATATCCTAAAATTATAATTGAGATATGAATTTGACGTGACATCACCATTATGGAACATAGAACTTTCATAGTGGGAGTTAACATGATTATTTTTTTCATTATATCCTCTATAATTCATATTTATTCAACCCATGGCCTTCCCCAGGGAATTTTGGAGTCCTAGAACCATTATAAATCTATTCTATTGGAAATTGATCACTATTTAATTGGAAGGTGGTATCCTAGAAAGAATTTTTTTTGTTTTAAACAAACAGATACTTGAATTGGTCACCCAATTCATGCCCCCACAGAAATTTATTTAAACAAAAAGTATTGTGATGCATTCTCAAGGTGTAATGATTTTAAACCAACACAAAAGGTAGAGTGATATGTGATGATAAATCAAATAATCTCAATCTAGAAACCATGACTTCAAGAATGTAATCACCACAAGATAAAACTATTGTAACTATAAAAAAGCTTCAAGGCCTCGTGATCTATAGTATCCCATGAAAAGCATGTCCAGCTCAACTGGATCGATTGTAAATGAAAGCTCTGACATAGCCTATAAATTCAACAAAAATAATAAAAAAACACTGTGAAATCATACTCTAAATATAGCCGCAGTGATCGTGAAAATTATGGAGTGATTTTATAATCATACAACAGCCTCTTATTAATCATTTGACGTTTAATATAAAGATAAGTATCCATATAAATTTCACCATTTCTGAGAATTTTATAAGCTATTTCATCTCGTTTCCCCATCATAACTGGGTCAGATTATTCATTCATGTTATCTTAAGGAGGTTAAATATAAGAATCAAATATAATCTATGGTGGAAAATATATAGACATCATTCAGGAAGAATCCAAAAATGGCAACAGTCTAATCCGATACACTTGTTGATGTTGTAATTTCAGTTTTTTCCTTTCAAGAAGCGTCAAGTGATCTCGTAAAATTTTTTATTCAAGGTGAGAGTAATCGATACTTATTTTTGTTTTTTAGTATTGGGAGTAATGAATCAATAAGAATCCACCACTTGTTTTTCCCCTTTTTGAGAGAGTTATATTAAGAAATCTTCCACAATTTGACTGGATTTCTCATCAGCTTCCGGTAAGGATGTGCAATGAGATGAGTTCGGGATAGATTGTGAATGTACATAATCAATAGCATTAGATGGTTAACACTCACCAATAGGATATAACTCATTACCCTCAATAATATGGTTATTGTCTTCAGATGGTTTCGGTATAGAATTAGGAACATCCATTGGGTTTATAAAATTGATGTTGTTAACAGGTTTAACTATACAAAATGTAATTTTCATCTTTGTAGCATCCATTGACACCCAAATTGACATGAAATGTGAGGGGTGGGGGTATTGGATAATGAGTACCACATTCTTTCAAAAGATGACCAATTCTGGAACATTTTTTTACAGTAGGATGGTATGATATCTAAGATAACATCTTGTATTAACCCTTTATCTCCATCTTGTATCCAAAACAATGATAGAAACTCATGAGATATGTCAACTTCTATAGAAATCCTAGTAATTGATGGTCTTGATAGATTTAGAGTGGTTGAGTAAAGCCAGATTCGATGTTTGAAGAGTTCATAAATGGAGAATAAGGCATGCTTCTTGAAGATATGGAGAGGCAAACCTGTGAAACCAATCTATATAGGAATGATGGGGGCTTAGAACAAAAAAAAAAATCCAAAGACCGTTTGAAATATTTTATAAGATATCCCTCAAAAGACCATGAAACAAGGGTCCTTAATTGTTAATAATCGTTCTCTAAGGAAAAATGAAAGGGGACTTTCCACCAATTCAGTAAGCCAATGTGAAAATTCGTGAAGCCTATAAATTACATGGATTTGTGAAGAAACACTAATTAAAGACAATACAGAATAAATATACCAACGAGAACAAAAAATAGATGAAAAGAGTGTATGTGTACTTCTTCATTGGAGAAATAAATCGTTGTTATACCTCGATGTTGATATTTTTTGGAGAAAAACATTCAGATATCTTTGGTTCATAAAGATCATCAGATCCCCCACCGACATCCGTGAATGACATGGAATCTAGGATCCTAACGTTGATGGATCTGTGAACATTGTTCAGGGATCTTAATTTTAGGCTGAGTATTCAGATCTTTAATTCCATCATTAGTATTTGTGGGTGTCCTTTTGAGGGTTAGGTTTTAAGAAATAGGTTGGTGGTTCTGTCCTGATTTTCAAATTTGATTATTTCTAAATTGATTGATTTATTTAAATTTATTATTTTAATTAAATTGATCACTTTTTTATTCAATTAAATTGATATGAACCAATACTAGTGAATCAAGATTTTTGAAATGATTTTGGGATGAAAACATGGAAAACTACCAATTCCATTGATTTGGGGTGTGTTTATGGAAATGGGCCAATTTAAATTGTGGAATTAAAATTTTGGTTTTGATGGAAATTTTTTCTATTAAATAAGTGAATTTAAATGTTAAAATGAATTATGGAAAAGACAGAATTGGTTTTGAATGGATATCTATCTTATGAAAATTGCTTAAATTAATTTGATAAAAATAGCATTGTTCTAAATTTTGAAAAGGGTATGATTTTTTTATATAAATCCATTTTGGGTTTAAATTGAAAAGAAGAATTTTGAAATTGATGAATTACATTTAATTATATTATATGGAGTCCTAAAAAAAATTCACATCATGTAAGAGAACATACAAGCCTTAGGTGGTTGATGAGTTATTTGTATACACTCTACGCAATTAAAATTTTCTAAAACATACCTGTGGCGTGCCACATCCACGATGGGATGGTGAAGAGTCACCTCAATCTAGTGTTAGTAGGATATCAATATTCACATCTTTTTAAGATCACTAAGAGAGTGTGGAATCCTATAGCTAGTTAATACTGTCGTACATACATGGATATTGACCATGTTGATCTCTTGGTTTATTATATATGAGATATAAATTTATGCCATTGTTGAAAATTGATATAAATTAATTTGAAATATTTAAAAATACTATTTTATGAAACTATTTTAGTGAGGTCAATTTTTTATAATATTTCATCTCTTTAAATCACAATCATGAATATTAAATTTATATTCCATTAATTTGAAAATGTATTGAATATTCTGTTTAAAAGTGTTTTAGAATTTCAAAAATAATTTATTTACTAATTTATAGGTTTTTTTTGGAAAACTAATATTTTTAAAATATTATATAATCATTTGGGCTACCATTATGGGCTTAGGATGACATTCTAATTTTTCCATCATGTTTTTTTAGTGATTTTCCATCAAAATACTGGAAATGAAAAAGGAACCTCTCAGAGGTGAATATAGTCATTGATCAATAGACTTGGTGAGTTGTGTTATTAAGGTCTTTGAGATGGTTATCATTGTTTTGGTACTTGGGTTGTATTAAATTGTGTTTTTATGCCTTGTTTTATTCAGTCACATTACTCAAAGTGTTGTTTCTTATATATGCATATTGTCATGCTTGTTTGTTATCGACTATGTCTTCTTGAAAAATTGTACACCCTTGAAGGTTTTGTGATGTTTGGTTTTAGTTGTCAACCTGTGGGGATCGGGACATCCCTTCGGGCTATGTCATTACCAGCTTAGTTATTTGGTTATCAGGGAATTTGGGCTAGTTTATGAAAAATTGGTATCAATGGAGGCATTTGATCTTTTGTCTTGAAAATAGAATTAATTTTTGAAATATTTCTGGGTCTTAGTAGGTACTTTCAATTGACAACATGGTTATATTTCACTAAAATGAACCATACATCAAAAGGGTGGTTATAAAAGGATGTTTTATAGATTAATTCTAGTCCATTCTCTATTTTGATTTCAATACAGTGGAATCCTAATCTGGTTGTTCTATCTGACTGGAATAATTTTCCTTGTTGTTATATTTAAGGGTTAATATAATGTATTCCTTCTATATAATGATGTTGTGTAGCATTGATCCTCTATGTAGATGTGAAAATAATATTCAAGATTAAGCAACTCTTGAAAAAAATGGGATCCTATAGTGGACCCAAATATAATTAATATGATTTAACACACTGTCCATGCTCTGGGACATGCAGCACCTCCAGTTCTCATTCAGGATATAGATGTGGATCCTTAGGGGGATTTGCTTCAATATCACTCTCATGAGTTCCTCCTCCAAAAATAACAATTTTTCAAATGCACCATTGATCCTTAATATGATATGGATTGGCTAAGAAATATAGAACGTATGTTTCGGTTCAGGGAAACACCAGAAATGATCAAGGTAAAGTGTGAAACATTCATGATGGAAGGACCAAGATGGAGATAATTGGACATGATAGTGATGGTATGGATGTATGTGGGATTAGAGTGTAAGTGAATCAATGTCATTTTCACTATCTAATTTTATCCAAAGTAAATGGTGTTGGACCAGGATATGAGGTTTTTAAAGACTGAACATGTTGAAAACAGAGTGACCGATTATTAAAATTAAATTGCTATGGTGCTGCAGTTTTCTCATAAGAATGTATCTAATAACAGTATGATGTATTGATAGTTCTACACGGGGTTTTGATTAGATATCTATTATCCACATTAATTTCTGAACATTACAACTTATGTTCCCATGATGGATTGGGTGATGATGGTTGAAATATACCTGGCTGGAATGTCAGGGTTGAAGGGAGTTCCTTTTTCTACCATTGGAAGTCCTGGTTCCATTAAAGGAAAATGGAAGTGTGATGATTCGTGCAGGATTTAACAATGGAAGAGTCATTACATTCCTTTTATATATCTAGGAGGAAGTTATTTTACTTTCTAATAGTGTGAAAAACTGTGAAATACTAAGAGGGTTCTCACTAAGGCACCCAAGAACTATAGCTCCTATTGGTGTTCAGGGAACATTTATAGAATCGTCGATAATTTATCTACTCTGTATAGGGGAACATGGTCATCATCTCTACCTAAAAATATGGGGAAATCATATTCTTCACGTACAAAAGGGTTCCATCCATAGGCCTCCAAAAGGAAGCTTCTTCGCATAGATGAAGAGAATCTAGGGGATGAACTCATGAGTCCAATGACCATGAGAGGTACCATTACTATATCATAATCATTAGTGACAACTATATTTCCTTATGGCACATCTCATTAATTTATTTAAACCCATATTGTTAATCTCTATAATATTCTAATGGATAATTTATATTGTGAAATGAATATTACTAAACCCTTTGGTACAAAAATGGCCCAGGGTCTCCACAGACCTTCTTATGACATCAATCTATCAGATCCCTATTTATCATGGAGTTTTCAGGTTCTTGATATAAAATATCTTGATGTTATATTTGGTATTGATTTTATCATTTCTAATAAATCCATCATTGTTTTTTACCTTTTCAGGGCTAACATACTACACCTAGTTGTGTGCCTCATATCATTCAAATAGAAAGGGACCCAAGGTTGAGCAGAGATAAACCATTTAATTTGGGTATGTGGAAAGTGATATTAGTGTTTTTTATCTGGATGGATAATCATGGAATGGTGATCAACCTCCATTAATAACTATGTTTCATGAACTATTTTATTCTAAATTCTCCAGTTTTACATCGCTAGGGGAGGATGAGTTTTCTATTAACTTAATGCCCGATACACAACCGGTTTCAATTCCTTATTACAACATGTCACTAGTTGAAATGAAAGAGCCAATGTCCTTGTTATACGATATTTTTTAGGATTTTATTCATGATTGTATTCATGACATTGGTGGTCTTTGGGATGATCATTTGGTGATTTTTGAGTTTTCATATTACAAAAGATACTAGTTCGTGATCAGAATGGATGCTTTTGAGGTATTTTATGGTTTTCATTGCAAAGCTTAATTCTGCTGCTCAGAGATTGGTGAATGTTCTTTTTTTAGACCATGTTTAGAGAATGAGATGAGAATAAATATTTAGACGATTCTTTTGTGTATTTTAACAACCTAGTGATGGTATATGTCCTATGTTGATCATCATCAGATACATTTGGAGTACATAGTTGGTGACCAAGTGTTCTTGAATGTTTTACCTGGTTAGGTCATCGATGGTTTGGTAGGCCATGAAACTTTTCTCCACATTTTGTGTGAAATTTCAGGATTTTTTATGAGGTGGGGAATATTTATTAACATTATGAACTACCACCAAAGATGACATCGATACATAATGTGTTTCATGTACCACAACGGTGAAATTATCTCTCACATCCAGGAACATTTTTAGCTGGAATGATTATGAGGTTATACCTGATTTATCTGTAACTGAATGATCGGTCAATGTTTCTGATTCAAAGAGCATTGTAACTATTGGGATGAAGATATATCAACATCATGTGATATGGTATCATGGTCGTGATTCTCAGGATATTTGGGAGTGAGATGCACTGATGATAGATAACATGCCTCATCTTTTTTGTGCATATGCTTTTTCTTATGATTTGTATAGATTAAAAGATCCTATGATGGGGATGTCATATTATTCCGTTAATTTTCTCAGTTATTCCAACACTCTTTTGTGTAAAATTTATAATATATTATTTGGGAAAAATGGTTTATCATCAAAATCTTCATAAATTTGTTAATGTCCATAAATATCAGTTGACGTCGTTGAATGTTAAATTGAATATTTTTTGAATTAAACACTGAATTTGTGTAAGATTCATAGGAATGAAAAATATTGTTGAATACTTAATTAAAATATTAAATATAATATATTAAGTGCACACATTTTATCCAAAATTATTTAATAACTCCAAAATGGTAAGTCTTATGAGAAATATGAGACCACAGTTTGGTCTATAATTAGTGGTTTACAATATCAGGGGTATTACATTCAATGGGTCTAGACATTAGGATCACTCTCTCTTGAGATAATGTTACAAAATAATATTAAATATATTATTTTATGAAAAATAATAAAATATCTCTAAAATAGTGCGTCGTATGCGAAGTCTGAGAACCATGAAAGGCCCTGATCAAAGTGTTTTCCCTATATGGGGTATAAAATTTGTAAGCATTGGATGTTTGGATGTCTCACTTGAGAAAATAATTTTTTTTAAATATTTAATAAATTTTCAATTTAGTATATAAAAATTAAATAATAAATATATCATAAAAGGAGTGTTGTATCAGAAATATGAGACCACCATTGGGTCTAGAATGAGGTTTTTATTTAGATAAGGGTACAACTTTTACGAGGGTCATGTGTTTGGAAAAATTACACACAATAAAACGTGTTTTATTTTAATGTATTTATTTATTCATATTTTTAATTAATAATTATATATTTTATCTGAAATGGTGAATCATATAAGAAATGAGAGACCACTGTTATATATGGAATGTGGGGTTAAATTTAATAAGAAATGGGTTTTTGGTCAGGTTTCTAATTAAATCCAGATATTGTATATATAAATTAAGTAATTAAATTATTAATTTAATATAAAAATATAATATAATTTTCTTATGCATCCACACCATCATGGTTGATTCAAAAAAGGTTCTAAAAGTTTACGCTTCTTTACAATTTTAATCCATTTTGGTGGATACTCCATTAATGGTTGAATTTACCCACAATTTTCGTTATCATTTTGTTGAATCATGGATTAAACTAGGGTTTTAAAAAATTTGTGGAAGATTTTAATGAAATGTTACTAGTGAAAATAAATAGAGATAATTAATGATACATTTTTTTCCATTACTGTTATTATTAATTATGAAAATTAATTTTACTCCAATAAATTATGAATGTGATTTGATAATATAATTCTGAATTCATCATTGTTAATAATGATTCATATTCAATAATAAGATTAATTGATGTTATTTTTATTACTTTTGTTTTCCAAATATTGTTCTATTCATAACTCCCAGTTATAGTGTTAGATTGAAGAGCGTCAGTGGCATAGTGACCCTATAATTAAGGAAGTATATTCAAGACCAATGTTAGATATTTAATTAGGGCTCATTGTGTAGGTCCATGATGTTCCCAATATGATGATGGGTATGGAACATGGATTTAATAGGAGAGAGTAATAATAAATTCTCCCAATTGTTATATTTTCAACATTAAACATGTTGTTTTAATAGTATTCTTGAATATTAAATTTTGTGTAACTATGTTACATGACATGTTCTTATTGTCAGATGTGAAACATGAAAATCAATTCATAGTGTGAGGGGCACATGTTCGTAATACCAGTTAAATGACATGAATATTTTTTCAGATCGGTTTTTAATTCGTAACGATGGGGGGTGTCGATGCTTAAAAATCTATGGAATTTACGATGTAAATTGGGTTACACATTGTTTAATACCACATAATTAAAGGATTGTTACAAATTTTAAACTTCATCACTATTAAAAAACACAAAACATTCCCAAAATCTGTGAATGTGGTATTTTTTTCATTCAATATTCTCCAATTTCTCTTCCATCAATCCAAGTCCTTCCCAAGGAAATTATAGAGTCTTCTAACCCTTCTAGATCCATTATTTTGTTGATCCATAATCATTTATTTGGAAGGTGATATTCGGGTAATCATTCACCGTTATTCAGCGTCTTTCTATTTTTCACATCTATTGTGATTTGAATGTGTCCTCCTATAGTAGATGAATATGTTCTCCTAGATATTAGATATTTCTTTTATGATGAGTTTCAAGATTCTTTGAATCACCATTCTTATTTAAGGGTGATAATGTGATTGTCAGGTTTCAGAAAAAAAGTAGGTGGTTATGTCCTGATGAACCGAATTGATTATTCCCAAATTGCTTGATTTTTTTCAATTGCTTATTTAAATTCTATAGGTCAATTTTTTACACATAAATAGATAAAAACTGATTCCGGTGAACCAGGAGATTTGAAATGTTTTTCGTTTAAAAACTTGGGAAACCCCTAACTCAATTGAATTGGGTTGTCTTTATGAAAATTGGACGATTTAAAATATGGTATTTAATGTGTGGACTTGATGAAAATGATTTCCATTATATTATTAAATTAATTTGTGGAAATGAATAGTGAAAAGATGAAATTAGATTTAAATAGATTTCAAACTTAGGAAAATGGATTAAAATGATATGATAGAACCCCATTGGTTTTATCTTATGAAAAGGGCTTGATTATTTTTTAAAACCCATTTTGGTTATAAATTGAAAAATAGAAATTTTTAAATAGAATAATGGGATATAGTTTTATATTATGAATTCATAAAATAATATTTCCATTATGTTATACCACATGAAAACCATAAGTATTTGGGGATTTATTTGGATACACCCTACACAATTATAACATTCTAAATCACACCTAGGGTAGGTCACATCCCTGATGGGTGGGTGATGAGTAAAATATTTCCCGTGTTAGGGGGACATAAGTATACTCATTAAGAAGAGATCACATAGAGAGTGTGGAATCATATCTCTAGTTAATAATATCATATATATATATATACATTAAAGATGACCATGTTTCTCTCTTGTTTATTTATATATAATAAATTTCTATATGAAAATGTTGTAAAACTGCTTTACACGCCTTTTCTATATTAACTTAAACTATTTAATTTCACTGTTTTATTTAATCCATTTTTTAATATTCCATATCACGCAATGTATAAGCATTTTCATCAAAATTATGTTTCTCTACTTAGGGACCTTGGAGATCTTTTCCATATTTCTGTACATGGTTTTTCATACATTGGGTTTTCTTATGCTATGTTTTATTTTGTTAAATTACTCCCAGTGGAGTTTCTTTGTTATGCATATTGACTTGAATATCATACCTCAACTATGCCTTGTGGAAAAATCATTCCCACTTTCACGTTGTATGATGACAGGTGCTAGATGTCAGCATGTAGGGATCAAGAACTCCCTTCGAGCTGTGTAAAGGATGGCTTAGTAATCAAATTACCAGGGTACCCAAGCTATTTTGTGATAATATTTGTTATAATAAATTTTGTCTTAGCTTTTATACTTACATTTTCCTTATAATCTGAATGATATTATAATCTATAGACATCAGATCCATATTCATAACGATAATAATAGTTAAATATGTATGAAAATCCATATGATTGAATAATGATTAAATTATGAATATGGAAAACTATTTAATATCATTATAGATCATCTATTACACATTGAAGGTTTAAATTAAAAATGAAATCCTAAATTCTATTATGCTATAGTGATATGAGCTCTAAATGTTAGGTTTCCAAGTCTTTATGAAAAATATGAATGAAATATGAAAATTGGAGGTTCATGATGACCTTTCAATGCTCCCTTATCAATACCCAATAATTCAAATTGTATTAGATCCAAAAAATTGTGTTTCCTTTGATAAAATTGATACTGTTTGTGAGCTATAAAAATTACCAACTGTAGGAATAAACATTTCCTAGACATTTAAAATTGTTTATATTCACTTTTTTAATGGAATTGTATTCCATGTTTTTTCTTTAGAACATTTGGAAATGGTTTTTTCATCAGATTTTGTGAATTTTATTGAGGGATTCCATGTATAGGATGGTATAGAATCCAGCCATCTTATTGATTCAGGGATGAAACTGATACATTGATAGAATCCAATCCATCATATCATAGACTGTCAAGGATAAGAATAACGAGAAGAAAATTATTGTATCACGTGAATTCCTTATAAAGTAAACAATGACATTAATTTATTTATAATACAAAGGAATTTGTTTCCTACATTATTGGATACACATCACTTTGTGTTCAATTAAGTGTATTCATTTGTTTTACATGTTTTCTAAAAATTCATTTGTTTCTACATCATGTATTGGAATATTATAATTTTATATTTCAAATTATTATTCGAATCATGTATATTATATATGAATTGATTATGGTATAATTTTATTACTCTATTTAATTTTTTTTGAATCTGAATATGATATCACTGTTATTACCATTCTACATGATTTTATGATGGAACTCTTAAATTCTTCTACACACTATGATATAATTGTAAATACAATTATTATGATTTTTTACTATGTAGATTTAGTCATCTTTGATTAGGATTTTTGGAAAAAAAACTATCAGAATCGACTAGATTATGATATTAGTTATCATCACACTGAGGGCCATATCTGAGGCTAATTTTCTTAAACATATATATGTTATGAGAATTTTTAGAGTGTAAATACATCAAAACAAGTTTTTTTAAACTACAATTCACCACCCTATTATAATAGTTTCTCAAGAATACAATATTTTGATCCTAATCAGTATAATTTTAATAAACAGATAAATTGGTATTATTGAAGGTTTCCACTACATAAATAATTTTGGAAATTTTTTTCCTATTCACAATTTCATGTCAAATTATATCTATAATAAACTATTATTGATAAATATTTTTTATAAAAATGTTTATTGGTTAAACTTATTATTTGTATCTCCTATAAAGGACTATAGAAATGAATATCAGATCCATTAATAATATGATCCCAAGAAAATAACAATTTCTTATGGTAATGAGTACGAGTACTGGAGGGATACAATGAAGACTTTCATAATCATCACTAGAGTTGATAAATTTTTTATTCAAACTAGGAAGTTGTGAATACATAATAATAATGTTATTGTCTTTACAAATCATGAAAATAAATAGTATCATCTTAATTAATAAGATAGAAACACATTTTATGTTCAATGACTAGAATAATCTACAATTAAATTTCATCATATGAAGTGGTAAATAGTAATTAGAAGAAATTTAATTTTATTAAATTCAGAACATCAAAAGTTGTTGAAATACAACAAATACTTTCACATCTATCTATCATGATTTTAATTATCTACTAGGGGAATCTATTGAATAAATGAATAAGAGATTATGATTTATTATTATTAGTCTATAATCTCATGGTGAAAATGGTTTAGATGATGAAATTATTTTTCATAAAAACATCAAAATCATTCCCAATGAATTTTAATCAAAAAATAATTGATTTTGATAATCCAAAAAATAAAATAGTCTTACACTCGACAATATAATTTGATCCTTGATACAATATTAAAGGAGATTAAAATTTTTTGTTGACAAATCTAATAAAAATAATGGTTTATTTTATTTCAATACTACTACCATTCCTACATGAGTACAAACACCTAAAAATATAGTAAAATCTTATAGAATGAAGAATATTTTTATTCAGTTGGATTCAAGTGATTCATTACATTATTATATTGATCGAGATAATATTTTTGGGAGTATGGCCAATATATTTTGTTGAAAGGTTTTTTAGTATTGTGATAAAAAAGTAACAAGTAATGGAATGAAAAGAAATCATATGATATGATCAGTATTGAGTATTAAAAATCTAGACACATTATGCCCTCTTTTCCATTTATTATATGGATAGATTTAAATGAAAGATATTCTAATATGAATTTGAATAAATTTTATATGTATCAGAACAATATTTATAATATAACAAAAAAATCATTGTGATGGTGGAGTAGATTCCTCACATGACACATATGTTTGAGAATGTTTTGGATAGAGTAATATAGGTCTATATTCTAGAATACCTAATGAAAACATATTCTGATGGACATGGTATGAACTGCTAAAAACATTACCAATATATCAAGGAGTGAAAATAATATTGATTTTGATAGTGTAAAAAATAAAAAACATCAGATGAGGAATCATCTTAAAGAGAGGATAATACTCTTATATATTTGGAAAACGACTTATTTTTCCAGACTCATTGAAAATAAAAAAACAAAAACTCAGAAAAATATTTATATGAATAATTCATGGATAAATGATTTAAAAAAAGTAGTATCAGATCATTCTAAGGATCTTGATATGGATCTTTTTTGATAAATTTAATATATCTACTAATTTGGAAATTTAAATCTCTAAAAATAATTATTTAAAAACTAGTTTTGAGAAACTCAATTAAAATAATAGTACTCAAGAGGATAATGATTTCGTTATCATACTAAAATATAATATACCATCTTCAGGAAAACCTTTTTTAAACATTACATATGTGAATAATGGTTTTCATGAATATATAAACAAATTATTCCTCATGGCACTAGAATGTGAAAAGGGTATACTTATAGAATGCCCATTTTTAGTAAAATATTATTAATTCTTATGAATTTCCATTTATTCAAAATGTGTCGAAGTAGATGACATTGAAAAGAAATATTTTTTTCAGAATACTATTCAATCCATTGGTTTCCACAAATCAGTTATTTCAAAAAAAAAAGCATTCAGAAACTTTTACTTGCTGACACATCTAGATGCAAGAGGTTTTTTGTGCTGAATGTCTATTGTTTTTTCTATAAAAACCAAGGAATATAAAATAAACAAAAATAAATGGTATATGGAAAGTTATTTCTCCAATAATATTAATTGTAATAATGTATTTTTATAAAAAAATATCAAGATGAAAAATTTAAAGTTAAAATTGAATTATTGTGCTGTTGGAAAGATTATCAATATATATAACATAGTTCTTTTTGATAATGTATTAATTTGAAATGTTTTTTTGTTAATGTTATTAAGAAAAAAAATACGAGCGTATGTAAATTTTGTGATTAATGTTACCATTAAAATTTTAGAATTGTTAATTGTGTAGTTCAAAATTCTAATAATGAATTAATTCTATATACGCATCTACATGAAATTTATACACAGTTAACATAAATGACATTAAGAGCTAATTAATTCCATTCATTAGTGGATTGTATGATCAATATTGGATTTTTCATAGAATTTTGTGACATTTTATCATTAGAAACTTATGTATGATTACTATGAAAAGACTTGTTTAGGATCATCGTGAGAAATTATTTGATTCTTCAAAATTCTATGACACTTTTCAACATGGTAACTAACAAAATTATTCTTATAAATATATTATTGTAGTATCAACTACTAATTTTTTATAGTTATTTAATGCTATTTATTTGATCTTGCACAAACTATAATTATTTATAACTCCCAAAGATTCTGAGAAATATGTGTTCGAATTAATTTAAATTTTAATTTTTTTTCTTTTCAGGTGACATTGGAAATAGTTATATAATTATATATTAATAAACAAATTCAATCAATCATTTAATATGAAATATCAATTTTTTCTACACTACATGCAATACTGACTTCTCTTGCGGTACATGGCACACTAACTTGGCATACGATGCACGCAACACTATGTTTCTATAAAACATATCCTTTTATAGATTTAATTATTTAAATATGTTAATTATAACATATAATTAAATATAATTAATAAAAAAATTCAAATATATTTTTTTATATAAATAAAACATATTGATAATGAAAGATACCAATTTTTGTAGTGTCCTTTTATATTAAAAATATTTGTTTCTTGAATGAATCACCTTTAATAATAAATGTTATTTTAGAAACATGTATAAATTTAATTTTATAATATAAAAATTATTTTTTAACTAATAATTTCAAAATTATCCTATGGGTAATTTTTGGGATTTTTTTGAGAAACTTCATTTTTTGAGGAGTAGAGAAAAATGCTGCTTTGTAGTGAGTAATTTCCTTCTTTTCTATTAAATATTATTTCTAAATAATATTATAAATATATATGAAGGTCATATTAGATGAATATTTTGTCAATTTATACAATTATATAATTTAGGATCAAATTCACTTTGAATCTGAATAAATAATCTTAACAATATTGTATACACTTTCTTACATTAAAGTCCCATTATTTATTCATGTATACGGGATTAAAATTAATCATAATTTTTTTTTCTGCAGAGATTTAAATTTAATAAATATGACACAAACCATTTTATTAATTATAATAATTAGAGGATAATAATACCATTTAAATCTTGGTGCAAACTGATTTAAAAAAGTGATTAAAATTAATCACAACAGTTAAGGACCAATTAAGTCTTATTAGGGACTAAATCATAAATTTAAATTCCCACATGACCCACACAATTATCCAAACCCCATTTTTATTCCATAACTAGGCCGTTAAACTTCCAATTTTGATGTCATTTTTGTTTTCTATTTCTTTTTTTAGGTACGAACATTTGCAAACCAAATTTGTTTATAATAATTCCATGTGAGTCCCTTTCCTTCCCAATAAAAGGCCCCCACCTCTACCCATTCCCCATACCTCTAAAACCTTTTATGTACATCCTTTATCGGATCATTTAGCATCAAAAAAGTTCCCCATTCAAATTTGATTCCATAAAATGGGAGAAACCTTCTCAAAGAAGCCTTATCTCACAAACCAAAACGAGTTACCCGATTTAGAGGTAATGCCTTCTGTCAATCTTTTTTAGACTATTTCCCTTATTCACCCCTTAAACACACTATATTAAAATATTGAAATAAAAATAACTATAATCCATATTGTATGATTTTTTTATGAAAATGGTATGACCTACACGTTTGTATAACTCCGTCTAATAAATTATGAAGATGCTATTTCTGTTTACATCTAACAACTAGCTGACGAAGTGATGATTTCCCATTTCTCCATTACCACCAATCATGGTGGAAATTGAGATGGAAAATATATTTATATATGTAACATAATATATTTAAATTTTATTTAATATTTTTTATTACCTTTACAATGCACATATTTTTACATTCTATTTGGTGTTAATATGAATATCTCGTTTGAGTAATTGTGGACTAATGCCCCCTCAATGCGATGTGATTCGTTCACACACCACATATAATGTAGTCAGGATGGGTTTTATGAAATTATATGATATATTTTATATATTAATGAAATTGTAAGAATTATATATATATATATATATATTCATATTTCATTTATATACTTCCTTTCAATATGACCAAAAAAGGAAAACTGCTTTCATGCGTAAGTACAACTTACCATATCAATGAACGGTGTATTACATTTCATACTTATATATGATATAATTTATAATAATATCCATATAATGGATATATCTGATATTTATATCATTATCTAAATTCTATAATCTTGTTATAAGTATAAGGATCAATGATATAACAAATTAAGGCACATGTAAATAACAAAAGCAAATATTACCCAAAGTGAAACATTAATATAAGATTGTTAACAAGTGGGTAATTTAAGGGTATCCTAAAAACATATATTTTAATGTATAAAAAATATTATTCTTTAAAAATGTATAATAATTCTATGTTTATTATAGAAGAATCTTTTACGTGTATGGAGACAATCAAGACATAATGTAAGGGGATTTCATCTCACTTTTAATTTATCTGAGATACAAGCTATGTTTTCCACTCTATCATTTTGGGTGGTGTATGTACATCCCATAATTGTATTATATTTATAATGTACTTAAATGTTTTTGAATTCCCATTCCCATATGAGAATATATCTTCCATTCTGTTTATCTTTCAAAAGACACCAAATCAGTAAAACAGTTTTGTATCAATTTACCTTCTTCAAGATTCATCTCATATTATGAACCAAAAATATTCTGAGAGGTGTATATAAATACATTTTTCTTGTTATAAAATGAATATAGTTATTTTAATGATATATTATGCTTCATGCAATTTCAATTTTTACATCGAGAGAATGCTCACATAGTACCAAGTTATAAGAGTTTTTTTTGAGAGAATCTCTTCGCTTTCAAAGATTTTTAATGTTATTGCTTTCATGGATGAAATATTATGATCCATATCTCAAGAATATTCCTGAGTTTACGTATAATATATTATTTCATTATGAACACATGTTTTAGTATAATTTTCTACACTTTGGTACATAATATAGTTTATAATGTTTTTTTAAAAATGCCCGACATTCCAATTTATTTAGTTCGAAAATCAATGTTTTTTAAACGGGTATCCATGAGTGCAAATCTGTAATGCTATATAATATTAAAGAAATATTTTCCATTTATTTCATTTACCAGACTCTTAAATGGAATATTCTCATCACTTTCTGAAAAATTAATTCCTTCTATCCTTTTTACCGTGCAAAAGAAATGAATCTTTTTACTTCATACGACATGTACAGATTTACCCACTGTCATTACATTGTACATTTCTATTAATTTTTAAAAGATTAATCATTATTAAATTTTAGTAAATTAATTTATCATGAAAAAGAACATAAAAATGGTTACAATACATCTTTATATGTTTTCAAGGTATTTTTATAGAAACCAATTTTTATATTGTTTTAAGAATTAACAAGACTTTTTAAAAGAAGTAATTATAGTTTCGTCAAAAAATGTTTTTAAAATGTATTCAAAAACTATTTTACATCTAGGATGTAATCCATTGATGGTACTCAGGCCTTTTTTTAAATTACCTAATATTTCTATTCCTATATTAATATGAATGGGTCACACTTAATGTCATGGTATTTATTTAACATTATTCTCTTTCAGGGGAAATATTTTTATGAAATATGTTTTTATTTTACAGGTTATGATTAGATGAAATGTTTATGAATATTATATATTTTTTATTAGTCATGATGTGATTAAAAGTTAGTGATGCCCATTTCAATTTATTAGTCATGATATTATGTTCATAAGACCAATATTTCTATGGGTGATGATATAATTCATGTTTTATTATATTTATGAACATGTTTGAATGATTATATAATCAGATGTGTAACTTCCCCAAAAAATGAATCCAATAAACTGGTGCTCTGTGCCAGGTCATCAAATGACCTCAAGCACACCTCCCCATTTGCTAGAGATTACTGACTAGTGGCGAGGGTCTAATAAGACACATGGGGAGACCATACCCTATTTACCAGAGTGTGACACTACAAATCACAGTAAAAATAACTGAAACAGTATAAAACAATAAATGAACATGCATAATCAATCATTTCCAAGAACAGTATAAACACTAATCAAATAAAACAATGTAATTTCTTACTAATAGTGGTAGTGAAGGATACCCAAAATAAAACAAACGGCCAAAACTGTTAACGGATCCCGACACTATGTCTGGATACTTCTCCATGTACGTCTCAAGCCCAACTCAAATTCTTAGTGGTGGGCCTCATCCCTTGTCCAAACCTGCTACCGAGAGATCTTCTTGGGTTCCCAATGGTGGCCCGAGCTGGTTGTGAGTACAAAACACCATAGTCCACCACCAACTGTGTCTAAAATATATGATGTCTAATAGATAGTGCTTGAATGTACAAATATGATAATAACAAAGGTATTGTTCACGTGTCATTAGAAAACAAGTTTCACTAAATTCATGACTAGAAATTATCCCCATTCCATTTTCATACCATCTTCATTACATGAGCCATTTTCATCACATGTTCCTTGGGTTATGAATAATTATAAACAACAAAAGGGTCATTGGAAATCAATGACAATGATTAGGGGTAATAAATCATGTCTCTATCTCACTAGGGATATACATATCATATCAACACATTATCCACACTGTGAATCCACAACCCTGGTGGAATGTATCATATTATAGCAATTTCATGATCCTCACCTCAAAGCCTCATGCTAGGTGGAATGAAACTGTTAGAAGAATAGAAAATTTTCCCCTTCCCTAATCAATGAATTTTTGCGGTGGAGTTTACAGCCTCAGTCTAAGTCTTCTTGTGGGCATAGGACCTCAAGTAAATACCCCACCAAACCAATAAATTTACACATATTTATTTACCAAGTCACCACAACCATACCATTACCCAACTAGGTATATTCAATTCCATTGTATAACACAAAACATAAAAAAATAACAAAACCATGGCCATTGATAATCAACATTAAGAATGCATTGAAAACAACACAGATTTTAATACCATTCCATAACTCATTAACACATTTTCCAATTACAATTCATATACATTTAGTAAAATTCACATCCTTGTGCCTTAACCCATTTGGTGTATTCAAAAACCCCTATACTATATCCAAATTCATCATTGACTATTCATTAACCAATTTTACTCATTTATCATTTCACAATCATTTAACCACTTATGCATTTCCTGTACAATTCTCATATCCCATAACACAATCCATTTATTACATTCAAATATTTAGGTGTAAAACATAATTCTCAAGTATTAACCCATTACTCAAATTCATCCTGCCTTGTATTTCATCCCTTTAACACATATCCCATTTCCCATTCCATTATCCAATTATAATTTCACCATTTAACATGTCCCAATCCCCTTATTCATTTATAAACAAAAATTCATGAAAGAATTGACATAATCACTTTCAAACAAATTACCAATTTTCTTGTCATTCCAACCAAAACTTTATGACTTTATCACCATAGGAATATTATTTATTATTCCATTTGTAACATAATCCACCATTATGACATATTCTACTTGGGATCCACAATTTTATTTGGCAACCCATCACATAACCCTTCAACAATGTAGGTCTAGAATTTTCGGTGCTCCCAATGGGTGCCCCTAAAAATGTCAAGTCCACCTATATCCATCCCATGGGTATTGAGAGGGTTTCAATTGGAAAAATAGACTCCATTTCTATTAACCACCCCAATGATTCTAGGAATACAATTACGGAGAAACAAGAACACTAACTATCATGCACAAATCCAAATTAAATCTATGGGATAATACATCCAGAACACCTATAACGACCCATACATTACATACATTGTTAATACTTCAAAATTGAAGCACACTTATTACAACATATGACAAAACCACAAAGGACCGTATAGGTATAGTGTCTTTAGAAACTGGGAAACATAAACAACTGGTTCATAAATCTTCTACAGTGTCTCCCATTTATTTCATCATATCTTATGTCCCTTTTAGAATATTCTACTTAATATCCATCTTCCTGGCCTGGGGAAAAGAAAACATAAAAGGGTGAGCTCAAATGCTCAGCAAGGGAAAATAAAGGAAATAAAAAACATATCATATCTTTTTGAAAATCATAACCTGCAAAAGAGATCATAAAATATTAACATGGAATAAATCATAGAAGTGAAAATGAGATCCCCATAATCATAACATGAAACTTGAAACTTTGTTTCATGCACACATAATCATGGAAAATCATTTCTTGTTAGTCATGACTCATTTCCAAGACTATCTTAGTGGACAAAGTCCCTTTCTAAACCGAGTCACCCTCATTCCAGTCCTGTTTCACTGAACCGGTATAACCTACCGTTCCATCCATGTCTATCTCATGAGATATAAAATCTT
This sequence comes from Viscum album, assembly GCA_963277665.1. Classification (NCBI taxonomy): domain Eukaryota; kingdom Viridiplantae; phylum Streptophyta; class Magnoliopsida; order Santalales; family Viscaceae; genus Viscum; species Viscum album. The sequence continues at coordinate 689,359,088 of OY728146.1, forward strand.
TACCCAATGCATTGGAGGGAGATATAGGTCCCACCCATCTTATAATGAATCCTTTCTTATGTGTTCCACATAATCATAAACCATACATCATAGCGTAATCCACGTAATAAAAATGGGATTCTTAAACAACATGACATCATAAAACAATTCATATAAGATAAAGGAATTCATAAAAATGTTTCCATCACAACATAATCAAATCCATGTAATAATAGGGATAAAAAAAGAACCCTTTTATTGTCTTAGATGGAAAATAATTTTGATAAAATACTTGAACTCCATTCTTGAGGAAAATATCCTTTCTACTTCAAATTTTTTTTCCTTTCATAACATGTCATACAACTTTAAAATAAAAGAAGTTGATTAAAACTAAACTTGAAAACTTGTAAAGGAAGCTTCTTGGAAATAATTTTTTAAAAATCCCTTCATGCCGTATAAGTTAAAAAAAACATTCTTCATACTTTTCTCGGAAAAGTCAAAATGTACCTCGTACGAAAAAAAACGACAAAAGATTCCTTTCATATTATTTACTAAAAACTCACCGATGGGTAAAATTGGATTTAAACTATTGTAAGTGGATAGAAATAATATTACATATTGATGAAACATGGATGTGGATGATAAAATACACCCCAGTAAATACTTACGAATAAACAATCTCGGATAAAAATGAGATTGTGATATTTCCCATACCATAGGTCCAATTTGCTTTGTACGTGTCCGAAGCTCCTGTATAATGGTTTAAATAATGTTATTGACTTATTCCAGAATCATACATATTGATATGATATCACATATGGTCATATTCTTAGCTTCTTGATAGTAATATTTCATTGTTACTTGTTACTCGGGTCTTTATTGCCTTTTGTTCTTATGCGTGTTTTTCCGAATACATTCTTATTCTTATTTTAAGGTTATAGATACCTTATATCCAGAATGGTATTAGTGTAACATATATCATATTTATTCATTCAATTCATTTATATAATTACTATGTAATGATGATCATGTAGAACGAGTCACATCACATCGTGGAGACGGTATTCCGTACGTACGCACGAGTGATGATATCGTTCCTATGATCGTGTAATTGTATTGGAGGGTATATATATTATTTCAGTATCAATATTACTTTATAATAATCATAAATAGTTACTCATTACACCATTATACCCATCCTTGTAAGGTGATGGTGGAAAATAGATTACACCACGGCGTGGAGACGGTATTCCGTACGTACGCATGCACGGTGATTTCATTTTTCCGTAGGATGGATAGAAGGTGAATTAGGGTTGTTTCATAATTATAATAACATATCAGTATGTAAGTAATACTGATGTTATTACTTTATCATGAAACAACTAAAGAAGAAGAAGTTGAAGAAGAAAGAAATTGAAAAGATCGGTAATGGATATTACCTCTTCTTTGGAACGCTTCTTTGAATCCTTCACTTAGGGAACTAATATTGGTCTTTGAAGAAGACCAGGACCTCTAGGATTATTCTAGGGAAGTGGATAGGAGAAAATGGAAGGGGTTGGCCGAGCTTGAGTGCTCAATTTGGTGTGAGGAGGAGGGGGAGGAGGTGCCCTTTTATAAGGGAGGAGAGGGGCACCTTAGGAATATCTCAAAATATTATTTTATATTAAAGTCAAAATCGGTTTATAATGGTTCCAAAGGGTCTTATTTCGAAGCTAAAGTGGAGAAGGGTCGAAATCATATCAACCAATAGGATTTATACAAGTTTAGGGTATTATTTTAACCTTATCAATTAGATTTAACTCTAAGTTAAATAATTTAACTTTCACCGTGTCTTTTTGTTTTCTTTCACTATATGGTTAATAAACTTACTATAACATGCCAAACGAACCCCAAATTGTTTATTATTAATATATAAATCCTTATCTAAGTCATTTGGCCGAACCTTAGATTTTTAGGAATAAAATAACAATTAATAATATAATATTTGTTTTAAAAACTATTTTGTGTCAATTTTGACACTATTTGATATATGATTTTTGTGAAAGTCATAACAGAATTATATGTTCGAAAAAAGTTTATGAAATCAACATTAATATATCATAGTAACCTATAAAATTAGTGTAATTCATAAAAAGTCTCAAATTACATTTATTTTGGTGTTTATAACATCAATTATGTCAATATTTCATTAATAAGATAATTACTGCATCATCATTGTGTCATAAATAAATTAAATTATTTAATGTCTAAAAATTACAAATAAACTACCATTATGTAGGAAATCTTTTTATCTTTCTAATGAATATTTATAGTCGAATTTATATTATGTATAACCCCATATTAAATATTATTTACTTATTAAATTTTGATTTTAACTATTTTAACCCTTCTTTAAATAAATTAATAATAAATGTCCTAATCTAATCCATGTGGGCCTAAATGGTCATATTTTTATTCCTAAGTTTGATTTGGGTCGAATTACACTTGTCCAATAGAATTATGACATGTGTTAGGGTAATATTAATATCATATTTACCCTTAGTTACCCTATTTACTATTAACTACGGTAAAAAAAGTAAAAAGTTACTATTCACCAAAAAATTATTTTTATCTCATTGAACCACATTTTACTTACTGATATCAACCGTGTCTGTTGGATTTTTGAAATTCCATTCACAGAAGCGGTAAAATTAAGTTTTATGCAAAATTCAGTTTTTAACCTACCACTTAATGTTTTCACTATTCATCAAAAATTGAAAGTTTTCATAAAATACCAAAATTTCACCCTAGGCTAATTTCGATATTCTGAGTCCAAAAATGAAGTCCATTTTGAAAAATAAAATTTATAAAATTTCAAAAAGTGGTTATTACTATTCATAATGGATAGTTTTAATAGCATATTTTTGTTTAGTGAAACTCGGTATTGCGTACGACGCATGCTATCGAGGAAGGTCGCGATTGCGTGTAAAGCAAGCCAAGCAAGTGTTGTGTAGAAAAAGATTCTTTTGATGATTCATATAACATAAAAGTCTCGGGTGTTACATTCTACCCCCCTTAAAAAGAATTTCTCCCTCGAAATTCGTCACTTTGTAACAAACAGATGAGGATACTTCTCCCTCATCATATCCTCAAGCTCCCATGTAGCTTCTTCAAGTTGGTGGTTCCTCCATAAAACTTTCACCAATCGAGTGGTCTTGTTTCGTAGGACTTTTTCGCTACGATCCAGAATCTCTATCGGCTGTTCTTCATAAGAAAGATCTTTCTCCAGCGGTACAACTTCTGATCTGAGTACATGTGAAGGATCAGGTATGTACTTTCTCAGGAGAGATACATGGAACACATCGTGAACTTGAGAGAGATTCGGTGGAAGCGCCAATCGGTAAGCTACCTTCCCAACACGATCCAATATTTCGAAAGGACCGATATATCTAGGGCTCAACTTCCCCTTCTTTCCAAATCTCATAACCCTCTTCCAGGGAGATATTCGTAAGAACACTTTATCACCCACTTCAAACTCTAGGTCTTTTCTTCAGTTTTCGACATAGCTTTTCTGTCGACTCTGAGCTGCTCTTATGTGTTGTTGAATAGATCTGACCTTTTCTGCCATTTCATCAACGAGATCAGGTCCTAATAGCTTTCTTTCCCCAACTTCATCCCAGCAAGTTGGAGTCCTTCATTTCTTTCCATAGAGAGCTTCATAAGGAGCCATCTGAATACTGGAGTGAAAGCTATTATTATAAGAAAATTCCACCAAAGGTAGGTGTTGATCCCAACCTCCTTTGGAATCCATAGAGCAAGCTCTCAACATATCTTCTAGGGTTTGAATTGTTCTTTCAGACTGACCGTCTGTCTGGGGATGATAAGCAGTGCTGAAACTCAACTCTGTATCCAGAGTATGCTGAAAACTTTGCCAGAACTTCGAGGTAAATCTAGGATCCCGATCAGATATAATAGAAAGTGGTACTCCATGTAATCTTACCACTTCCTTTACATATATCCTGGAAAGCTGATCTAGAGAGAAATCCTCTCTAATAGCAATGAAGTGTGCAGACTTTGTAAGACGATCAACTATGACCCAGATACCATTATTGCCTTTGGATGTTTTAGGAAGTCCTGTGACAAAATCCATAGTGATGTTTTCCCATTTCCATTCGGGTATGGGTAATGGTTGTAACATCCCCTTAGACTTTTGTCTCTCAGCTTTAACTTGTTGACAAACCAAGCATTGAGAGACATATTCAGCAACATCTCTTTTCATGCCATCCCACCAGAAGTACTCTTTTAGGTCTCTATACATCTTCGTGCTTCTAGGATGAATAGAGAATGATGAACTATGGGCCTCATCCAGCAGCTCCTTCTTTAATTCGGGGATGGGAGGAACACAAACCCGATTCCTAAACTTTATTATCCCATCACAATCAAGGTTGAATTCAGGAACATTTCTCACCTTCTTTTGTAACTCGTCATCTTCTTTCTGTGCCTATTTAATCTTCACATGTATAGATGGTTGAACATTCATTTGATAAAGATACGATTTTTCCCCTTCCATTATAATTCCAAGATCCATCCTTTGTAAATCCATAAATATTGGATCTTTTGTGATCCTCATCATGGATAATCTAGCATGGTCTTGTCGACTAAATGCATCTACCACCTTGTTTTCTTTCCCAGGGTGGTAATGGATTGAGCAGTCATAATCCTTAATCAGCTCCAACCATCTTCTTTGACGCATATTCAACTCCTTTTGTGGGAAAATATACTTTAAACCTTTATGATCAGTATAAATATCACACCTTTCACCATAAAGGTAATGCCTCCAAATCTTTAATGCAAAGATTACCGCAGCCAACTCCAAATCATGTGTTGGGTAATTTTGCTCATGGATTTTCAACTGTCGTGAGGCATAAGCTATCACCATATCATTTTGCATAAGAACACACCCCAATACCTTCTTGGATGCATCACTGTAGATCAAAAACCTTTCTCCACTACAAGGCAGTGTGAGCACAGGTGCACTGGATAACCTTCTTTTCAACTCCTTGAAATTCTCTTCACATTCCTCTGTCCAGACAAACTTAACTCCTTTCCGAGTCAACTTGGTGAGTGGATTAGATAATCGTGAAAAATCTTTTAGAAAACGTCGATAATATCCAGCCAAACCAAGAAAACTTCGGATCTCAGTTACTGTTGTTGGTCTCGACCATCTTTCGATAACCTCTGTTTTTGCTGGATCCACAGATATCCCCTCTTTTGAGATTATGTGACCTAAAAATGCAACTTTTTGAAGCCAAAATTCACACTTGGTAAATTTGGCATAAAGCTTCTCCTTTATCAGGGTCTTCAATAAAATTCTCAATTGATCTTCATGCTCTTCCTTGCTCTTTGAATAGACAAGAATATCGTCTATAAAGACTACCACAAATTGATCAAGATAGTCTCTAAAGACTCTATTCATTAGATCCATGAAGATAGCAGGGGCATTAGTAAGACCAAATGGCATCACTATAAATTCATAGTGTCCATACCTTGTACGGAAAGCCATCTTTGGTATATCCTCCCTTTTGACCCTTAATTGATGATACCCTGAACGAAGATCAATCTTGGAAAAGTATTGAGCTCCGTGTAGTTGGTCAAATAAGTCATCAATGCGTGGGAGAGGATATTTGTTCTTGATAGTGATCTTGTTAAGTTCTCGATAATCAATGCAGAGTCTCATTGATCCATCTTTCTTCTTAACAAATAGAACAGGTGCTCCCCATGGTGACGCACTAGGGCGTATGAATCCCTTATCAAGATTCTCTTGGAGTTTCTTCTTCAATTCCTGCAACTCAATTGGGGCCATTCTATAAGGTGTCTTTGAAATAGGCAATGCACCCAGTATGAGTTCTATTGAAAACTCAACTTCACGATTTGGTGGAAGACCCGGTAATTCCTCCGGAAAGACATCATCAAACTCCCGTACAATGGGCATATTCTTAATCGTGAGTTTCTCACCAACCATTTGGGATAAATAACCTTCATTTAGTGGAATCAAGACCCATAAGATGGAAGGAATATCCACTTGAAGGTTATGTTCATCCTTGCATTGATATACGATCATAGATTGATCTGGAATATGAAATGTGACTACCCTTCTTTGGCAATTGATATGAGCTCCATGTAGAGAAAGCCAATCCATGCCAAGAATCACATAAAATTCCACTAAAGGAAGGATCACAAGATTTGCAGGAAGTTCTTTCCCACAAACTTCGATCAGAGAAGAATTATAAACTTTTGATGCGACTGTTATGCCATTAGGTGTTGTCATAACTAACTCAACATCTAATTGTTGAGGTAATACGGTGATACCCTTAGAAAATTCTTTAGAAATAAAAGAGTGGGTGGATCCAGAATCAAATAAAAAATTTTCTACTTTAGAGTGGATGGTAAGTGTACCTTTCACCACTTCGTTATCGTACTCCACATCGCTGATAGAAATTGCATGTGACTTTCCTTTGTCTTTAGCCTTAATATTTTGTTGACGTCGACCATCATCATCAACCCTTGTATTTGGGAATTGATTGGCATAATTCCCCATCTCCTTGCACTTGAAACATTGAAGTGTAGTAGGTTCATTCTGTGTATCCCTTCCTTTGTTTGCGTCATTAGACATCTTATTCCCATTATCACGGCATTCAAATGCCCGATGTCCTTCCTTTCCAAATTTAAAATATTTACTTGTCCCTTTAAGACAACTCCCTCCATGTTTCTTTCCACACTTTGAGCATAAGGAAAAGCTCATCTTCTTTTCCGTGTGCTCTTTAGATTTTTCTTTGAATTCCATCTTCCTCTTCTTATCAAACCCATGTGACTGATGGGTTACTCCAATCTCCATCTCGACTTTGAGAGCACATCGAACGATTTCCTCGTAGCTATTGAAGTCCCTTATGGCTAACGCCCTTCGAAGACTTGGTTTTAAGCCACTAAAGAATCGATCGATCTTACTCTCAGGTTGGATAATAATACCATAAGCGTACCTTGCAAGTCTTGTAAAATTTGCTTCATAGGTACCAACAGATTCATCATCCCTTTGCTTCAGTTCAAGGAACTCTTTCTCCATATTTGTTAGGAGAATACGAGGGAAGTACTTATTGAAAAATAAGTTCTTGAACTCGTCCCATTCCATAGACTCAATTTCATCCCTTTGCCTCATATTCTTAATAATATTCCACCATTGATCAGCATCTCCTTCCAAACGATACACTGTGAGGATGACTTTATCATGCTCAGAACATTGAAGAACTGAAAATATCTTTTCAGTAGTACTAATCCATTGTTCAGCAACTAATGGATCAGTAGACCCGCTGAAAGAAGGTGGATGCTGCCTCATGAAGGATTCAACAGAATGTTGCTCCTTCCTTTTCTCGTTTGGAAGTCCTGAATGATTCATAGCTTGAGAAATTTGTGTTAGCATGGCTACAAGATTTTGCATTCCAGCTCCCATATCTTTTGGTTGCTCAGGGGGACAATCATTGCATTGCCCATCGCATTCCGCATTAACACGGTTCCTTCAGGTTCCAGCCATTGACTAAAACCAAGAAGAATAGTGTGAGCAACACTAATTATAATAGGAAAACCACATAATTCAAGAATAAAATTTTCATTCTTAAGGTCTTATCCTAGGTTATTCAAGGCCATTTCTAAAACACTAAGATTGTGTTCTATTCTTAGACTTATCCTTAGGGTTCTTACTAAGGCTTTCACATCCTAGTTTCCAAAGGTTGACTATAACCTCCCTTTGATACCAACTATAACGACCCATACTTTACATACATTGTTAATACTTCAAAATTGAAGCACACTTATTACAACATATGACAAAACCACAAAGGACCGTATAGGTATAGTGTCTTTAGAAACTGGGAAACATAAACAACTGGTTCATAAATCTTCTACAGTGTCTCCCATTTATTTCATCATATCTAGGGTCCCTTTTAGCATATTCTACTTAATATCCATCTTCCTGGCCTGGGGAAAAGAAAACATAAAAGGGTGAGCTCAAATGCTCAGCAAGGGAAAATAAAGGAAATAAAAATCATATCATATCTTTTTGAAAATCATAACCTGCAAAAGAGATCATAAAATCTTAACATGGAATAAATCATAGAAGTGAAAATGAGATCCCCATAATCATAACATGAAACTTGAAACTTTTTTTCATGCACACATAATCATGGAAAATCATTTCTTGTTAGTCATGACTCATTGCCAAGACTATCTTAGTGGACAAAGTCCCTTTCTGAACCGAGTCACCCTCGTTCCAGTCCTGTTTCACTGAACCGGTATAACCTACCATTCCAGCCATGTCTATCTCATGAGATATAAAATCTTTACCCAATGCATTGGAGGGAGATATAGGTCCCACCCATCTTATAATTAATCCTTTCTTATGTGTTCCACATAATCATAAACCATACATCATAGCGTAATCCACGTAATAAAAATGGGATTCTTAAACAACATGACATCATAAAACAATTCATACAAGATAAAGTAATTAATAAAAATGTTTCCATCACAACATAATCAAATCCATGTAATAATAGGGATAAAAACAAAACCCTTTTATTGTCTTAGAAGGAAAATAATTTTGATAAAATACTTGAACTCCATTCTTGAGGAAAATATCCTTTCTACTTCAAAAACATTTTTCCTTTCATAACATGTCATACGACTTTAAAATAAAAGAAGTTGATTAAAAATAAACTTGAAAACTTTTAAATTAAGCTTCTTGGAAATAATGTTTTAAAAATCCATTCATGCCGTATAAGTTAAAAAAAACATTCTTCGTACTTTTCTCAGAAAAGTCAAAATGTACCTCGTACGAAAAAAAACGACAAAAGATTCCTTTCATATTCTTTACTAAAAACTCACCGAAGGGTAAAATTGGATTTAAACTATTGTAAGTGGATATAAATAATATTACATATTGATGAAACATGGATGTGGATGATAAAATACACCACAGTAAATACTTACGAATAAACAATCTCAGATAAAAATGAGATTGTGATATTTCCCTTACCTTAGGTCCAATTTTCTTTGTACGTGTCCGAAGCTCCTGTATAATGGTTTAAATAATATTATTGACTTATTCCAGAATCATAAATATTGATATGATATCATATATGGTCATATTCTTAGCTTCTTGATAGTAATATTTCATTGTTACTTGTTACTCGGGTCTTTATTGCCTTTTGTTCTTATGCGTGTTTTGCCGAATACATTCTTATTATTCTTTTAAGGTTATAGATACGTTATATCCAAAATGGTATTAGTGTAACATATATCATATTTATTCATTCAATTCATTTATATAATTACTATGTAATGATGATCATGTAGAACGAGTCACATCACATCGTGGAGACGGTATTCCGTACGTACGCACGAGTGATGATATCGTTCCTATGATCGTGGAATTGTATTGGAGTGTATATATATTATTTCAGTATCAATATTACTTTATAATAATCATAAATAGTTACTCATTACACCATTATACCCATCCTTGTAAGGTGATGGTGGAAAATAGATTACACCACGGCGTGGAGACGGTATTCCGTACGTACGCACGCGCGGTGATTTCATTTTTCCGTAGGATGGATAGAAGGTGAATTAGGGTTGTTTCATAATTATAATAACATATCAGTATGTAAGTAATACTGATGTTATTACTTTATCATGAAACAACTAAAGAAGAAGAAGTTGAAGAAGAAAGAAATTGAAAAGATCGGTAATGGATATTACCTCTTCTTTGGAACGCTTCTTTGAATCCTTCACTTAGGGAACTAATATTGGTCTTTGAAGAATACCAGGACCTCTAGGATTATTCTAGGGAAGTGGAGAGGAGAAAATGTCAGGGGTTGGCCGAGCATGAGTGCTCAATTTGGTGTGAGGAGGAGGGGGAGGAGGTGCCCTTTTATAAGGGAGGAGAGGGGCACCTTAGGAATATCTCAAAATATTATTTTATATTAAAGTCAAAATCAGTTTATAATGGTTCCAAAGGGTCTTATTTCGAATCTAAAGTGGGGAAGGGTCGAAATTCTATCAACCAATAGGATTTATAAAAGTTTAGGGTATTATTTTAACCTTATCAATTAGATTTAACTCTAAGTTAAATAATTTAACTTTTACCGTGTCTTTTTGTTTTCTTTCACTATATGGTTAATACACTTACTATAACATGCCAAACGAACCCCAAATTGTTTATTATTAATATATATATCCTTATCTAAGTCATTTGTCCGAACCTTAGATTTTTAGGAATAAAATAACAATTAATAATATAATATTTGATTTAAAAACTATTTTGTGTCAATTTTGACACTATTTGATATATGATTTTTGTGAAAGTCATAACAGAATTATATGTTCGAACCAAGTTGATTAAATCAACATTAATATATCATAGTAACCTTTAAAATTAGTGGAATTCATAAAAAGTCTCAAATTACATTTATTTTGGTGTTTATAACATCAATTATGTAAATATTTCATTAATAAGATAATTACTGCATCATCATTGTGTCATAAATAAATTAAATTATTTAATGTCTAAAAATTACAAATAAAATACCATTATGTAGGAAATCTTTTTAGATTTCTAATGAATATTTATAGTTGAATTTATCTTATGTATAACCCCATATTAAAAATTATTTACTTATTAAACTTTGATTTTAACTATTTTAACCCTTCTTTAAATAAATTAATAATAAATGTCCTAATCTAATCCAAGTGGGCCTAAATGGTCATATTTTTATTCCTAAGTTTGTTTTTGGTCGAATTACACTTTACCAATAGAATTAGGACATGTGTTAGGGTAATATTAATATCATATTTACCCTTAGTTACCCTATTTACTATTAACCGATGTAAAAAAAAGTAAAAAGTTACTATTCACCAAAAAATTATTTTTATCTCATTGAACCACATTTTACTTACTGATATCAACCGTGTCTGTCGGATTTTTGAAATTCCATTCACAGAAGCGTTAAAATTATGTTTTATGCAAAATTCAGTTTTTAACCTACCACTTAGTGGTTTCAGTATTCATCAAAAATTGAAAGTTTTCAAAAAATACCAAAATTTCACCCTAGGCTAATTTCGATATTCTGAGTCCAAAAATGAAGTCCATTTTGAAAAATAAAATTTATAAAATTTCAAAAAGTGGTTATTACTATTCATAACGGCTAGTTTTAATACCATATTGTTGTTTAGTGAAACTCGGTATTGCGTACGACACAAGCTATCGAGGAAGGTCACGATTGCGTGTAAAGCAAGCCAAGAAAGTGTTGTATAGAAAAAGATTCTTTTGATGATTCATATAACATAAAAGTCTCGGGTGTTACAACACCTACCTCGATTCCATTGATGAACACACTCATAACCATGGCCTTTGATCTGAATTCCAGTACCCCTTCATGGATCAACAAATATTTCATTAGAAAATGAACGTTTTATGGTTTCAGATGGAGAAGATAAAATGATAAAATCCTAAACTAAAAATAAAATTAAGAGGATGATTAGGCTTACTTGGATCTTAAATCCAAACATTAAGGAAATTAAAATGCCGAAGAATTGAAGGAGATCCATCCTAGAGAGCTATTTGTAGATTTAGATTTTTTCTAGGGTTATAAGGGAGAAGAAGGATGAAAAACACTAGTAGGGTCTTAAAATCACAGGGTGGAATTTTTTTATTTGTTCCAAATTTTCTAGGCCACACAGTTTACCCGCACTATTTCCTAATCTATGAGAAAACTGTGTGACAAATACTTTCCACAAGACGACCGCTTGCACGGTTTTCTGTGAATCCTGCACGGTCATCCATAACCATTAACACCCCATGCAATGGCTATTGTCCGAGGATGGATGGCCCTCACGGTTTCCCCTAACCATGTGCAGACCATGTGCCTTGCACTTCTTGGAATGATTTCTCCTCTCTTTGCAACTGGAGCCCTTGGGGAACCATCTTTTCCACCCTGAACATGGGAAACACATATCTATCCGAACATAAGAGACCCAAGAAAATAAATAAATGAAAACATTATTTAAAAAACTATGGGATCTTACAACCTCACCATTTTATAAAGGCTTGTACCAAAGACAGCCTTCCAATAATAAATATGCTTCCATAACTAAAAGTCATTCCTTTAGGCCTACTTATCTGACCACTTTCCATGTTTATGGTAGCGCAACAAAAGGCCATCGAACACTGTTCAAGGTCACATGCTTTCCCCTCAAGACTTCCTCACCACAACCCACATCAAGAACAAAAAAAATCCTCAAGGTTTAATTTATTCAACCATTATCACCCACAAACTTCATGGGGGAAACATAGGAGACAACACCAAACTCTCAACACATGTAAACATAACACACATCATAACATATTTATATAGAAACCAATCGACACCTCATCAGTCCAATCCTCTACAGAACTCATGACCCAAATCTCATGGTATCATTTCATGTTCCCCAAATCTAACTATGACCAAAACCGATATCACATGATGTAAATCACACGATCCATCCAACCACATTTCCTGATGATTTCACTAAACAATTGTACAACCAAAAGAAACCAAAAACTCATGGGTACTCGACCATCTAAACTCATTCCAAGGATCACTATCAGGGCTAACATACTCGAAAGGTGACCAATCGAGTCCTTCCAACCCGAAACGCTGATCACATCATCAAATAACCATTTATCTAGTATGTTTATCTCCCCCATTTTGAGTTACATGGAATCTCATCCATCAATAAAGGAGCACCAAAAATCAACCCAAAATTCGCATATCATAAAATGTTCCAACTCTCCATGAAAAATATTCCATATAAAATTACCACACATTGACATTTAGTCGCACCATCAAACCCATTCGAAAAGTCATTCCTACAATATCCATTCATGGAATATGATCATCATGACCTCTCTCAGGTAAAAATTCATTTTGAATGAAAATTTCCACTACATCATAAACACAATGTTAGGTCACTATCATCTCACCCATTCAATTTTACCATCTCTGGTTGGACCACACTTGACTGGCTTGTCAATTAACATCCACCTCCCACTGAAGGTATGCTACCCCATTCCCACCTCCCCAGGGTGCTTACTGAATTTGAATCTATCATTATCATCCCCAACACCCACTGAGGTCTCTCTCTAAACTCTGGTAGAATTACATTCACAATTCAATACCTCCATCCTATCATTCATCAGGCTTCACCCTCATCATCACACCAAATCACATGTCCATGGATCACTAAACATACCAAATTCTCCAAAAAAATCAAGGGAAAATTACCTGAGTCTAACTCCAATCATCATTAGAGTTATAGGACCCTAATATACCTTTTTACCACTTGATGTCATAACCAACCATACCCTTCTTTGACTTCAGCATCGATATCACAATCTATAAAATAAAATCATCTTGAGTATGAATCCAAAACATGGATCATCAGTCACTACATCCATGTCCCACATTCCCTTCCTGAGGGAACTTACTAGATCATTACAGGTTCCTCATTGACATCCCAATGCCACTACATATACTCAATGATCTGATCACTGCACCCAAGACTACCGTATCACTCATCACCTTAGTAGTGTTGTTACCATTTCTCAGCATAAGGGATTCTAACAGTCACATCTTATACCAGATCACACACTGAACCCTAAACCTATATATGACCATCCATCATTTTCCCATTACAAGGAAACATATTTCACATGGTGCCCATTCCCAGATCCTATGAATGGAACCCACAACATTTTTTAGGATTTGGTCATCATAGGTACCTCACCCAAATCCATAGAGGGTGCACATTCCATCATCAAGCACCTAATATACCATTTCTGAGTGCATAAACTCCATGATGTCCCTCATCTAACTAAACACCTTTAGGTCTCCAGTCATGATCCAGAGCTTATCAACTTACCAGGGATGATGTCATGATGTTGGGCATGCTCGTCCCTTGATGAGGTATTCTAAGAAGTTTTCAAAGAACAACACCTCTAGATTATCTTTTTTTTCGAACAATCTGACACTATTAACTTCCATGTATTTTAGGACTCCCTATTGAACACATCACATCAACACATAACCCCACCACTTAGGTGTGATTTAAAACCAAGTGCAACCATCACTCCATGAAAAAATCCCACAATAATCATAAACCAAATATTCATGTGGAACTATTTACCCCACAACACTCTATTTCTTCATATGTGTCCTCGAAGGCTTACAACAGAAGAAAAATAGCATGTGACACTAATAAACCCATTGGTCCAACAAAAAAACTATAAATCGCATTTAACCAATCACCAGATTACTTGTCTAACCATATCTATTTGTTATCCAGTCTCATCATCCATGAGGCAGCCTCTATATCTCACCCAACTACAACCCCATTCCTTCTAAAAACATTATCTATGTGACCACCCATACCATGGTTTCACCATAGATAAAAAGTATATAACCACACATTATCCACCCTTGTATTTTCTGTTATGAACTACTTCCAAACCTCCATTAATCCTCACCCAATTAGTTGAGTCCGGAGTTCATGTGATACAACCCTTAAAAAAACCTTAAGTGTTATTAGAAACACTAGGGTTCCTTTATGAAGAAGCCAGGCACAACTAAACCATCAACCATCCCACTTAGCCCTCAAGGAAAATCCTTCACCATGAACACTCATAGTCCCAATATCAATTCCAAACATATACATGTGAGAGATACACCCAAAGTCACTATAGAATATGTACGAACTCTCTCATATGTCACCTTGATGGTTGAATGATACCAACTCCCTACACTAGAGTCAAAACTAGTAAAATCGATTGGACCTCTCCCCAAACCACACATATCCTGACACAATCCAAGTAGAGCTTGGGAATGGAAGTCTCACTCCCATTCCAACACACTGTATTCTTAGCGTACCAAACAACCATCAACTCTCGGTCCACACCAAAGGAGTACACATTCATCAGAATTATGGGAAAAGCATCCTCTATGGGATTAAAGAAACAAATTTCTTGGTCCCTACTCACAAGGTCACAACGACCCAGGAACCATACTTAGGGTCTGACATGTACTCAGAACAGTCAGAGACCAGGGGATTTCTCTCACTCACATCACCAAACAACACTTGGAAACCCGACTAACACATCCCTACAAAGGGTTACTTAAAGAACAACATAGTCCATAAAACAACTAACAATGCCTCATAATCCAATCCCAGTATCTCAACTAAGGAACTATCACTGCCCCAACCGTCACATTCAATGGTAAAATGGATTACACCAAGGATACCCACCTTTGAACCCAATCATTCTCATTCAAAACATTTCATTCATATGACACTTAGAAGAATTAGTGATAAAATTTAACCATAGACGAAAAGTTTCCATGCAATCAACTATAACAAAAACATTCCTCATACTCTACCCAAATGATCAACATCACACTTTTAGCCCTACCCTCCACCATACACATTATGGGTTATAGTTAAAATTGGGGTAAAAATGTACCTAATCAAAATTCATTCTTAAACACCTTCTCAATCCAATTCATATTTTACGATACAATCCCTCCCCCCTCAGGCACATTTCCCATTTCAAATATTCTGAAAATAATCATTTCAACACATTTACACCAATCATTAGGAAAAATCCATTTACAATTTCACAATAATTATGCTTCAATTTTCTTATAGACATGAAAAAAACCCTTAAAATTTATCATAACCCCAAACAATAACCTGATCTCAACATTTTTTATACAAGATATTCCATAAGAATTAATTAATGTTATTTTCATTCACCCTCCTCCTTTACAATTATTAAGAATATTTTTATTCATATTAATCAAGGTAATATAATGAAATATACTTTCTATGACACAAAAACCCTTCACATGTTTGTGCCCATAAGTATGCATTCCACCTATACCCTTAGGTGCCTAAAATTATGCATGAATCTACATCGCCATGCTATTGTGGAAATGAGCCAAATATCATAAATTAATAAAATCACAGAACATGTGTATCACAGAACAGTGAAATATCAACCAATTGTAACAACACATATGATGAAAAACCATTCCCTCATAGGGTGACATGGGTTTTCCCTCGTACATATTTTAAATACTACAAAGAATGATATCATTACCAAGGCGGACACATCCAAATCTATTTTCTACCATCCCCAAATAGTAATAAGATAAATGAAATCCTATGATAACACTTTGTTACATCCCTGACATTGAATCCACAAGACCAGTGCTCCTTGATGGGTTGTCACATGACCTCAAGCGTGCCTCCCTGTTCTCCAGAGGTTTCCAACTACCGGTGAGGGTCTAATAAGCCCCAAAGGAAACTATACCAACTTTAATAGAGTAAAAACAAAAAACATCATAATAAGAACAATGGAAACCGAATGAGACAACCTCAAAAAATGTGTAACAAAACGTTTCCTAGTAGGGTACAAACATCAATCAAATTCAATAATCTCATCTCTTACTCGTAATGCAATTGAAAGAACCCCAAAATAAATTAAATGACAGAAACACCAAATGTATCATGACCCTACCTATGGATCCTACTCCATGTACGTCCCAAGCCTAACTATACATCATAGTGTAGGGCCTCATCCCTTCTTCAGACCTACTGCCAAGAGATCTTCTTGGTTGCCCAACGGTGGCCCAAGTTGTGTGGGAGTATAAAACTCCGTAACCAAAAACCAATGGTGTATAAAAAAATCTATTATAATTCATAGTGTGTGGAAGTACAAAATAAATAGTACTAAGAATGTGTTAGTTTGGGTGACATTAGATAAAAAGGTTCATTTAATTACTGAATATCATTTATCCTAATTAATTATTTCATAACATATTCATTACATGAGACATATTAATAACATGTCCCTTGGGTTATGAATAATTATAAAAAACACAAGGATCTAAGGAAATCAATCACAATACATAGTGGAAATAAATCAAGTCCCTGTCTCAATAAGGATACACATATCACATCAACACATTATCCTCACCTCGAAGCATCTGTCTGGGTGTAATGTATCACATTATAAAAATATCTTGATCCTCACCACAAAGTCTCAGTCCATGTGGAATGAAACAATAATAGGAATATAACATCATCCCCTTCCTTAACCCATTCATTGTTTGGGTGGTTTTAAGAGCCTCAGTCTAACTTGACACTTGTTTGTAGAACCTCAAGTCAATACCCCACTCTTCCAATCCATGTAGACATTCTTATTTACCAAGTCTCCACAACCATAAAATAACACAACCAGGCATATTCAATTCCCTTGGATACCACAACACAAAAAAAAAACATAACATAACCATTTCCATTAGGAATCAACATTCAAAATTCCCAACTAACAACATGAAAATTAATACAATACCATAAAAAATTAACACAATTTCCAATTAGAATTCAAATCCATTTAGCCAAATTCCCATCCTCATGCCTTAACCTGTTAGGTGTATTTAATAACCCCTATGACTTATCCAAATTCATCATTGACCATTAATTAACCAATTTAGGATATTTATCATTTCACAAGAATTTACCCACATATGCATTTCTAGTACAATACTCATATTACACAACACAATCCCTTTATTATATTAAAACATTTATGTATACCACCTAATTATCAAGTAATAACCCATTCCAAAAATTCATCTAGCCCCATATAACATCTCATTAACACATTACCCATTTCTCAATCCATTATACAATTATATGTTCACCATTTAACATACCCTAATCCCCATAGGAATTTATGACAAAAATTTATGAAACAATTGACATAATCTCATTCAACCCCATTAACCATTTCACATCAATCCAACCAACACCATATGCCTTTATCACGATAGAAGTATTTTTCATTATTATATTTGTATCATATAGAAACATTACCAAATATTCTATATTGTTTCCACATTATTATTTGGCGAACAACCACATTACCCTACCACTCTCATGGTTTAGGTTATCTAGTGCACCCAATGGTTGTCCCTATAATGGTATAGTCCTCTTCTACGCATCCCACAGGGATTGAAAGGGTATCAATTAGTCACATAGGCTCCACTTTATATCAAAAACTAAAAATGTTGATTGGAACACAATTTGGGAGAAATAATAAAACCAACTCTCATGAAAAAATCCAAAATAATAATATGGGACAAAACATGTAGACCACCTACCATGAATCAGTTGATGAAAAAAATCTTAATCATGTCCATGGATCTGGATTCAATAACCCATTGAACCCTCTATGTTGATCTCATTAGAAAATGAGGGTGTTATTATTTCAGATGGAGAAGAGAGGAAGATACAAAACCTAAACTAAAAAAATAAAGAGAAGGATTAGGCCTACCCAGATCTTCAATCTGCACATGAAAGCACTCAAGACTCCCATGAATTGAAGGAGATCCATCTTTGAGGGCTATTGGGAGCATTGATTCCTTCCAAGGGTTCAATGGGATAAAATGGAGGGAAAACACGAATTGGGTATTAAAAACATGGGGTGGAATATTTGTAATTTTTTTCCAACATTTCTTGGACACATAGTTTACCCACATGTTTTTCCAGACCATGTTCTAATTGTGAGACAACTATTGTCCGCGAGAGGCTATCTTGAATGGTTTCCATGGAATCCTATATAGTTTTACCTAGCCGTGCATAGACCTTGCGGATGATACTATCCGAGGATGGCTGGTCTACATGGTTTACACACACTATTTCCACTAACTGTTCTCACACTATGTGCCTTGCATTGTTTGGCCTGGTAGCTCTCTCTTTCCCACCGAGACACCAGGGCACCCCCGAGCCCTGACATGATCTTGGGAAACACATATTTAATCTAAAAAGATATACCCAAGCCAATACTTAAATAAAAACATTTTTATATGAAAATTTGGGACCTTACAAGATGGGTGAGACCTGTATATCTCTCCAATGCATTGGGTAATGATATGTTTTATATGATTTCAAAGGGTACATAGGTTGTAGCCCAAATCTAGAAGGAATGTTGGTGCTTGTGTTGTAGATTAATCCCAAAAAGAAAGAGGGCGCACAAGTTTTACCCCATATCTAAACGAAAGATGGTACATGGGTAGTACCCCATGCCCGAAAACATGATAATACATGGGTTTTCGTCCAATCCTAAATTAAAGTGGGTAAATTGGTTTGTATCCCATGCCCAATGTAGGAACATGGTACAAATCCCATTCCTAACATGTTATAAATTCCATGGTTTTTATCTTTGACCTAAATTTTTATATTCATATTTGTTTTCCATAAATCCTATTTCTTATTCCATAATTATTATTTCATGGGACATGATGCTTATTTCATAATGATTCATGTCTTACGAACTACCAAGCATTATATGAGAGCTCAGGTTTATAAACTTTGATATGTAGGGTATGACCTCTTATTATTATGATCACATAATTATACTACTATGATCATGATTACACTTACATGTATCTGATGTTTACCCTTATTGGTCATCTGAGATAACCCCTTTCTTATTTTTCCTTTCTCTTGGTTATGGATAATGATTTTAGGTAGAAGTGATAATGGTGTATATTTTTATGGGATATGATGAAGATCATTAACAATTATAGATGATTTTGTTTCCATGTATCCAAAGACACTAAAATATTATGGATCATATGAATGTATATTTTTCAATATAACAAATATTCATATAAAATGATGTAATATCCATGTATGTTATGCCAGTGTTTCCATAGTTGGTATCAAGGAAAAGGTTTAGTCAATATTTGGAAACAAGAATGAGAATAGCTTAGTGTTTTCCTAGGTCTATTTCAAATGATATACCTTGGGATATCTCTAAGGATAACTTTAAGTATGTGATAATATTCCAGAAAATGTATTGGAATTTTGGTGAAGGACAGAGTCAGTGATTTCCTTAAAATACATCCCTAACTATATACTACATGTAGAGGTGGATATGGAATATATGTACCTAGGTGTAACAACATTGACCAGATGTTCTGATCTGGACTCGGGGTAATCTGGTACACGATAATATGCCCTTCAACACACATAGATTGATACTATTGAGGTATAATCTTTGGGAATTTAGAAACACTTCACAAACTATTATGAATGATTTAATTAAATTTTGTCTATGAATGAACTATGATATACCGAAGGGGCCATTTATAAACAAAGGATTTATACTTTAGACATCCTATAAGTGACTCTTCATGATTATGTTGTTTCTCATTATGATATCTGTTTCTTAATCTATAATTTTGGTTTATCCAATAGATGGAACACTAAGAAACAACACAAATAATGATTGTGATAGAAAGTGAAAAAAATTCCCTCCTGAAGGTCTGAATGCAATATGGGAAGGAATAAAAAATACCATTCTGTCAAATATTTCTCAATATATAGATCATAATGAATTTCCATATGAGAAATAGAGGGAGAAACATTGGGTTGATTCCTTCATAAGGTATTTCACACCTATGTTTAGCGGGTCATCTGATCCCCTTTTTTCAGAACACTAGATCGTTACCAATGAAAACATAATTTTTGTTATCAAGTGTTCAAATCCTGATAAATTTATTCTGGCTATTTATGAGTTAGAAGGTGATGCAAAACAGTTGTGGAATTAAATAAAAACTATGAGGAATCAAGATAAAATCTAATCCATGGATTGATATGTGTTTAAGATCATATTCTTCTATAGGTACATTCCTCGTGTCCTTCTTACCAAGATGTAAAAGGAGTTATTTTAGTTGACATAAAAGGATGTTGAATATATCGGTACCTATGGGGATAATTTATAATGACAAAAAAGATATTCTTATAGAAATATTATACAACCAGTAAGAAAGGTTGATAGGTTATCAATTGATTAAATTCCATTCTTAAAAGGGTTTTGGAAAAAAGAGTAATTGGTTTTTATGAATAAATTTTGCATCGTGATATCGAAAATGAAATGGTGGTTGGAGTTAAGTATCAATCTAAATGTTATAAAAATATAATGAATATTGAGTTTAATGAATAATCAATAAACTATGGAAAGAATAAGATGATTATTTATTTGTGCTCTACATGGGGAAAGAAATATGGTGGGAATTGTCCTAATTTGACAAGTAAATGTTTTATGTGTGTAATATAAGGACATCAAGTTGTTGAATAATGACGTGATTTGAGAACGTTATACAATGATGAAAATAATGAGACAAACCATTTTTAATAACCTTCTACACTGTCATGTTTCAATTATAGGGAGTTCCATTAATTCCCTATAATGTTTCGAAATCCCAGGTTTAATAACCATGATCTTCACCAACAAACTAAAAAGAAAAACTAAAATGTGAAAATATATGCGATCATAATGGATTAAGTGAACTTAGTTAAATAAGGATTATTTATCCTTCCATAGTTTCTAAATTTATTGATTATATTGTATAAATTATCCTTATGAATGTATTATTGTTCATTATTTAGTGTGACATAATGTGATTATGTTTCCCTAAATTGATTATAGAATAACTAAATCACATTTGACTATATATTAGTAAAAATGTATAACCATGTTTCAAATGATTACACTTAAATATAACATCATATCTAAGGAATAAAGGGTGAATTATAACCATTTATGGAATGTTTATGTTTACCATCTGATTTAGTTAGTAAGATTAAATTGTTATCTTCCATATATAAAATTATGCATGTTGGATAGCCTGTTCAAACTAAATTTAATTGATTGTAACTTATGAAAAATGGGGTGACATATCATGGATATCATTATCAGTGAGTACTTTCAAAATGAAAAAAATAACTTTCCTTTTTTGAAAATATTTTATGTGGATAAATGAACACAAAATGGTGACAATTTCCTAAAATCATGCAAGAAAGTCTTTTCCTGAAAATTATTTATAATTAGTTAAGATGACCATTAATCCAAAAATGTTGTTCTAATACCATTGATTCCTATGAAGCAGATGGTTCCTAAGGTCATCAATGATCTATGTCTTAATGATTGTCATCCTTCTCATGAAAATTTCCTTTTCCACTCTCCAGAAGAACATAATGGTTAGATTTTTCTTCAATATCCATGTTTTCACTTCCCATATATGTTCTCCAATCTAGAAACCTAGTTCTATATTAATTTTGGTAACAGGTAGGATTATAAATTACCCATTTTATTGGATGTTTTAGTAGGATTTTTAGGATGTTTGTTTTTATGAAAGGAAATCTCACTAATTTAACCTTTTCTAACTTCAATGTATTTTGAGGGAGAAATTAATTTTACAAGGGATTGAATGTAACAACAAGTGATTTTCAGAATTACTTTCTGTAATTTAATTAAATGTCACAATATTGTTAATTTTAAATAATTTTTGAAATAGTTTGTTTATATATATCTATATATAAGCATGAAGTCAAAAATTCCTTTCACATGAAATAGAAACTTGTATTGTGCTACATGAAATACCAACTTGGCATGCGCTACAAGCAACACTAAATTAGCATACAGTGAATGCAACACTGAGTTTCTACGAAACACCTATTTTAATTATTTTAATTATTTAATTAAGATAATTATAAACTAGACATTAAATATAGTAATAACGAACTTTCCAAAAAAAATTTATATATTTTTTACATGTTGATAATGATAGATAATATTATTGGTAAAGTCCTTTTATGTTAAAAATATGGTTTTATTGATTGAATTGATTTTAATATTAAAAGTAATTTTAGACACATTTAGAAATTGAAATGGATAAAATAATCACCATTTGTGAATTCATAAAAACTAAATTATCATCATGGGATTTTAATGGGATTTTACTGACGAACTTTTTTTTGGATGAAAAGTGATATTTTTTGTTTTTAGTTAAAAACTACCTTTTATCTAATTAACTATTAATTATAAATAATATTATATATATGTTTTATTGACAAATTATATGAATATAAAATATACAAATAAAATAAATTTCAACAGGACCAATGTCACTTTGAAACTAATTTAATGAAATCTTAACAAAATATTTAACTTTTACCTATGTTAAAACATGGTTATTTCATCCCATCTACGGGATTATCACTAATATTAATTTTTTGAATTCTGTGATTGGAATTTAAAAAATTTTACAGAAACCATTGTATTTTTTCTAGTTTTTAGATTCTAATAATACCATGTTTATTTTTCAAAAAAATTATTTGTAAAAGTGAATAAAATTAATCACATTAGTTAAGACTAAATTAAGCCTAATTAGTGACTAAACCATAAAATTAATGGACCAAATAACCCAAAAAATTGTCCAAAACACATTTTTTGTTTATTTATTCGACATAAATAGGAAAATATTGATTTCGGTCTGTTTGGAATGACTTTTTTAGGTAAGAGATAGCGCACACCTAATTTTTTTTCTAAACATTCCATATGGGCCCTTTTTCATCCCTATAAGAGGAAACCACCTCTAACCATTCTTAAAAACTCTCAATACTATTATGTTCATTCTATATCATACTATGTACCCTTCAAATAAATCCTCCCTTACACCTTGGAGCCTACATTTGGGAAGAAAACTTCTCAAGGAATCCTTTTGGGACAAACAAAAAGGAGTTACCTGATTTATTGGTAATTTAATCTCTCAAGATCCTTTCATTTGTTTTCTTTCTTCACCCCTTAGAATATAATTTTAATATTTATTTGTGAAACCAATAGTATAATCCATATACTAGGATTTTTTATGAAATTATTCTGACCTACACTTATACACACCTCCATCTAATGGATGTTGAATATACTGTTTCTGTGTATAGTGAACTACTGCATCAGGATGCAATGATTTTTCATTTATCCTTTACATCCAATCATAGTAACCATTATGATGGAAAATATATTTATAAATGTAATATATAATATTTATTCTATTTTTATGAATTTTTATTACTTTTACAAAATAACATTACATTACCTTCCATTGGGTGTTATTATGATAATCATGCATGATGATGTGTAGACTACAACCCCATCAAAGCGAAGTCATTCATTATGAAAACACATTTAATGTATTAATGATGGGTTTAATGAAATTACATAACAAATATGATAAATTCAATATAATTTAATAATAATATACAAACATAAATACATACATACATATACATATGGCATTTACATACTTTCTCTAAATACGACAATAAAAATGGAAAGAACATTCATGCTTATGTGTAGTTTATTATCTCCATGAACTGAGTATCTTATATAGTATATATGTGATATAAATTTTTATAATATGGATATACTGTATATACCTTATATTTATAAAATGATCAACATTTTTTAATCATTTTATATTTTTAAGGACCGCTGATACAAAAAATTAAGGCATGTGTGACGAAAAATGTAAATATTACCTAAAGTGAACCATTAATAAAGGATCATTAACAAGAGGTTCATAATAAGTTATAAACAAACCATATTTGGTAATAAATATATGAATATTCTTCTCTAAAATTTGTATAATAAACATTTATTTGTTATGCTTGAATATTGTATGAGTATGGAGAGTGTCAAGTCACAATGTGAACGAATTTCATATAACTATATAATATATTATTAACAACTATTTAAAATTACATCCTTGGGTTATGTATCATTTATTAATAAATTTTTAAATTTTTTAATTCTTTTTTTGTTAGAGTTTTTGTATAATAATTCTTCACTCATAGTTTTTTATCTTCAAATATATTTTAAATTAATATTTTTTCATATAAATATTTATATATTCATTCATTCAGCGAGAGATATAAGAATATATGGGAATGAAAATATATTTAGGAAGAATCTTTTCTAAGAATATATGAAAACTTTAAAGGGACATGTTAAAAATAATTCTCATCGAGATGATTTTATTATTATTAAATATCCATAGAATGTGGTGATAGAGTTTAGTACAAATTATTTTCATAAAAAAAATCACATTGGTATTTTTATATCTAAAAACAGTATTTTCAATATTGATGGTGTGGGGATTAATAAATGAATGATAATACAAATTCTAAATGAGTAAGTGATGTAATAATATTTATATATTTTAAACAACATATCAGAGGTACAACTTTGAATATCATTACATATTGCTGGATTGAGGGTATGATATTTGAAACTAAGAAAAAATTGTTTGATGATTGAGAATAAAATAAATTTTACCATGGCTGAAAAATAATAATAAATTAATGAAGAAATGGACTGAAATAAAAAATCACATACCTCGTGTGATGAAAAATTTGTTGAATTTTTTCTCCCTTATCACATTCCACAGAGTTAGAGTTAGTGCCTACTTTTCCAATAGTAGTTCATCTTTATCATCAATGGATCTCCTTCTTGATATTTCTAAGTCTCATCCCATTAGTTATATCCAACTCTAGTATATCTAGGGTGAAATATTCAACCCATATCTGATGTAAATCCTCCACCGTTAGAGCCATTATTGTATTATAGAATCTAACCATTGATGGAGATCCCTTTGGAGTGGATTAGTCTGATCTCAATGGATGGATCATTGGTTCTCCCCTTTCTAGAAGTAAACATCAATGCCACTATTCATGTTCATCAGTTGAACTTGGTTTAATATTTTTTTAGGAGTTTTTTTTTATATTTCCATCATTCCGAACATTTTTTCTTCTTGGGGGATTCTTGTTTTATCTAGGGTCTAAATGATAAATCACAAGGCCGTCTAAATGGTTCCACTTTTCTGGTTCATGTTTTGAATGATGGATCAGAAAGATCAATGTCAATCAAAAAGTGGTTCTATAATCTATCGATGATGTTTTTTGGGTTCACTCTAGTAATGAAAGTACTTAGGCTTCCATATAGATCAATATTTTAGGCCTCCCCATAAAGATACTCATTTCTTCCTCTAATAATTTCATAGGAGGCGATATGGGTTATTTCTTGTCTGTGGAAGAGCATACTACCAATATGCTCATTATCTCATTCACTCAAATATTTGTAGATGTGAATATACCTTATCTCATTCTGGTGCACATGATATTCGATGTGAGGGAACACTTCACTTGGTGGTATAATATATTTCCTTATTCCCTAGTATGATTCATCCCAATATTTTCTCATCCAAATAATTTAGGAGGTATGGGTTCACACCATAGGCATCATGGTTTGATGAAGATTACTCATATTTTACTTATCCTACCACAAAAATGAATTTCTGTCTAGTTGTCCTAGCCTTTCAATATCCCGCATCACTTCTTATTTGTTCCCTTGTATCCCATCACATTGAATGATCATTCCTCTTCCCTAGGTCAACCCGACATGATCGAGTATTCATCCACTATTCCATCCACCCTCTACACCATATCCCCCAAATAAAATGTATTTTCCAAGAATTGAATTGGTTATGAACATGCCATCAATGATCTCATTTGATGAGTCTTCCTAGACACATTATTAGTCTCTAAAAAGTATTATCAATGTTGTTGAAGTTCCTTTTTCTAGTTTCCCCACTCATTGAATGCCAATGAGCCTCTCAAAATTCTCCCCTCCTTCTCTACTAATGCTTCTCCATGCCTTCCACCCAATGTTTACCCAAGAACCAGAATCTTTAGAACAACTCAATTTCACCATGTCCCCCCCTAGTATTGTTTAAACTATTTCCCATTCTATGTATCTATACATTGTTGTGGATATCCCTAATACAACATTAATGAATGTTTCCAAATATAAAATATTTCATGGTTGATGAAACAATATCTAATATTGAATTATTGTTGTTCATGAACCCATGATAAAATTAAATTCTTATCTCATGATATTCATACTGGAAACTCATATTTTCTGGATGTGGTGGATCCAATGAAAATAATATCATAATGAATGTAGACATCAAACACGAAATAAAAGATTATAACATCATTCGTGTCGATCCTCAAAATCATAACGAATGAATATTTTGGGAACCAATTATTATAGTGTATTTAGTGGGTGATTCTTACTAGTTTGTCACATTAAAAATCCAAAGAGTGTTTAACCATCTCCCAATTCCATTATTCAATGAAACATGTGATTTGAAAGTTATATAAATTTGATTCAAAAGGTTCATTGTTACTTTTCAACACCTTTTGTTTATGAAATCATGAACACTTTCTTAAATACATGATAACTAACAACTTATGTCCAAAGTGTTTTATAATGGGGTTTTTAGAAATCATATGCTTTTTCCATACATTGAAATAGTTCCAAATTAATAATAAATTTAAACTAACATTATTCATTACAATTATCATAATGTTTATCGAAGGGATAATACTAGGATTCCACTTATAATATCTTTAACATTATGTTTATTTTTTTATGTATTTTATATACCTATTGTGATATATTATTAATATCATAGTTTGAAAAAAATTAATTATCATCAAAATTTTGTTAAATTTTATAAAGGCCTTAAATACAATTTATCATTATAGAATGTTTAATTGAATATTTTTATAGTCTGAAACTGAGTTAGTGTTTGATTTGGAGGCCCAAAATGTCTTGGTATAGACAAAACAAAAAAATTAACTATAATATATTAAGATCCCACTTTTAGTTTGAAATAATGGAATAACACTAAAATTGTGCATTGTATGAGAAATAAGAAATCACATCTAGGTTCTCAATATAGGAGAGGTATATCATTCAAAGGAATCATATGTTTATATGAATAAATCTAGAGATAAAATTATTAAATAATATTAGATGTATTATTTTATAATAAAAAATTAAATATCTCTCAAAGGGTGATTCATATGGGAAATATAAGACCCCTGATTGGTTCAGAATGCGTTGTTTACCGTATACATGCTATAACATTTTAATCATCTACCATTTCGATGTTTCAATCAGAAAAAAACCTTTAATACATTATTAAAATTTTAATCCAATTTTTATATATGAAATAACTAATATCGATCAAATGGTGCACCACAAGAGAAATATGTTACCACTCTTTGGTATGCAATATAACTTTTACCCTATGTTTGGTATAGATTTTATATGTGCCGAGTGTTTGGAATCAATGCACACAGTAAAAACCATATTATTTTTAATTTTATATTTATTAAATTTTAATTAATAATTGATTTTTATCTCAATCTGTGTATCATATTACAATTATGAGAGCACTGTTAGGTCTGAAACATGGGTTTTACCCTAGGCGGGGTAAAAATTTCATATGCAACGAGTGTTTGGTTTTTTTGAAAATTAAATTAATAAATTTATCAAATGAATTAAATGAATTAAATTATTAATTCAATATAATAATAGAAAATAGTTTTCTTAAGATTCCAGAAAATCATGGTTGTCAAAAAAATGTTTTAAAAGCCTCTTGTTCATAGATATTTTATTCTGTGTTGGAGGCAGCACCATAAATGGATGAATTTACACACACAATCTTAAACATTATGTTAAATCTCGGATTAAAGGAATGGTTTAAGATTTTTAGGTTTTAATTGTAATTTTTATTAAAATGTTTATGGGGTAAATAATTATAAATAATTAAATATAAAAATAATAATTTTGGTTATTATTATTATTAATTATAGAAATTTTATTAATACTAGATCATTTCAAATTTATTTGACAATATAAATTCTGTATGATTATTATTATTATTAATGAGAGATATTTAATAATAATATTAATTGATGCAATTTTTTTATTTTTATTTTTCTGATCACTGTTTAGGTCATAACTACCTTGTACAGGGTCAGATTGATGTTCTTTCAGGATTATAATTACACTAAAATGGAGGAGGGATTTTCAAGATGAATTTTTGATATTTAATTCAGGCTCATGGAGTATGTCCACGAATTTTATAACATGGTGATGGAGTTAGAAAATTCATTTAATAATACAGAGTACTAATAATTTGGACACTTGTTTGATTTTTATCTTTAAACAAGGAGTTTTTGTGGGCTGCCATAAGATTACATGCTGTGTAACTAGGTAACATTCTATGCAACCGTTGCTGGTGCGAGCCGTGCAACGTGATTCATAGTGTGAGGCGTACATGTCGTGAATACCCTTTAAATGCTGTGATTTTTTTGATTAGTTTCTATTTCAATGTGATTGAGTTTTGGACCATTAAGCATCTCACAATGCGAAAGGGGTTACACCCCATGTAATATCCTGACTGTAAAAGAGAGTTACAATTTCGACGTGTCATTACAGTTACGAAACGTAACACTTTCATGGCAGTAGTGCGTTTGGATATTTTTTTCATTCTCTCCTATCAAATTTTACTTTATTCAAACCAAAGACATCCCAAAGAAATATTTGATTCTTCTAGCACTTCTAGATCATTTACTTTGGCGATTGATCATTATATAATGGGTGGGTGATATCCGCATAAGCGTTCTTTAATGTTCTTCGTCCTTATCTTTTTCTCCTCATTTGGGATTTCAATAGATCGTCTTAAAGATGATTGATATGTGCTCCTTTATGATGGATCTATCTTCTAGGTTGATTTTTGTTATATTTTAAACCATCATTCTCATTTATGGGTGCCATTGTGAGTGTTGGGTTTTGGAAAAAAGTATGTTGTTTTATCCCGATTTGCCAACTTTTTTATTCCTAAATTGACTAATTTATTTAAATTGATTATTTTAAATCAATTTCTCACATTTTTATTCAATTAAATAGATTAAACATTATTCTATTGAATCGGTATATTTGAAATGGTTTTGGGATGAAAACATTGAGATACATCCAATTCAATTGAATTGGGTTGTGTTTATAGGAATTGGCTGATTTAAATTGTGTAATTTAAAATATGGATTTGATGGAAATATTTTAAATTAAATTGGTGAATTTAACTAATGAAATGTATTACCAAAAGGATAGATATGTTTTTAATGGATTTAAATCTTATGAAAATTGCATAAAATAATTTGATAGAAACCTAGTTGGTTTATCTTTGGAAAAGGGGATGTTTTTTTTTATTAAAACCCATTTTTTGTTTAAATGGTATAAATAAGATTTTTAAATGGAGGAATTGGGATTAATTTTAATTTAAGAAGGCTTAAAATAAATTTCCTATCATATAAGAGAAAATTCATACCTTAAGTAGTTGGTGAGTTATTTTTAAACACTGTACTCTATTACAACATTCTAAAACATACATGCGGCATGTCACATCTTCAATGGGAGGGTGAAGAGTCACCTCTAGAAAGTGTCGGGGGGATGTGGGTATACTCATTTTTCTATGATCACTAAGATAGTGATGACTCCTATAGCTGTTTAATAATGTCATACATACATGGAAGATTACAACGTTGCTCACTTTTTTAATTATATATGAAATATAAATGTATGCCAATGTTGAAAACTACTTTACATGCCTTTTCAAGAATTAAATAATAATTTTTATGTAAATATTTTATTTAATCCATTTTTTTAAATATTCCATCTCTTTTAAAGAATAATCATTTGATTTTAATGCATTTTTCATCATGTTGAAAATGTATAGAATGTTGTGTTTAAATATGTTTTAAAATCTTAGTCCCCTTTTATTTAGAAATTTTTTATGATTTCATTGAAAAATCCTCATTTAGCATCTTTTATGGAATCATTTGTGGTATCATACAAGTCATACGTTGACATCCTATATTTTCCTTTGGTTGTTTGTAGACATTTTCTTTATTTGTCCGAGCTAAGAAAAGTGATCTCTTAAAGGAGGATCCAGTGGTTGAGATTTGGAATTTGTGAGTTATGTACATAGTGTCCTTGGGACCATTTTAAATGTTTTGGTACATGGGTTATAGTAAATTGTGTTTTTATGCCTTGTTTTATTCTAGTAATATACTCAATGGTTTGTTTATTTTATATGTATATTGACATTCTTCTCCCACATCCACTATGTTGTCTAAAAAATCATTCCCACTTTCATGTTGTATGTTTCTAGGTGCTATTTGATGACTCGTGGGGATTCGTAATTCCCTTCAGTCTATTTAATGACCAGATTTGTTATCGGGTTACTAGGGTACCTGGGCTAGTTTGTGATTGTGTGGAATCAATGGAGGCAATTGATATTTTCTCTTATGGTCAGTATGAATTTTTGACATCATTTTAGGACATAGAAGGTTGTGTCAAATGAGTTCCTAGTCATACCTCATCGCAATAAACCTTATGTCACCATAGGTGGTTAGGGCTGTATTTCATTTATATTAGTTCTAGTCCTTTTTCTATTTTGATTTGTAAAGAGTGGAATCCTAATATGAATGTTCCATATGTTGGGATTAATTTTCCTTGTTGATCTATTTCAGTGTCAATATAATGTCTTACTTCTATCTTCTTAGGTTGTGTAAAATAATTCCTCTATGAAGACGACCAAATAAGATCAATGAGGATGGATCTGGTAAACTGTAGTGATTGAAATCTATAATGGACCTAAATCTAGTTGAGGGGATTTTGCACACTATCTATGCTCGGGGACATCCAACACATCCAGTTCATGTTTAGGATCCATTTGTAGATCCTCAAGGGGATATTCTTTGATATCATTCCCAAGAGTTACTTCTCAAAAATACATCAGTTTCAATGGTTCCTTTGATCACAATTATAATGAGGAATGTTTGAGCGAGGTATAATAACTTTTTTAGTTCATGGAAACACCATACATGATCAAGGTATCGTGTGAATCCATTATGTTTGAAGGACCAAGAAGGAGAATTTGGGACATGATGGTGACGATAAGGATGCATAAGGGCTTTGAGTGGAGGGACATAAAAGTTTTTTTACAAACCAATTTTATTTAGATTCAATGGTGTTTTCCAAGGTTGTGGAGTATTTTAGGCTCGAACAAGCAGACATTACCATGACTGACTATTCAAATCACTTTTCTATGGTGGTGTCTTTTTCTCCTAATTATGTATCTAAAGGATGAGGTATTGATATTTTGACATGGGGATTCAATCAAATATCTATTATTTGGTTTTATTGCAGATGATTACCACTTACATTGATATGATAAATAGGGTGATAATGGATGAAATGGAACCGGTTGGAAGGTCAGGGTGGATGAGAGATCATTTTTCAATATCTATGAGCATTGGTTCCTTCAATAGAAAATTGAACCGTGATGATTCCTACAGTAATTTCCAATGGTAGAGTCAATCCATACATCTTATATCTCTCATATGATGTAATTTGACTTGCTATTAGTGTGGAATTCCATGACATTCAAAGAGGGTCCACACTAAGGCTCCCTAGAATTGTATCTCATACCAATGTTTTGGGAACTTATATAGATAATTCTATCATACCATTACTCCATTTAGTGGAACCTGATCATTAGATCCACCTAAAAAAATTGAAAAATTATATGCCTGACATACAATGGGGATTCATTCACAGGCATCAAGAAAATTGATTCTTCATGTAGAGGAACAGACTCAGGAGGAAGCAGACACGGGTCCAATGAACATGAGGGGTACCTTTACTTTAACATCATCATTAGAGATTAATATATTTCATTCTTGTGTATCTAAATTTTTTATTTCAACACATATTGTTAATATCCTTAGTCTTACAATGTGGAATTTTTCTAATGCAATGGATATTTCTACACTCCTCAGTACAAAGAGTGAGTAGGGTCTTCATAGAACTACTTCTGTCTTCTCTCTATTAGATCCCAATTTATCTTGGAGTTTTCTAGTTCTTCTTGTGAAATATATTAATGTTTTATAAGGTATGGATTGTATCATTTTTAATAAATTCGGGATTGGTTTTTTATTTGATGGGTTTACCTTACGACACCTAGTGTTGTGCCTTTTATCTTTCATGGAGAATGGTACCCAAAGTCGAGTAGATCCAAGTAATATTATCTGGAGTTGGTGAATTTGATATTAGTGTTTTCTTTTTATCTGGAGTGAGATTCAGTGAATGGTGATCACCATCAAGTCTTCACTGAGTTTATTGAATTATTTTCTTCTTGACTTTTCTAGTTTTATATTGGTAAGGGTGGTTGAGTTTTCTGTTGACTTAATGCTTAGTACACAACTAGTTTTAATTCCCTATTACCGTAGGTCATTGGCTAAAATGAATGATCCTATGTCCTAGATATATGTTTTTTAGGATTATCTTCATTCTTTTGTTCATGACATTTTTGGGACTTGGGATGATCATTTGGGGATATTTGTGTTTTCTTATAACAACAATTATCGGTCTTCCATTAGAATGGCTACATTTGAGGCATTGCATGGCTGTCATTGTAAAACACTGTTGTGTTGGTCGGAGATTGGTGAATGTTCCTTATTTGGACCACGTTTAGTGATGGAGTCAAGAATATAGATTAAGTCGATTCATTATTGTATTTTAACCACCAAGAAATGATATATTTCCTATGTTGATAACAACCATAGACATTCGGAGTTCTCCGTTGGTGACCAGTTATTCATGAATGTTTCACCCGATTGGGTTATAGATGATTTGGAAGGTAGGGGAAGTGTACACCTCATTTTCCGAGACCTTTCATGATTTTTGATCTGGTGGGGAAAGTTTCGTTCAATTATGATCTACCACTAAATCTAAAATCGATACATAATGTGTTCCAAGTAATACAAATGTTAATGTATCTCTATAATCCACCAATGTTTTCAATTGGAATGATCATTAGATTGAACCTGATTTACCTATAACTAAATAGGAGGCCAAGGTTGTTGATTTTGAGACCATGATAATTAGTGGGATGATGATATCTCTGGTCCATGTGACTCAATAGCATAGTCCTGATTCTCATGAGATTAGGGAGTTGGATGAACTTATGGGAGAGTATTGGCATCATCTTTTTTAGGAGTAGGCTTCTTTGTAGGATTTCGGGGTACTGAACGTTCTTATGGTGGGTCTGTTGTAATATACCATTAATACTGTGAGGTATTTCTATTTTTTGTGAAATTGTAAATATGTTATGTTTGAAAATATGGGTTATCCTCGAAATTTTGATAAATGTGTTAAAGGACATAAATATCAGTTAACATCATGGAATTCTCAATTGAATATGTTAGGAATTATACCTTGAGTTAGTGGTAGATTTTGTGAAATGAATAGTCATAGTGAAGACTGAATTATAATATTAAATATAATATATTAAGAGCAGAAATTTTAATCAAAATAATTGAATAAATCCAAATCAGTATGTAATATGAGAAGCCTGAGACTATTGTTGGGTCCATAACAAGGGTTTACTGTAGGTGGGGTATAACATTCAATGGCTCTGAATGTTTGGATCCCTCTCAATTTAAATAAATTCATAAAATAATACTAAATAAATTATGTTTTTAAAAATAATAAAATATCTCTCAAAAAATTTGTTGTATGGGATGTCTGAGACCCTCGATAGCTCTTGGAAAAGGTTTTTTCCTTATATGGGGTATAAAATTTGTATACACCAGACATTTGGATAGATCCCTCGAAAAAAAAACAATTTTAATATTTAATTAATTTTCAATCCCTTTTATAGAAATGAAATAATTAATAACACTCGAACAGCGTGTCGCATGTGAAATCTGACCCCGCCATTGGGTCTAGAATGTGTTGCTTATCCTAGGAAGTATATAACTATTATGATTGTCTGGTGATTGAATACATTGCACACAATAAAACCTGTATTATTTTTAAATATTTATTTTTTCGGTTTTTAATCAATGATTTATTATTTTCTCTCAATCTGTGCATCGTATGAGAAATCAGAGACCAAAATTAGGCAAGGAATGTGGATTTTATATTAGGTGAGGGATATATTTCTTACACAATGGGTGTTTGGTCAGTATTCTAATTTAATCAACATATTTAATAAAAAAAATTATTTAATTAAATTATTAATTTAATATAAAACTATAAAATAATGTCCTTATGTTTC
Organism: Viscum album; assembly: GCA_963277665.1. Taxonomy (NCBI): domain Eukaryota; kingdom Viridiplantae; phylum Streptophyta; class Magnoliopsida; order Santalales; family Viscaceae; genus Viscum; species Viscum album. The sequence goes on from OY728146.1 coordinate 689,394,088, forward strand.
CATACAATCATGGTTGATGAAAAAAAGGTTTTAAGAGCCTCCGTTTCTTTACCATTTTATTCAGTTTCGGAGGAAATGCCTTTTGTGGTTGAATTGACACACATTTTAGTTAACATTATGTTGAATCATGGATTAAATTGGTGATTTAATATTTCAGTATTTACTGGAAGTTTGTATAAAAACGTTAATTAGGACAATAATTATAGATAATTAAGGATAAAAAATTATTGTTTTCATTACTATTGTTATTAAATATGTAATATAATATTACTGGTTTAAATTATATAAGATATTTGATAATAAAATTTTGATTTCATTATGAATTTTAATTTGAGATATACATTAATAATATTAATTGATCTTATTATTATTATTTTTGTTGTCCAAACACCATTTTGGTGTGAGGGGTACACATTGTGAATAAATATTACACGATTTGAATATATATTTCTTATCAGTTATTAATTCATAACAGTGGGGGGTTATGACCCTTTCGAATATTAAGATTTTTTCTATGCTAATAGGGTTACACGCAATGTAATAACCCTTCATTAAGTGGGTGTTAAAAATTGTACATGTATTCCCTATTACGAAACATAAAACATTAAAAGTGGCAGTGCATATGATTGTTATTTCATTCGATTATATCCAAATACTCTTCCTCAGACCCAAGTCATTCCCAAAGAAATTTAGTAGCCTTCCAACCCTTTCAGATCGATTCCTTTGGTGATCGATCATCATTTCTTTGGAAGGTGATATTCAGGTAAGTGTTCATCATCATTATTCATCATTCTTTACTTCCCCACTTTTGTGATTTCAACATATAATATGATATTTGAGGGATTTTTTCTACTATATATTTGATATCATTTCTAAGACGAGTCTTTGGATTTTCTAAACCATGGTTCTTGTTGAATGGTGATACTGTGAGTGTTGGGTATCAAAAAAAGGTAGGTGGTTCTATCCCTATTTTCCCAATTTATTATTCTTAAATTTAATGATTTAAGTCATTTTCTAATTGAAATTCAATTGCTCACATTTTATTTCATTTAAATTGACAAAACCTTATTCCAGTGAACTGTGATATTTGATTTTTTTGCACAAAAACATAGAAAACAACAAAATTCCATTGAAATGGGGTGTGTTTCTGGAAATTGGTTGGTTTGTATTTTTGAATTCAAATTGTGAAACTGATGGAAATGTTTTCAATTTAATTGTTCAATTATAATGTGCAAATTAATTGTGAAAAAGATGTAATTAGTTTCAAATTGATTTCAGATATATTAAAATATCTTAAATGATTTGATAAGAACCCAATGGTTTTATCTTCTGTAAAGGGAATGTTTTTTGTTATTAAAACAAATTACGGTTTTAAATAGAAAAGTTGGAATTTTTAAATGAAATAATGGGATTTACTTGAATTTTAAGCATCGTTAAAATAAATTTCCAATCATGAAACAACACATGAAATCTATAGGTAGATGGGGACTAATTTTTATAAAATCTATGCAATTAAAAAATTATAAAACCTACCTACGATGTGTTACATCCTCGATGAGAGGGTAACGAGTTAAATTTGTCTCGTGATAGGTGGAATTGAGTATACTAATTTTGAATGGATCATATAGAGAGTGATGAAAACTATATCTAGTTAATTTTAAATTAAAAAAATGGATGATGACCATGATGCTCTCTAGTTTATTTATATACAAGACATTTATATATTCAAATTTTTAAAAACTTCATTACATGATGTTTCTATATTTAAATAAACTTTTTTTGTTAATATTTAATTAAATAATTTATTTAATATTCCAACTCTTGTAAGATATAAGAATTTTATTTAAAATTATTTTTCCATGATTTTTTAAATGTATAACCCTATTTTTTATATATTCTCTAAAAATTCCCAATATTATTATTTAGAAAATTCAAATCCATTCATTGGAAATATATATATGGAATCTATTATGGAATCTTTGTGGTATCCTACTAGGCATATTGTCACACCCCACTTTTTCTTTGGGTGGTTGTAGACTTCCTCATTCCATGTTTTATCTATGTGAAGGTATTTGTTAGAGGTGGATCCCACTGATGAGATTCGGACTAGGTTAGTTGTGAACCTAGGTATAATGAGGATATTTTCTATTTCTTTGTACTTGGGTTATAGTACATTGGGTTTTCTAATGCTAGGTTTTATTCTGGTACATTGCTCAAACTAGAGTTTCATTTATATAATTATTGACTTTCTTGTAAAACCTTCGATGTGATTTGTGGAAAAATATTTCCCACTATCATGTTTTATGATTTCAGGTTCTAGAATATGGCGCAAGGGGATTAGGAAATCCCTTAGAGCTATGTCAGGGATGGCTCTGTTATCGTATTACAAGGGTACCCAGGCTGGTCTGTTAAATATTAGTTATAAGGAATTTCGACGTAGCTTTTTTACTGTTATTTTCTTTATAATTGGACTGATATTTTAACTAACATACATGAGACCTGTATTAATAATGATTATTATAAATAAATATTTAAGGAAATACATCATGTTGAATAAAGATTAAATTATGAATATATAAATATATTTACTATCGTAATGGAATATCTTTTACATTATGAATGTATAAAATCAAAATGATGTCAAAAATTCTATTATGCCATTGTGATATGAGCTTTCAATTCCATGTGTCCAAGTCCTTGTGACCAACATGGATGAAATATAACTATTGAAGGGTCAAGATGACCTTTGGACACAACAATATAAATAACCAATAATTCAAATTGTACTAGAGCTTACACCTTGTGTGTCCATTGAAAAAATTGATACTTTTTAGAGATAATAAAATTATCATAATAATGAATAAATTTTTCATTGAATTTTTAAACTTTTTATAGATTTTTTTTCAATGGAATCACTTTTTAGGTAATTTATTCTTTAGAGTGGTTTATTTTATTCATTAGATTGTGTGAATGTGATTGAGGGATTCTGAATCATGGAAGATGGATAATGTGATAATCTAATTAATCGAGGGATGACATGGATAGTCTGATAGAATCTAATCCACTAGATCATCAACTATTCAGGATAAGTACACTGAGAAGCTAATTATCGTATTAGCATCTTTACTTGTAGAGTAATGAAAAAAATTCATGTATCTATAAAAAAGTGAAATTTTTATCTTAGATTATTTGATACAGTTAACATTAGGTTAAAATAAGTGCATTCATCTGTTTTACATGTTTTCTAGAATGTCATTTGTTTCAACTACATGTAATGGAAACTTATAATTTCATCTTCTAGATTACTATTTTCATCTGGTTTATTATAAATGTAGTGTTTATGATACAATAGTATTAATCTCTTTAAATCCACTCATATTTTAATATTTTATCATTCTTATAATGATTATATACTCTTTTATGATAGAATAATTACATTCTTTTGTATACAATGATATAATTGTAACTATTATTATTATGATTTTCCTATTGTGTAGATGTTATTATTTTTTATTATGATTTATGGTATATAAAATATCAGAAAAGACCCGATTATTATATTCTTTATCATTAGACTGAGGGCCATGTCTGAATTAGATTTTCTTTAACATATATATGTATATATATTTATTGAATTTTTTTTAGTTTAAAAACATTGAAACTAATTTTTTATAACTAAAATGAAACCGCCTCATATAATTAGAATATCTCGAATATATTCTGTTTACCATAATATATAAATTTATAATATAAAGATAAAGAAATTTTTATTATAGAAGGTTTCCACTACATAAATAATTTTTGAACATTCTTCCATGTTCACAATATCATGTCAGATTATTTCTATATTAAACTTTTTTGATTAATATTTTTTAGACTATTGTGTATTGATGAAAAATAATTTTTGTATCTATTGTAAAAGGCTGAAACAATGAATATTTGATCCCTTGATAATATAAACCCATCAAAACAATAATTTCTTATGGTAATGAGTATGAGTACAAGAGGGATATAATGAATACTTTTGTAACCAATACTTGATATCATTTTGATGTGAACATTTAATTACTAAATACCTGATAATGATGGTATTGTATTTACAAATAATGAAATGGAAGAGTATCAGCTTAATTAAAAAGTCAAAATCACATTTTTATGACCAATGAATTGATTAATCTATAATAAAACTTCATCATGTGAAGTAGTAAATAGTATTCTGAAGAATTTTGGTGTTACTCACATCAGAACATGAATTTATTTTTGAGAAAAACTATGTTGACATCTATCAATCGTGATTTTAATTTTCTACCAGGATAATCTATTGAAAATTGTAATTAAGGATTCATTATTATTTTAGTTAGTCTATAATATATTGTTTAATATGGTTTAGTTGATAAAATTATTGTTGATAAAATCATTAAAATCATTTCCAATGAATGTCAATGAAAAAATATCTATTATTGATGAACCCAAAAAGGATAGTAGTCTTACTCTCGATGATCTTATTTGATCCTTGAACCAATATGAGACATACTAAGAAATTATTGTTGATAAATATAACAAAATGAATGGTGGAGTTTATTTCAATACAATATTAATTCCTACTAGAGTACATATGCTTGAAAAGGTTGGTAAATCTTCCAGAATGATGAATGTTGATAATCCTTTGGATTCTACTAATTCATAACATTCTCCGAATGAAGAAGCTAATATTTTCATAGGATAATCAATATATTTGGTGAAAAGATTTTTTAGTACTGATATATGAAAATTAACAAAGAAAATAATAAAAAGAAATGATATGATGTTACCTGTATTGAGTGTAAAAAATATAGACATATCAAGCCCACTTTTCTAAAGATTATAATGACAGATAGAAAAAAATAAATTATAATATGAATTTTAGAAAATTTTATAATTATTTGAAAAATAATATTCCTACAAAAAATTATTATTGGAGTTCTACTGGAGTAGATTACTCAAATAACACTTATTATCAAGAATGTTCTGGATGGAGGGACACATGTCTTCATTCTAAAATACACAACGAAAAACATTGTCCAACAGACAAGGTATGTACTACTAAAAACATTTCAAAACAATCTTGGAGTGAAAATAACATGTATTCTGATTATGTAAAAATTAAAAATCTCTATATGAATAATATTCCTTAGGAGAGGATAATATTATTTATTTCTTATTAAGAAGTATCTTATTTTTTCAAAAATCTTTGAAAAAAATTGAAATGTTATAAATAAATTTATATGAAAAATTAATGGGTAAATATTTTAACCAAAGTAGTATTAGATCATTCAATGGATCAGGTTATAGCAGTTTCATGAAAATCATAATATTTCTAATGATTTATAAATATAAATTTCTGAAAAGAATAATTTACAAACATGTTTTGAAAAACATTATTCCAAAATCATCACTCAAGTGAATAATGATTTTTTTATCAAATTAAATTCAAAAATATTTTATTTAATTAAACTATTGTCAAACCTTCCATATGGTAAGAATGGTTCTGATAAATATATCCAAAATTAACCCTCATGGTACAATTTGGAGAATAATGAATATACATGGAAAACTATTTTTTAGTAAAATATTTTTTTCCTTATGAATGTCCACTTTTCCACAAAGTGTCGAATCATGTGATATTGTAAAAATAATTGATTTGATAATACTATTCAATCCATTGTTTCCCACAAATATTATTTTTTTATTAAATGGATTAAAGTTTTTTTAGTAGTTGACACTTCAAGATCCAAAACGGATTGGGTGCAAAATGACTAATGTGTTTTTTTCTAGAAACCAAATAAAGTACCAAATAAAATAATTAATTTTATATAGATTGATATTTTTCCCATTATATCAATGTTAATAAAATCATTTTTTAAAATATCATCAAGATGAATGGTGGAATGGTTACATTCTATGATTGTTCTCAAGGAAATATTATCAATATAAGTAACATAGTTCTTAATGGTAAAGCCTTAATTTATAATTTTTTAATGTTAGTAATACAAAACATATAAGTATAAGTAAAATTCATGACGAATGATAATTTTTTAATTTTATAAATGAAAAATGAGTAGTACACAATTCTAATGATTAATTAATTCTTCCTACCAATCAACAATAGAATTTATACACAGTTAACATAGACCACCATAAGAGATAATAATTACCTTTCCATAGTGAATTAGAAGATCAATATTGATTATGAAATATAATGTAATGACATAGTAACATTATAATCTTATGTATGTTTACCAAGAAAATAATTGTTAACGATCCAAGGGAGAAAATATTTGATTCTTAAAAAGACTATGACCCCTATCAATAATGAACCAACAATAAATCAAGTTATAAATATATCAATGGATTCTAATCTACTAATTCATTATTGTTTGTTTATGTTTATTTATTTGGTCCTACACAAACTGGAAGTATTTTTATCACCCCAAGATTTTTTGAAATATTTTTTTTGAGAAATATACCTTGTCTATATTTTTCATTTCACGTGACACTAGAAATAGTTTTAAATATATATATATTTATATATATTAATTAAATAACCCAAACATTACTTTCATGCCCAATTCCAACAGGGTATTCACTACATGCAATATCAACTTTTCTTGCGCTACAAGAAACACCGACATGGTGTAGAATGCACACAACACCGAGTTTCTTTGAAACATAGCCTTTTATTTTTTAATTATATAAATAATATAAACAAAACCTTGAAGTTAAACATAGTAATAATTAATTTTCAAATATATTTGTCTCATATAAATAAAATATATTGATAATGAGAGATAATATTTTTCATAAAGTCCATTTATTATAAATATAATTTTTTCATGAATGATTCTATTTTAATAATAAATGTATTTTTATAGAAATATAAAAATTTAAAAGGATAAAAAAACTATATGTCTTAATTCATAATTTTAAAATTATCTTAGGGTGAATTTCGGTATATTTATGAGTAATAATATATTTTGATTATTTGTGAAAAATTATGATTTTTAGTTAAAAACATCATTTTTATCTAATTAACTATTAAATTTAAATGATATTATTAATATTTTTTTAATTTTACATAATATTAATATTAAATATAATAATAAAATGAAATTAATTTGGATTATATTCACATTTAAAATGAATAATAAAATCTTAACAGTCATTTAAACCTTTTGATACTTTAAATCTCGGTTATTTCATCTCATCTTCGGGATTAAAAATAATCATAAATTTTCCATTTCTAGGATTTTAATTTCAAAAATATGATATTCAAAAGATTATTATGTCTAATAATTTGATTCTAACAAGAACTTGTAATTTTTTATCATAATGATTATAAAAGTGATAAAAATTAATCATAGACGTTAAGGCCAAATTAAACCTAATGAAGGACTAAACCATAAAATTAAATCAACCAAATGACCTAGACACTTTTAAATAACCCATTTTAGTACCATATATAGAAAATTAATCTTCCATTATCGATTTTTGGTGGTTTGATATGTCTTTTTTGGTATGAACATCTGAACTCCTAATTTGATTCTAAAAATTACATGAGAGTCCTTTTCATTTCATATATATGGCCACAACCTCTACCCACTCATCACACCTATAACAACTTTTAAGATAGTCCAATATCTGATCATATAGCTACCAAAAAGTCCCCCATTATACATTGAATCTACCATTTGGGATGAATTCATCGAAATGAACCCTTTAGGTACAATCCAAAAGGATTTAACCTATTTATAGGTAATGGCTTCTCTTAAGATCCTTCCTTTTATTATGCTTCTCCTACCATTAAACACTCTTTATTATATTATATTTGGAAAACAAAATTATTCGATATATAATTTTATGTTGTTTTGAAAAGGGTTTGACCTAAAATAAAGTACCCCTCCATCTTAGGGATGTTGAACATACTGTTACCGTTTACATCGAACTACAACCTCACGAAATGATGATTGTCCATTTCTCCTTTAACAACAATCATAGTAACCAATATGATGGAAAATATATGTATATATGTAATATATTATATTTATTTATTTATTTAAGCTCCTTTATTTATTTTACTACACACATATTTTAAACTTCCATTTGTTGTTAATATGATAATCTTGTTTGAGGATGTGTGGACTACCACCCCCTCAATGTGATGTTATTCGTTCACACACCACATAGAATGTATTGAAGATATTTTTAATAAAATTTTATTATATATATGATATATTCATGATAATTTAAGATTTAGATATATAAATTAATTCATATATATATAAATATTTCATTTACATAATTTTTTTTAATACTACAATAAAAAAACAAAACTGTGTTCATGCGTACGTACAACTTACAGTCTCCATGAATGATGTATTCCACTTCATACTTATATATGGTATATATTATTATAATATAAATATAATGGATATAAATTATATTTTTATTAAGATATACATTCTCTCATCTTTATATTTGTATAATGTCAAATGATATAAAAAATTTAGAGACATCTGAAAAACGAAGAGAATATTACCCGAATTGAAACATTAATATCATATTATTAACATGGGGGTTCTATAATAATATAATAAAAAGATATATTGTAATAGATAAAATAATACTCTACTTTAAAAAATATACAGTAATCGTATATTTTTTATAGAGGAAGCTTGTATGAGTACAGAGATAATCGGAACACAAGGTCACATGATTTCTTCTCAATTTTAATTTATATGAGATAAAAGCTATGTTGCCCACTATTTAATTTTGTGTGGTGTATGTGAAGACCATTATTTTATTATATTTATCATGTACTTAATTTTTTGGTTATTCCCATTCCCATTTTCTGATTTGTCTTCCATGGGGATTATCATTTAGAAGTTACCAAATCATTAAAAAAAATATGTCTCACTTTTCCTTCTTTGAGATTCATATCTTATATTGAATCTAAAAATTTCATTGAGGTGTATATAATTAATTTTACTTATTAGAAAATGAATTTGATTTTTTTATGATATATTAATCATCCTGTAATCTTTTTACATGATGCGTATGATCACAAGATACAGAGTTATAAGAGTATATTGAGGCAATATCATCCCTTTCTGGGATTTTTTTATTGTTGATTTACGTGATAAAATATTATGATCCATATATGAATAATATTAATTATATTCCATATACATAGTTATTTCATGATAATCTCATGTATTAGTACTATATTATTTTCATTGGTATATAATATAGTTAATAATTTGTTTTTAGGAAACATTGACATTATCCTTTCGTAGGTAAAAAATCTATGTTTTCAAAAAAGTTATTCCATGAGTATTATACATTTATGCAGTATGATTTTAAAGAAATTTCTACACTTTCTTTATTTAACTATATGTTAACTGAAATGTTCCTGTCACTATATGAACAAGGAATTACTTATAAGATTTTTTACAATGAAAAATGAATGTTTATTATTTTACTTCATATGACGTGTATGGATTTACCCACTATCATTGATTTGAAGATTACTTTTAATTTTTAAAATGTTAATATTTATGAAATTTTTTAAAATTTAATTTTCTGGAAAAATATTTTCAACATGATATAATGTATTCTTTATATGTTTTCTTGGTAGTTTCTAAGAAAATTATTTTTAGATGAATTTTGGTATTAAGAATAAATTTTCAATAAAGAATGTATATTTTCCTCAAGAAACGTTTTTGAATGATATTTCAAATCAATTTGAAATATAATATATCATCCTTCAATGTTACTCATACCCTTTTTGGGAATCCTCTAAAGGATCCACTAATATCCTTTATATGAATGGGTCACTCTTAATGGCATGGTCTTTATGAAACCTGTTTCTCTTTCTGCAGTTATGTGTTGAGGAAATCTATTTATCATTCCCGAGTTGTGATTCTATTATATGGTTATGAATTATATCTATTTTCCATATGTTATTATTTATTGAAATTCTTTTTATAACCATTTAATTTAATGGGTAATGATGTTATGTTCATACGACCAATATTTTTAAAGGGTGATTATATGATGAATGTTTTATTATCTTGTAGCACATGTTTGAATGATTTTATTATGATATGTGTGGTACCTATATCTCCATCCAATTAATTGTGTAATGATATGTTTTATATATGTTTAATTGAAAACACATGTTGTAGCCCAATTCTAAAATGAAATAGGGTGTTTGGGGGGTAGACCATGCCCAAAACGAAATAGGGTGTATGGGTTGTTTCCCAAGTCTAAAATGATCCGTTTGTTATGTTGAGACCCATATGATGTGACGGATCATTGAAAAGCTTCATCATTGGACTTCGTGGTAGTTGGAGTATAAACCAGAATCATATTGTGGGGTTCCTCCCAAAGACGAGGGAACATAGTGCGGGAACCCAGTTACTAGAAAGGACTTGAAGAATACTGACCGTTTTGACATGGAGTGACTTGACATACCCAGTGGGGAGCGCCTTGGTGACGTGGCAGACCCACGGTGGGGAGCGCCTTTGTGTAACGTGGTAGACCCATGGTACTCGATAGGAGGTGTACCTCCGCATGCCATGAGGGGGAGCGCCTCTGTGTGACGTGGGAGACCCACGGTAGGGAGAACCTCTGTGTGTCGCAGAAGACCCATCGTATTAGAAAGGAGAAGTACCTCATCCATCCAAGGTTAGTGGGAAGCGCCTATGTGTGACGTTGTAGGCCCACTATACTCGATAGATGAGGAGTTTTCCAGCAGCTGAGGTGTTAGACATTGTGATTGGGAATTTTACTTAACAATAACCCTAGAATAAATCAAGTTGTGAGCTGAGTCAGAACATCTGTGTTTTCCCCTGTAATGAGATGGATTACATGATAACATAGGTATATGTATGTTCATATACCTAATAAAGTTTTTCTGTTGATTAAATTATTTTTGGTTTACACTTGATTGATTTTGAAAGACATTGAGTGTCATGGGGTCCCTAATGAATATAGTTATACTCACCCTTGGATGGGATCTGCATGCATGTTTCTATGTTGGATGCAGATGACGAACAACGCTGACTGAGGCTGAGAGTACCAAGACTTGACGATTCCTGGAGGTGGACCATACGACGTTTCGAGATGCGGAGGAGACGGACAGATGTGGGTTGATGAGGAGGAAATATGTACCAACCCTTCAGGTTGGATCCTTAGAGGACACCCCATTAGTTGACATTCCCTTTTCTTCAGTTGTATTGTATCACAGTTGTACTTGTACTTACCAGTTGTGCTTGAATTATGGCCCCTTTTACTTACTGCACTCACTCTGTTTACAGTTCAGTTTACTTGTGTTCATATCTTGTTCTGTGTTAGGTAACGTATGTGTATAGTTTTTAAAGGAAATTCCTTCCCAGTTTTAGGGAATACGCCTTCGGTGATAGTCGCCATCCCCTGGCCTATGGATGTCGGGCTTGGGGTATTCAAGACACAGTCCCCAGGGGATGGGACGTGACAAATTAAGACCACATGAGTCGGTTCTACTACAAAAATAGGACTCTTATATTTTTTGTAAAGCAATAGTGTTAAAGGTAATGGGTGTGGTTTTTATTTCAGGGAGTCCAGTGTTTATTCGGGGGCCTACGTATCCATATACCAGGACACTGACTTCTAATTTCTGACATAGTGCACAAAAACACTAATTGCATGTCTGATTTCAAAAGTTGTCTTTGTGATCTTTTGAGTCATCTCACCAGCTATAAATTTCAGCTCACCAGGTATAAATTTTTGATCATGGAACACCAATTTCTTTTCAATATTCCACCACAAAGACAACCAGCTAGAGTTCAGAGTGTTGTATGCACTGATAGCCCATCGAGCGATGATGCCTCGGTTTAGGGCCCTGTTCCATTAGAGGCACCAGAAGAAGCACCAGTGGTACAACTCCCCGTTGGGCCAATGATGAAACCAACCCCAGCATCAAACGATGCACACCGATGGAATGCATTGCATTAGTTTCAGTGCTAGAGGCCACCCAGGTTCAGGGGAGAGATAGACCCACAGGTGGATGAGGATTGGATGAAGGCGGTGGTGAGAGTCTTCTAACTTGTAGGGACACTGGCCATTCTAATGGCGATCATTTCCTCCATCATTCTATAGGTAGCAGTAGAAAGATGTTGGAGCTTGAAGCTCCAGATTCACGACGAGGTGAAGATTCTCTGGGAAGACATCGAGATCCTGTTTCGGGCAGAGTTTGTCCCAGAGACTCTTCCCACAATGTGCTTATAAGAGCTTCTTCATCTGCAGTAGGGCAGCATGACTATGGACTAGTACTCAATGAGGTTAACTGAACTCTCATTCTACTCCACATATAAGGTGCGGGACCCTTTATTCTGGGCTCGAATCATTGAGTTGGGGATCGAGCGATAGATCAGGGCATTGATGATCTCACTCAGTGCCCTGACACTGGCGGGGGTATTAGAGATAGCCCTCTTGGTGAAGAGATTCCTTACTGTGCAGTCACCAGCAGCGAGACCCACTACCAGTCATCACGTAGAGGAGTCTTATGCAGCCGATAGCAAACAAACTTCACAGAGGACCAAGAGGACTAGACCTACAGGTTGATGACCACATGTCTTAGGATAGGTTGTGCGGGTCACCTGAGGAAGATCTAGTTATGCCAGGAGTGGGGAATGTTACGCATGCGGTGGTCATGGTCACATGGATCGTGATACTATGACTCGCCATTTGGATGATCAAAATACAATCAATAGACCACCCAGGCAGAGACAGAGGTTTGATCGAGGAGGTCCGTATGGAGTAGGCAGACGTGGTAGGGGAGCTGGTCGTGTAACTAGCGGTGGGTGACGATTTGATATGTTACCGCCACCACCGCCAGGAGGTCCACCCTGACCGTATGGAGAAGGTTGACAAGGGAGATCTCAGCTCCAGGAAGCTAAGTCCTATGATCACGTTGCTCCGGAAATGATTCAAGGTATGATTTGTGTCTACTCAACCATAGATGCATTACATATAGACACATGTTCCAGGATTTTTTTTTATTTTCACTACGCTAGTTCGGAGCTAATAGATTTCGACAGAGCTTTTTTCTTGATCCTTATGGATACAGACTCCTACGGGAATATATTCTACGATTACGCACTAGTGCCGATAGTGTGAGATTACTCTATGAGGCGAGAGCTTCGACTGGGATCTCATAGTAGCACCATCGAGGCCTTACGACATCATCTTGGGTATGGACTCGTTATCTACATTACATGCTCAAATTAACAATATTAGGCGCATGGTGTGGTGATTCATCACATATAGGACCAAGATTACATTCCCTAGTGAGAAGGGATCCTATGCAGTGCAGGATGGAGTTACCCGGAAGAGGGTGAAGCCGATAAGTCATCAGTTGGCTAGCCTTACCCTTAGAGCTATTGATATGGAGAGTCCGAGCTATCCTATAGTGGTGGACCAGTACGCAGATTTTTTCCCTGATGATGTTTTGTGTCTACCTCCTTGCATATAAGTGAAATTTTACATTGACCGGTACCCTGGGATGGCACCAATTTCTATACCAGCATATCGGATGTCTCCTGGAGAGTTTTGAGGGCTGCGGGTACTGATAGTGGACTTGCTGGAGAAGGGACTCATCTGGAGTAGTTTTTCTCCTTGGGCATCCCCTATTATGTTCACCAAGATGGTGGATGGGAGCTTGAGGCTTTGAATTGACTATCAGAACTTGAATCAGGTGACCGTAAAGAACAAATACACACTCCTGATGATTGATGACCTCTTTGATTAGCTAAAGGGAGAACAGTGGTTCTCGAAGATAGACCTCAGATCTGGATATCCCTAGCCCAGAGAACTAGATGAGAATGTGCAGAAGAAAACCTTTAGATGCCAGTATGGCCAATACTAGTTCTTGCATATTCTATTTGGCATGATCATCACTCTAGCAGTGTGCATGGGGCTCATGAAAAAGATCATTCAGCCATACCATGATCGCTTTGTACAAGTCTTCATTATCGATATTCCGATCTACTCGACTATTGAGGAGGATCATGTCTATCTTTTTCAGGTATTACTAGACACACTCTATGATCACCATCTTTATGATAAACTCTCGATGTTCTAGTTCTATATCTGAGAGGTTCACTTTCAGGGGCATGTCATAACAGAGGCAGGAGTTGTAGTAGATCCAAAAAATATTGAGGTGGTACCTACTTGGTAGCCACACATGACTGTAATAGAGTTACGATGTTTCCTAGGTTAAGATGGATAATACTGTAGGCTTGTACCAAATTTATCCAGAGGTTTAGTAACTCATTCAGCATTGAAAAAGAAGGGGAAAACCTTTATGTGGTCAGAGAGATACCAGTAGAGTTTCCAAGAGCTGAGGGAGAGGCTGACTAGTGCCCCCCATCTTGAGGCTTCCAGAGGAGGGAGTAGGGTATATAGTTTACTACAACACATCAAGGATCAGTCTTGGATGTGTCCTGATGTTGGATCAAGTAGTGATCGCATATGGTTCTCGATTGTTGAGACAACATGAGCAGAAATACATTACACATATCCTGGTGTTAGTATCAATGGTCTGTGCCTTGAAGATGTGGAGAAACTATCTGATGGGTGAACACTTTACATCGTACATTGATCACAAGAGTCTCAGGTATATCTTCTCTCATAAGGACATGAACCTAGTACAACAACATTGTCTTGAGTTCCTCCAGAAATATGACTTTGAGATAGTCTATAATCCTGGGAAGGGGAATGGGTTGCAGATGCACTCCGCAGGAGGTCTGGTATACAACTGCTAGGTGAGGTGACCGAGCATCTGGATAGTTTACAGATATCCTTTGTGGATAGAGATGGGGTAGCTTTGCTATAGTCTTTTACAGTCATGTCCCCACTTCTTCAGTGAGTCAGGGAGGTGAAACATTGGGACACTGACTACTAGGCTCAACATGCTCCGAAAGACATAGTGCAGGTACATGATGGATTTTATGAAGGTGGGGAGCACATCATCCTCTTTAGAGGACATATAATGGTACCCGTATAAAATCTAAATGAAGTGTCGAGGTAGTTCCACACTTCCTCTCTAGAGGTACATCTCGGAGTGGAAAAGATATACTATGATCTCCGACGACATAACTTGTGGCGGAGAATGAAAAAAGAAGTAGCATAGTTTTTCACTTGGTGCCTCTCTTGTAAACAGTGAAGGCAATGCATTAGGTACTAGCAGGCTTGGTTCAGCCTTAAGAGGTCCCAGATTGGAAGTGGTATGTGAAATCCAGGGACTTCGTGACAATACTTCCACATACATCTAGAGGTCATGACACGATCTGGGTGATCTTAGACTGACTCAGCAAGTCGAACCACTTCCTACCTATCAGAGAGCAGGGTTCAATAGATAGCTTGGGTCTCCTCTATGTGTAGTTGATTATATAGATACATGAAGTACCCTCGACGATTATCTCTGATCATGATGCACGTTTTAATTCCCGGCTATGAAAGGGGTTGTAGGAGGCTTTCAGGATGCAACTTTGTTTGAGCACCGCCTTCCATCCTTAGACGGATGGCCAGAATGAGAGGACTATTCAGACCCTCCAGGACATGCTGCATGCTTGTTTCCTCAACCTCGGTCACAGCTAGGAGGATCACTTTCCTTTGGTGGAGATTCCAAACATCAATAGGTATCACTCCACCATTAGGATGGCACCTTTCGAGGAGTTGTACATGCGACCATGCAGATAACCTTTGTGATGGACTGACCCTGTGGAGTCAGTGCTAGTGGGACTAGAAATGGTATGGGACACCACAGAGAAGATGGAGATCATCCAGAAGCATATGAAAACTGCCCAGAGTAAGGAGAAGTCGAATTCTGAAAGGAGATGGAGACCTCTGTTTTTTGAGGATGGTGACCACGTCTTTCTACAGGACTCACCCCGATTAGGTTTTCAGAGATTTGGTTGATGCATAAATTTATCTCTGAGATTCATTTGACATTTCCAGGTCCTCAGTAGAGTTGGAAAGGTGGAATACTACTTAGCTCTTTCAAAATAGTTGCAATAGGTGCATGAGGTTTTCCACGTGTCCCATATGAAAAGATACGTGCATGACCCTTCCCACATCATCGACCACATAGAGCTATACGTCGATGATGGGGAGACTTTTATGGAGGTTCTAATAGAGATTTAGGATTGACAAGTGTGTGTCCTTTGTGGATGGTCGATACCTCTGGTGCACATTCACTGGAAGCACAAGAACCTCCAGGAGAACACATGGGAGAGGGAGGCTTATATACATTCTTAGTACCCCTACTTGTTTACCAAGTTATGTGTTCGTGTCTTACTAGGACGTAAATCCCTGAGGTGGGGAGACTGTAAAGGCCCATAATTTACATGTTAATATTTTTAAAATATATTGGAATTTTAAGAGTCTGTGAAAATTGAAATCTCATGATTCCGAGGCCCAGAGTGTCCGTAAATAATTTCTAACCTTTTTTTGGTACGTTCAGTAAACAAGCGAGCGAGATATCCTATCTTTTAGACCGGTACATAAAATTGAAATCTAAGGGCATCGTTGAACTAGCAGCACTAGTATTCGCTTAAAGAGAATTTCACCTCAATAGTAGTTGGTCGAGAGTAATGGTTAGTTTTGGGTTTTTATGTGAAATAATAAAATAAAAATAAAATCTTGTAATAATTTTTTTTGAAACCTCCATGTGGAAGTTGAGAATTGGGGACCACCAGACCTTAACCACCCATTAGAGGTTATGGTGGTGGGGACCACCTGAGCCTAACCACCCATGAGAGGATATGGTGGTGGGGACCACCCAAGACCTAAACCTCTCAACTCCATCATTAAATGGGGAGACACCTCCCAACTCCCCAATATTCCAACCCTTCCATTAAATTGAGCCATTTAATTGGGAAAATTAATCAAGCTAATTTATTATGCAGATGCGGTACATTAATTATGACAACATGGGTGTGCCAACATAATTTATTCTTAATTTAATTATATTGGCACCTCTTTATTTCTGTTGGGTGGAATTTGGAGAGGAGAGAGCCTTGGTAGAAATAATGTTCTCCAACAAAAAACTTCACCTCCCAATGAAGAATGCTCTTCCAACAAAGAATGTTGACTTCAACATCTTCCTTAGGGAACCCTCCAATGAGGAACCTCTTAATCTATGATGTACCAATGCACGATCCTTGAATTGGAGTTGTGTGGTGGACGAGATGAACGTCGACCACATCACCTTCTTCCCTCCTCATGCCAACATCAACGAACAACCCAATGTAGTTGTTGAATTTGTGTGATATTATTTTCCCAAGTTATTCCTTTTTTTAAAACAAAGAATGCAGATGATTTCTTTTGTGGGTTGGGATCAATCATTGAGGGAGGGTTTGATGTTCTTCATTCTTGTTTATGTTGAGCCGTTTTCTACTCCCCTAACGCGGAGGGTATGGTCCAAACAAACATGGCATGACCCCTCTGCAAATATTATGATGATTTTTGGTCTTGAAAGCGATGTAGGCAATGAAGACATGCCACCACCCTGCGACCGCCACCACCGCAAGACCTATGCACCATGCGGCCACCACCAACGCACGACCTCTTTGCCCTGCGACTCTGCCCTTGTGGTACCCATCCGTCGAGTCGCCGCTCCCGTCCGCCGCGCTGCCACCACCATCCACCGAGCCACCTATACTAGACCTCCATCCATAGGCCAGACCGCCGCCCCTAGCTGGTCCGCCAACCTGTGGCTAGACCACCGACCCGCATCCGGTCTGATAACCCGCGACCTGACTGCTAACCCGCATCCGGACCACCTCCCCATGGCTGGTCCACGCCCCATGGCCAGTCCACACCCTCAAAGCAGGTCCGTCGCCCTCCCGGCTAGTCCACCGCCCTTGTGGTACTTCTGTGCCCTCGCCGCCAGTCCGCAGCCTCGCGGCCGATCCGCCTCCCCAACGGCCTGTCCCCACCCTCGTGGCTGGTCCCCACCCTCGTGGCCGGAACACGCCCTTACAGTACTCCTAGGCCAATCCTCCCTTGTGGCACCCTCACATCCCTCGTAGGTCGGGCCTGTCCCAATGGGTCGGGCCAGGTCAGTCTGACCGGATCGGACCAGACTCGGGTGCACTACAGCCCAGTTACTTTTCATTGGCCATAAATTTGGCACCAGACGTCTGATTGAGAAACCATCAATGACGCTATAAATCTTGGAGTTATATGGTTCCTTTGAGTGATACACCATAGTGTTTTGGATGAAGATGTAGAATGGTAAGTATGGATCAAGCACAAATCCAACCAGGCACCTGGGACTAAAAGGCTAATAACTCCCAGACCGAGTATCTGATTGACGCATCGTCTGTTACGTTGAGACCCCTATGATATGAAGGAACTTTGAGACACTTCCTCATGGTAATTTGTGGAATTTGGAGTATCTAACCATAGAATGTGGAGAATATTATCCCAGATATGAGTGAGCAAAGTGCGGGAACCTTGTTGCTGGCAAAGACTTGAGGAATGCTGATTGTTTCGACTCGAAGTGACTCAACAGGCCCAATGGGGAGAGCCTTGGTGATGTGGTAGACCCAAAGTGGGGAGAACCTATGTGTAATGTGGAAGACCCATGGTACTCAACAAGAGAATTACCTCACCATGCCATGAGCGGGAGCACCTCAGTGTGACAAGGCAGACCCACGGTACTCGACAAAAGGAGTACCTCAGTAGTTTAAGGATAGTGGGAAGCGCCTCTGTGTGACACAACATTCCCACTATACTCGATTGAGGAGGAGTTCACCGGCATCTGAGGTGATCTACATTGTGACTGGGAATGTTAATTACAATACCTCTATAATAAATCCTCGTGTGAGCTGAGACAAAACCCCTGTGTTTTCCTCATGATTAAGTTGGATTACATGATAACATAGGTATATGTATGGACATATACCTATGTAAGGTTTTCAATTGATTTAATTATTTTTGGTATATCCTTGGTAGATTTTGTGAGACCATGAGAGTCTTGGGGTCCCTATTGATTATCATTATACTCACCCCTACACGGGATATGCCCGCACCTTATTGTGATGGATGCGGATGCCAGACAGTGCTGACTGATGCTGAGAGTACCAGGACTAGACTATGCCCGGAGGTGGACCACACGGAGTGTCGACACACGAAGGAGACAGATGGACGTGGGGTGCTGAGGAGGCAATATATACCTACCATTCAGGAAGTATCTTCAGAGGATGGCCCAGAAGATGAATTTACCTTTTCTTTAGTTGTATTTTATCATATTTGTACTTGTACTTTCTAGTTGGGAATGTATTCCTGCACCTTTTAATTGATGCACTCTCTCAGTTTACAGTTTAGTTTTCTAGTGTTCCTATCTTGCGGTGTCCTTGGTTACGTGTGCTTATATGTTTTAAAGGCAATGCCTTCCCAGTTTTAGGGAATACACCTTATGTGCTTGTTACCAGCCCTAGGCCTATGGAAGGTGGGCTTGGGGTAATCACGACACGGGCCCCGAGGGACGGGTCATGATAAATCCCTCTTCAAGATAGTAAATATCATATCTAAAAATAAGTTAATATATTAATTAATATATTACATTTTCTATTCAATAATTTGAATAAATTAATAAATGATTTTCATTATTAATGTTAGTGGTATGGAGAGAATATAAGAAAGAATAATAGGAAATTATGTATTTGGGATGTTACAAAATGAATGTAATGGGATTAAGTATTTGTTTTTATATGTATATAATGTCAAAGAAATTACCAATCTCACATGAAGAATAATATTTGGTGTGATAAATATTATAATTTCCAAAACAAATTGTCTACTAACAAATTAATTATTATATTATTATAATTTAGGTGGCCTCTAGGTGAACTCCCCTATAAATCAAGTTTCACAACGTATACCACCAAAAGGTATCACCTAGATGGTATAATTAAATATAAGAGTAAATCCTTGTAGAAATTTGTGATTCATTAATAGATAAATCTGGAAACATCTTAGATGAGGTCCAGTTCGGTCCTCCATCGCCTCCCACATGCAATAAAAATGGAAAAGGGTGATTAATAGAAAATAATTATAGTTTTTTATGTATAAATAAAAATTATTATCTAAAATAATTTTATGAAATAATTTTTTATTTTAAATATTGTCGATTTTTATTTGAATGAATAGAACCCATAATACTTTTTAATATATTCTTTCAAGGTGGAAATCCTCATTATGATCATAAAATAAATTTGATCCTTAAGGTTATGGTGGGCATTATAACAACTTTTATTGGAAATCCAGAACAAATATTTCTCATAAGGTGATATGAGTAAGAATTAATACGTATGAATATTCATTTTAATCCATCTACGAATCTAGGGACCCAAAAATACATTCCATAAAATGATTTGGTTATAGAAATTAATAAATTTTTAGTGATAAATATAAATATTCTTTTTAGGCCCTTTTTGAACATATTATGATGGCTTTACAACATCAAAAAACCTCCTAAATAGATCATCCAACTCATCATTTAGAACAGAATTAGTATTTTTTGTTATATATAGTGGTTACTTATATAAATGTTTTATTATCAAAGTTAGTACATTTTTTAGGGGATTATGTTTCCCACCATCCAGTATAGGAAAGTCACTTATGAGTAATAATACTTGAAATTATTGGTGAAAATGATCTATTATTATTGCCAAAGGATGAGATCACTATATCATTAGATTATGTGGATTATTTTATTCACAAACCAACTACCCTTCTTCATGAAAAAATATTTGATGCATTTATAGTCTTTTAAAAAGAATTCTTTACATTAAAAATTATATAATGTTGTTTATTATATCTTATATATATTGTTATCCAAAAATAAAAAATAAAAAAAATATATAAATTTTTTTGACAAGATGAAATTTATATATTTATTATATTTATGGTTTTGTATAAATAATATCATTGATATGTTTTTCTGTAGAGTCAATTTATGACTATTTAGTAAAATCATAAATTTGTGTATAAGACAACACATTAGGAGTATTTAAAAAATCAAGGATATTGTAAAATTCTATAATATAACTATAAATGTATTATATTTTCTTCATGTATATTAGTTTATATTTTATTTTATCATTATATAAAAAAATAAAACGTCTTCATTCTAGATATAATATTGATTTACTTTACTACATCAATGTGATTTTCATTAAAATAATGGTACTATCTTTTATAGTTTCAGGGTACTAGATTACATTCCACTAATTATGAAATATAAAAAAATGATTATAGGTTTATATATATCTTTAAATAATTTTAAATTATAGATATTGGGTTATTACTTTATTGCATTACATGATTGTTAATAATGTTGATATTATTATATACTAATATTAAATATAATTTCGTAAGTTAATATCTATTTATTTTTTATTGGTCTTTTGATGTTATTTTTATTATACCTATAGGAATTAACTAAATATTGGTTCCTCACAAAATTAAGTGGAGATTTAAAAACCATTAGAATATTGATTAAAAATTAATTTTTTTTGTATATTTTATTAAAACAAAACTTTTATTGTTAGATATTATTTGTTTGTTGATATATAAAAAAATTTCCACCATGATATTATTGAAAAAAATTATCTCTAAATATTTTATTTTTTTAATATATTATGTTTCATGAAATACAAAGCATAAACGAATCATGCATTATAATAAAATATTATTATATGTCTCTTATAAGAAGGATATTAAATTTTTTCCTATAAATTGGACTATCTAATCGATAAAAAGATTCAAATTAATATATATTCACTAAAGAATTCATATAATACATGTAATCATTTTTAGTAAATATATTTTAATATTGTGTAATACATATTATTCAAAAATTTTTTTATTGTTTTTGTGAAAAGATATTAATACTAAATTCGGGAAACTTATAAATTTTTTTATCATAAAAAAATATCATTCTTGTCTTTTTAATTTCATGGTTATCTTTGGGTGATTATGATATGATTTTATTGAATATATTTTTTATCATTGAAAAGTAAAAAATAGTAAATTTTATTAAATAATTTAATATTATATAAAACACTTACAATGTAAATATTATTGTTAAAAAATTTTATTATGTAACATTTTATCAATTATAATAGGTAAAATATAATAAATTTTATCATAGTAAATTTTATTATAGAATTTTGAATGTAATCTTTTTTATATTTAAAGAGTAATTAGAAATTTTTTTTCATTATACAAATATGTATTAAAATTTAATTTTTTCACTTTTAAGAATTAAATTAAAATTTATGGAATTTTTTTAGGATTATATACATAGATTAAAAAAAAGAATAATTTTAATAAATTTTATGAAGAAAATAATTTTTTTTAATAATAAAAAATATATTTCTTATTAAATATGGAAACTCATATGATAGTTCAATAACATAAAAATAATATAAATAGTTATTAAACATATAGAATAAAAAAAATATTAAAAAAAATTAAAATATAAAACATATTTAATTAAAATATATAGTTATATTAATTTATTTCTGAAAAAGGATGAAAATCATTTTCAATGTCGATGAAAAAAATTTGCTGGAGAGAAATGTTAAAATGGGGCAATAAAAAATCAATTTTAGACGTAATAAGTCATTTGTAGACATTTTTCTTTCAAAATAAGAAAAATATATATTAGTTATTGTAATAAACCGAATTTTGAGTTATATAACAAGTGGCTTCTCTAAATGTTTTTTTATACTTAATCAAGGCCAGAAAAGTGAAAATAACATAATAAATAGGATTTTAAGAAAAGAATATGAATTAGAATTCATATTTAATGAATATAAATTATTATTTTTATATTAAAAAAATTATTTTAATGATGTAATTTTTATTTTTGTTTGTGGGTATTAGATAAAGATATAAAATTCTTACACAATAGTAACACTTCATTGCTATAATAGAAATATAAAATAAATTATTTAGTTAATATTCAAAATAATATAAGATGAATGAATTTTAGAGTCCATCAAGATTCATAGATATATATTTATTATTGGGGAAGTATGAAAAAAGATTATTTTAATTACTCCTATGTCGTGACATATTTAAATTCAAGTTAATTAAAATATCAAATTCATTTATAATAATTATGTTTTATAGAAATAATATTTAATTAAAATATTTTAAAATCATAAAAATCATAAAATAAGAAAAGGAGGTTATGATATAGTATAAAATTTTAAATATTCTCCAATAATTGTCCAACATTCAACTCATATGAAATTTTTTTAACCCTTTAATATTGAAAAATAAGTTACTATATCTAGAATTAAAATACCTTATCTAAGGGTTAATACAAATAATAATGTGTAAAATGACACCAAATCATTTCTAAATTCAATTGGATGATGGTATTATAACCCCTTAGAAACTTATATCTTAATCCATTCCATTTTGTACCTTTCACATGTTAATAATTTAATATAATTTAATCTTTTTCAAAATTTCAAATTTTATCATTACATCAATTATAAAAGGGAACCACATCACTATGTTATTTTCGTAATAATGTTCCATCCAGATTAACCATACCCTTCCAAAATCATCTATAACATCCTAATAAAAAATTTATTATTACCTTTATTTTCAAAATACCATAACTATATTTTTTTAGAGGACATTTAATGAAGTCATTTCAAATAATATGTAATCACCATAATAGATTTCATTTTTTATAATTCTAAATTACTTAATCTAAATCTATGGTATTTATAAAATATCAATAACATCAATATAAAAAAAATACTTGAATGATTTTATGATTATAAATAAAAAATTATTATCCATTTTCTAATCAATTTGGAAAAGAATATCTCGCTCGTGAATACATTTATGTTTGTGTATGCACATAGCAATAATATTTATTTTCCAACACAATATATTATGGACCAGTATAATAATGTGATTAAGGTAACATCTAGGTTTCGGGTGATATCAAGAGTTTCCCCGTACCAGGTTAGTCACAAGGCCTCAAGCGCATTTCTTGAAATGCCAGAGGCTTTCGGCTAGCAGTGAGGGCCATGTTGTGATAGTTGGGTAACAGCTCCCTCATTGGAAGAGTAATGCAGGGGAATGAAACATAAAAAAGTAGTGGAAGAAATAATAATACCATACAATAATAAACAATGGAAGACTAGAAGAATGTAAAAAACTGTAGCAT
Organism: Viscum album; assembly: GCA_963277665.1. NCBI lineage: Eukaryota > Viridiplantae > Streptophyta > Magnoliopsida > Santalales > Viscaceae > Viscum > Viscum album. The sequence continues at coordinate 689,418,377 of OY728146.1, forward strand.
ATATATATCAATAACAACACATGTCACAAGTTTCTAGGAATGTTTACAAATAAGTCAAAATGCTGGAATATAGTACAAAACTAATGTACAAGGAAAAATTTAAATTACTAAAAAAGAATCACAAGCCTCATCTTGGTCTCAAGCTCTCTAGCTCCACAATAATCAAGTACCTAAAGTAGAAGGGCACTTTTACTTATCCATACCCGGAACCATATAATATTGTTGTGCCCAAAAACATGACCCAAATACGGTGTGGGATGAATCCCAGTAGGCAACAACCCCAAAATTTGTGCCTAACGGTCAATGAATATATATGGTATGTAATAAGAGAATGGTGTAATGATCAAGGAAGTACTCAAAAGTAAATAGTCCTACAGTATCAATTAAGTTCATTTACATTTTTCAATTAATAAACCAAACAAAAACAAGAAACTCTATGGGGTGTCCTCATAGCCTATCCCCTCTATTTCAACCAATCAATCTCATGTAACCTTCTGGGTATGTTCTCGCAGCCTATCCCCTTAGGTTAAAATTATATATGGATACAATGAACTCCTGGGTAAGCTCAAATAGTCTATCCCCTTTGGTCTAATGAAAAAAAATACTTTAGGAGGAATCACTCACCGTCAATACCCCCTATAGACATTTACTGATAAACTATAGACACTCTTTGTAGAAACACAACATAAATTTCCCAAGTGTGCTTGTAACGATATCTATAGACAGTTTTAGGGAGAACATATCTTCAATCCCCTATATAGAATCTCAAAGGTAACTATAAACACTCTAAAGGATCCCTCAACATCAATCCCCCATGGTCTTGCAACAAGATGTGGAATAAAAGACACTCTATGAAAGCCATAAACGTCAATTCCCTCTATGGTCTCACTACAGTAGGTTCCCATAGCCCTGTGTAATGAAATCATGCACAAAAGTGGTTCATCCTCCAAAGTAAACATGAAATTACTACATGGAGAAAAATCTACAATACATATCCCCTAATTAGATAAATCAATCAATCCTAACAACATTAGACATAGAAAGAAAGAAGCATAACATAAAAAACTAGACCAAACGGTCAATATCAAATCAAACATTGGAAGACACCTCCATAACATGGGAAGATAAACCTATTTACAAACAAGGGTCTAACTCATGAAAAATATAATAGAAAGCATCAATATGGTTAAAATCCATCAATATGCAATACCCCGAACAAGGGTATTGGAAACAATTTCACATATAATTCCAATACAAACAACAGAAAGGCACAAACCACCTACATCGGTGTTGTACTATCTATATACTCCAGCATCTGCCCTTGAATCTAACTATAATGGCGTAGATATACAAAAATGTCTAAAATAATCAACCAATTATATCACATGAAAGAGGATAAATCAAGGAACGAGGATATAGAAGATTAATGAACTTACTTTGGCATTTCCAATGCATTTGATGGAAGTTTATTCTGAGAACAAACGGTCGATCGGGGGATCAGAGAAGAATCGCACCCTATAGTCACTCATGGACAAGATGAGACGAGAATAAGGCATTTCATTCAATTAGACACAACAATGATCTGATTTAATAAAATAAAAACGTACAAAACATGTATTTTAAATGTACAAATCATGTATATGCTTGTACAAGCCCCCGCTTTAGGCAATATCCAGGTCACTCCACACATCCATGTACTCATTCATTACACGGCCTATGCATAGTCACTCGCGGAAACCAGGTACATGCCATGTACTTCACTGTGCATGATGCGTAATCTGCAAATTTCCATAAACTCCCCTTGTTATAAAAAACACTTGAATAATAGGATCTATAACAGAAACGAATAAACAGGTTCTTAAAAAATTTACACCAAATTAAATTCATCCCAAATTTCCCTAAGAAGGTGGTGAAGAAGATGATAAATCCTTGAAGAGCTCTGGCCACTAGGATCGCGCTTCAGTCTTCCTCACCCATGTCTCATCCTGTACATGACTGTGATGCCATATCATCTATATCAGAGGACCATAAATGCCATGGAGAACCTTCATGCATCGATCAAAAATCCTTATTGGATTCTCCTTGAATGAAGAATCCCCCTCCAAATCACACTCCTCGGGTTGAGAAACATGGGATAGGTGTGGAAAATAATGTATTAGATGAGGAATGTGGAACACGTTATCCATATCCCAGTATCTCTGAGGTAACTACCCTTGAATGGAAACCAGCCCGACTCTCTCAAAAACCTTAAACGATATAACATATCTCAGCGAAAGATTTCCCTATCTGCTAATCCTCTTATGTCCCATCCTTGGTGTGGCATGTAGGAAACCCTGACCACCAACCTCAAACTATAGTGGTAGTCTCCCTTGATCCGCAATAGACTTATGTCTTGACTGTGTTGTACCCATCATCTTCTGAATCAACTCTATCTTCTATGTGGTCACTTGGACAAGACAAGGTCCCAACATAGCTACCTTTAGCCAGCATAATGGTGATCAGAATGGCCTACTGTACAAGGCCTCATAAGGAACCATCTGAATAGTTTCTTGAAAACTATTATTGTAGGAAAACTACACAAGAGTTATGTGCTTCTCTTGGGAACCTCCATATACTTAGATGCATGCATGAATCATGTCCTCTAGTACCTGTATCGTATTCTTGGATTGGACATATGCCTAGGGATGGTGATCTATACTCAGAAGTACCTGTGTAACTAAAGCCCTCTATAGTCCCTGCCAGTCCTGATATTTAAAATGGGCATCCCTGTATGAATCAATAGAGAGATGAACTCCATGTAAACATAGTATCTCTTAAATGTACAACCTTCCCATATCTTGAACACTAAAGGTCTCCTTGATTGGATTAACGTGTGAATCTTTCATGATTTTGTCAATGAAAACCCATACGGTATCCTTCCTTGAGGTGACCTCGACAAACCAATCTTGAAATCTATAGCAACATCATTCCACATCCTCTATGGAATGGGTAACTACTGCAATAGCCCTGTTGGTCACCGATGCTGCTCCTTCACTTGCTGACAGGTGAAACACCTCATGAAAACCCCAATGATATCTCAATTCAAACATGTCCACCAATACTGACAGTGGAGATCTCGATACATCTTGATGACACCAAGATGAACTTCCCAAAATAAGGAGTGAAATTCTCACATCCTCTCATCGTGTATGTTTTTTGACACAAATAGGCACCCATGAAAATGCGTGATATAATCCTTCCCTAAGTTGTATCCAGAAATAGGGTCCTATCCTGACATACTTTCCCTTAGAACTAGGCCTTCAGAATCTGATAGCTGCCTCATTCACACTTGATCAAGTAGAGAAAAGGTTACAAACACAGAAGAATGAAATTTCTTCACCAATCTTTCATGAACCTCCAAATACATCTCAAATAATAGAGCCATAATCTAACACTCATTGGTGGCTTTATGATCTGTCGATATCTGAGTCATCATGCACAACACATTATTAACAGCTTTTCATTACCCAGGAGTATAAGCAAGATCAAAATCAATATACTGAAGGTAATCAAGCATCCTTTGCTTTGATAAATGTAGATATCTCAGTTAAAATATATAATTGAGGCTTTTATGATCAGTTAAAACCATAAAATAATCTCCGAGAAGATAATTTCTCTAATAGCATAAGGCATGACATTCATATCCATGTTAAGATCATGTGTTGAGTAATTCCTCTAGTGTGGCCTCAACAGCCAAGACCCATACAAAAGGACTCCATCCCCATGCATAAGTAATGCTCCTAGCTCAATACGTGATGCATCATAGTATACAGTACATCTCTTGCCCGACTCTGGAAATACTAGTATCAGTGCTGATGTCAACATCCCATTCAGCTCTTGAAAGGGTGACACACAAGAATCTGACAATAAATACCTCACACCCTTATTAGTCAGGCTCATTAGTGGTTCTGAAAAGCATGAAATTTCCTTTATTAAATGCATGTAGTACCCAGCCTGCTCTAGAAAACTACATACCTCAAAAAAGATCTTCAGCTACTCCCATGAAGCTAATGGTCTCACTATCTCTGTGTCTACTAATACTCTTATCTCTGAGATAACATGACCCTAAAAATGAATATGGTCAATCCAAAAGTGTCATTTTGAGAGGATAGAATATAACTAATTCTCTCTTAGTGTACTCAAAACTATATCAAGATGTGTGGCATGGTCCTGTCGAGTGTGCAAGTACACAACGATATAATCCATGAAAACTACCACAAATGAATCCTTGTGTGGATGGAATACTAGGTTGATCAGTGCCATGAAACCTACAAGCATGCTCATGAGACCGAACGACATAACTATATACTCGTATAGACCATAACTTCTAAGAAAATATGTAAAAGGTATATCTGATGGTCTAAAGCATATATGATGATAACCAGATCTCATGTAAATCTACTAGAACTATCGTGATCTTCTATGTTTATCCAAGAGATCATCATTTCATGGAAAATGATATCGATTCTTGACTTTCAATTGGTTCATCTTCTGATAATCCACACAATATTTGAGGGTACCGTCTTCCTTCTTCACATATAGGATAGGAAAACCTCGAGGAGAAGTGCTGGGTTGGATGAAGACATTCGCATCTAACTCATCTAACTGCTTATTAAGCTCCTGCAACTCTAGTGTATCCATCTTATAAGGAGGAATGGATACCAGTGCTGCTCCAAGAAAAAGATCAATAGAAAATTCCACCTCTCGTTCTGGATGAAAACCTAAAAACTCTTCTAGAAATACATCCATGAAAAGATTGACCACTAGAGGAATGTAAAACTATGAAGTCCCCCCGATCAATCAAATACATACTATAAATATAGGTTGTAACTCCTCCCAACCTATGATGCTCGGGTCCTACTCTGCTGTCCTGGACATCATTTTCACCCTTATGTAAGAAAAAACCCCCATCTAGTGATGTGAAACTCACCATTTGATAATAGCAGTCGACAACAGTATGAATGGGAACTAACCAGTCCATTATGAGAATGACATCTTATCCTGTCATCTCTACGACATAGAGGTCATAGAAAAAGAGACACCCACAAACTTCAAAAGGGAATTCCTTGCACTAATGTAAACTAGACATTCATATTCCCAACAGAGTGTCTAGCATCAAGACCTTATTAGAAGTAATGATATAGATCATAGGGCTCTCCACAACATCAAAATAAATGAAATGATCGGATGACCCTATATGAAAAAGTTCCAAAACTAAAACTGTGGCAACTATAATTGTACCTAGAAATACAGAGGGTATGGGATATTGATCCTACTAGGTCTAATATACTGCAATGGTTTGGCTTGTACTATGACCTTGTGACCCATGCTGACCACATTGAGTTGACTTACAATATTCTCATTGAATGACCACTGACTGGAAACCATGGTCACGACCTCAACCTTGGCCTGAATGTCCAGAAGAACACTAGTTCCTAGACTGATGAGAAACTGGTGGTGCTTCTCATGAATGAGAAATCCTAGAGGAACACACTTCACCAGCTTCCGGTATGAAAAACTGACATAATCGCTAAAGATGGCCAATCATACTGCAATATTGGCACTCAAATCAGACTCTCGGGCAATGTGGCCTCATATTCCTTCCTTTCCCAAACTGGTAGCATAACACCTAGATACATGAAGTGGTATCTATTCTACTCACATATCTACGATTAGAAACCCTATGGTGCTTCCTACTATCAGCCGGAGAAGCACCAACTTTGGATGCTGAACTGAACTGGCCCACAGTTTTGGAATCCCTTAGGTTGCACTCTGTGATCAGCACCTGGTTGATGATAGAAGATATCATCATCAACCTGAAGATGATTACCTATGATTTAGTTTCATGATTTATATCATTCTCAAACATCCTAAATATGAATAACTCACTACCCCCTAGAATTGGTGTGAATCATTATTACTCAATGAAGCTAGAATAATACTCCATGAACAAGAGAGTACCCTTCTCCAAACACAAGAAATATCAGGCTCGATCGACACTCAAAGTCTCTGGGTAGGTGTAATCGTAGAAGGTACACTGTAACTCATCCCACACCATAACCTAGTGGCGTCCTGCATATGAAATCACATCCAACCATCTCTTGGCTGAATCCAAAATCATATAATTAATGAGTTTCACCCTCTTATATTGAGGTGTGTCCAGATACTCGAAGATAGATAGCATGAATTTTAAATCTGACACACCAGCATGAGGTCCTCTATCCCGAGAGAAGGTAGAAGGATTCTACTAATAAATGACCTACATCAACTCTTCCAAATATGGGATTGGATTATATTTTCTTTGGAAGGTCCTCATAAACTTCATGATGCCTTGTTAGAACTGGGAAGCAACACCTTTGTCTCGTACAACTGCTGGTTTAAGATGGGCATGATGGGAGGGTCTACTGGTAGTCCTTGATCATCAATGTTCAATGTCTGATCACTGCCCAGAATCTGGCGTAGAACTAGAGGACATCACAGTGTCATGACTCTGAAAGGCCATGAGAACACCTTATATAATTATATCAATGAATGAAACATATAACTACATTAAATGAACAAGGGAAGTATAACATTCATGTTTTTTCAAAACAGGTATACACGGTGTGTATGACCCCTACACGCCGTTTTACATTAAGCCTTCACATTGGTGTGTACTCCTACCAACACAAATCGTGTTACACCCCATACACATGTCATGTTCTCCCCAGACACAGTCTGTACTTAAATCATTTTCCCCAGCCCCGAGTTCTTCTACATGGCTGATACACACGGTTCTCCTCAAATAAGACAACATAGTGGGTTCGTTCTAAAAATGACATGTAATAGAAGGATTTCATCAACCTATGTTGTTAGTCACATGGCCGAATACATGGTTAAAACTAAATGTAATGTTAAAGATTGATAGAGTGTGTATAACCTATATTTCATCCATCGGTGTCGTTAGTCACACAAGTAGAAACACGTTCCCTATAACATGACGTTTATGTATGATACATGTCATGTTTCTCTATGGATTTCCCAACCCAATGTATCTTCCCACATAGATAGTGACCCAGTTATAGACAGCATAGTGTGTACATACAGTTGATGATGTGTACTTTTGAAAAATATTTCCTTCCTGAATAGACAGATACCGGAAATTTATTCAGCAATACACACTATGCATTCTGGGTTTTTCCAGACAGTATTCCTCAAAAACTACTTTGGAACCCAAAAAACACTAAAATGACATTACTGTTCCAAATTCCTATCCTTGAGGGACCATACTCATCGCGAATCAATGTTTGTAATCTTATAAAAGTCATATAATAGTATAATAGTGAAATAATACACCAAATTCCAATCCATGAGGGCACATAACACTTGAATAACCAATGATTGGAGTTCATTCATATGAAAATATAAATAGTCCAATACCATATCAAATATCAGGTATTCAATCAAGGCATATATCACTGCAACATAAATATCTATCACAGCATCTACCACTACAATATACAATCAGTAATTCACCCTAAATGGAATAGTAAGAATGCATGAAATGTGATCTCTAGAAAGTTCCTATATGTTGCATAAGATCGAATACCCTCATGTTATTGATTTCAAACTGATATAGAACCTCAATATAATCAACATTAATAGAACAAAACTTATGAATAACCCAAATGTGAAATCAAATCTACTCTAATAATTCTAAAACCAGAAAAATTGCAATATTAAAGGTAAATTGTATTTTCCCAGTACACGGGTTAGGTACTCTCAGGAAATGTTTATTAGAACTACATATTACTTCTTATCACTGTATATAGGATTATAATAGTATGTAAAATAGAAAATAATTCCATCAATACCACATTGTAGCATCCTAGTTCTTGGTTCCATCTAGAGGTGCCCTATAGCCAGTGGGTCACAAGGCCTCAATCACATCTATCCAAATTCCAGAGGCTTTTGAAAACTAGTGAGTGACATAGTTTCATAGTGGGGAAGAAATGAACTCATTAGCAGAGTAATGTAGTGGAAAAAAATAGATAACAGTTGTTGAATAAAAAACAATACAATTCCATAGTAAATAGTGGAAGACTAGATAAAAAAACGACAACATATATATATATATATATCAATAATGATGCATGTCAAAAGTTTCTAGGAAAGCAGCCAAAAAAGTCACAATGTTGGAATATAGTACTAAACCAAAGTACAAGAAAAAAAAGTAAATAACTCTAGTAGAATCACAAGCCTCAACTTTGTTCCATTCTCTCCAGCTACACAACAATCATGTACATGATGTAAAAGGGTGATGTAACTTATCTATTCCTACGAAAATAAAATCTATTTAGTCCCAAATGTATCACCCAAACAGGGTGTCAGACGAATCCCAGTAGGAAACCACCTAATGATCTATGCCTAAAAGTCATTGAATATATATGGCAGGACATATGCCAAAGACACAATGAACATGAAATTGCGAAAAAGTAAACAGTCCTGTAGTTTCAATTATATTAATTTACATTTTTCAATTAGTCTGCCAAATTAAAATAAAAACCCCCTAGGATGATCCCATAGCCAATCCACTCTATTTCAATCAATCAATATCTTGTAACCCTTTCAGTATGTTCTCACAGCCTAACCCCAATGGTTCCACTTATACAAGGATAAAACTAATTCCTAGGTAAGTTCACAAGGTCTAACCCCTTTAGTCTCATGAAAATAAAGTCTCTCTAAGGAAGAACACACCGTAAATTCCCACTATAGTCATTTCACGATAAACTATAGACACTTTAAGGAAGAACTCAACATCAAATCCCCATGTAGTCTCATAACGGTAACTATAGACACTCTGGGGGATAACTCAACATCAATCCTCCATATGGTCTCAAAATGGAAACTATAGAAACTCTTAGGGAGTACTAAACGTCTATCCCCCTATGGTATCGTGCGTGATATGGAATAAAATACACTCTCGAGAAGCCCTTAATGTTAGTTACCCCTATGGTTTCACTACACCAGGTTCCCATAGCCCTGTGTAAAGAAATCAGGTTGAAACGATGTTTAGCTGTCCATGTAATCATAAAATTACTACATGGAAAAATATATAAAAATCATATCACAACCATAGATAAATCACTCCATCATAATAACACTATGAATGTAAAAATTAAAACCTAATAAGAAAAACAAGACCAAACAGTCAATATCAAATCAATCATGGGAAAAAATCTCCATATCAAGGAAAGATAACCCTATTTACAAATAAGAGTCCTAACTCTGGCATCCAAGAAAAGAAGGCGCCAACAGGGTTAAAATCCCTAATCATGTGATACCCTAATCTAGGGTACTGGTCAAATTTTCATATATAATTCCAATAAAAAAAAAAAGAAAAGTCACAATCCACTAACCTTAGTGTTGTATGATAGATATACTCCGGCATCGGCCCTTGAATCATCCTAGAATAATGTAGATCTATAAAAAAGTATAAAACTTTCCACCATGGATATCTCATGAAAGAGTGAAATCAGGGAACGAGGCTCTAGAAGAAGGAAGAACTCACCATGGCGATTGCAACACAATCAACAGTGGATGATTCATAGAATAGAAGGTCGATTGGGGTCTCAGAGAAGAATAACTACTTGAAATCTCTCCAAGCGAGACAAGTAGGGAAGAAGGTGTTTCTGCCAATTAGACGTGACCCATGTCAGATTTAACAAAAAAGTATATGGCGTATCATTGAGAAGTAGACAGTGTATATATGCCTTTATTGGGCCCTGTTTTAGGTGGTATCTATTTCACCCCACTTATCCATGTACTCGGTCATCAATAACGAGTACACAGTCACCCACAGAAAATAGGTTCATGGAATGTACTTAAAATAACATGGCATGTACTCCTTAAATATCAAGAAGCACCTGTTTTTCTAAAAACACCAAAAGAACACTATCCATATCTGAAAAAAAGATATGGGTTATTACAATTAATTTATATATATTTTAGAAATGATAATTAATTATTAATTATTCCTCTAGAAATATAATATAACATATATAAATTTAATTTACTATCCATTGTAAAATGATAATGACACTCATGTGTATATCTGGAAAATCACCTCCATGAACTGATTTGACTTGTTTTACGATTCCATTTTGATTTGATGGTAATTAATACATACATAATGGATATTATATACATATATATAATTATAATTATTCTTTAAAGGTGAATTATTTTTTTATCTGTCTTCCATATATTCTTTTAAAATGTGAAAACAATGCTCTTATAGACATATGACCTTCCATAACAAGGAAATGTGTAAATAAATTTTGAATATCTAATTATTATGAATGAATATAAATTTTTATATAATAAATATATAGGATAATCATTTCATTATTAATATTAATTATTTGATAGATCTGTGATCAGAAAAGTAGTACTGAAACTACAGAACCAAAACAAAAGTGAACAAAATTCATATTTCACTCACAACCGTGATTTGAATAATGAATTATTAATAATATGGTCTTAATAATTTTTATATAAAAAATATATTTCACTATATATATAATTATTTTCATTTAATATATTTAATATAATTCTATATTTATTAAATATGATATTCTGAACCATACAACGGTAGTTTGACATAAGGTAACGAATTTATAATTCAATCCAGTTTTAACCGGTTTTATTTTTACTAAAATTTATTTTTAGGAAATTATATGACAATAACCTAATGACTCCATATTAATTTTTCCTCCAATATTTATATCATGATAATATATTTCCCCTTTATTGTTTCACATATTAATTATTTAAGATATGAAAATAGTCCATTTAATTAAAATCTACTTTATTTCAATCCCCAATCTAAATTACTCTTTCATCCATATTATTATTTTTTAAATAGTGTTTTAAAATGTATTTAATACTATCCATTTTTTAGATATATATTCATACAATTGGATTTATTTTTTTCAAAAACTATCGATGTAATAATCATTTCATTTTTCCAAACAATGATCTTTTTGAAATTTTAACAAAAGTATGTAAAAGGAATGTATGTTAAATTAAAAATCATCAATTCAATTTCTCTCCATCATGAAATGATACTGATTTGAAACATACATTACAATTTTATAAATAAATATACAATGAAATATTTTTCGTTATTACATGTGTGTTTGGTTTATTTGGAAATTTGATTTTTCAATTTGAATGTGTAATTTTGACAAGATGGTTTTAAAAATCATTTAATGATATCTATATTCACCAATAAGAACATCCCTTGATTTTACACATGATTAAATGGGTTTATAATCCAATTTTGCTTTCCATTTTATAAATTTTTGTTGTTTATGAATACTAATACATAAATTTAGGAATCTTGTTTCCTTGTCATATTCTATGATGAAATTCTTATGAATCTTATTTTGTTTAAATAGTATCGAAATTTTTATTTTTTATGATTTATTTAAATGATTATATATTGATTTCATTATATAATGGGAGGGACCTATGTCTCATTTATATGTGGTGGGAGATGAAAATTTTACCATGATATAGATAAAGAAAATAAGAAAACGTTATTGATCCATTATAGAAAACAATTCAATAAACATGATCCACTATGGGAATCAAATTTTGATAACTAGTGAAATGATAACAATTATTATCAATGATATATAACACAATTTTGATTATTATAATGATTCCATACACATTTCAGACATGAATATAAGAGTCATGATTATGATTAGTTATTATTCTTATGATAGATGTTTTTTTAAAATTATAAGGTTTATGCAATAAATCATATTTATGATCTTTTTCATATTGTGTATAAAAATATCAAATTATTGTCATCATTTTATACACTTATGATTTTCATATTATTTAATATGATCATTTATTGACATATCTCAGGATTAACCATACTAGGAATCTTATCTATACCTTATTATGTTTCCATTTTATAGGTGATGAAGGATTTAATTATGTATTATATCTAAATGAAGATTTTTATTTTGGACGATTATGGAAGGAGATTATGTATACAATTTATGTAACTATTTTATATGTGTATAATATACCATTTGAAATAAACCCATATGATGTTTCTATGGAAAATTTTGTTATGTAATGAATATTCATCTATATAGATGTGATATCTATGTATGAATTGTTCTAGTCATTATATATTTTATTAGATAATGGTTTACATAGCCTTTGGAAACTATGATGAGAAAACTATAGTGAGAACAATATAGATAAGTCATTGTATTAAATATAATACTAATGTTTTGTTAGTGATAATGAAGGGCCTAGGTTAAATCAGTTGTGTCAAAAAATAAGGGGCCATTATTTTGATATCCTTTAATTTTTTTAATGATTTGCAGTTACCAACTATGATTATAATTTCCCACACTATGCTTTATGTTTTCATTAAATAGATGGAACATAATTGAATCATTTCAATATTGTATGTTATTGAAAATTGAATATCAATCCTCATCAAAAAACAATTTAAATATGTTATGGAAAGTAAAACCTTGATATTATGCCTAACCATATATTTCAATATATGATTAACATTGTCAACATTTGAATTTTTATAAAAATACCTAAAATGATAATGACAGGGGTTAATAAATACATTAGATTATTAATGATTAAGTATCTTATATGTCTTGATATTTTGAAGAATCACACAAATGAATATCTCAGAGAAACAAGATGATATTTTGAGTGTAGAAAATACAGACACAAATAATTTATTTTCCAAATAATTAAAATATTTATTATCATATTGGTTGAGAATAATAATATTCATATGGTATACATTATAGATCAATTTTTTAAATGTGTGATGTATTGGATTTTTGAAAATTGATTTCCTTGGGGGATATATCTAGAAGGAAATCAGAATGGATGTAAAAGTTAGGGTTTTACAAATGATTATGAGTATACTATTAATGATGAATGATATGGCAGTGATGTTTTAACATTATTTATTAAGTTAAAAATATGAATCAAGATGAAATTTTCGTTGATGAATAATAATAAATGATTCATTTATCATATTCAATGAATGTAGTATTGTCTAATAAGAAAATTAATCATAGTTATTTGTTTAAGAAGGATGTTTGTTGAATAAAGATATTATGTATTCAGATTCATTAATTTTGTTGTATAACTATTATAATGATGATATTATAGTCATAAAAATCATGAAACTTATATATATTGTTCTGAAGTAGTTTTATGGACTTGAAATTTTTTTTTGAATTAAGCTAATGGCAATGAATTTTGAGGTAGTGGTGTGATGATATTTTTTAATAAGAAATGATTAAGTGAGAATATAAACCTTATTATGTGTCTTATGATGAGTTAATAATATTTAGTTTTTTGGAAATAACTATTTAATATTAATGGATTGGTAATGTTGATATTTTTTGTTATTTGATGAAAATAGTTTTAGGTCATCTTTTATGATGGTTAATGTTTTTTTGGAATTAAGAAAAATGTTCAATAGTTATGAAAATATTTAGGGAGTATGAATTTTGTTAATTTTGTATGCATATTGGTCTTCATGTGACATTACCATAAAAATTATTTATACCACCATGGTTTTATATGTATAAGGTTTATCATTAGTTCAAATACATCAATAGCCCATTTTTAATGTTCTATGTGATTATATTTAGATACTATATTGACGATTAAATTCCAATGGGGGTTTGTATTCAATTTTAATATTATTTAATTATGGAATATTTTATGTAGGGATATATATAATATTGATTATTGAAATTTTATTCATTGATAAGGTGTTATATTCATAGACATTAATTGTCACGTAATTCAATACCTTTCAGGTTATATAAACATTTTATACAATACATTTTAGAGAATTTCACTAGATTATTAGATTATATAGTAATTTTTATTGGTGAATAAGTATATTTCTAAATAATGAAATTATTTTTTATGAGTTAATTTGAATAGTATGATTAACCTTTGAGATTAAATATTTCATTAATTTTGAGAATATTGAGGTAATTAAGCATATATGGTTTATTGATGTATTTTCATATGATTATTATTAATTTTTTGTGTTATATTACATTTTTATGATAATTTTGGTTTTGGTTAATATCTCATGATATGAGGAATCTCATGATAAACTTTTTATTTGATCTGTTAGATACTGATTTTAATGATCCATGTACAAATATTCATCATGATTACTCATCGATCAGTAAAACAGTTGAGGTTATTCTGGAAATTGATCCAATGATGAAATTATAATTTTCAATTTAGTATACATATTTATTTTAATATTATTTATCTTAAATAATAAATCAACTCTATGAAATATATTTAAGATATTTTTTTATACAACTTTAAATTATGTTAAATAGATTGTGTTTTAACACCTCACTGATTTAAGGTTTTGTGGTTGTTAACATTATCCTAAAAATGTTCTATATCACCCTTATTAGTCCATTTGTGTTATTTTTATATTCCATGTCTATATTTTTTCATCCTAGTGATTTTATATTATTTTGAAACCTATTTTACTTTTGAAATTCATTCTTTACTTTCCCTCTTTTTTAGGTGGTGATTTACTAATCATTTTTATGATCTATGGATTCAATAGTGATTTTTAAAATTTATATCCATTGAATAATTATCCCAATTTAAAATATAAATCATCAAATTATTTAAGGAGGAATATTATCACACCATTTTATTTTAAAATATTTACATCTTATATAATTTTATTCCTTCAATAGAATGAATTAAATATAACTAAGAGTTTTATAGAACTGTGATATATTATTAAAATAATATTACATTAAAATTTTAACCCAGAAATTAAATTGTATGTTAAGAATATGGTTAAGTAATTTATGAAAATATAAAAGTCAGTATAAATTATATTATTATTTCTTTATAAATCATTACTCAATATTTCGATATATTTTTTTGCATCAGAAATATATCTTCATAAAAATGATTTTATTAGTCTTTATGCGAAAACATTTTAATAACATAATAACAAATCAATAAATTTCTTCTAAAAAAATTAATTTTCTAAAATCATCATATCAAAATTATCTTATAATTTATTTGTGAATTTTTTTGAAACAGAATAATTTGTCAATTAATATATAAAATTACATCATTTTATTAAAAATTTAGTTTTTTGATTCAAAAATTTAAAAAGTAAAATAGACAATATTTATTTTATATTTTTTTCAATGTAAAAGTAGTACAATTTTATTAATAATAATCTTGATAGTTTCATTTTAATAAATTTTTCTATGGAGTTTTGTAAAATACAATTTCATACCTTAAAACACATTTATATAAAATCTACATTTTGATACATTTTATATATTTATATTAAAATTAATTCCACTAGTATATTATAAATAAATTTTAAGAAATTTTTTTTATCGGGAAATAAGAATTATCTAAGTATTTTTTTTTCAAAATATGCAATAATTTTTGTAAGGATTAAAAAAAATGTTTTTTTGAAATATTATTTCCTTTATTATAATTCCACGAAAAAAATATAAATAATTATACAACATATACAATGAATAATGAATGAAATAATAATAATTTTTTTTAAATTTAGTTAAAAATAAATATAAGATATAATTTATTCTATGAGAAATATGAAAATCATTTTTAGTGAAAACACAAAGCTCGCGCAGCAATGAAAAAGTCAAATTTAGTACTAAAAAGATACAATTTATGATGTATTAAATGCATTGTATGAATTTCAATTCAATATTTAGTATAATAGATTATTTTTATAGTTATTAAGAAATTTGGAGTTACATAACATGAGGATTTTCAAAATTATAGTGCAATGCCAATATAAAGGTGAAAAAGACAAAATATCATATTAAATAAGTTGTCACAACAAAGATATGAGTTAAAATAAATATTTAATGAATATAAATATTAATTTTTTAAATAATAAAATATATCATAGTGGTATTTTATTTATAAATTTTAGGTATTAAATAAATATATTATATTCTTGTACAATTCCAAAATATTATTTATTTAATAGAAAAATATAATAAATGATTTTTGGAATAATAAAAATAATATAGTATAAAAAATGTTGTATGCCCAACAAATGTTTTAGATAAAAATAAAATATTAGGATGGAATTAAGTCATTTTATTTGAATTCCATTTATGTATTTATATATTTAATTTCGAATTAACTTTATTGTATCAAAATCGACTACAATGATATTTTATCAGTATAATATTTTATTAACATATTTATATTTATAGAAACCATTAAATAAGAAAAGGGGTTTATTATATTGATTATAAGATCATTATTTTTAAATTTATGGTTTAATATTCATATAATATTTTGTATTTAAAATTCATAAACATTGAAAAATTAGTTATTGTAGTCAATATTAGGACCAGTTAACAAATGAATGTTAAATATGATAAGTACTAAAACGAAAAATAGATTTTTAAATTAGATTGGATGATGGGATTTCAGTATTATCCCACAATATATAATATAATTTTCCATTTTGAAGTTATTTCCATTGATAATATAATTATTATAATTTAATATTTTTTTGGGAATTCCAGAAGTGCCCTTCACATCAATTATAAAATGTAACCTACACCCTCACTTAATTGAATCTAATTTATTAATATAGATCCCAAATATCCAAAAATGGTATATTATTAGACACCTTATACAATTTTTAGAGGTTTATGTCTTTCTATAAGACCATCTCATGATTCTTTTATAGGATATTTATTGGAGTCCTTCTAGAGAAGTAGTAATCTCTTTAACCAATCACTTTATTTTCTATATGTTCATTAAATCCAATAAATGTATGTTATTTATAAAATTTATGAAATTAAGTATCATAAATATACTAAATTTTTAATATTACTAATAAAATACAATTATTTAGTATAATTCACTACAAATGGGAAATGAAATAAATCCTCATGCCTACATACATCTTTACATCGCCACATACTGATACAATTAATTTTTCATCACCATGTTTTATGGATGAGTATAATGATGTTTCTAATGGTAGTATATGGTATTTATTAAATAATTATACGTATTGAATTATATAATCTCATATTTATATATTTAACAACCAATCTATTCTAAAACCATAACATCCCTCATATGTATGTGTGGGCTACCACCTATTCAATGAAATATTTTTCGATTTTCTTTTCAATATTAATAATATGTTAAAAAATATATATTTTATTACTATATATGATATATTTAACATTATAATTTCACTTGAATGGTGAATTAATTCATAACATTCTTTCTTTCCCTCGGATGAAATTTGATCACACCCTTCATTAGTACGCACGACCTACTATATCCAAAAATTGTGTAATTAATTCTTCTATATCAAAATATTGTTAATGATTGAAAATACGGATATAATAAATATGTAAGATATTTATATAATTTTTATTATTATATTTATTAGAGAGAAATGATCAAAATAATTTTTCAATGACAACCGAACCAATACATTTGTCAAAAAATGTAGATACATCCTAGAACATGTATTTTCATAAAAAATAATAATAAATTGGAGATAAAATATAACAATTAAAATATATATTTTATTATATATATTAATATTTTATAAAATTTTTATAATAATTACTTATTTATTAGATAATATATTCTATGTGTGTGACAAATTTCATAAAAAAGGTAATGGATTTATGATTCAATATTATTTTTTACGGGATTATGAATTATTAAATTTCAGTTGAGGATATTAATGATCCAAATTTTATAAATCCATTTAAAATTTTTATAAGTTAATTATTTATTGAAATTTTATTTCTTCTATTACATTTAATTACATTAATTACAATATAGATAAAAACAGTGTTTAATGGGATGTCACCTTTGTTTCCCTTTTCAATATAAAATAGATTTTCATGAATATAAATATTTCCCAAAAAAAATTAAAGAATGATTTTAATATTATCCTTTAATTTTAAAATATGATTTACCATTGGTCAAAATTTTTAAGAAGTATTTATAAGGAATCATCTTTCAATTTTCTGAAGGTTTTAAAAATTAAATTATTGGGAAAAAATGTGAAATGTATGATTTTCAAATGATACAACATGAACCTAATTTCATTTATTTACGAGGAAACAATGCATTTATTTATCCATTACATGTTTATAAATTCCATTAAAAAGAAAAAAATTATTATTATGTTCTAATTACACATATTTTCTATATTTATTTCTATATTTTAAGGGGTATTTTCTTCAAGATGGTTTTAGTGATATTTTAATGGTTTTTTCATCAATGAAGAAATCCCTTGACAATTCATAAGATTTTACATGCTTGTGATCTAAGGATTGAATCCTTATTTTTTCTCTGGATGGAATACCATTAGGATTAAAAATTATTTTGAAGACCCTTCTAAGGGTTATGTTGTGATAAAAATTTTAAAAAACAGAAAAATTTTAATGGGTTTTGATATAATAAATTATATTGATCATAATGTACATATATGAATGGTTTAAATTAGAATAACATTGGAACCTATGTCACCCTTTAATTTATTGGGTTAATTATTTTATCTCATGAGTTAATTATGGGAATCATGTCATTTTTGTTAATACATTATGGGAAATATGTGGAAGTGAATAATACATTATGGGGATCAAGTCAATCCAGTATTAGAAATAGGTTTTAATTCTTTATCTATGTGTATGTTTTATTAACTATGACATATAAAATATGTTATATAGTTATCATGTTTCCACCAACAATAATTATTTAAACAATATTTCCAAGATTTAGTTTTGATGGGTTCTATTTCTTAAGACTCAGGTCTCTTGAAATGATAAAATTCTCACCCGTAAATTATTTTTATGTTTTTTTTGTTTGGGACTAATTTTTATAATATATGTTCGTGAACATATACCGTTAAATTTATCTTATTTTTCCATATGATAATTGATTAATATATCCCTTAAATACTGTCACTAGTCCACATATTTCATGTATTATTATATCTCCTTTACCCATTTCACAATGAAATGTAAAATATATTATATGTATGTAAATGATGATATTTTTTATTAACATAGTCGGAGGTGTTTTAGTTTATTTTAGAACATGTGGTCTATGCAACCATGTTTCCAAATTCACAAGAATATGATGATTATATTTTGGATCATTATGTTATGAAATGAATACTTATCTAAATAAGTGAGATATTTATGTACGAAATGGCCGGGTCTCTATAATAATTCTTATGGAAATATTTTACTGATGCTCAAATATTGATATATAAAATAAAAACAATATTACACATATAAATATAATGATATAAATTTTTCATTATAATTTATTCAATTCATATAAATATATAATGTTATTTTATATTTAAAAGCTATGGTTTTATAACCACATAGTATTTATTTAAAGGTAATTTGGAATTTGATTATTATGTATTAATATTACAATTTGAGATCATCTCAATAAAGAAGTTGACAACATTTAATAACTATAGTTCAATTACATATTTTTGTTTTTATAAATATAATTATATATTTTAATCTTATATCATCTAATGTTATTGTAGGTGATAAATAATTTGGAACTGGATATTATATAAGACCCTAACATCTAATAAAAATAGTTTGAAGACTAGTTTTATATTATATTTTTATTGGTCATTGAGTATCATGAGTGTCATTATCTAGTAATAATAAATTAAAAAATGAGGTATTATAAAATTTATTGATGTTTTATGTAGGTATTTATTTTTATTTATCTATTAAAAAAATATCAAATGTCGTTAGTTTAGGAATTCATAATTTTATATTCTAAAAAAAATTACATTTTCATGCCATTTTATGCCAAAATGGACGTGGTATTTAAAAAATATTCATTCTCAATTGTGATTTTTACCCAAAACCTACATCAATTTTTTTTACCACATTGGGTTTTCTAAATAATAAACATGGAATCAAAAAAAATATTTACACATCATTTTTATAAAAATATTTATGAGGAAACACATTTTAATTTTATTTCTTACATTCCACCTTGTTTTTAACCAAACCCGAAATTGAAATATTTTTTAAAATATGATTTCTTTAAAAAAATATTATGCGGAAATAGAATGAGGAATCAATTTGTAGATTTTTATGTCAATTTTCTAAAAGTGACCATGACATTTTTATTTTTAATGTCTCATATATAATTGTTTTGTCCAGAATATATATAAAAATTTTAAAAAACAATATCAATGTATTATTTTCCAATATTTTATAAAAATATCAGTTTGGGATTTTTTCATTCTCATTACAATTATAATTTTGAAAATATTATTAATCTATCAAATGGTGGTATTTTATGGAGAAAATAAAGATTACTACTTTATAGGTAGTTTCGGAGTAAATATTATTGTTATTTAACAAGATAAATGGATTGTTTTTTGAGGAGAAGTGGGTGTTGAAAGGATCCTTTTATAAGCGAGGATTGTTTGATCTTTATAATAAGTGGTGAACCATTTTTGGATGTTTAACCAAAAGTTTCTAATAAATGATATGTGAGTCTGTTGGTTGTGAAATTCGTTCACCTGAGAATTGGAGATATGGTTATTGGAATTTTTTTATCAATAGTTTTGACATTATCCAACATTTTAATTCAGTATGGTAACTCTTCATTTATAATTGGAAATTAATTATATCTAAAAATATAATAAAAATTATTTGAAAATTGAATATTCTATTTCAAAATATGAAATCAAAATAATGATACTATATTTAAAGAGGTGATAAAACAAATATATAAAATAAAACATGTATAATCTATAAAAATAGTTTTCAAAATAATATTCCTTTAGATTTAGTGTTCCAAAAACAATTTACTGAATAAAACATAAAAATTCTAAATATACTTTTTCCCTAAAAAATTATAAATTTTTCATGAAAAAGGGGTTATATATTTTACATGATTATTATATATTAGACGTTTCAAAAATGTCATGATGTTTATAATAATAATATTTTTATATTAAAATACAAATAATTCATTTCAAAAATATCAAAAAATTTTCTTAATATAAGATTATTTGATGAATAAAAAAATTATGATAATTTTTGAATTCAAATTTATATAATTATATGAATTTATATTGATAAGAAAAAATATAATATACTGGAACAATACTAATTTTAAATAATTTTTTAGCCCTGAATATTTAATGTATAAGTTATTATAATTACATCATCGACATTACAAATAATATTTCATTTAGTAATATAGTAATATCATTCATTTTTTATTTTAATAAATCATTATTTCCTTATTTTTTGTGTTTATTGTATCACAAGATACTGGAAACATAACATTTTAAAA
The DNA here is from genome assembly GCA_963277665.1 of Viscum album. Taxonomy (NCBI): domain Eukaryota; kingdom Viridiplantae; phylum Streptophyta; class Magnoliopsida; order Santalales; family Viscaceae; genus Viscum; species Viscum album. The sequence continues at coordinate 689,439,863 of OY728146.1, forward strand.
GTGGAATGTATTCCAAAATACTTAATGTTTATATTCAACACACTAATTTCAATTTCTCAGATAAAATATCATTATATTAATGAATAAAAATAATTGGTACATCTTCTTTGATACCTCATCAAGTTTTTTCATTGCATCCTCAAATTTTTGGGTTCTCTATAAAACATTGACCTGATTGGTGTAATTTTTTTAAAACACTGTATCTCTTCAAAATATATTATTTACCTGATGTCCATCATAAGAAAAATCAAAATATTTTGTTATAAACTCTGAATTTAGTATATATGAATGAAAAGTATTGATATTACATATTAGATATACATTTAACACATCAATATATTAGATGATGTTATGTGGATGTTCTATGTGACATGCTTTAAACATAATACAATAAAGAATGTCAAAGGGACTGATATATCAAAGGCTCAACATCCCATTCGTTACAAATATGATAATATTGTCCCACTAATATATTTGTAGGAATTAAATTTACCTAACATCAATATCTATGTATCTGTGGGTTTTATCTATATAACTCATTAAATAACTAGGAAAATACATAATTGAATACTTAATGAATCTATCATTCTCTATCATTTTCTCACAGACCATTGTTCTTAATTTTTTACAGTATCCAATTCACCCCATTATATTTGAATAATAATGATATATATATATACCTGAAGAACCACTTGAATACATTAGTGAAATCAGCATTTATGTGAAGTTATATCTATATGAATTCCTTGACCGTGACACCCTTTGATATCTACATAAAAAGATCAACCAATATATTATCGGGTTGTAATGCATCTTTTAGCCTGTCATATTTTCTAGGGAATATATGAAGTGAGAATGTACAAATTTTTAGTCAATCATTAATAAGTACATATCACGAATTTGATGATAATATTTATATCTCAATGAGATATAATAAAGAGTTGTAATCCATATAACCTTACCACTTCCTTAATGTATATAATGAAAATTGTTTCAGGTGATAAATCTTCAATGAATGTAATGAAATGTTATGACATTGTTAGGTGATGGACTGAAAAAAATTATTTGGGACTTAAGTTTTATTCAAGAGACCTATGATAAAATATATAGAGTTTTTCTCCCATTAAAATATATTTACGGATAATGGTTTCATCATTACATAAATTTATCCCATTCAGCCATAGAAAATATCATACAAGGCATCAATATGTATACTCAGTAATATCCCTTTTCATTTTTCCAACATAAAGTTATCTTTATTATCTCTGTAACAACATATGATTATAAATTATATTTCCATTAAATAAATGAAATATATTGAATATATTATTTTACATAGTACCCAAAGCATTCAAAATGTGAAGATTGTTTTCAATTGTATATAAACTATACAATATCAAGCCTAAACGAACATTGTGATAAATTTTCACTATTTTTTTTATAATGTTGATACACAGAGGCCTATTTATTGAATTAATAAAGGAGTCCAAGAGAGGAACATGTCTGCAAGAATATACAAGGGAAACAGAAGGAACATTTAACCTACTTTAGAGCGGGTACTCATGCTGTGGTAAGGAAGGCGCCCACCTTTGTCGCGAGAGTGGCGCCCCCTCCTTCCAGAATCGTCGTACATCCATTCTCCACCTTAATCATTCGAAGGTGCGTCCTCAACATTGGACGTAGTCGCAGCGGGGGTTGACTCAACATTGCTAAAATTGGCCGAAAGAAACTCAAATGAATTTGAAACATTGACATTACTTATTAGCTTCATATGAGTCACTGTGATATCCTACATTGGATTCATACCATACTTCTACAAAGAGATTCCATTACTCTCCAACTCTTGCATGTCAGTGCTATGCACACCTCTTCTTTGCTGCTGGTAACCAAAGTACTTTCATTAGCCAGCGCCTCAATGCGAACACCCGAGGCCTGTAGTGTAGAGGGTTCCCAAACCGCCTCATTTTTTCCTTTCACTATACTGCTATACCCATTTATATATTGACATTTTGTCTTAAACTTTTTCGAAGATGCAGCAACTATTAGTAACTTACCATTACTCGATTTAAGGGCATGAAACTCATGCATAACCCTATCATCCATAACTTCTTATGTTGAGCATTCCCTTTCGACTTGACTATCTTCTGAGTCATATCCATTTATTTCACCATCCATTCCTCTGACCAGAGCATCCTTAAGAGTTATGCTTCCCTTATTTTGATTAATTCTTTCAGCTTTATCAGCCCAGCTTGTTCCATTAACTTGTGGAGTGGAATCAACCATTGGTAAAGGATCCTCAACATCAATCCTTCAGCCCATGTCAACTGGTTGTACAACCTTCATCTGTCCAGTATGGAAATTAGCCACCAAAGGCTCATCAATATCATTTTGAATAACGTCCTTCTTCTGCTTCCGTCGACAATTCAGTCATCATGTCCCTTAATTTGACAGGTATGGTATATAACATCTCTCCTACATTGCAAATAAGAATGTATACTAATTTGAAAAACTTTACAGAATGGTATCATTTTTTCTTATTCAATTCCCAATCAAATTTCATCATTAGATGTAGTTAAAACAACTCGATCAATCAACATAGCACATAGATCAATTTCAACCAGAACCCACACATAATGACCCAAGCTATCTTTTTCTATTGCATAATCCATTCAAATAGTAATTCCAATGTATAAGCAATGTCAAACAAGATCTCAGGGTGCCATAATACACAGTTCAAACCATGGATTTTTACCCATACATGAGCATACGTATCTTTAAAATCATTCAAGGAGAAGCTCAATTTCCAATCATAAATAAAAAATGTTCAAGGCTTGAGGTTGATAGAGCCTACACTCCACTCATGACTTTCATGTTCCACAGAGGGAAATATTATATGAAAGTTACCCCATCCAATGGAAATGCATTTGAAATCATAAAAACCCAAATTGTGGAAAGACGCGAGACAAGATCCGATAGTTTCCCGGGTTTTGTATCTTGAAAAAGTGAAATTTGATATATAATGGAGTGCTTGAAGAGATTAATACAAGGGGAAATTGCGTCCTCAGAAGCCGAAACATGGGATGTAGTCTCTTTTCAATTACAACTATGCATCTTAATTAAATATGGAAATTTATATGCCCCATTAATAGTTTAATTTTATTATAATTTTAGAATGATATTATTTAATTATTATAAAACAATTATTTTCATTTTAATCATATTTATATGTGATTTGGATATAAGGTAATTTTTCTGAATCAATTATTAATATTCATAAATATATATTTGAATTCATAATGTTCTTCTATTTTAATTAATTGAAAAAATAATTATTCTTGAAAAATTTAATATAAATTTATATATTGTATATCTAAATAAATATATATTAATAAATATAATTATAATTACCATTTGAATATTTAATATATGATAAACTTATTCTTGAAAAATTACTATTTTTAAAACCAATTTTCCAAAAAAAATTTGAGTTTTATTTTAAAATAAATTTCATTAATTATATAAATTTAAAATTTAAAAATTTTATCCCATATTTTGAATCAATTTTTTTTATTATATATAATTATCAAAAAAAATTCTTGGATAGATTTAATATTGAATAATTCAAAACATTTTAATATATTTTATATGAAAATATAATTTTTCAAGGATCAACTAAGAAGAAATTGATTATAATTAAATAAAATCATATATAAATCCTATTGTATGGAAATATTTTTCCCAAATAACAAAATATTTTTGATTGTGCTCCATTTTAAAGTGTTTTGGCATGTGAAAAATGTTGTTATGATTTATTCCTTTAATCAAATTCATGTGTGTCCTCCTCCTTAATTACAAAAGGGAACTACCTCCCCTTACATCTTCACACCTTAAAAAACATTCGTGAACATAAAATCATGAAATCTCTCTCCAACATCCTTATCCAGATTCTATATTTGATAGTCTCCCCCAATGACCAACTATATTATCTTTCACTAGAGATCCATAGGAGGGTCTTTTATGGGAAGGTAATTTTCTTCACTAGGATCATTCATTGTAGTTATTCATTTTCTGAATTCATTCATGCATTTAAAAATAATATATTATAAAAAAATTATACAAAATATATTTATATTTTAATAAATTTATGACTTAATATTTATCTGTCTCATCCACCATCAAATAGGGAACAGATCCACCACTCGTATATACAATAGAATATTGTCTCTCGAAGCGATGTGTCATTTTATTCATCACATATTCACATTATTATACCAGGAAAGCTCAGCCAGGGACAAAGTCCCTGACCATTTATTAAAGAAAAGGAAAAGTACAGTAAAAGCAGGTTTAGAAGAACCGGAAACCTTACAACCATACACCTGATCCCCCAAGCACAAACGATATCCGAAATTCAAAAATCAAAAACCACGAACCCTGAGCCTTCCTCGAGCCGCGCGAAACCTCGAGAACCGGCTAGCCCGCGACTAGTCCCAAGAGGCATTAATGATCCTCCCGGGATGACAACAATCACTTAAAGTATCAATAGAGTACACAGGGGCAAAATTTCACCCAAATATAAACAATCAAACAAACAATAGAAAGAAACAAACAACTAAAAATACATTTTTTTTAAAACAATGAACTTAACATTAGTTATAAATTAAACTGAAAGTATAACTAAAGTAAAAACTCCACCAACCAAACCCGACAACCAACTAAATCTATGTGAACCCACTACTAATCTCAAAAACATTTATCAAATTTCTCCCTAGGTGATAAAACTCAAGGTGAAACATGCACAAGGGATAAAAACAAAATAAGAATACATTCTTGATTATTAAAACTCCGTAGGTTTGCTCAATATTCTATTCCCAATTCAAATCCATTAAATTAAAAGAAAAATCAATTTCAGGATTTAAATACAAGATATAAAATTCTGTTTTTCAAACAATCTTCTATTCTACAATAATTATTAGACAATAACATGAATGTTTTATAAACAATAATTCTAGTAATAAATTTTCAAAGAGGTACAACTTCAAAAAATTAATCATTAAGGGTGATAATTTAAATGAGGAAAAAATTAAAATAAAACACAAATTATGATTAATTTACCCACTAAACACTCTTTATGATGATGGTGAGTACAAAATATCCAATGAGTACAAGTCTCAAGAACACTGGTAGGCATGAGTTTGTTGGGGGCCGCAGGTACCTTGTATCTCTGTGTAAAAGTAACCATAACGAATATCCTTTATCATGAACATGAGACACTAGTAATATAATCATGCATAAACTATTGGTACCCAACCTCATAATCATTAGAGTTTAGTTATTGTTTTCATCATAAAACATGATACGTGAAATAGGGATGAAGCCCCTCCAGATCACTAGCATTCTAGTACATGTCCGCCCACCTAGACACCCAGGTTTTTCCTTTTTGTGCTCAAACAAGTTACAAATCAATGAATTGACATTTAATCATGTACATTCCATTTATAAATCATACACACGTCAAATAGGACTCACACACATGTCTCAAATTTATTTCACGGATCGATAAACAACCTAAATTTTCATAAATAAATTTCAAGAAGTATAACAAGTCCATGTTCATTAAATCCCTTTAAAAATTATATATTAAGGAAAAAACCGATCAATACCATAGAAACATATATTTTGAATCCATAATACCAATTAATAAATCAATTTCATGTACCATAAAATGGTCCGAAAAGATAGAACATGAAATACCCATGGAAACCATTTTTTACAAAAACAATGCCAAACATGCCTTTAATCATTTCTAAAAGCTAACATTTGACCAAGGTTAACATTTCAATTTTATTGAGTAGGTGTATAAAAACCATTTAAAACAGAAAAAAACTTTCATAAATCCCTAAAATAACTCATGTTACATATTCAAAACATATCCAATTTATAAGGATGTGAAACATGCCATTTTCTGGCAACTCGTGCCAAAAAATGTTGTAAACAAAAACAAACTTGTTTGTAAAAACATATCCACATTTTTAACCCATATAAATATAGAAAAATACCTTTTTAATTCTTTTAATTTATTTATAAATCTATAAAAAAAATTTTAATTCACACATAACAGATAAAATCCAACCGGGCAATTTTCCGAACACATGAAATTCACCTTTAAACGAAACAATTTATTTTATTCAAAATGAAAGGAATAAAAACAAAAATTAATGAAATATGTTATTAAATATATTGAATCTTATTCAAAATACAAGAAAATAAGTTCTACGTTTCACAAAACAAGTGCAAAAGAAAACGAAACATTTAAAGAAACACTTGATGTGTACTTTTATGACAAAACAACACTACCTTTCACAAAAAAGGATTAATCAACCATTTTCCCACCAAAAAAATTATCTAAATGCTTAAAACAATAATAAACAAACATTTATGGTGTGAGAAAAAAGAATGTTTCGAAACTTAAATGATAGTGGAATGTGTAAATGATATCCTACCTCAAATATTTGGTGTAATGGAAATTCACACTCGATATCACCATTTAAGGTTTCAAAAACACTAAACCTATGACAATTATACCCTAAAAAAAGAAAACAAATAAATAATTATGGGATAACATAAAATTAGGTAGATAATGTCTATAAGGTAATAGAAAATCAAGATATAATGAATTGTGGAAGAGGGAGGATAAATGAGAAGTAATCTCAGCTTTGAACCATGAAAACTCACTGTCTTCTATTAGATATGCACCCATAGAGGAATGGTATTGGCTTAAAACACATTGGAGTGGATACTAGGGTCTGGAAGAACTTGGGATAGAATATGTTTTTCAAAAAAAGTAATAATGGAATGATTTATGATTGAGATAACATTCCTTCGGAAATTATGGATGATTTGAGATACATTGAGATGTTTTTCCCAAATACGAGACTACATTGAGATCCTAATATGGATAATGGAACTTGGGGTTGCACTTAGGGTTCTTGGCCTCGACTAGGATTTGAAATCACCAAAAATTATAAAACTAAATAAGATATAAATGATAAAAATTATTTTAAAAAAAAAATTGTAAATGGGCCCATGAGCTGGCCCAATACCTAAATAAATAAACCAACTTCACCATGATTATGAAATTATAAGGGATCCAAAATGTTATGGGAATTTGAATATTTCATTTCATTCCAAGTGGGAAATGTAATGAATGAAAATTTTTTAAAAATGAAGGATTTATAACAGAAACAAATTTGGTTTTTAAATTTGGAAATGGGCTCACGATTTTCCCAAATAATGATGTCAAAACCCTTTTCTCCCAAACATCAAAACAATATATGGGGCACCCATTGTAGGGTTATAAGACATATATGGATATTAGAAACTAATAATTAATCTCAAATAGAACCCATGAAATGTATTGGGATTTCCAATGAACCAGATCAAAACCAAGACTTGAAAAAAAAACAGGTGTGGGAATTCTCCCCACCATTAATGCTTTTCACCCCCAAAAATCCAAAACAAATTACATTTGACTTAACAAAGCCTATGGATTTTTTATGAACAAGATCCGAACTATAATGTCAATTAAATATCATTTACCATCAACATTACATAATCCTCTTCCCAAAACAAAAGACCAACTCACAACCACGACTAAAGAATCGATGGAAAGATCAAGAGACCTCTTCAATAACCAAGCCATGAACTGGATTCTTGGGCCTTCTCCCTATGAACCAAATGATAACTGAAACCAAATATCAATCATGATAATCAATTACTAGGGGGTGGGAGGCTAGAATGAAAACTCCTCCATTAAATCACAACTACCATCCAATAAACTGATGAACTTCAAGACCCGCAGTGGGTCTGCCCACCATTAAATACCCACTAGAAATTAATGAAAAATTAATTCAACATGAACTAAAATTAGAGATCACCATCCTAGTACCCCACATACTCTCCAAAAACAACCTAAAAAATAAATACAAGGGGGTTACAACATGAAAATCTAAACCACCCACTCCCGAATATAGGGGACTGCAATGGGGCCAACACATTCTGCATAGATCAACACCTCCGCTACTCAGGGAGCGGGATGGACGGGGACCCAATAATTAGGCCACTAAAACCACAAAATAAACAATGGAACTACCCAAAAATCTTCACATACAAATAGGTAAAACCAATACTACACCCAATTTACACAGGTGGTCCATACAAGGACATTGATTAGAAACCCCTATCTGTGAATAAAGAACCATAGACACTATGTGTAGGCTAAGTCCACCACACACATTGAGACAAGAAGAAATTACTTGTGATGAGGAACCATAATAAGGTAGATAGTACCTAACCAAATCTATGGATGATGGATCCTAGTCAAGCTGTCCATAGCTCTGTCAATTTCCTGACTGCGTGAAAATTTTCACTCTGAGGCCCATTGCTAGAGCCCTGATTCATGTAGCATCTATAGCATTGCAATCAAGTTAAAAAGATCACACCAATCAAAATACATAAATTCTAAACATCACACATTCATAAAAATAGGTACTCATAGATACATAGCATAATTATATCTCAATCTGAATGAGTAGAAGAATGGGCAGATAATACGATGAAACACATAAACATCACATAACACAACTACTATGTCCAAAAGAATTATCACGACCTTTAATCACCATAAATTATTCCCAAACAAATCTCTATTCTAAAAAATGGACTGAGTCATTATCCAAAGTCGTGTATTTAAAATTTTAAATGGATACTTAGGTTGATCAATACAAAGGTCTTCCAATGAAGAACTATTGATGGCATCATCAGAACATCCAAAACATCTTTAGAAACCCAATGAACATTACTAAAGAAACTGAGACACCAACAAGATCCAATATCACAACACAACAAGAGTATAACTTCAATATCTTAATATTCATACTGAATAAACAAATTTTCATTGACATAGAAATATTAGCCACATAATCATCAGTATATAAAAAATACCACAATGTTTCCACTCAAAAAAGCATTTGAAAAAACAACCTAACTACGTGTATTTTCGCATTCCCTAATGGTGTTTCACCAAGCCTTACTCACATGCACATTTCCATGGCACCCCAGACACCCAACCACTATGCCATATATTCTATCCATCCAGATATCAATAAAACCATGCATGTTATCACCCATGAAAACACCAATGGCTAAAAAAAATAACATCATTCCAAAAATTATGTACTATTGAAATGAACACTATCCAACAAGTCAAAACCCTATTAAAATTTCATAAAACAAACCATAGTCAATTATGAACTATTTTCTTTTGAAACATATATATTTTCATTTATAAAACTTTTAAAACAACCAAGCTACTCCAATCAACCCCATCCCATTTTCTAAAATTCAGAAAGGTATCTTTTCATAATCTGATGTCCATTGTGACCAATACCCTTTCTTGAAAGACATCATCCAGTCAAAACCAATTTTCAAAATCAATTAATAATATTCGAACACTTTTCAGCATCCTTGAAGACCTCATTTAAAACAATGATTCAAAATCTTCTTAAAATTATTCACACATTCAAAAAAAAATTACTACAAGAAACCACAAGTTTAGAATATGGATTATCCAATCCTAATAAATCATTTTCACTTCTTATTAAAAGAATTTGTTTAGCAAAAAAAAAACAACCCTCCAAAATCATTCTTATATTAAATTTTTGAAAACATATTTTTCCAATTTTCAAAATCCAATCCATCCTTTAAAATCCATTTACAAAATTCTCACACAAGTATTTCAAAAACAAAAATTCTGAATTAAAGAAATGTCGAAGAAACCAACCACATCGAACTAGTGTCGGTGGGTGACATGACCATATGTTTTGCGTCCATATGAAAAACACAACAACAACATAGAGGGACTTATTTGGACTATCCCCCTACACCACATTGCATTCCTAGGCCTATGAGATCACAAAAGACCTTATTCATAATCCACTTGTCATATAAAAACACCAAACAATCAACATGAATAAAGGACACTAATAAAACCAAAATTATTTTTGGAAAACTGAGGATCAGAACAAGAAAGTGTTTGCGGTGATCTTCCCACACTTACTTCTCAAGTCCAAAAAATCATACTAAATGTACCTTTAAATCCCCCAAATAACAATGGCTCAATAAAAACATAGTTTTTTTTAAGATCCGACCTCCATTGATTCCATTTTGTCATGAAATAACCCAATTTGACCCTGAACCTGTCACCTAATATAGCCCACAACAAGTTCTGAGAGGCTTTCCTGATCCTCTCAACAAGGAGAAAATCAGTGAGGGCATAAATATAGTACACATGGGAATGATTTATCCAAAATTTAAACAATAAAACAAACAATGGAAAGAAACAGACATCCCAAAATATAATTACATATAAAATTAAACTAAATATTTTTTATATAATAAACCAAAAGTGAATCTAAACCTACAACTCAACCGACAAAATATGACCACCAAATAACACCATGTTACCCTGCTGGTAACGCTGTAACACAATGATCACACGTCACCCAAGGTGATCAAACTCCACCTGAAAACTACACACGGGATAAAAACAGATGATGACTATATGCGAGAGTATTAAAACTATGTAGGATAACCCAATAATATATTAAAAATGAACATCCTTTAAGAAAAAAGAAACATAAATTTAAATTCTTAAATAAAATAAAAAAAAATATTTTCAAATTAGGTTCCACGCTATAATAATTTTCAGACAAAAATAATCATGTTTTATAAAAAAAACGGTCGTAACAATTTTTCATTGAGGTGAAACTTCAAACTGAAAATAGTTTTCAAGGAGGATACATTAAAAAAGTGAAAATATTAAATAAAAAACACATGATATAAAATTTACCCACAAAAAACACCACATGCTGAAACTGAGTACATAACAGCAAGTGAGCACATGTCTCGGGAATACCCCTAGGCACTATTTCGTTGTGGGCACCAAGTACTTCATATCATGGTGTGAAAGTACCCACAATGAATATCCATTCCCTTTAACATGAGAAACTAGTAGGAGAATAATCTATGACCATGTGGTACAAAAAATATTATAATCATATTTTAGTTATTGTTTTCATTGTCAAACTTTCCACATGAAACGGGGATAAAACCCCACCGGATCACAAGCATAGTAGTACATATCCTCCCACCTAGATACCAGTGTTTTCCATTTTTGTACCCAAATAGGTTACAGAACTATAAAATACCATTTTATAATGAATAATCTATTTACAAATAATACAATCATCAAATAGGCCACACAGCCATGTCTAACATTTCGTTCATGGATCAATATACCACATAAATTTTCATAAAACAATATCAAAAATTATAATGAGGACTTACACATAAAATAAATTAAAATGTCCTTTTAAGGACAAAAACCCATAATTACCATAAAATCCTATATTTTGAATCCCCATTACCAATTAATAAATCTATTTTATGAACCATAAAATTTCCCCAAAAGATAAAAAATGAAATACAAATGAAAAACATAGTATTACATTAAATGACAAACATGCCTTTAACCTTTTCAAAACTAACATCTGAAAATGGTATGCATTTATAATTTTTAAGGAGGTGTATACCCACCATTTAAAGGATAAACAATCTTTCATAAATCCCTAAAAGAACTTAGGTTATATTTTAAAAAACAAAAAAATTGATAAGGATGTGAAATGGTCCATTTTCTGATAACTCAGACCAAAACATGGTGTAAACCAAACCACACTTTTTTGTAAAAAAATCCACCTTAGAAATCCATAGATGGCCACAAAATACCCTTTTTCATGCAGCGATTTCATTTATAAATTGAAAAATTGTTTTTTAAATCACACACAACACATAAAAGCAAACCGAGCAATTTACCGAACATATGGTATTCAATTCTAAACCAAAAAAATTATTTTAAGCTGATGACAAGGAATTCAATACAAATTTTATTTTATTCAAGATATTGGAAAATATTAAAAATACCATAAACCATATCCTTAACATCACATGTCAGGTGTGAAATATAACAGAACATTTAAACGAACACTTGATGTGCACTATTATGACAAATCGACACTACATTTCACAAAACAAGGAATAAAAATGGTTTTCACACAAAGAAAATTATCCAAAGTCTGAAAAAATAAAAAACATACATATAAGGTTCAAACAATAAGAAAATGATGAATCATGAATGATAAAGGCAAGATAAAGGATATCCTGCCTCCAATCCTTGGCAAAATGGTAACGCACACCCGATACCACCATCCGAGGGTTTATAAATAAAAATCCTATGATGACCGAACCCAAACAAACAAACGACCATAAAAAATCATGGGCTAATGAATACTATGTTGATCATAAATAGGGGATAATATAAAACTATTAAATAATTAGAGGAAGAAGAGAGAGAAGAAATGAGAAGGTGTCTCACCTTGCAATCTTGAAAACTCTTCATCTTTTCATAGATCTGCACCCTTGGAGGAATGGTAATGGATTGAAACTGATTGGAGTGGCTCCTAAGGTTTTTACAAACATATGAAAGAGAATTTTTTGCAAAAATAGTATGAATTGAATGATTTATTAATGATATAACTTACTGTTAGAAAATCTGGATGATTAGAGAAACATTGAGATGTTTTTCCCTTATCAGTGACTATGATGAGATCTAAAGAGGAAAAATAGAACATGGGGTTGAGTATAGGGTTCATGGACTTGAGTAAGAGGTGTTATAAATGAAAATTATAAAAAAAGTAACATGATATAAAAGAAACAAATTATTTTTTAAAAAATAGGAAATGGGCCCATGGGCTGGACCAATATCTGAATAAATAATCTAAATTCACCATGCTTATGAATTTATAAGGGGTCCAAAATGATCCGGTGGTTTGAATATGTCAGTGGAGGTTGATTTGGTAGTGGAATAAGTGAAAAATATTGAAACATAATGGATTTATAAAAGAAAAAACATTGGTTTTTAAATCTGGAAATGGGCTCACGGATAGCCCAAATGATGATTTAACCACACTTTTTATCAAAAACTCCCAAAGCAGTTATGTGGAACACATTGTATGATGATTAGTAATATATGTCAGTTCAATAATAAAAATTAATCTTACTGAATACCCATGAAAATTATCAAAATTTTCATTGAACTAGACCAAAACCAAGACATGAAATGAAAAACAAACCGTGTGTGACAAATAATATATCAATGTTTAATTCTTAATTTAATATTACATATATTATAAGGGTTTCTTGTCCCAATGATTCTATATTGGGACATATTTCATGTTATAAATCAATCTTATATTATGAGGCATATCTTGGAAAACTATGATATTTTTTAAAATATATTTATTTTCTAATTAATTTTATATTGTTGATATTTTAAATTCCAGGCAACAATTTTTTTTGTGTGTTATATGAAATAATATGTTAATCATGTGATCTCAGAAAAAATATGAATAATGGAAATATAAAATACTATTGAATAACTGTTAATTATTATAAAGGCAAGTGATAATAATTAATCTATTTTACACATAGAAGTGAATTTTTCTAAAAATACATTTTCACCCTTTTTCATGCTTATTTTTAATCTAATTTTGGACTATTTTAAATAATTAATAAGAAAATTGAAATTTATTTTTGAAATGTTTTGGGCAATATAATCATGGGGTGATTTTTTTTTATTTCATAAAAATATTAATTTTCATATGTACACTGAAAAAAAATTACATGGAAACAACATTTTATATACAATTATATATATATATATATATATTTAAATTATATATTAAATAGGTTTAAATTAAAATTATTTCAATTATACATATATAATTTAGGACATTTATATTATTTTCATATTGAATATTAATATAAAGTCATAGTACAAATTTTTATATTTTATCTTCAAAGACCTAAATTCTCCTCCCATCTGTGGGATTAATTTTTAAATGTATTATTACACTTAGATGAAAATTAATTTTGACCTAAATGAATAATAAAATTAGTAAAAATTATTTATTTTGGTTCATTTAAAATGGGGTAAAATGGAGGATATACATATATGATAAGGGTTAAAATGGCCTAGTTTTTTTATAAAACATTTTTCTCTAAATATTTCAAAAATAATTTATATAGATTTCTAATAATATATTTTGAAGTCTTTTTAAATGTGAGAAACTTGGGGTCACCATTTTTTTTCAAGAAGTATCATTTTCCCTCCACTTTAACTTATAAATGGCCACTCTATATACTATCTACTTCACTCCATAAAATAAAATTTTTTAATCAAATTTTAGACCAAATCACATTCCAAATTCCAAACTATCATTAATTTAGAATTTTTTCTCATAAATACAATCTTGTATGGATTTCAGTGCAATCATCATGAGGTTCAATGATGAATATATAAATTTATTCATCGATCATTTTTATTTTATTTCGCTTCAGCTTATACTTAATTTTTTTAAAAAAACTATTTTATAATATTTTATGTATTTTAAAGATAATAATATATTATTATGTATAGGGAATTACCTGATAAAATACACCCATCCACCAAACTGGTTAAGAACATATCAATTTTCTGTACGGCGAACTATGGTCTTGCGAACCGATGTCATTCGTTTTATCATTACCATAGATCATTGTTAGGTATGATGATGGATATAAATTACATGTAAATATATAATGATATTTATGAACTAATTACACATATAATGTAATTATATCATACATATAAATTTAAATTCAATTCAATTGGTAATGCAACAATGCTTCTTGTATTTACATCATATTAACACCTCACAAAGCAATGTGGTTCATTTTTCAATTAAAGTTCACATAAAAGATATTATGGATAAATTTATAGATTATATGTGATATTAATGAAATATATATGATATTAAAAAAAATATTTATGATTTTTAAAATATATTATATATTTATCTTTCTTACCTTTTCACTCTCGGGATGATGATTAAACCATTCATGCAAGAGTGGACTACCTCATTCAAAAGCGACGTGACTCTTTATTTTCATCATCATACCACAAGGATAATATATATAAGTATATTTAATGGAATAATATTGTTTTTAGATATTATCATCCTTATTTAAATATAATAGATTATATAACTCTATTCCATAATGATCATTGTTAAATGGAAATGTTACTCATGTGTATGTGTGACATATGGTCTCTATGATCCCAATGAACATCATTTATCAATACCATCATTCTTGATTAGTATTAAAAGTATAATTGATATTTATATATGAGAATTATTTAATTATAATTATTCTATAGATGAATGAACCATGTTTAGTGTAATAGGACTGAAAAAACTATTCAAATCATATTTGAAAAAGACATATCTTGTTGTTCGAATCATGATTTTAATAAGTTATTTTTTATAAATGGTTAATAAATGAACATATGAAAATAATATATGTTATAATATATATAATTATATTTTATAATATATATGTAATGAATTTATATTTATTACCAAGTAATTTCAAATGTGTTCTAATTAGTGGAGACTTATGGTAAGTGATTTCAATTATCAGTTTTTTTTCATCAAGACATATTAAAATTAAAAACACGTTTCTTTTATATGGTGCATATAATAACAATTTAACATAATTTATCAATAAAATCCACTTTTAATGATATTAAATTTCTCATTTTATGTTATTGTTTTTCTGGCCGACGATTTATAATATTATAAAGAATGTACTAGATTTCCACATCGACTTTTTTACTTCTATGGGATACAACTCGTATTAACCAATTATTTAAAATATGTTTTGTATAAAATGTAAAATAAATAAATTTATATATCCTATAATTTAAATTATGGATATTTAAAAATTATTTTTTGAATATTACCTTAATTTGGTAATTCCATTCAAATAATAAAAACGTGATAGAGGGTCTTTATCACAATTTTTAAATTTTGTAGACATTTGATATATTAATTATTTATTTACATTAGGTTATTTATCTAATTTAAAGTTAATATTTAATATCATGTGTTTATTTATACCGAATATACAATAAGTTTCATTATATCGTATTATTTAATAGGGCTTATGATTCAATGTTACCAAAGTGGTAGGGTTTAAATGTTATAATCTCATCTTTTGTTGGGATTGTTTATGATTATACATGCATTGATGAAATATTATTGCATACCTCTTAGAATATAATTTACTTTCACTTCATAATGTTAATTTCAGAGAATAAAATATTTAATTCCTTATATTCTCTTTATGGACTAATTAATCCAAAATATTGTTTTTAATAAAAACATCTTTATTTCCTTTTTCGACCAAAAACCTTTTTTTCTGAAGCCATTTTTTCATGAAATCTAATTTTTTTTAATAAACTATTTAAAATATATATTAAAAAATTATACATATTATAATTTTTTAAATATTAATATAAGAATCATTATATTATTTTCAAAAAATTTCTCATTTTCCTTAAATTTAAGTTTTAGTGGAAACTAATTAAGGTGTTCAACATTAATAAAATTTCATTAATATTGAAAATAATTTTCATTGAAGCAACACTTATTTGTTTTCAATATTAAAAAAAAACTAAAATGTTTTATTTATAATATTTCATTCATTCAAATTTGAAACTATATTTCCCTTAAAACCAGTTTTAATCATATTTAAAGGATTTCATTAAATTTTTCAAATACTATTTTAAAATAAAATTATTTCTATAATGTTTTATGCATTTATAATTTTTAAAAAAGTAATTTCCAATAAATATTATTTAACACCTTGAATGATCCCAAATATCGTGAAAAATAATTTTCAATCTAAAATTAAAAACAATAATATTAAATATTATTTACAGGTAATATGATGCAATGATACAATTCACATTCTTTCATTGGATGATTTATTATTGTCTGGAAAATTTGTATAGGAATCTCATTTCTCTTCAATGGGTTATACCATGATTATTTTATCATGAAACATGATTCTTTTCATGAATTTCAGTATAATGAAATGATGAAATTATTATGACACCATTAACTTTTCAATAAGTTGTGATGTGTTGAAATTTTAATAAAACCATTTCATTTCATGGGTTACTATATGATAATTTTTTATGATATCATTCGACACATTTGTATGATTTTCATTATGTTATGGGTGGGAAATATATATCTCTCTAATTTAGTTCATGATGACTTATATCTCACAAGATAGACTATAATGGAATGGTGATTAAATCCAGTTTAGTGCAAGTCTATTTCCTCGACTATGGTCTTTGGAGTAAACCTTTACTCTTATGAGGATTTTCGGGAGTGAACTCATTCTACCCTGATATCCTTAGATATTTTCCATAAATTTCATGGACATGTTTCAATATAAATGTTTTTATTAAACATTATTTGTATTATGTCAATGTTATAGTTTCATGGCCCACATTATTTTATTCTATTATGATTCATCTATTACAAATGACCTATTTTTATTCATTGACTCGAGAATGTTATCATTGTTATATATGGTATGGTTTTCCAATGATATTATTATGTCTTAATAACCTTATATTTTTTTTATCTTATGTATCTATCATTTCTTACCATTACTATGAACTAGAGATCACAATTTCTTATGTTTCTATTCGCAAGGTTACGAATAATGGTTTTAGGGAAGGTATGATTTTGATGAGTACTAAAGTATATGATCATTATTTTATATGTATTAGTTCATCCAAAAATTATAACATCTCATAACTAGAATCTATAAACAATAATCTATTTGGACCTCAGGTGCATGTTAGTGTAATGTATTGAATATTCAAAAATACTAAATGTAATATCTATGTAAGAAATTATTTGGAAGTTAAAGTTGGTATTAGTGGAAGGGTTTTGTAAAAATTTAGAATCTGGGATAAACAATATTTATCAAGATATCTATGGATTTTTTTAAGTACATTTATAGGGACAAGTATTTGTATTCTTCTATGCATGAGTCAAGGTATAGAAAAAATGCCCTGGAATTTTGTTGATGGATATTGAAAGTGGTTTACCAAGAAATTAAATTTCTCTTTGGATACTACAAGTGGATGCAACTCTAGTAAAATGTTAAATTGTTGTAATAAAAATAAAATGGAAACATTGTGATGGACTCTATTTTCACCTAGTTCAATAAAATAATTCTTTCTGGAAACCTGGTTTGACTCTCCCATGGGATATTCCGTGGAAGTTAAGAAACTATTTACAAAACATCATTAAGGATTAAAATATATAATGACTTTGAATAACCTATAATATACATATAGTTTCATAAATTAATAATAATGTGTCATGGTTTGGAAATATTCAAGATAGATTCATTATTATTCATTTTCCCAATATGTGTATCATTTCATACAATATTATTGGTTATTTTAGTCAATAGATATAACACAAGGGAATAATATTAACATTAACTTTGACTGAAAAATTACATTGGAGAAAAAAATGGTCTAATGAATATAGTGATGAATATTGTGATATTGGATAGATATTTATCACATCACAATACTAATAATATACACCATAACTAATTTTCAGAATAACAAAATCTGAGGAAGATATAGTTCACTGAGTGTTCTAGTAATCCAGAACATAGAGGGTAGATGATTCGGTTTACAAGATTTAAGAATGTGGAGACATGAAATCAAGGGAATGTCTCATTGGGATGAAATAATATATTGGGTTTGGAGAATAATGACAAAATGAAAGTAACTACCTATGGAAAATGACAATTTATGTTAATGAAATGGATGAGGGTAATGATATACCTAAGGTGTCATATCCTATTGACAGTAATAAATGAGTAATGTATTGGAAATAATCAAACCATTGTCCTATGAGGAATGATCATGAATAGAATAATAATGGTTGTACAAATAACTGTTATATTGTTGATGAAAACGAGATTACAAATGACATATGAAATGAAAGTATTTCAATTGAGTAATGATAACAAACCTTTTTGATGGGTTAATAAGGAAATTAAAATATTGACCTAATTATTTATTTTAATTATATAATTATTTCAAATTAATTAATAAATATATTACAAATTTTCAGTATAGGGTGTTTAGTAAGGATATATATTTTTATTTTTTGAATAGTACTAATGACCTATAATACTGATTGATTTGAAACATATATTTTATGGAAAATATACTAATATGAAAAAACCCGATAATATTTTTCCAATGGTGAGAAAATGGTGTTTTTAATAAAGATATAATTGTTATATATAATGTAAATTGGATAGTATTGATGAAATCATAACATATAACAGATTTTGTGATAATGTAGTTTATTTTATCATTGGTGGAGTTTAAAACATCATCATATCTATGGATTATGTTAAATAATCTATAGTTTCATTCAAGTAATTAGTGAGAATTAATGGTTACAATGAGGGTTTAAGATAATGCAGGTTATTACCATGATATTTGTGAAAATACTACCTAGGTATTGACATATTTTTTCATTATATAATTAATGGATACATAATTGTATTTGGAGTATTGATTTTTATTTTGGTAAATTTATTGAACATCATTATTATTTTTGAATTTATATTGATTATAAGGTTAAAAATTTATGGAATTTATAATGGCTAATTTTGGATGTGGTTTTAGAGATTATTCTATTACTTCATCATAAAATGATTTATCCATATTGGATAACTACTAATAATTTTTTTAAATCTAGATCGATAGGATTAATTATCATTATTTTTATGGATCTTATTTTCTACATTAGATGTGAAGTATTATCAAATTGAGTAGGATATGATGTGTAAATTGATCAACGAACAACCGGAGGATGAAATTGTGCCTATGGAAGAAAATGATATTAGGTAAGTAAATTTTCATACGATCTTAGTCAAGATATAAATTGAATACAACCAAATTTGGAATAATTATTATGAATCATGTATCTATTCTATGGGTTATAACATTATAAAATTATAATGAACCCTCCTTGATTTCACATGTTATTGATCTGGATGGTTTATGTGTATGATGAAACAATTATTATGAATCATGTTTCAATTATATGTGTTATAACATTATAAAATTATAATGAACCCTCCTTCATTTCACATGTTATGATATGGTGAAATGATTTAATGATGAAATGATGAATTTACTATAAAAGCAATGTCATTTCCATATATAATGAGATAATGAAAAATTTATAAAAACAATTATTTTCATAGGTTATGACTAAATGAATGTTATATGACCCAAAAAACACGTATTATAATTTTCCTTATGTGATGGGTTGGGGAAATATTAACCTCTAAGGAATTGATTAAATATTTATATTTCTAGAGATATACAAGATTAGAATGTGGAGGTAAATGGTTTAATAGGGATTTTCTGCTGTGATAGTTCATTGAGTGATCGTTGAAAAATATGATGGGTTGGGGAGTGAACTCATTACAATATTATATCCTTTTCAATGAGCCTTTACTACTGTGAAAATGATAGTATGTTCTTGTGCGTGTGTAATAATTCCATTTCCTCTATCAATGTTATTCTTTCATGTCACAAATTGTTTATTCCATTGGTATTAATATATTATGAACTCATAGAATTTATTCCATGACTCATATTTTTGGTCTTTAATATGTAAGTAATGGTTTTAAAATGCAATGATTATGTTATCATACACTTATTATGATTTTCATCTAACATATTTCCTGAACATACCATTTCTGAGAACATGAGCTCACCCTTTTTTATGTTTATTTTACAAAGGTTACGAAGAATGGTTTTATGCATGATATGTTTGTAAAGTGTAATAATGGGGAACCTATATATTGTATATAATAATGACCATTCACCAAATTAAAATATTTCATCTCTATTATTCTGGGGAACCAAAAAATTACAGTCCTTGGGAATGTGTTTGTGTAATGTATTGAATATTAACCTATAAATATGTAATATAAATTGGTGATAATAATGGCTTGTAATATATATACTACCCCAAACAATGGTTTTATCTTGAATATATATATATTTATTGTATTTAATGATTTATTTGATGTTATTCATTTAATCAGGTTTATAATTCAATTGTTACAAACGAGCTATGATAATTATGTACCATAATAATTTTATTATGTATTTTTTAGTTGTATTTCTATTAATTGAAATGATTTTATTATTTTAAAATAAACACCTTTATTTTTAATCTCATCTTATTATTTAGTATATTTTCATGTAATAGTACCATTTATCTCAGTTTGGTACATAAAATGTTTGATAATTTTTTTTAATAAAATCTGACTTCCTTTCCCACTTCTGTATAAAATACATTTATTCAAAATATATATATTCTATATATGATACATAAAATAATTTCTTATTAATTTTTAAATTAATTTATAAGAGTAATCATATTTTTACAAAAATGTTTTTAAACAAATCATCGTTTATATTTTCAAACAAGTTACATTTAACTTTAGATAAATGAAATAGAGGGAATCTTATTCTTAACAAACCTATAATTATCAAAAAATTCATTCTGTCATGAACATTAATTGTAATTTAAATGTTAATTAAGTATTGTGGTATTGGTAATTAGTAAATAAATTATATAACTATATTTATCAATGATATTTTTTTAATACGTTTGAAACATCTATGGATTGTTTCAATTTTTCGGATCATATATGTCTCAATCTATGAATGAATATAAAATCATAGATACCATCACTGATTTATTAGTCTATCATATATAATTTATTAAATTCCTTTAAAACTATTTTTAGAGTTTATGTGATGTGATTATATCATGATTATTGATATTTTTTGTACATTAGTATAAATGCGATCCAACAGTTTAATATATGAAAATATTATTTAATGAATAATACTTTTGAATTTTGTGAACATAAGATTAAAGTTATTGGAATCCTTTGTGTATTATCATATCATTTATGTTGTAGTGATTATGGGTCATCTGAATATTAGAACATAGTAGGAATATATTGATATAGTTTTTGAAGAAGGAGAATGAGATAGATGGGTGACAAAATATTGTATCCAGTGAGGATGTGGAACATGAACCCACAAACAATATGTGATAATGGTGAAGCACCTATGATTTTCTTATGTGATGTAATAGTTAATAAGGTTTTTAAAAAAATTACTAGATAATTATAATTTAAAAATTTGGTATTTATGTTGATGTTCAGAGATTTATTATTTATTTTACATTGTCATAAAAATTTTTGTATGAGTAAATATTTTGAAATAGAATGAAATACATGTTACTCCATTACGAATATTATGATATCTAAACAAATGCTTTGGTGATTTAGAAATAAAAAATTTGGATATTCTTTTCATGGAGTGATAGATGATGTGGAAATTGATCGAAGCTTAACTAAATGATGAAATTGTTCTCAAGAAATAGAAATCTGTCACATATGTATATTTCCTTATAATAATTAATTGAAAAATAATTCTTTAACAAAAAGAAATGTAACCTGGAAAAAAATATATCTGATTACCATCATATTTAATTAATAAAATGGTCTTTTAAAACAATGTATATTTTCACCTCCCTCTAACATTATCATACATAAAAACCTTGTTATTTTCTATTATATGGTACCATAAAATATACTTTTCACTCTTATAAATAAATTTTTCTACAAACACTTTTTACGATTTATGTTTTAGAAAATGGAATTGGAAAAGTTTATATCCATTTTTACGAGTGTGTTTTCAAATATCAAATTGACAATTTATTAATGGTGGGGAGAATAATAACCCCATATATTTTAATATATGTTTATTTTTTATTGAAATTTAATATCTTTGATAGATTTTTTTACATGCATCCTTAATACAATAAATTATTAATACTATCATCGATAGTGTATAAGACACACAAAACTGAGACTAAAGAAACCATGAGATACTATTTAAATATGATTTTTATAACATATCAATTGAATTAGAGGAATTTAATTGGATTAACCAAATTTTGAAATACATAGTTACTGGTCAATACCAATTCAATATTATTTAGAAATTCAACATCAATATAAACTCTAATTTTTTGTAGTCGTTTTATACTTCAAAATATGAATTCTTCAAAAAAATTATTATTCCTTTAATGTTTCAATTTGAAAAACATATGTTATTATAATATATTTTTTATTTTATAAAATTAATATCATTTTCTAAATTGACACATCAAGATTATGATAGGTGGAAATATATGGATTTTCTAAAAAGGTCGATTTTTTGTGAATAATCGAAGATACATATGTTTGTTATATTATGATGCCTTTTTAGTAAAATAATTAATTTGAAAGATCCAATTTTCATTTATTTTTTTCAAAGTAATAAAATTAATTTTTTAATTTAAATTATAATAATTAACTAAATTGGAATCAAAATTATATGTAATTTTTATATAAGTCCAATTTTCGGCTACAATTTGAAATATTATGAAAAAAGTTTTAAAATTCTAGATGTTTCTCCATATTAATTAATTATGACATTCGTTAGTTATGAATTATTTAATTGAAACGTATAGAATATATTTCAATATATATTTACATTATAGTATATCATGTCTATTATTATTTATATAGTTAATATAAGATCTTCTAGTGCACAAATAATGCCCTTATGGAAAATGTGTTTTTCGACAAGTCTATAAGTTTTTTTAAATGAATTATACAAATTATATTATTCAAATTTGTAAAAATTTATTCTATATTTATAATAATGATAATTTATTTTATATAATAATTCTAATATTTTTACTTAATGCATTACTATGATAATAAAAACATGATATTATGGTTATGTTGAAAAAGTGTTTACTAGGGGTAAAAAATATGATATGGGGAAAATGAACTAATATCATATATAAATCATATATTATATAAATATTTAGACCTTAAAATAAATTAGGATTAATAATGTAAAACATAATTTTCTTTTAGTAATGTGAAAAAACATTGTTATTATTTATTCTTTTCAACCACCCCTTGTATGTCCTTCTAAATTTTAAAAGGGAAATATACCTCATGCCCAATACGAAAATATATAAAAATTTGAACATAAAACTATACAATATTATCTCCCCAATATTATTATAAACATTTTATATGTGATTGTATTCCCAATATACCAACCATAGAGTCCTTGATTAGGGATCTAAGGGAGGTTCTTTAAAGAAAAGATAATTTTTCAAACTAAGTTATCTCATTTTAATAATTCTTTTCCACTATCAATTAATAATTTAAGAATAATATATAAGAAAAAATATATTTAACATATACATTGATTTTAATAAATATTTGGAATAATATTTATCTATCTCCTCTTCCATCATATGGGAAAAAACAAATAGATTGTCATTACAGTGAACTACCTCCTCATGAACCAATGTAATATTATTTCCATCACCAACTCTCATGGATATTCATATTTATTGAAATAATGAATATATATAATACATATCAAATGATCAATATTCTATTAAATTAATATAACATCTAATTACTCACCTTATCAGTATAAAGGGAATGATATTCTCAAGATTCTGTATATACAACATTCCTACTCCATGAAGGGATGTGACTCATTTCCTATATTCAAATTTCAATAATGGTTATTAAAATGAATTTATTAATTAAATATGATATTTATAAGACTAACCTAATTCTGGATATTATTGAAATATATCCTATACTTAAGAACAAGGAAATCCATGACAAAACACACATTATAAAACATGGTAATTAACACAAGAAACACTAATAATAATAATAAATTTAATGAAAATAAGTGGTATGATATTATAATAGAATAATATATAATAATATAAAAAATCATATATTTATTATACAAATTAATAACATTGTTATAATTAATATAGATAACGATGTAATGTATTTTATCTCAATTTCCACTCATTGGGGGATATTAAAATGTTATGTTCATGATTTAGTTTATATTTTTTATATACATACATTATAAATGTAATATAAGGAATCCATCATAGTTTAAAGAGTTTTAACATTTAATTTTAATTATTTCAACCATGGATATATAACATGAGATTAACCAATTGGTAAATAATATTTTAAATATACTTATTTTCATTGGGTTCTATTACATATTCATTGTCCCTACAATTCTAATATTATGTGTGTAATGAAATTTGATTATATTATGTTCAATTATAAATTTTTATGTGGATTAAATTGGATAAAAATAACTAATTCATTAATTTATTTTCACATCAATTTTATTATCATTATAAGTGTTTCTCATCTAAAATTTTCTTCTTTATAAAATATGTCAAATTGTAAAACAATATAATTTTATCTATTGTATATACAACCCAAATGGTACTATATATCATTAAGATATATTTTTTTTATTTAATCATTTATTTTATTTTATATAGCTTATAGGGCTTATAATTTAAATGATCATAAAGTGTTATGAGATTTATGATTTAATCAATCATTAATCAAGAATGATTATACATGAATTAACATTAAAGGAAATTATTCAAACATTTCCCAATAAACACCATTAATTTTATTATCATTTAAGTTTTCATGAATATCGCATGTAATAGTACAATCTTATTATCCATGGTACATAAAACTATTGCAAAAATAAATTTAATAAAATCAGTTTTAATTTTTCACATAGATCAAAAATCATGTCATCAAAATCCATTATTTCCAATAGTGTTTTTAGAAGTGTTTTTATAATTTTTAAGTCATTAATTTCCATAATTGGAATTTGAAAAATTTATTTTAATGGAATCTTCAAATCATTTTACAAATAATGTACTTTTTACTTTTCTTAGAAAAATGTGAATTGCATCTTTGTTTAAAAATACCCATAATGAATGAATATATCCCACTACCATGTCCACTAATTTAATTGAAAAATAATTGTCAGGCCCCATCCGCTAGGGCCCGTGCCGTGAATACCCCTTGCCCTCCTTCAATAAGCCAGGGGTTTGCGACTAGCACCGAAGGATTAAATCCCTATGACATGGAATGCATTGCCTTTATTATGTATAAATATACACAAAAGAGTATGAGTTATAAGTAAAACACAAAGAAAAACTGTATAAAAATGAGTGTTTAAAACTAAAAGGGTCAAGAAATACGAGCCCAACTGTAAACTAAAATTACAACTGAAAGGAAAGTAAAACTGCAGCTAGATCATCCACTAGAAAACCCTACCTGGAGTGTAGGTACAAATAGCCTCCTCAGCACTCCACATCGGTATGGATCCTCCATGTACCGACTCGTTGTAAGGTCCACCTACAAGTACCATCCAATCCTACTACTCTTGGCCTCAGTCAGTTTCATTCATCATCTGAAACCAACACAACGAGGTGCGAGCATTGCCTGTGTAGGGGTGAGTATAACAATACTCATTAAGGACCCCGAGACCCTCAAGGTCTCACAAATCCAACAAATATATATCACAAAGTATGAAATCAACAGATATCCTTAGTTAGGTATATGCACAGACATATAAAAAATTTCTCAAGTATTCCATATCAATCCTAAGGAAAACACAAAGTTACTAACTCAGCTCAACGAGGATTTTTAGTTACATTGTCGAAATCACGGCTGCTGGAGAACTCCTCCTCTATTGAGTACAGTGGGCATGCCACAACACCATGTTGCTTCCCACTAACCTTGGACTGCTGAGGTACTCCACTTGTCGAGTACTGTGGGTTTTCTACGTCACACAGAAGCACTCCACAACATAGGTCTTCCACCACAACCAGGCGCTCCCCCTAAAAGCCTGCAGAGGTACTCCTTCTATCGAGTACCGTAGGTCTGCCACCACAACCAGGTGCTCCTTCTCCGTGTCTCTTCCACCACAACCAGGCGCTCTCAACTAGGCCATCTGAATCCCCCCTGAGTCGATTGGTCTGTAGTCATCATGTATCAGCCAGCTACAAGGGATCCACACTCGTTCCACTCGCATCAGGAAGGATCCGCTCCACCAGCACCTGGGAAACACTCCAACTCTCACTATGTCCCTTGTAGAATTATCTCAAAGGTATGTCACATCATAGAGGTCTCAAAGCAATATATGGCACATCAATCGTACGCTCGGTCTGTGAGTTATTAGCCTTCTAGTCCCGATGGCCCGGTTGGATTTGTGTACGATCCAACCTGACCGTAAATCAACTAAACCCCGAACTTCAATGGGGTATTCTCAAAGGGACTGTCGCACTCCAAGAAATCTAGAACCACTGACGGTTCATCAAACTGTAATCCAGTTCCAATGATATTGCCAAAGAATGTAAGGGGAGATAGTTGGCATGGGTCTTGTCCGACCCAGTCAGACGGATCCTGTCCATCCCGGTCCGGACCGACCAGATCTGGGTCGGCCTGGTCAGGCATATTGGGTCTGGACCGACCCATTGGGTGGTCCAGCCAGTTAGGATTGGTCCGACTTGTTGCGCCCATACCAGTGTACCGCAAGGGAGGTTCGACGAGGGCTCGGTGCCGGTTCGGCCTAGAGTGTCATTAGAGCGCAGCCCAACGCGGCTCGACCCGGAGGGCACAGCCGGGCCGGTTCGGCCAGGGCACCGCCAGGGGGTCGAGATTCCAGATCGGCCAGGAGTCCGCAAGGGAGATGGTTCTCTAGAGGTGCATGGGGCATGTGCCAGGCGGGGCGCAGCCAGGCGGGGCACGACAAGTTGGGGTGAGGGAGGGAGGAGAGCGGCCAGACGAGCTGGCCGGGTGGGATGTTCGGGGGCGTCCAGGTGGGCTGCCGGTAGCTAGTTTTGCGTGGCCAGGTGGGCGGCCGGGTAGGCCTGGGCACGTGGGAGGCGTGAGGTTTGGGTGGGGAATCCTCTGGCGGTGCGAGCCGGGGTAGCCCAGACACTTTTCCGGTGGACGGTGCGGCCTGGGTGGCTCGACCGAAGGGCCACAGTTCGGCTTGGAGCAACTGACCTTCGCGGGGGGTAGTGCGGTTTGTGGAGGTCGTGGGTAGCGCGACCTTTTTCATTTTCACCTTCTTCATTCCATCGATTTATCTCCATACTGATGATACATCACAATGAGATCAGCAGAGGCTGTCGGGCCATGTTATTTTGGCCCACACCTTCCACGTTTAGGGGTGATAGCAATTGGTTCATCAATGGAGTACGATGAACATCAATTATTTACAATACTGCACATCGATTCCTTTCAATCAAATATGAGAAAATGAAAAGTAATATTACTCAATGTAAACCCCCTACATTTGTTTTTCGTTTGTCATTCGTTTACGGAGTCTCAGAAAGTAGACAAAGAGAATCATCTTTTGTCACGTCTACCGCACACTTCCAAAACCGAGCTGCGTCAGCTATAGAAGACGCTCCACATCGGTAAGTGTCCGGGAAAAAAGTTGAAGAAGTATTTTCATCAGAATTCATCGTTGTAAGAACACATTATTTGTTATTCTTTCTTCATTGGTAGAATTCTAATCCTCCCAAGCTCCCCTCTTTTCCGACATCCATTCAAATTCCATGTGAAATAATATTATATTGAGTTATCTTAAATTTCGATGGCACAGATATTCAAATGGCAGAATTAAATTAATTAGATACCACTAATTAATTCATGAGAGTTGGTACGAATTAATTAGGGGAGATTGGCACAATTGAATTAAACTAATGTAATGACTATCTCCCAAATTAATGAGGGATAGTTGAGAGGTTTTACTCTTTACCATCAATAGCGGTTAAGCCCTTGTTTGGTCCCTACGATGTATCCTCTCACAGGAGGTTATGTTTCGAATGGGACCCACCACAATAACCTCTCATGGGTGGTTAAGGTGTGGTGGTCCCACCTCCAACATCCATGATGATGTTTTAACTTCCAGTCACCCACATGGCATCACAAATAAAATAATATGTTGCTTAATTTAATTTTTTTTTATTTTTTTCATGAAAACCCAAAAACTAAATTTTATTCTCAACCAACTGTCATCGAGGTGAAAGTATATCTTTAATAAAATATAGGTGTTGCGATTTAAACAGTGCCCTCATATTTTAGTTTCGAGAACCAATTCAAATGTTATAAAAACCCGCTCGTATGATTACTGAACACACCCAAAAAAAATATCAGAAATTTGATACTGGGAAAACTGGGCCTCAGAATCAAGTGCTGTAAATTTTAACGGGATCGTAAAATTTCTATGTATTTGAGAATAAAAAAATACCTTGAAATTCCAGTTCAATACATTCTCCCACAATAGATTTTTACGTCCTCATAAGCTACAACTAAAACTAAGGGAACAAATGGGGGGTACTGATCATGAATCTTAGCCTCCTACCCCCATCTGCGCTTCTGGAGGTTCTCGTGCTGCCAACGAACGTGCACCAGAGGTATCAGCCATCCACAAAGGGACCAGTCCTGTGGATATTCAATCTCCACTAGAACCTCTGTTAAAGTTTCCCCATCGTTGACGTCCAGCTCCCCATGGACAATGATGTGAAAAGGGTCGTGCACATATCTCAGTAGTTGAGATTCGTGGATGACATCATGAACCCGGTGCAACTGAGGTGGATGAGATGAGTGGTAAGCCACCTCACCTACTATGCTGAGGACCTGGAAATGTCTGAATAATCTCAAAGATAACATGTCACTGTGACAAAATCTCTATAAACCTTGTCAGGGTGACACCTGTAGAATGATTTGGTCACCATCCTCAAACTCTAGAGTTCTCCATCTCCTGTCAACATATGACTTCTTTCTAATAGGTGCATTCTTCATCTGGTATAGGATGATCTTCACCGTCTCTGTGGTAGCTCATATCATCTATGGTGCAACTAGTGATGACTCCCCTGGGGTTTTCCATCATAATGGTGATCTACAAGGGTGACCATACAAGGCCTCAAAAGGTGACATCTCAATGGTTGAGTGATAGCTGATGTTGTATGAAAACTCCACCAATGTTAAGTGATCATTCCATCTGCAGCCAAAGTCGAGGACACCATCACGTAGCATGTCCTCGAGGGTCTGATTGGTCCGCGCAGTCTGACCATCTGTCAAAGGATGGAAGGTGGGGCTCAGATGAAACTACGTCTCGAAAGCCTCCGGCAACCCCTTCCATAGCCAGGAAGTAAATTGTGTGTCACAATCCAAGACAACAGAAGAAGTTAATCCATGTATCCACACAATATCTTGCAAGTAGAGGCCTCCCATGATCTCTATTGAACCCTAATATCAGATCTATAGGAAGTGGGACAACATTGTGACTTAGTCGACGATCACCCAGATAGAGTCATGCCCCCTGGATGTACATGGAAGACCTGTCACAAATTCCATGGATATCCCATCCCACATTCCACTCAGGGACCTCTAATTGCTGAACCAAGCTTGCTGGTACCTGATTCTCTGCCTTAACATGCTGACATGTGAGGCATCGAGAGACAAACTCTGCTACAACCTTTTACATACCTAGCCACCAGTTCTATCGTTGAAGGTCCAGGTACATCTTTGGGACTCCAGGATGTAACGCTAGTAAGGATGTGTGGAACTACCTCAACACATCTTCCTGAAGTGACACTGGAACCATAGTACGTCCTCTATAGAGGATGACGTGCTACCCACCTTCCAAAAATCCATCAGGGGCCTGCCCCTATGGATATCTGAACACCTCGTGTCTCACAGTCAGGGCCCGCATACCAAGTCTCCCTAACTCATTGAATAAGTGGCGGAGTGACTATGGGAGACTGAAGGAAAACTACTCCATCTCTGTCAACAATGGATATATGTAGAGCATCTAGCTACTTCGTCGCCTCACCTAGAAGTTGTATTCCAGTTATCCTGCTTAGCGCATCTGCAACAATGTTCGCCTTCCCAAAATTATAGACTATCTCGATGTCATAATGCTGGAGGAACTCAAGCCAACTTCGCTGTCTCAGGTTCAGGACCTTCTAAGAGAAGATATACCTAAGACTATTGTGATCAGAGTACACAGTAAAACGTTCACCCATTAGATAGTGTCACCACATATTTAAGGAGAATTCCACTACTGCTAACTCTAGGTCAAGGGTAGAATAGTTATATTCATTCTGTCTCAGCTACCGAGAACCATACGCGATCACTCCTCACTCCTTCATTAAGACACACCCATGTCTGGTTCCTGATGTGTCGCAATAGACTAAGTACCATACGCCTTCCTCTGGAAGCCTCAACATGGGGTCACTAGTTAGCCTCTTCCATATCTCCTGAAAGCTCTCCTAGCATCTCGACGACTACACAAAGGTTTTCCCCTTCTTCGTCAAACCTAATAGTGGTGCTGCAACTCTGAAAAAGTATAGCATGAACCTTCGGTAGTACCCAACCAAACCCAGAAAACTAAGTATCTCTATCACACTCCTGGGTGGCTCCCAAGTAAGTAATGACTTAATCATCACTAGATCCACTGCAACTCCAGACTCCGAGATAACATGACCCTGAATGTGAACCTATCGGATCCAAATCTATCATTTTGAGAGCTTACCATAAAGCTGGTGCTCCCAGAGTGTGACATGTACAACCCGTAAATGGTAGGCTTGCTCCTCCTCAGTAGTCGAGTAAATCAGAATGTCGTCGATGAAGACTATAACAAAGAAATCTAGGTATGTCTAGAAGATCTTGTTCATGAGTGCAAGGAACACTGCTAGAGCATTGTTTACACCGAATGGAATAACCCAGAACTTGTAGTGGTCGTACCGACACTTGAAAGTCATCTTCTTCACATCCTCAAGAACAACTCTGAGATGGTGAGAGCCTAACCTGAGGTCTATCTTCAAGAACAACTGTTCTCCCTTCATCTTATCAAAGAGGTCGTCAATCCTCGATAGTGGGTAATTGTTCTTCACAATCACCTAGTTTAGGTGATGATAGTCAACACAAAGCCTCATGTTTCCATATTCCTTCTTAGCAATCAGAATCAGGGTCGCCCAGGGTGAAACCCTAGGCCAGATGAATCCCTTCCCCTGTAAGTCCTCCAGCAGTACCCAAAGCTCACAGAGCTCAGCGGGAGACATCCGATTTGATGGTGTAGATATCAGTGTCATCCTAGGGGTTCAGGTCAATGAATTAGTCCACCTCTCTATGAGGAGGTAGTCCTGGAACTTTTTCAGGGAAAACATCATCGTACTGGTCCACCACTACTGGATAGCTTGGACTCTCCATATCAACTGCTATGAGGGAAAGGCATGCCAAAAGATTAGTGATAAGATGTACCCTCCTCTGAGTATGTATGTCCTAAGTTTCAAAGGCACCCTTCTCATCGGTGAAGGGGAACCAGGTCCCATACGTGCGGACACACCACACATTGCGCCTAATACAGTCTATCATAGCATGGATTGTAGATAGCCAGTCCATTCCCAAGATGATGTCATAAGGCCTCGACGCCGCTACAAGGAGGTCCCAGCTGATGCCCTCGCCTCCTATAGTAAGCTCACACTGCCAACACCCGTGTGTAATCATCAAGTCTTCACCTTTAGGAGTCTCATGTCGTAAGGATCGTGCCAACGGTTCCGTCAGAATCTGCGAGCTTCAAACAAGGGCAATGAAAATGAAAGAGTGATTGGAACCCGTGTCTATAAGAACTGCAACTATGGTGGAGTAGACATAGATCATACCTCGAATCATCTTCGGAGTGCCGTGATCATAAGCCTCAACATCCTGGAGCTGAGCTATCTCCTGTCCACCTTCTCCCGGTGGTTGTGGTGGACCTCCTGGTGGTGGTGGTAACACCTTGTAACGTCGTCCACCACAAGATACATGACAAGCTCCGCTGCCATGTCCACATCCTCCCTGCGGATTGCCTCGATCGGACTTTTGCCTCTACCTGAGAGATCCCTCAAATGTCTGTTGATCATCCAAACGATGGGTCGGACAGTCACGAGCCATGTGACCCTGTCCGCCATATGAGTAACACTGCCCACTCCTGACAGGTCTGTCTCCACCTGGGTGCCACGCACAACCAATCCTGAGTCGTGCAGTCGTCCACATATAGTTATGGGCCTCTTGGACCTCTGTATCATCTTTCTACTGCCAAATGCAGAAGACTCTACTGCATGTCAACTAGCGGTGAGTCTCGCAGCTGGGGGGTGCTAAGAAAAAAACTCTCCACTAAGGGGGGTTTCTCCAACACCCCACGTACATCGAGATACTGAGGGAGATCATCGAATACCTAATCTCTTGCCTGAGTCCCTAGTCGAAGGTCCATGCCATGGAGAATGGGTCTCGTACCATATTAGTGGAGTAGCATGAGAGGTCTATGATCCTCGATGAATACTGATCTATAGTCATGCTGCCCTATTGCAGATGAAGTAGCTCATATATACGCTCTGTGCGGAAGTGGCTGGGAAAAAATCCACTCGAAACAGGCTCTCGAAGTCTACCCAGGGTAGTGTCGCCTCGTCATGCACCTGGAGCAACATGCTCCACCATCTACCTACTGCTACCTGAAGGATATTTACGACAAAGATTACCATGAAGTTGGCTGGTGTCCCTACTAATATGAAGACTCTCACCACAACATCCAGCTAATCCTCAGCTACCTTCCGGTCCATCTAGCCCCTGAACTTGGTCGGCCTATGGTGCTGGGACTCTTGAAATGCTCTCAAGAGGTGTGCATCATCTGTTGTTGGGGATGGTGGCATCGGTGGCCCAACGGGATGTGGCACCCTGGGTGACTCCGCTGGAAAAGGGACATGCACAGAGGCCTCATCGCTCGGTGGGCTATCTTTGCGTACGACTCTCGGGGCTCTAACTGGTCATCCACGTGGAGGTATCTTCAATGAAATAGATGAGATGCTGTCAAAAGATTGTACCTGGTGAGCTGGCCTTCATGAGTTAACATTAAGGTAATATTTTGAAAACACACACGCAATCTGTGTTTTCATGCACTTAGTCAGAAATCAGATGTCAGGGCCCTTGTTTATGTATATGTTAGCTTCCACACCAACACTAGACTCCCTGATATGAAAACCACACTCACTACACTTAACAATATTGCTTCACAGAAAAGAAAGATCAGAGTCCTGAGTTTTGTGGTAGAACTGACTCCTTTGATACCAATTTTCATGACCCGTCCCCGAGGGCCCATGCGGTGACTACCCCAACCTCGCCTTCCATAGGCCAGTGTCTGGCGAATTGCACCAAAGGCATAAATCCCTACTACTGGGAAGGAATTTCCATTATTAAGTTTAAACACACATAATCACGTATGAGCTGGAAGTAAAACACTAAGAAAAACTGTAAACAAAGGAGTGCAGAAAAGTAAAAGGGGCTGGAAATACTGCCCAACTATAAACTACAACTACAACTGAATGAAAAGTAAAAGAGCTGCTGAATTTTCCACTGGGAAACCCTATCTGAAGGGTAGGTACAGATAGCCTCCTCATCGCTTCACTTCTGTCCGGATCCTCCATGTACCAACTCATCGTAAGGTCCACCTACGGGTACTGTCAAGTCCTAGTAATCTTGGCCTCAGTCAGCACTGTCTATCATATGCAACCAACACAACGTGGTGCACGCATAGCCTATGTAGGGGTGAGTATAACGATACTCAGTAGGGACCCCAAGACCCTCAAGGTCTCACAAATCCAACAAGGATATAACAAAAAGTATGAAATCAAAAGATAACTTCACTTAGGTTTATTACCTTACATATACCTATGTTATCAAGTAATCCACCTCAATCACGAGGAGAATAAAAAGTTACTGACTCAGCTCAACCATGGTTCTTATTCACACTGTCGAAACCACAGATTTTGGAGAACTTCTCATCTTTCGAGTACAATGGGTCTTCCACGACACCAATGTGCTTCACACTAAACATGGACTGCTGAGGTACTCCACATGTCGAGTACCGCTGGATTGCTGCGTCACACAGAAGCACTCTGCAACATAGGTATTCCGCCACAACTAGGAACTCCCCCTCGTAGCCTGCAGAGGTACTTCTCCTGTTACATACCATTGGTCTGCCGCCACAACCAGTCGCTCCTCTATCATGGGTCTCCTGCCATAACCAGGTCCTCCCCATTGGGCCATTCGAATCACTCTTAGTCGATCGTTCTGGAGTCGTCAAGTCACAACCAGCTACTAGGTATCCGCAATCTGTCCGCTCACCTTAGGAACGATCCGCTCCACAAGCTACTATTAGATAATCCAAATGTCATGAAGTACCACTTAGTAGTATCATAGATTTCATCCATGAGATAGAGGTCTCAACGCAATAGATGGCACGCTAATTGGATGTCCGGTCTGTGAGTTATTAGCCTTTTAGTCTTTGGTGCCCTGTTGGATTTGTGTACAATAAAACGTGACTCTAACTCAACTAAACCCCAAACTCCAGTGGGGTATGCTCAAAGGGACCATCACGCTCCATGAAAACCAAGGGCCACTTAAGGATCATCAAATAGGAATCTGGTTCCAAAGATATGGCCAAATAAAGTAAGGGGTGGTAGTGGGTGTGGGAGCGGTCCGACCAGGTCGGACCGACCCTGTCCCATCTAGTCCGGGCTGACCCGGTCTGGGTCGACCTGGTCAGACCTGTTGGGTCTGGCCTGGCCCATTGGGTGGGCCAGCCTGTTCGGTTTGGCCTGGCCCATTAGGGCTAGCTTAGCTGGCCGTGAGGGCGGTTTGGCCCGGGCTTATGGCTGGTTCAGAACAGATCATTTTGCTGGCGCGACCCCCCACGACTCAGCTCAGAGGGCACATCTTGGCCGGTTCGGCCAGGTCGCCACTAGGGGGCTGGGATGCCGCCTCTACTGAGAGTCCAAAGGGGATCCAGTCTTCCAGAGACGCGTGGGGAGTGTGTGGAGGCCAGAAGGTGGCTGGTTTTGTGTGGCACGTGTGGAGGCCAGATGGTGGCCGGTTTGGGGTGGCACGCGCGGAGGTTGGAAGGGCGGCTGTGAAATGGCTCATCCAGGCAGGGCGCTTCCAGGCAGAGCGCAACCATGCAGATCACTAGAATATATCAACTTCCACACATTGATGTTCTCTTCGATCAACTAAGGGGAGCTCAATGGTTCTCCAATAGTGACTTGCGATCAGGATGTCACCAATTGAGAGTTCTGAATGAGGAATTTCAAAATACTACTTTCAGTAATATATATTGACACTGTGAATATGTAGTCATCCCTTTCGATTCAATGAATTCCACAACATACATCACGGTATTGATGAATTAAAAATTTAAAAAATATCTGGATTTTTTGTTGTGGTGTAAGTGGATGAAATTTTGGTCTATTCAAAGGCAAGGGATGATGATGAGGAGAACCTAGAAACAGTGTTGCAAATTTTGAGAGATCATCATTTTTATGAAAAATTATCAAAGTGTGAATTTGGGATACAAGAAGTATGATTTCTTGGCCATGTCATTTCTGAGAAAGGTGTTTCTGTTGATCTTGAAAATATAGAGGTTGTTATCTCCTGAAAACCACTAATGAATGTTTTCAAGATACAAAGTTTCCAAGGTCTAGATGGTTACTACTGACCATTTGTGCCTGATTTCTCATGACTAGCTTCACCAATGATAGATTTGACAAAGAATAATACACCATTCCAATGGATGGAGGAATGCTAAATGTATTTATAGGAATTGATTCTTTGGCTTACATCGACACCTATATTGATCTTTCCACAATTTGGACAGAGGTATGTGGTGTATTGTGATGCTTCAGGATCAGGGTTGGGTTGTGTTATCAGGCAAAGATATCATGTTGTTGCTTCCAGTTCAAATTCGATGAAGGTGTATGATAATAAATACCGAACACATGATTTGTAGTTATCTATAATCATCCATGGTTCGAAAACATGGATTTATTGTCTCTTTGGTTGGAAATTTATCGTGTTTAAAGATAAAATATGCTTGAAACACATTTTCTCATAGAGAGATTTGAATCTAAGGAAAAGGAAATGGATGGAGTATCTCCATATGATTGACTTTGAATTGATGTACGCACTAGGGAATGAAAATTTGGTGGAGAATTCATTGAGTAGAATTGCATATGCTCGGTTGGTGAAAGAAGCTTCAGATGAATGGTAGTTGACGTCGGTCTAGGCCGACATGCATGTGGAATGTGAAGACCGAGGTGATTTTGTGGTTTTCTTT
The DNA here is from genome assembly GCA_963277665.1 of Viscum album. NCBI lineage: Eukaryota > Viridiplantae > Streptophyta > Magnoliopsida > Santalales > Viscaceae > Viscum > Viscum album. The sequence continues at coordinate 689,477,106 of OY728146.1, forward strand.
TCAACTAATCTTGTTCCTAATTTTGTAAAAATGATCCAAGAGGCACAAACATATGATACAAGGGAAGAGGTTATGTTAAACACGTGATTAGAACTACCTCATGATGTTTGGGATATTTGGATATTTTGGAGCTTTGATCTTGTGGGGCATGGTGTGTTGTGGTCTTTTCAGAGTCTTTTGCAGTTTATCCACTATATACTTTGATAATTGGTTTTTATTCCATCATTTCGTACATTGATGTGGTTTTGAGATACATGATGTTGTTGAGTTTTCTTTTATTTGTTCATGTATAATATAGTGATTGTTTGGTTATGGTTGGTTGGTTTATTAGTTTATTTTGTAAAGGGTAAATCATCCACCACTTGTATCTAAAACCCTTCATCATTTATTTCCAGCATTTGGGGTCTTGGGGATGTCGCTTTAGGCCTAGTAATGACTTGGTGTACTCTCAAACCAAATAGAATTAGCGAGTAATTGTAGTTATCATCGTAGTAGGGAACTACTATAACATTATCAATGTGAACAATAAGATTGGAAATTAGTAGATTCATAAGATTCAAAATTGAAAAATATATAATAATATTTTTTAAATATTAGGATAATAAAATATATATTTAGTAAATTTATAAGAAGTTGTTAAAAGGAAATCCACTTATAAAACTTCATCATGGACTAGTGCCAACTAACTACAACATTTATTTCCCTATAACTCACATGATAACCATGTTTATTCTGAATCATGGATTTTGTAAAGGGTTCAAAAATGTTATATTTAGTGGAAATGCATCTCACTAAAACCACACATAATAGAGATAAATCCCTCAAGTTATAATTCTTCTGAATTAAATCACCATTGGAAAAAATAACTCTACCAGAGTCTTTGTTTACCATTTTATTTTGGTTTATAAATAACTTTAATACATGAAATGTGAACCAAATACATTAACATATTTTCCAAAATGGTGAATAATGAGGACTTATAATGTTGTATTTGGAGAAAAAAAATGTGTAATTACTTCCATGGTGGATTTCTTGATCAGTTTTATAACAAGAGGATGTTCAGAGCCCTTGTAGAAAGCATTTCAGGAATTTTTTTTAAATAGATGCTGAATGAATTCCAGAGTGAAATCATATTTCTATGTGGATTTTCTAAATATAATAAAAAATGTAACATTGTACAAATATTTTTAGTAATGAAAAAACATTTAAAAAATTGAATGGGGATTTAAACATTGGATTCATACAAATACTATTTTGATGGTTCATTTTAAAAAAAATTGAAATAAAATAAAATTTGAGATAGGGAAACAAAGAATAACCAAACACAAACATACAACAAAGACAACATAAAATTAAAAAACACATTAATGACATTTAACCATCTTATTACAATTATACAACTAACATAAAACACAATGAAATTTTTTCAAAAATATGAAATATGTTGAAATTATATTTTGATGATGTTTCAGTTCATTTAGTATATTGAAAAAATCATAAAAGTCCAATAAAAAAGAATTATGAATTTATAAAATAACAAATTTTTGAAAATTAAAAGTGTTGTAATTTAACAATCCGTTTAAAATTATAAGGTTTTTAGGATCATATCTATCACATAAATGAATCATAAAACATGATATCAATAGTGAAAATTATTTTATGATGATGAAATTGAATTTATGATTTAGTTTTAATAAATATTACTATATACATGGTAGAAAATATAAATTCACTGATTTAAAACCTATTTACTTGAACTATCACATATTCATTATTTTTTAGATCTATTAATCAATTTTATAACTTATTGATCAAAATATATGAACTCTTTTAATATAAAATATTAATTATCAAAACTAATGTATAATAAAAATGAATTATGTTTATAAAAATAAATAAATGCAATATTACTTTATTTTTAAACATCTTTCCAAATCATTTTTGAACACAACCCAAAAAAGATCATAACTAATTTGATATAATTTTTTAGAAAAAATAGTCATGATATCCAATTTACACTAAATAAAAAATAACAATGAATTAATAAAACTCTAGATAATAGTGGTCCATAATAATATATTTGTCCATACTCATCAGGGATTGGAAAAAACAACATATAATGTCTATGTATTTTAGATCATTAAAAAAATTTGAATTTTGGTTTCTTGTTTAAAATAGATAATGTTTTTGAAATGTATAGTTGGTCAACAAAACCATAAAAAATTGGAATCCTTTTTGATTAAAATACTTTAGAGATGACTAATATGATAATAAATTAATTAATTAAATATTAAATATTTTCACATAATGAAATATAATTAATTTTGTAAATTTAATTACATAAAAACTGTAGAAAAGTTATAATGAGATGATCACCCTTTACATAATTAATGATGTCAATATTTAAAAATATTTACATCAAAATATCTTCCATATATATCATTAATCATTGGAAAATAAAAACAACTATTGAATATTGGAATTACATTTGATAACATTTTTTTTCCAATCTACTTCATGAGGTATATCTGAAGGTAGTGAAACTCCAAATTTTCTATTCATTTTCATTGATTACATAGATATCATATACTACAATAAAATTTATGTGTGAGAAAAAATTTAAAATAAAGTTTTATATTAAGGAATTAAATGGGAAAAACACATATTTCATATGTCAAATTTTCTAAAAACAATTGTCAGAATTAAAATTAATGTTCAATACTCTATCAAACTGTGGAAACCTCCTATGTAGTTGGCGACACTCATGTAGTTGGATCAATTGTATGAGGTATTTGTACTCCCACCTGACCTGAGTGAAAAAGAATATGATTTAATTAATATATTATAAAATATAAAATACTATATAATATAATACATATATAAGGTTTCCTAGTTTTTCACTCCCAATACATAGTGGATTATTAATGAGGATGTCGAAAATCTGGGTTGGACGTCTGCACAGGTTGCTCTAGCTATGTTGGTTGCATCTTTCTCATTGAATCTGCTACAATAGAAAATATATATGATTTATTCCTATCATATTTAGACTAATTCAAGGGTCATAACTTAAGAATAATATATTCAATACCATAAATATATTCCACCCCCATCAATGTCACATAGGAAAAATGAAAAGCAAATAATAGTGAAAAATATGATACACTCTAACATGGAATGCTTCTTCCAGATTTCCTAAAGTGACATTAAGAATATCCTTGAAACCATCAGTGATAAAGTTACTCGAAGTCAATTAAGTTTTAAGGATTCCTAAAATAAAATATTCATAAGTTTGTAAGTCAAATTAATTAAATAATGATATTGATGAAAATAATAAATTAATTACATACATTCTTATCAAATTCATCCCATGTGGGACTAGTATTATACATCCCCATCTTTAATGATCATTCCCATTTCTATTTTTATAAATTATTTTATTGAGATAGAGGCTTGAGTGAAAATTCTTTAAATTCAATACATTAATTGGAACTTAATTCACTATTCTCTTCAATAATCAGTTGTTCTACTAATAATGGAAACACATCTCGTGGAAATGTATTAGGGTATAAACTATGCAAATGAATCTCTTAGTGGGTTTCAATGATTAATTTTACTTAATAAAAAATAAATTATTTATCATCGGGTTAAATATAGTTAATAAAAAAGATTAATTTACTAAAACATATAATATATTTTTTGGCATGATGACTATAGGAAAAAATTACACATATCTCTAGAAATAACTTAATTCATATTTAATGAATTGTTATAATTTTTAATATAAAAATATATGGTGATTTAGAAAATTTCATAAAATATATCTATCTTGTTTCGAAAAAGGATACAATATGTTTTAATTATTTTTTTCATATGAGATTAAAATAAAATTTTCAATTAAATATATAAAATATGAAAAAATCGAATCATATTTAATACATTGGAAAACTAAAAAATTATGATTATATATTTCTAAATTATGGGCTTCAAATAAACTACATTCACTATAAGATCATAACTACACGTTTATCAAATGAAATACTTATCATCCAACAACTATTTATAACAAGGTTAGTCATAAATAATTTGGAATTTGGGTGAGTAAGGAATTAATTCTCATGAATGTTATCTATAACACGCTTATCTTCACCTCAAAGTGAAATTTTTGTTTAATGTGTAATGACACACATATTTTATTTTTTTATTGTTCATTCTAGAGAATTATAATTGATAAAAATTATATTATGAATTAATTTTTTAATGTCATTATATAATTTAATTTTAATAAAAATATAAATAAAATAAAATTTGTGCATACCATAGTTCCCATAGATTACTATATGACATTTTTAATGATTTATTATTCATCTATAAAATCATGTGTAGTTGTATAGTAATCAATATAAAAAATGTAATAATATATAATAAATAAAAATTCAATAATAAAAAAAAACAAAAAAATTTCGAGTTATATTAATCATGAAGGTCGTTAAACTCACAGGGAGGTTGTGTACTCAGGATGAATGAAGCAACATTGAAGATAAAGGTATATGTACATATTATAATTGATGATACAAACATGTATAAATTTTAAACAGAACATTTTATATCATAAAATAATATAAAATGAAAAAAAGTTAATCAAATTCAATTCTATCAAATAAATAAAATTATAAATGAGAAAACAATTAGAAATTACTTATATAATTTAGAGATCAATATTTCCCAATTGATTATAAATATTCATGTGAATAAATATGAGAGATTTTTTTTGTTTTGAATTATTAGTTCCCCATGATCATTTAATAAATAATTAAAATTTTTATATTATCATCATCATTGTCATCTATAATTTGTGTAATAGACAATGAAACCCTACATAAATATACAACATCATCATCAAAATCATCACCCAACTAACTTTTTTCCTTGCCAATGATGGACCACATATCAATAGTTTGATAAATATCATAAAATAAATTCATTCAACTTGTCTCCATAAAAATGGTTCATATTTGAAACTAAATATTTATCTAATTTACTAGTTTGAATCTATAAGCTTCATATTTCACAACACTATTAATATAAAACTAGGTACATGAAAATCCTATAACATTAAATTTACTATGACCAATTTCCCATATATATTGAAGAACTCGAAAATATTTCATTCAAATATTTATTGGCTTTTTATATTACAATAATTAAAAATAATCTTCCTCTATGATTACAATTGCCCTTCCTATTTTAAAATGTACTCTTACCATCAAGTTTTTTATAAAAAATATATTAATATTTATTTAAAAAATAATCCACATTATAACAATTTCTGATGGGTAGCTACCATCAATTTAAATCTTTCTACTATTAATATTTATTTGTAAAGATTCAATTTATTTTATGGTTGAAAATTCATTGTATTGTCAACCATGAACAATAATAGATTTTTTTATCTTATCATTATTTGAACAATATGTGATGATATATTTGGTTTATCCTCATATTTGTTGTTAAAAATTTATAAATTTCATTGCATCACCTAATCAATGGGATTAAAATTTATCTTCATTGAAGGATTCCATTTACCATCAATATCTATTATCAAATGTCGAGATATAGAGATACCAATATTCATCACATCCAAAAATCAGTATGTATCAAACCTAATCACCTCTTCTTATTCATATTTTTGAACAATAGAGGCCTCATGTATATTTTTATTTTTAAAACATCCCATCAAAATTTTACAATATAATTAAAAAATATATGTCAAACATAAATAAAAAGGACTAAATTTTCTTATCCCATGAACCCATCTAATCAACATATAAACCATTATTTAAAAAAATACAAGGTGTGGAATATATTTTTAGTTAATAATGTAGGATCAAAACAACTTTTTACAACACGTATAAAAACTTATATTTAGATATAGATAAATTTAACAAGATATCAAACACACCAGATAATTTTCATTTCTTCATGGAAAACATGTTTGTTTTCCTTCCAAGGGATTTTTTTCAATATAGGAATCAAACAATTGAATTTTTCACTTACAATCACATGATTATTATATTATTTGTAGTGTGGAATGAATCATTTTTCTTTGAGATAATCTCATAACCTTTACATTTTCTCTCCATTAATATATATGGGATTTTTTACTTCACCAGTTTATAATCCTGGAAAAGAATATTAGATTATTATGGGAGATATTTCACAATTTTCATCATATTCAAACTCACAAGAAACTAGAGACTCTATGGAGGATGAAAGCAACGAATGGTATGAGTTCAACATACATTAGAGAAATTTAGAAAATAACCTCTAGATGCACAATGTAACGAGTTATCATGCAAAAATGAGGCCCATATAGGGAACCCCCTCCATGATTTCCTTGACGAGGATCCATGGGGATCCTATAAGAATATTAGTCATAGGAATTTCTAAATCATACAAATTTTTCATTATATTGCAAAACCTAATAGAATATGAACAACTCCTGGAAATTACTACCATTGATGAGATATTAATTTTACAATATAGTTAAATAAAATATTATGGATGATAATATTTCCTATTATTATATAATTTTAAATACTAGATTATCAGTACCTTTCATAATTAAAATTTAATAGATAAATAATATTAATTATAATTTTATTTAATACTACATAATTCTTTCAGGTCTATATAGCCTCCTCCATTGAACTCAGAATATCTATTTTCTTTGAACTTATAGTGTAAATTGTCCTTCTACCCCATTACATAACTAATAAAGGGATGTTCAATATACATGACTATGATTAGGAAGGTATGAATTTCCAACTATGGCCTTGAAACTCCATGATCTATTGTCTAGATTCTAGAATCCATATGACATGATATAGATATCCCCAGAACATGCCTTATAACAAACAGTTTCAAGAAGAGAATACTCCTCTAGATGTTAAATGGATTTGTAAACCCAAAAATTTATTAATAACACCCCTTAAAAAATTATTTTCCTGAAAAGGGTTAGTAAAAAAAGAAATAGTTTATTTTCTTCCAATCATTATTATGTTATAACATTACGCCCCTCCTCATTGACTTGAGTCAATGTTAAATTGCTACTTGGCCACAACTGACGCCCCCAAGATGCTTATGGATGGAAATAAATACCAAGGGATTTATTAAAATTTTAGTGATTATTATCCCAATTGAATAAAAAACAACCCAACAAAATATTCCATAAAAAATAGAAACTACATGATTCCTGATAACAATGTTAAAAAACTCAATGGAAAACCATTTATGTTCAACATATAACAACATAATTTCTACAATAATATATAAAAAAATAGTAAGTATGAAGCTAAATACAAAACCAACAAAATTGCAATGCACAAAGGACATATCTCTATAAATCTTATCATTATTGAATATCTAACACTACAAAACAACACATGAATCACGATGCACTACAATATAAATTTGATGCATTGCCTTTTCATGTGTCTTGATTAATGATATATGGAAAAGAACCAATGTTCTAGAGTAGGGTTTAGTAATGAAACTCAGAAGGATTTCCTCAAATTACTTCCTTATTCAAACCATTAGGATAGATCATCTTAACACATAAATATAAAAAAATTTAGATAAAAACTTTTTGAAGCTATTTGACAATTTATAATAACATGACCAACTCAATACGAAATATGTTTTGAGAAATAAACAAAAATTTAAGGAAAAAACAAATAAGTCATTATACCATTTCCAAATTTCCATCATGGAATAACCCAATATGTTTCTTATAATCAAACACATACACTATATAAAACATCCCTGTAATCATGGTGTTACCATTGATTGTGTAACTTCATGTACATAACATTTCTTTTTGATGGTGTTACTTTAAAATAAAATTCAATCCCATTCAAAACATTGTTAACCATTCAAGACAACCACATGAGAAATATAACACGACCAAACCCTTTCAATAAATCAATTATTTTATTGAAAACTTTTTCTCTTATTTCATATCCTAAAAAAACATATTTAATTCAATATTTTATAATAATGTTTCCAAATTCACATTATTATAAAATTCACAATTTGACCAATTCCATAAAAAGTGGCCAATAAAGGCATTCATCAGTCAATTTCTCAAACATTTCAGTATTAATTTAACTTAAAACAACAAATTTTAAACTAAACCATCATGTTCTATCAAGAGGATTTGATAATTAATCCCCTTACAATAGGAATTATTGGGAACAAGAAAACTAATACTGAAATTCCAACAAAACAATTCTATACTCCAAATCCCCACATTATATATCTCCCCCTATCATTAGTGGATAATTATATCCATTATTTTAATAAACCAACATAGATCTATCAGTATTAGAATATATCTATGAAACATAGATATAGTGGGAAGTATATCTATGAAAAAACTACAACAAATGAGGACATATCATGGGAATTTTACTTCAACAAACCATGACACATCTCAACATCGCTTTCAGTTTTTTTGGTATGGGTTAAAAACCTTTGAGAGAATAAAATATATAGTAAAAATAAATTTAGATATAAAATTGTGGGCTAAAACAAAATCCTGACCTATATTATTAGTTTTTTATTTTATTTTTAAACCTTGAACGATTGGTCACAAGGTTAAGAAAAATCCTGTGACAAGTGTGCAATGGAACCTAACTCAATGAGGATATCACATGGTTGGATCCCATAGTTAGATTGAAAATTTTCCAAATCATGAAAAATCATACTTTCCTACTTTGAACGGTTTCTCCTATGTGGAAACACGTTTGGGATAAATCGTGTTCTTACCCTTGTGCCTTCTACTTAGCCCTTGTCTCACTACGCAGTTTTTCTGTATGTGTTCAACGATTTCCAGAAACCATTCACCAACCATTATCCTTTTTAAAATCCACAATAACATTACAAAAGATTTCCAAACAATCACTGGCATTATTAAAACACAATATATACTAAAAATAAATAACTAAAGGGATACTTACATGAAACTAAGGGTGACACAAGACCCCCACCATTGGCCATTCCATACCTAGATAGAAGAGAACCACATCAATTCAAAAATATTTTGTTCAATTTCTCGATCATTTCCTTTTCCCATTACCATGTTTCTTAGTAATTGTGACCATGTTTCCCTAATACCCATACTTGACCAATGATTTTACAATAAAATACTTTATATTTCGCATCCCCAATTTACACTAGAATGTGCAATAAGGAAGCATCTCGATCTAGGTCAACATGATCACATTGAATAACAAGGTTTAGATCTGGTTGATACATATTCAACAAAGATGCATGAACCACAATATGCACGACACTATGTTGTGGTGGGAAATCCAACTGACATTCAATCACTCCAACTCATTCATGTTCTCCAAATGGTCCAATTCATAGTGGAGAACAATATTTTTTAACCAATATAAAAATTCACAATAATTAGAGAGATCATAAAAAATAGAGATCACTCACCTATAATTTAAATGATTGTTTATGATGATCCACATACAATTTCTGGTGACTATGAGCCATCTCCAACTATTTTTTAATTAACCAAATCCTCTCTATGTTCTCTTTTATAAGAATCAACCCATGAAATTAAGTCTCACATATTCTCCTCCAAAAATGTGGATATCAATAAGGACTCCCACAAAATTCACTAATAGAATTCATATGTGTCTAAGCCAGATAATTTTTGATATATAAGAACTATACTAATTGTATGTGGTCTTCCCATTACGTACTAAAATCCATTTACCAATCCCATACAATTCATTCCAATGTTTATATCACCATCTCAGAATTTCCATCAATCATATGAAGATACACTATATTCATAGTAAATTGAGTCCTAATTTATCATGGTAATGATTTGAAGAAATGATAGGTAAATCTTGTATCTCTCTCTGAAAATTCCAAAATGGTATTCTATTCCTATTTACCACTTCTCGGATAATTAATTTTGAGATTTTCTCCACCATATGAGATGAAAATTTTGGGGTGATATAGGCCGATATTTGGAGTTTATCCATTTTCACCCTTATAGAATGATGTTTCTGAACAGTTCTTGAGAGACAAGTTATAAAACAAATTGACATATGATCCCATTTTCAAATACGAAAATGTGAAGAGTGTAACATACCTACTACTCGATGATGATATGAAATAATCTGATGATCTAATTAGAATCTAAAAAATAACACATCCACCCTTCATTTCATACCATCCCACATAAACTATGATATCAATGCCTTATACATCTTATCTATTCTAGGAAGTTCATACCATATTTAATGGTGGTAATCATGGATAATTTAATCTAGAAAAGACATACATCCAACCATATAAATTCTAAACCATAATAATGAACTCCCATTTGTCCTTCAGCTATCAAATGTCTCCCCACCATTTATTATTGAACTCATTTCAACTCATTTGGAATCGATCCAATTAGAATAATAAATTATCTTAACTAAATATGGATCATAATATAATAGAAATAAAACTAATATAACACATGCATATTCAAATTTCATATTCATGTGGTCAAGATGTGACATCAACTGCCACTTATCTGATTCTTCTTTTCAATAACAGAGAATAAAACCTTTTTATTATTGAATCTCTTGTTGAATTTACATTACCTGATGTGTACCTTTAGTTAATGTTACATGTTTGGTTATACTCAATAATTATTCTTTCCCTAATATTAAATGAATCTGTGATAAAATATGTTTTGAGCTCATATGATCTATAAACATAAAAAATTTATAAACAAATAGGTAATGGAAAAACAATTTCTAATCCAGGACTATGTATCTAACTCTAATAATTTATTGGGTAATAAATGACATGAAAACCTAACTATCCTGTGCCATAAGAAATGACACGATCACGCTATATGTGAACAAAATCCCAAAATGGATCTCGGTACATCATTATACACATCATAAAATTGTCATGATTCTGATAATAACAAGATATGAGTGGATGTAAGGAATACCATAATCATTGGAAAGACTTCTTTCATTTATAATTCTATAGGAATTCAACTTTTTTTCTTTTTCAATGAATTGATAAGAGAATTTATTTATGAGAAATAAATAACAAATAATCATAAATACCCATCTAGACCAAGGAAACATTATATTTAAAATAAATTATTTTATAGTTTTCAAGAGATAACAACTTTTATCATTATTCCGTCTAAATAAACTAAATTTTATGATATTTCATTGCACCACAACAATATAAATCTTATATACAATAATAAAACATTGATAATTTGGAATAAAATCAATGATCTTGAATTTTTCCCATCATTTTTGGAATGTGTATCGCATTCTCATTCCTTGTCCTTGAATACATTAATTTGTTATACAAAAAAACCACCAAAATGAATCAGGATGCCATTGAAGTTTCTCAATTTTGAATTCAGAATGGTCTAATGTTGATTTTTAGACCAAAATCCATTTCAAAATATTCATAATCGCCATATATTCTCATAAAAATACCTTTTGATTATCCCCTCTACAAATTTAGAATTTTTGATATCATGATAACAAGTCAATTTTATGGAAACAATATGCTCCTTCCTATTGGTCATGTTGATCATGCACATGTGGTAGTGGGTAATTTTTCTTTATCCTAAATTTTTAAAGCTTACAATAATTTATGTGTAAAAAAAATTTAATCTGCCTTTTTGGAAAACAAGACTATTATTTCCCATGAAGACATGATATGATGGATGAACCCTAGACCTTCCCTATCATGTAGGAGAACATTCAATTCCCTAAATTCTATAGTTTCTATTCGATATGTCATAGGGACATAGGACGGGTCCCCGAGAAGAGATAAGTCAAAAGCTCCACTTCTCTTGATGATGGAAAACCTTAGAAAATTATGAGATATACATATCAAAACTGATCAAACTCTACTTGACTATTTTTATACACAATCTATTCAATAAATTCAAAATACATTGATTCCAAATGGTATGATATTTTTCCAAATTTCGATACCAACAATCACATTGCACTTACCTATACATTCTTGTATCCTTTAATGAAATGATCAATGCCATCATTATTTGAAAAACCAATATTCATTTTATAATAGTAGATGTCATCCTTGGAAATTCTTTAATAACACATACCTTGGATTATATCCTTAAAATCCATATCAAGCACTGTGATGTCCCATATCAACCTAGCAATATAATCAGTTATATAACATGTCCTACAAATAAAGGATTGACATTTTCTCTAACCACAATGAGTTTGTTGTTTAAACATAGAAGGCTTCATCTCAACACTCAAACCAAGAAAATTTATAGCATGAGAACCAATAACCATTTGAAATTATACCATATCAATAAAATCATTCATAATGGTATAATTGAATAAAACCATAACTCTAATGGTTGATGATCTAGACTAATGGTCTTCAATCACAGGATCAGTTACAAATAACAGCTCACTCAATGAACATTGTTCCTTATTGAATTATTTATATTAACCTGGTTAGGGAGACATGGTATTCCTAAAATTATCATGGTTTTCTATATTCTACTAATTAATATTTTTATACTTATGACATCATGTCCAGGCATACAATGTATAAGAAATGTGATAAGTATCCCGAACACCCAAACCTACAGCACTAAGGAAATAATTCTAATGATTCCCTAACTGATTAAAATTGTGTCATCATTCAGGTGGTTTCATACACTACCATATCATGTGGTATAAATAAACTGATTTTAAAACAATTGGACTTAAATTGAGTCTTGGGGGAATATTCACTTATTCTGCTCTCTAGTTCCGAGTAATGATCCACCATGTAAACATGAGTTTTTCTTTTTATTCAACTCAGCATTATAGATCCCATCACTGCCCATATTTATCAAGATACTCCCTCCACCAATAGATAATGAGATGTCCCTTTCTAACATAATACTTTCTTTGTATATATTTTAGTAATATTTTATATATGGAATGAGAATATTTTAGAAAATATCATGCCTACGACAAAATTCATGTATGTTTATCTTCAATGATGCACTAGCAGCAAAATCTGGTGGAAATCAAAAAAAATTCCTAAATTTAGATTCATAGTCAATATCTATGATACAATATTTTTTCAAGATGAATATGGTGGTCATTAAATCAATCCTTAATGTTTGAGGATAATATTTTTAGTTGAGAAATTATTCAAAATCATCCAATTTCACTCCTTAGTCTCATTCAAACTCAATAAATAAATACCACTATTATAATTAATGATCCTCCATCAAAGCTGGTGGATGCACATGGTGGGATTGGGTTTCCTATGGATGCGTTGAATAATGATGGAACAAAGCCAGTGATGAACCCTAAGAGGAAATCAGATGAATTGGCCTCTCAGAATAAGTTTTTCTCTGATTCATTCCATGAATCATCCTCTCTCAGCAAAAGAATCACAAAAAAGGTTAAATTGCTTTCATTGATGGGAGACCGAAGAAGTTGGAAGAGCGGCTTCAGGAATTTCGATTCTTTCTTCTGGCCAGATTGTCGGGAACCCAGGGTGATATTCTAGTCAGGGTTGATTAAGTGTGAGCTCGCATATCCCACAGCTGGGGATTTACTGATTGGAAGTTGATCTCAATTGGATGAGGTACGATTCACATTGTATTTCCCTCTAATGAATTGAAAAATGTGGCCTGCAGTTTTGGACCTATAGCGATGAAGTGGTTACATCATGGTCCATTAGTGTGATCCTTTGTTGAGCCCTCTTACAATAAAGAACTCCTGTACCCAGACTAGGATTCGAATTAAGGGGCTAAACTGGTTTTTCTGGCATCCATCTGTTCTATGGGAAATTTCATCTGTCATTGGCTATCACATTAAGTTTGACAAGGAGACCAATCATCCTAGGTATGTCCATTTTACCAGAGTCCTTGTTGATATTGATTTGGCTAAAGTTCTCATTTACACTGTTTTTCTTATTGTGGGTTAAATTAATCTAGATCTCTCCATTCAATATGAATGGATGCCTAACTTTTGTAAATCATGATTATGTATTGGTCATAACCATTCACAATGTTGTAGGAGTTTAAAATTCTCCCTCCATAAATCACTGGGTCACACCACTAATCAGTGCAAGAAGAAACTTAATAAGGATGACTCCAAGATAAAGGACCCTCCAATGGCAGCCCCATATTTTTCTGAGGCTATTCAACATGGATTTCCCATGTTTGATGATGTCCAGTATGCCACTGCTGATGCCTCTTTGGAGAGTGATAATTCTTTAAGTCTAGCCTCATCTATAATTAAGGTAGGAAATGAGAAAAAGGCATGGGTTGATATTGCAGCTGAGGAAGGGAATATATCAGAGCATGAAGTGGCTGTTCATGATCATGTTAATCATGAACTTGACTGTGCTGCAATGTCCCCTATCTCTGGTAAGGGAAAGATGAAGATTATTGATAATGAGGGATTTCATTTTGTGATGCACAAAAGGTGGGAGATGGAAAACATTCCCAGGAAAAGTGCAGATTGATGATGAGGTAGAAAATCTGCCTTTGGCACACCAATCTGGAAATTCTCAACGTGATCCAGGGGTGGCCTGTCCACCTGGATCTCCTGCTCACAAGGCAGGCAATCTGGAAGCAGAAATGACCCTAGTGAAGCAGGTCACTGAGAAGTCCCATGTATACTCTCCCATGGATCAAATGGAGAGTAGAGATTTTGATGAGGCAAGGGTGGAAGAGAATAAATAGGAGATACCAAAAAAAACTCCCAAATTTTTTTCTATGTTATAAACTATTAATACCCTTGAGTTTGATTTGCTGAACCTTGAAGGTCTGAAGAATTCAGGTTGTAACAACATAAGATTCATTCTTGCTGCTGAAGAGGATGTGGAGGTCTATATGGAGAAGGAGTATACTACTTAGTTTGATGCTCAAACAGTTCAGATCACAGAGTTTCCTCATGTGTATGTATTGCAGGAGCAGTCTCCCATTGCAGTGCAGGTTACTAATGTATTGCATGGGGATGAACTATATGACCACCCCACTGTACATCAGAATGATCGTAGACATGATAGTGATCCCTCTCTTGAGGATTCTGATTTGAATAGTATAGAAAATGAAGGCATGAAAAGGGGAAGAGGGCATCATAACAGGGGAGGATCTAGGGGTCATGGCTGAACTAGGAAGAGGTAACTCTGTGGTGTGCATTTGTGTTGGTTTATGGTGTAGTTATATGCATTTAATCACCCCCTTAATCTGCTGTATCTTTACTATCTTTTTTTTTTCAAATAAATTTGGGGCCCGGGTTTAGAACCCATGGCCGATCCTTCATGGTATACATTGTGGGTATTACATCTACATCTGATGTTGCGCTAATGAAAAAAATATACAATTCATCTTATTCAGCCATACATCTACCTCCAGTAGATCTAAATTACCATGAAAGATGGTGGGATTCTACTACTAGAATTGAATTTAATGATCCAATTTCCCAGGATCATCCCTTATGTTCCATCTATCCAAATCCTAAAAGTCTTGGATAGTACTCTAAACTAGTTGTTTGGTCACCTGTGGCCCGAGTGCTTCAACAGTTTCATCAACATCATATGGTTGGATTCTATGATTCCTAACTGGTTTCATTTTATATAAACACATCTAACACCATATGTATAACTCTCAATAAACTGATGTATTAAAAAGTTCTTATTCTACCTCATTACAAATTTCTCAAACTCTCTTTAAAAAATCAACATTTTTTCCATTCATACATTAATGAAAATTCCACCAAGATTTTGAAAATCAAACCATTTCAAAAATTCCCACTTTATGCCTTTCCAAAATCTCACACATTAAAAAACATTAATAATTTTCCCAAAGAAACACTTTTAAACTATATTATTAATCAATACTAGAAATTAATTATGAAATTCTAGTCGTAAGTTGATTCAATTAATAATTTCAAGCTAATATTACTGGATAAACCAATGAAAATGAGATTCTAATTAATAAAAATGTCTCCAAAACACTTTGTACCCAATTCAGTAGTAACATTAACTTAAAAAAAGGATTCCTATATATTTCTATGATCTATATTTCATGTCCGAAAAATTATACTCCTTTTTTTCAACCCGAAAAAAGGAATATACCATAACCAATTTTAACTCATTGTCCAATAGATCATATGACCACCTATTAGTCAAGGCATGGAAAAGTTGACCCCACTTTTTCGAAAAATATATTTGGATGGACCGATATTGATAGAACATGTAACATCTTGTCCCTCCTCATTGGGATGTATTGAGGAAAAATTATTAAATTTCCTTATGTGATATCCCAAAGACATTAAGGGCTAGAAATAAATGCTGAGGATTTATTTAATATATTGGGGAATATTTTCCATTTTATAATTAAAATATCTCAACAAAACATTATATATGGAAATTAAAACTACATGATGCATGATATAAATGTACAACAACACAGTGTAATTCCATTGATATAAAATCCAAAACTATAGATGTTACACAAAAAAATGTAACAAAAAAACACATACACAGTGGGTGACAGAACCATCAAACCCCAAATACTCTAATGATACACCTCCATAACTCCAAACATTTTCTTTGGTTCCACAAAAATCCCCATGTATCATGGTGTACCATTATTGATTTTTGATACATTACCATTCACAGTTTATAGATTGATGAAATTTTTAAAAGAACCAAATTTAAAAGGAAGGGGCGTGTAATGAATCTTAATAGAATTTCCCATAATTATTTCTCCACTCAAGATAATATGATAGAACATGATATCATGTTTATAAATTTATTTTTATAAAAAAATATTCAAATTTGTTGAACAATTATAACCGAGGGAAAATTTTCCATAGAAAAAATTCTTCAAATAGACCGTCTTAAATGGAAGCAAAAATGAAATTCATTAAACAATTTCAACATTTCTATAATTTCATCATCCATATTGTTTACCATTATCACACTCTATAAACAAAATATACCATATATCATGCATTCTTTGTTCTAGAATCTATGGTGGATCTTTACATCCATAACATGTCCCATTGATGGTCATTATTCATGACCATTTTGAATCCAATTCCAGATACGATTAATCATTTATGCCACCCACATTCCAATACCATCATTGAAAAAAATTCAAAAAAACCATATTTTTATTGAAAATCAATTTTCATGGGTTAAAATCTGAAAATATCTTATATGACTATTTCAAAATCATGTTTCCAAATTTATTTTATACCAAAACACCCTATTTCCACAATTACATAAATTGTCCCAATATAAGGTTTCCAAAAATAATATTCAAAATACAATTACAACCAATTCCATATAAAACAGTCAATTTGAATATAGGATTTCAAATTTAAGCAAAAGGTGTTGAGAATGAATCCATATACATTGGGGATTATGGTGAAAGATAAGAACATAACTAAAAGTCCATCAAAATTAGGTCAAATATCCAAAAACCCACCCTTGATCTCTTATCCGATCATGAATAATGAAAATTATGACCGGAGATGAGATAAACCTATTTATATCTATTTGAAGCAGACTATATCTTTGAAGCCATGAGATAGAGGGAATTATATATAATAAAAACCATGAAAACATACAAAAAGGATGACTATACAAGGGAATCATACATCAATTCCCTAATAAATGGTGAAGGGGTAGACATTGTTTGGGATGAGAAAATATGGTGTTTGTGTTTAAAAGGTAAACATGATCCAAATCAACTTTTTTTGGATCATGTTTTTAGACTATTTAGGGATAGTCACATTTTTATAAAAAATATTTTTCTAACCATGCATATGAACATTCTCAAGGAGGACCTAGTATGGTTGGAGTAGATTGAAATAATAACCATGTAAAAAATATGAAATATCCCACTCTCCCACATTGCACATTTTCTCCATGGTGACCGCAATGTTTGGAAAAAAGGTTTGCCTACCCGTGTACCTTACACGTAACCCCTGTCTTATAGTGCACAGTTTCTTGTGGGAGTATCAGGGTTTCCAAAAACCATGCATAGAATGCGATCCTTTATAAAATAAAATAAAAAATGAAATTTGTTTCAAAGCCCTCCAAAACTTCACTCGAACACTTTATATTTGTAATGTATATAAAAAGTGTTATTTACGTGAACCTAGTGTTGCAATATAAGTAATGGATAGAAAATTTATAATTTAGAAATATATATATTTTTTATTAAGCATAATATTATATTTTTGATAAACTATAGAATATTTTTTTTCAATTTTTAGCTATATTAATTTAAATAACTAACCATATAAGATAAACAATTTACACCTAATACTTTTAATTGAATACCATATTTTCAGATAAATTTATTTATTTATGTTATAGTAGTGTTTCATATATAAAATAAAATATATATACTTGGGAAATGAAGATATAATAAATTACCTTATCATTTCCATATCTAAATAGTCTATTTATTTAATGGATAATAAATCAAACTAAGACATTGGGGAATAACTTATATTTCCTAGCTTGTCTTGAGTTGTAGCATTCGTTATGTCCAACTATGTATACCCTATTTTGAAATAATTATGGTTTTCTTTGGAACTACCTCCACATGCATTTGGATAATTCATTAATTAATTGTTTTTATAAGAAAAATAATGTTTTATGGGATAAAATGAATTAGTTAAAGGCGATTACTTACATAAAATCCGGAAGTTACCTCATTCATAATAATTGATTGAGGGATGAATCAAAATGTATAAATTTAATTTAATAATTAAAAATTTAATTCCAATAAAAAAATCAAATTGAATAAAATTCAAAAATTACATTATTCTTGATCAATCTCATAATTTTTCACACATGAAAATAATACATAAAATGATTTGGAATGAATTAATTTAATATTAGTTTTTTATTATTAAGATAAATGTTCTATCATAAATAACTTAAAAAATTAATTGATTGATTCAATTTAATCTTAGTGACCATATGAATTAGTTTTTTTCAATAAATAATAAAATCCTTGTAAAATAAATGAAAAAATAAATAAAAAATTATTATAAAAAATTATATTTGAATTTAATATTCATTAATAAAAACTATTACATTTACAGAAAATAATGGTACAATTAAATATAATACATTTCATTATATTAATTGTAAATTTAATTTTATTTAATTTAATTCTATCATTTTCATGGGATACAACATGATGTGTAATACCTAAATAAAAACCATGTACCCAATATTATTTTTATCCATTAGACATGCATAAGGCTTTAGAATGTACCTTGGATTGAGTACATAGTGTCTACTAACAAGTTACTCTCCATGCTCTCTTCACAATGTGCACTCAAGATACACATGTTGGTATGTTTTGTTTATATTAGTGGATTATATGGTGTGAATAGGAAAACTCTATGTTGTGTGTTCTATATTACCAATGTGTTTAACCCAGTGAAAGTAAAAATGAGTTCTTATATGGGAGACTATACAACATTTATAGTCTAGTTATACTCTGTGTATCTCGTAATTTTGGAGCACAATTTTCCCACTAAATTTTTCAATTTTTATTTTTGATATAAGGATTGTTGAAATAAAAACAATGTACACTACACACATGTCATGTATATATTTAATTCACAATTATGTGAGTCTCATGTTTTTTTACTGTGTATAATGACCTCCCAGATTGATCGAATTTTACTACTAACCCTTATAAACTACAAAAAATCTGAACCTTATATAAATAATTTAATATGAAATGTTCTGTTCATTTTTGGCATGGTCCACCTGAGGTGTGAAATTAAAGCACTGAATATAATTATTTTCTTAGATATTTATAAATCTCATGAAATATAATGGTGTAGTAAATAAGGGTACACAATATGTAGTCTAATTAGAGGATGTGTAGTACCATGCTATCAGGGAAAATTATTCATCACTCATCTATGACATATCAAGTCATTATTTATCTATTTATATTAATTTAATAAAATTAGACACTAAGTGAACATGACTTATTATATGATGACATCTTAATTCTAGGGGGATTAAAGAATGAATAATTTAAAATTCGAATAAAAGAAATATTGTTCCTGATCAATAGTAAAATTAATGGTAACACATTTGAAACCCAACCCTTATGATATGACATAAATGTTAAGATCATGTAAGAAGCAAAACCAATGGGAAATTTTTTTAAAATAACATTTAATTAAAATGTCTCAGAACAACAATAAAGTATCATTCATTTTAAATATATATTTTATTAATATTACATAGAAAAATTAAATTATCACAATAGAGATCTATCATGGATGATGATGTTTATAACTAGTAAAACATTCATATACAATGTTCAATGTTTTTGGGGGGATTCTGGTATATAATCCATTTAGAGGTGATCCACCTGAGATCATTTGATGTATGAAAAATGCAGATTTATTTCTTGGTTTCATCATGGAGATTCAATCGGTTATAGATCTTTATCTATATCCATTTAGGATAAAATGGTATTGAAGGAGATAATCTCTTTATTGAGTGGAATATGAGAGGGATTATAGTAATAAAGAGATAAAGATATAGAATTATATTGTGTGCAACAATTCTCTATAATCAACTTACAACTAATTAAACCCAATAAAAAAACTTATATATAGTGCTGGAGTTTTTATTAAAATATTATTTAATTTAATTATGGCCCTTAAATAATATAATAAACTACATTTAACTTCATTCAAATAATAATTTTATATTATTATAATTATATGGAATGTTCACTATCAAATTAAATAATAAATAGTGTTTGATAATATTGTAAATATATATTTTTCAGTTGGAACATACTTGGTATATTTGATCTGTAAAAAATATATTGAATAACCAAATTAATACTTAATAAAATATTTAATTTATAAATATATCTTTCTAATTGATATAATTATACATAATCCTAGATCTTTATATCAGGAATTTTTTATTGAAATTAATTAAAAATAAAAATTAATCAATATAACAGGAAACACATATTGTGTGATCCAAAATGATTATTTCTCATTATAATTAGAGATTATAGAATAAATACCAATATTAATTTCAAAAAATATGTTAAGGAATCCAAGATAAGAAAAATAATTCTGAAATTATGAAACCCACATATGAATGTTCTGTATGTAACATAATCCATTTATAAAAATATATTTTTAACATGGATTCACATCCCTATCCCCAACCTATATACTCAATATGAATTTCATTGATATCCTAAAATAAATTTTTTGTTACGCTATGAACATCAAATTTAATGTGAAAATTTAAATCCAATATGAGGGTGGACATATCACCTTCCATAAACATGGTAGGAAAAAATCATTCATCATTTTATCCTTTTAAAACATTTTATATGTGGCACACTTAATGTACAATTCATCCCACCAACATATGGAATAAAATATTTCATAAGTATATCAATATAAAAAATCCAATGATTACATAAATGATAGTATTAATGTATAAGGACCGTTTAATGTGATCATTGATAGGAATATCTAATGAAGTCACAACATGAAAAATTCCGACAGGTGGGTTTATACTCCTAATCAACCTTCATGGAGATTATAATATTTTAACACCATGATATGAGGCCCCATCCAACTATGATTACTCATCCCTACTTATCAGATACTATGTAACCCATCAAATAATGTTATAAAAAAAATTGAATTATATGAATGAATATAATCATGGTATTTACTGATTCTTATCGTAGAGGGAGACAACTATAACCTGACCTGTGCAACATATACTCAAGGAAATTATTAAAATAATGGTATGTTGAATAATTAAAAATATTTAATAATACATTTTATTAATATGAAAATCATTGAATATTTATATATTATATTTATAAATATTTGGTCCTAGGATCCTAACTTCAACTACCCACAGTATGTAATTTTTATCATTAATTATGTATTTCTTCCCCCCCCCACATATGAAGTTATCCTACCAAAAAATGTTACCATATTACTGTATTTCTGTTATTTTGTTCAGTGTGGATTTTTTCCCTAGGTAATGTAATATATATTTTATTATTCATGTAGTAGATATCGACTAGACCATCATTGAATTTTTTTTCATTCCATATATATTCTCATGATTTATTTATTCCAATAATAGCATCAAGAAATAATTTATATGATATCTAAAACAACATCAAATTTATTTTTAAAAATAATAAAATATATTTATCACTTACCAACACACTATTTCAAAATTGTTCATGCAATTAAATCTCAAGAATTATATTTATATATATATTTAAATTTCTTGATATTCCCTTTCCTCATAAGGATATTAATTATAATTAAGGCCTTAATAAACTGTTTTGATGTATGGTAGTGCTTGAATATGGGGTACAATTTAAAAATAGAATTTAAAAAGGGATCCTCAATGATTTTAATTATAATTCACGAAAAAAAAATTCATTTAATTAGAGAAAAATGGATTATTATTATATTGGAACACACACATCAAAAAAATAATGAAAAGTATTCCATTTAAATAATGTCTAAAATTGGTTTATAATCATATTTTTTATTCTATAATTTTTTACAACATTAGTGGACAAAATTTTGATATTCAAAAATACATCCCCTTCCCCAGCAACTAACAATAATGGAAAAAGTTAATTAGTAATATTTAAAAACTAAATAATTAAAATAAATAAGATTTATATGAAGATTAAATAGATTTATTTCTTACCATATTTCCATTGAACCATAAAATATCTTACAGTTACTCCATGGATTTGAATGAATAAATAAAAAATAACAATACAAAAATGGATAAGTAAAAATACACAAAAAATATATTATCATTACCCACATTTAATTTTATAATAAATTATATTATATTATTTTCATCCCAAATCAGTTGGTAAAAATCAAATCAAGTGTACATCACCATTACAAGATTATTTATTTTTAAGAAAACATGTAGTTAGTCTACTATGTTAGACCTACTAAATATGAAAAAAATAAAATAAAAAAACATATTTTAAACATAAATAAAAAGAATAGAAATTGAAAGGGAAATGCAAAGTGGTTATTCATATTTCATCCCCCTCCTGATAGGTCTGGTTTTTTGGACTGACTGAGTGGGGAATTTCCCATATCATTTATTTTCATATAGTGGTTGGATTTTCATATATTAGGAGAACCAAATTCAAATCTATATAATTTTCATTATAATTTACTCATATTTATAATTCCCATGTATAATTTACATTAAGTACATCTATATTATAATAAAATATAATTTTCATTGTTGGGTTAAGTGATAATACGAGTCATCTAATTTGTTGCATATTTCTTTTATAACCACATCACTCATATATAGAAATATATAATTTTGTGATGCATTAATTGACTTATTAAATGTTAATATATTGAATATTAAATTTTCATTGCAATTGGAACATCATTATTTCCCCCCATAATTTACTCCTGTTAAATAGATATCCTTTAAATTGGTTTATTATGGAAAATCCATTGAATATTATTTATTTAATCCCTCTAAAAACTATTCTATCAGAATAGGTAGATTCATGTGTTCCGGTTCAGGTTTATTTTTCTTCATTATTATCATCTTTGGAAACACAAGTGTTAGAAAGTATTTAATGTTATAAAAATGGTATTTAATGCCAAATTTATTTTTAATAATATATAATGAAAATTATTTAATGAAAATATTTAATCCATATGTTAATTCATCATAATAGAATTTATCGATTTCTTAATGCCTCTAATAGTTGAGTTTTGAATGGACAATGTGGGTACTCAAGATCCTCTTACTTCTATATAAATTCTATAATTTGGGTGGATTATTAATTCTAATATATAGAAATGTAGAATGTCTCTTTCTCTTCATGAAATATAGGAAAATCATGATGTAGGTTACCCCATAAAATTGGGTATATGATTAAACTAATTTAGTTTGGCTTGCAAAATTTTTGTATCTATAAATGTTTTCTTCAAGAGTCTCTCACACCAATAGTTGAGTATGGAACTAATACAGAAATTTTTCATGTAAATAATTTTCAACATATTCATGTTCCTCAATTTTTTATGGGAAAATAACATTTTCCAGATGTTCATTTTATATCTCTAATTATTTATCTTGGTAATCAAGGGTATATTCAGGGATGATGGTACACAAGGGGATGAGAGGAATGGAAGGTTTATCATCCAAATGGCAGGGTGTTTGACTATATGGAATGCCAAAAAATGAGTATCACCACAAAAACATTGCTGGATCATAGGTGACCATTATCTTCAATGTAAAATACACCGTTTTGGATTTTATCAGGTAGAGTCTATAGTGCCAATCTGCTCCGTCAGTGGGTGCTACTATGCCGAACTTGTGGTGTGATAATCAAGCTAGCAGTTCGGGACAAGGTGGATGGGTTCACTGGAAAGCTCCCAATCAGGGGATTAAACTCAATGAAGATGGTTTGTGGCTTGCAGGGAGATGTAAGGGGTGGCATCATCAAAGACTAGGAGGGTTCGGTTCATTCTATCTTCGCGGAATCTTATGGTAGAGGAGGTGTGCTGCCGGTGGAGGCCCTTCCATTGGTTACGAGACTGGAGGTAAGTAAACAAAGGAGGATCATTCCGAAGATGGTGGAGATAGACTCTATGATCCTATAAAAAGAGTTTCTTGGACAAGGTAGTTTCCCTTGGAATATTGTTTATACTGTCAGGAGTTACAAGATTCTAATGGGGAGTCATATGGAGACCTTTTATATGTGGTGGGAACTGAATATGGTGGCAAACATTCTGATGTTGATGGTACCCACAAATCGAAGTATGATGTCTTTCGTTTACATAGGATATTTTCTTAATGAGGGGATGAAATTTTTTATTAATGACGCTATGGTTCTACACAACATTAGACCACCGTGATCATGCATCGTGTAGTGTATTCGTTGTTTTTTTGAAAAATAAATAAATAAAAAGTTTATTTTCCGTCATTATAGAGAATAATATAATATATAATACACCATATAAATATATATTTTTTATTTTATCATGAGATTTTTATGATGAAATAATTAGGAAATTAAAATTAATTAGTGAATAAAATAACACATTTCCCTGTAAAGTGATGCCTTGTTTTAATTGTTCTTATCATATGGTTTAAGAAATCCAATAGTGATTTTTGATAATTCATCATATTAGATTGCTATAGTTATCTCTTTTTATAATATTTTATATGTAATAAATAAATTTTCATAATTAAATTATTATATTTAGGGCTTTTTTAGTAATATAGATGAATTATGTGGGATGTTTTTGGATTAAATACTACTAATTACATAGGAAGATGAAATGAAGACATAATAATTTTAGATATAAACAATAGAAATACTATGCACTGAATAATTATTATCAAACTATAATTTACAAAATTACTTCCTCAAATATACTAAATAAACATAATCTATTATATATGAAATCATCCACTAGTTTATTATTTGGAAATATATAGTGTAATCATCGTTTTACAAGTACACAGCATATCAAGAAATTATATTTTTGGAAAATAGAGATGCCAAATAATATACAACTATAATAATCAAAATTGGAACCCAATAAATAAATTTCCATATATAATATAGTGTTTATAAGGATTATATAAATTATTAATATTAAATTCCATTGGGTTTACCAGGGAATCATCAAATGCGAGTTTCCTTGAGTTAGTTACAACATATCATGGGAATTGGAGAACTTAGTAAAGAAGATAACATGGAGATAAAAACAGAGATAAATAATGATTAAAATTAAATAAATAATATTGTAATAATTGATTTAAACCTATATATAATAAAAAAACACAATTATAAACTATTTTAAAAATTTTAAAACATTAGTGTCTGAAACACCACTCATGATAATCTTTAGAATATGTTTCAATGTTAATTTGGTAGCTGAGAAATATTCTTAAAATGTAATATGAATATAATTTTCAATAAAGACACATATTCATCCCCAAGTTATCTAAAAATATTTTTTATTTTAAAATTTTAGCATATACATTCCATTATTCATCTTCTAGAGGGGAATGTGTCATGTGATGCCTTTCCCACCAAAAAACTGTATCCCCACATGCATGTTGAACATGATGTGAATAAATTGTATAATTTGAATCATAGAAATAATATGTGATTTGAAACATAGATATATATGAAAACCTATATTATTTATACTCACAAACAACCATTTTTTCTTTTCTTAATAAATTAGTCTCATTTATCTTCTATTTATATTTCACAAAAATGTCACCCCATGTTTAGTAAAAGCAATTTTCTTACCCTCACATAGATATTCAATATATAAACGTAATACTAGATCTACATTCATACTAAAAATGAAATTAAAACTTTTTATTAAGCATAGTCATTAGTAAATTTCGTTAGTTAATAATTGTATATCATCCATGAAATCCTTCACATTGAAGAATATCATGTTCTAGGTTTTTGAACACCACTTTGAAACATGACCTCATATGTAATTTTATTGATCATGGTTGCTGTAATTTTTAATTTACAAATAGAAAGATTAAAAATGTTAATATTTTCCCCATGTTCCACTACAACATTAATTGTACACATATATATCAACATTGGAAACCTACTAAAAAGTTATTCTCTTCGAATCTATTCTCTATGTAATTCAATGACTTATAATGTTCATCTGTTACTGTATTTGAATGTGGTAGCTCTGTATGGTATTCCAAAAAATTACATGGTTTGATATGTATTTAATAGAATCTAAATGATGAAAATCTACCTGAAAATTTGATCTATATGAATTATATTTCGGAATTTTTAATATAACACATTGGGTTTGTTCCATATAAATTTTCATATAAGAAGAATGTAATTACAATGCGACTTCAAGATAGGAATATCCACAATGATTATTTTAAAATAATATCAAACTTCCTAAAATATTGTTTATATATCCCAACATCAGATGTATGATTTATTTAATACCTCAAAATAAAAAATAAAGAACTAATACATGTTTGAATTCATTATTAAAACACTATCTAACATGATACTAAAACAGAAAATTAGAAAAGTATATAAAAATATTCAACAACAGTGCTTATAAAATCATTAAAATAAAAAATAAATAATATAAAAATATGTACCTCGTAAATACATAAAGGAAGAGGTGATTTCAAATCAAATGTTTAATTGTGGTACTCAAGAGGTATGGATAGAGGATAATCCACATCAAACATTACCTCAGTGGAAATGTTTTATTCATATAAATATTTACAAAGATGATCTTTTTGAGTTCTATGGATTCATGGTTGAATTTAATCATGTAAAATCAAAATCATTTCATTTATTGAGTAGAAACCATCAGTGTCTTTGGATGAAGTTGTAAATGGTAGTGTCAATGTTGTATTGTATGGTATTCTTGAAGATGAAGGTATTGGATAATTTTTTATATATTGCTTTCTACATTAATTTTTTTTCAAAGTGGAAATGACATGAAATATCGACGTATGTCATCAAATTTATATCACATACTACTGAAGTGTATTACATTAACTGGGTGATCGTTGAATTGATGATAATGTTATTGAAATTCAGGGTGATGAGGGTGTCAAATGCATTACTGGTTTTAACAATTCGTTATATCGATGAGCTGGTGTGGATTGAAATTGTATTGAGTACCATCCTTTATGATTTGTATCCCTTCTTTTTCACATGTTAATTAATATAATTACATTAATATTTTTCCTCTAGGATTCATGTTATAAATTATTTACATCATCAAATAGATGGGATGGCTGACCAGAAAATTCAAATTATGGAGGATATATTTGAAGTTGTGTTCTTATGTTTTAATGGAACATGTGTGGGGTAATATCTAGTGAATCAACATTCATTAAAAAATAATTGTCACAATTATATTATTAGGAATAAAATAAAATAATTGTTTGTATATCCTTTTCTATTCTCTATTTTCCATTACAATGTTTGGGGATTAATTTTTTTTGGGTTACTATAGTTTGAGGAACTATATGGACAATTATGATGATTTTGGAGTTTATTATAATGGTATAAGTTAATAAAAAATAGTGTGCTAATATTTTTAGGAGACAACTTATTTTCTATGTTGGAGACCAAGTATTCTTATTTTCCCCCTCATCATGGGATGTTCATGTCAGACCATATGATTAATCCCTATCATGTATATATCAGACAATTTATTGTCTTTCAACACATTTTAATGGCGTTAAATTGGTTTTTTATCACTTACTGTTTCACCATATCCATAGAATATTCCAGATTTCTTAAATCCATTTATATCACAATGAATCACATGTCTTAAATTTTAGATGGATTAATATGAAAGATTACATGACATTTGATGAATTAGTATCCATGATGTAGGATTATTGGAGGAATGTGTCGTATCATATTATTATTTCTTGGGTGTGCATTATTTAGAGACATTACTTCTTAGAGGTGTGTTTTTGGGAATTATAATAACTGATGTGATCTCTATTTCCATAATTTTTTTAGATTTGTTTTTAATTTTAGAAAAAAATGTCAATAAAATTTATTAATTATTGTTATTAATTTTTACCAATTTAAGTTAATTTATTTTAATATAATGATTAATTTTTTTTGTTGGATTTATCTCATTTAACAGCTATCTTCGAAAAGTTTTATGGCTTACAATGGATATAGTTTTCCATATAGTTTTATTTTTTATTCTCTAGAGTGAGAATAATTTGATAAGTAATGTCCTGGATAACTTTGACCAAATAATGTGCATATTTTAGGTATTATATGTTCTAGGAGGATATTTGAAGAAGGAATAAGATTTTTTTTGACAAACATTTTAGCTATAGATTAGAATTTTATGTGGAGATAAATACTAACATATGAGAAAGTAGTTGTAAGGACTGACTATGTTATAGTTTTTGTGGTTGTGGAATAGAACCCTTGGAAGAAAATTATAGAATTACTTATATTGAATTAACCTATGAACTATTTCCCTTATATTCACAATTGAATTGGTCTTTGGTTCATTGAGGTGTTGTGCATTAAGAGAGGGTTTAAATGATCAATTGATCTAAGACATGGTGATATTATGGGTTGACCATGAGTTACTATTTTTTTTCTAATACGGAGTGGATAATGTAATGGACTATTGTTAGGTTTAGATAATGTATAATAATTAATAGAGATAATAATATAACCATTACTTTCAATTTTTTATATTGATCAATGATAATATGATGAATTCCAGAAACTATTTAATTCATGGAAACTATAGAATAGCCTATTCATGATCTTATATGGTCTTATATTTTCTATCTCAGTATTAAATTTATAATTTCTTCATAAAAATAGAATTATTCAATAAATTATAAAGATCATTGGGTGGGCATATAGGGAATTTTGGGTGACTGTTAAATCCCTATTCATTATTATTGATCCAAATGTTCTGGAGATCAATTATTGGGGATCTAATGTGATTCATTATCTTTTTATTCATGGATTTCTCTATAATAATCATTAAGATATGTATTTGGATATAAGATATGGATTTACTATGTGGTAATTATGAATGTATTTTAAAAATTTATGTTTTTATCGCATTTGATGATGTTTCTCGTTGTGTGATCTCAATAGTGGAATTATATAATTATTTAATTGCCTTCATATAATTATTTTAAAAGGATTGGTAGAGGCAGGTGATCTAAATACTCTTATCCTATTTTATCAAACTTGTATAAGAACCATTTTTTTCTTTTTTATGTGGGTATTATTTATTTAAAAAAGAATGATAATGACCTTGACAAAAATATTTTGATGTGAAATTTTATGTTTTACCCATTTTTTCCTATTTTTAGTATATTTAATATACACTTGATTATATTTCAATTTTATTGACAAAAATGATGTTGAGAATGTTTTTTTTCATATTTTTCATTATAATGAACCTTAATAAAATAAAAAAAATCAATAATTCAATAATGATTTAGGTTGATTGAAATAAGGAAATGACATGAAATCTTTCTTTCATTAATGTTGAATTCATAGTTCTAGGTACTCAAAAATGTTTTTATGTTTTTTAAGTTTTATATTTATATGGTTGAAACTTTTTGGTTAATGTGGGGGAAGTGTTTTTGATATATATTCTCTTGATATTTTTGGTAGTGGGTGAGGTTACTCAAGAATCCATAAAATATGTTTTAAAACATTTTATATTAATATTAATCACATATAAAGATAGTGTAAACCTAATAATAGTAATGGTTCAGTGGATTTTGAAAATATATATATTATAAAATTATTTCATGAAATATTTTCATAAAATACCAAAAAAATCTTCTGAAATTGTATCATTCTTAGATATACCCTATAGAAACCCTTTTATTATATCAGTGGGTAAGAAATATATGAAATGGTGTGATTAGATGATCAATAAGGGTAAACATGGGGGACATAATTATATGATTATATTAAAACACATGATATTCATAAGGGTATAAGATCATGATCATATCATAAAATATTTATACCTAGTATCTCATATATCAAAAACATAAGTTTTGGCATAAATACTTATCATTTAATAATACCTGAACCATAAGGTTAAGGAATCATTATAAATAAATCTTGAAACGTGATAAAATATCAAAATCATTTGAACACATCATAAAATGATATTGTGTAAATCATACGAATAAGAATAATAATAACATTGGATGTATACATTAATTATGTAATTACCCAAATAGGATAATTACAAAATTATTTTAAGTGTAAGACATAAGTAGTAAATATTGGAATATCATAGGATTTTATTAAAAAAAATTCTATTTTTTAGTTTCTATACTTCATCCTCTCATATGAGTTGATCAACTCTGTAGTCTCTTATGAGTTTCTTATCACTAACACAATTACCTAATTCATTGGATTGATAAATAATTTCAGTCCCACCCAGCAAATAATATTAATAAATTTATATAAAAGTAATATTACTATTAAACATAATCATATTATCATACCATAAGTCATTGAATATAAAAGGGTTAAGTAAATATATCACCATCATTATAGTAAACCATATTGAGAGAGATTCTATTTAATATAAATTTATAATATCCCCAATAAATCATAAATAACATAAAATGGTTTAATCATTTACGGAGAACTACATAAATATCTCATTGAAGTGTTTTCTATGTAAAATATCCTTTTTATTTTGAAATAACATATTTAAAATCTAAAAGCCTAAAAAATTTATGAAAAATAAATAGAAAAACCATGGAAATTTTTAAAAGAATAATGAAAAAAATCATTAGACTTAATGAAAAGAAAACTGTATCCATGGTGTAATCGATTATAAAAATGTTTCTTTTCAAACTATCATTAAATGAAACTGAATAAAATCACTAAAAGAATATTATTTTCAAACATTACAATATAATTTAATTAAATGGTAAAAATTAATTTAATTTTTTAATTATATTAGTAAAAAAAATTTCAAAAATTTTAGGGAAAATTGATTTAGAGGAGAATGAATTCTAACCAAATTAAGAGATATAATTAATGCTTTTCTTAAAAATATTTTTTAATTATTTTCCATTACAATGAGATGATCGTTGTACTAAAACATAATAATTTGAGATATAACTTGAGGAGATGCAAATAATAAAATTTTATCATATAATTATCATAAAATTTAACATAATGAAAATATAATAACAAACCCTCCAAATAAAACTAAGATTGATTGAAAAATACCTGACCACTTCTCCCATATATCATTATATATATTATATCCCCTTGTAAAATAAATATAGATTTTTAAAGATCTACTCCAGAATCATACTCTTATATATATAAAATCTAATGTATGTTGTACTTCTAATATCTTATCTCATATACTATTAATAATTTCATGAGTACTGTATTTTATTATTTTATATAACTTTATTACTATTCAAATAAATTTTTAATGAAACTTTAATTCTACCACATCATGTAGATGGTTTCCTATTCATACAAATGAGTGACGCTTATACTTTTTGATCAGTAGAAAAAATCAATATAAATAATAATTCACCATTCAATAACTATAATAAATCATAAATATCAAATATATTACGTAAATATTTCATTATATATATCTATGTAATGCATTGATGAAAAATGAAACATATCTCTTTGCGATGGTTGTAGTCTACATGTATGCATGCACCCTATTTTCATTCCATATCAGATTGAGAGGATGTTGATAATGGTGGTTCTATAATAATATAAATAATTAATTCTATTTAATATATTTATTTAACTACATTTTAATGTTTTTAATATATTTATAGAATTTATTTGGGGAAATAAAAATGAATTTACCAGATAATATTTTTACCACTTCATCGAAAAACCTCATTTTGATTAAAATTAATACTTTAAATGATATTGTTTTCAAAAATGTAAAATATCTAGGATATAGGGGAGGAAAATGTGACAATATTAGATTAAGTCTTGATCTGTATTGAATTATCAAAATTAATAAATAACGTAGAAGAGGAGATACCCTTTTAGAAGTGATAAGTGGGAAAACATTGGAATTAATGAAATTATAAAATTGAAAAAATTTAAATTTATATTTCAAGTTGAATTTTTTTTTATTTTTAGCCTACATTGGATATTAAACAATGTAACAACATAGAATAAAATTTATACATGTTTAAATTCATTTTTAAGCTGATTTTATTAGATTTAACCAATAACCATTTTGATGGTTATCATCATATCAATGTTTCATAATTTTAAGTGGTAATAGTAGATACTATTAAAGGAGAAATGAATATTATATTGAAAATAAATGATATTATAGACCACATACCATTAACATGGCCAGTGATAATATTTTCATTACTGTTGGATACTTTATGAAATTATTATTATACATAAGATACCATTAAATTAGTTTTCATTACTATTAACATAATTTTACATTAATAAAATAAATTTAAATGTAATTTTAATTGACAAAATTGAAACATATGTAAATATTTATATTTATAAATTGATTATCAAAAAATAAATCCTGTTATTTATTTACTTTTAATTTTTTTTAAAATAATATATTTAATTTTTAAATTAATTTAAATGGTACTATGGTGTTATTCTGATAAAATTTAACACTATTAATTCATCACTATAAATTTAATAAATTAAAAAGATAAAAAATTCATTTATCTTTCAAAAACCCATTTATAACCAAATGTGTCTTCATTTAATTCCTATGAAAAAATATTACATATACTAAAATGAAGACTTTTACAATTTTTATTTATTATTTATTGTAATAATATTAATGTCCTTATCAATTATATGTTGAATGAAATTTACAATCCATAAAATAAAATATTATTACAATTGAAATGAGTTGATAAAATAAAATAAAAACATGTTTTTTGTATATTTCAAAACCCAAATTCAATACTTTTATCCATATTTTACATGTTATAGACTTATAATAGTGAAACATATTTACTATGGTTATATTTAATAATTACCAAATATAAAAGATTTGAATTGAAAAAAATTCGTCCACTTTATTTAAAACAATGAATCCATTTTTAAGGATTAAATTACTGAATGTGGTTGAAATATATTTTAAAACATTCTTTCAAGATGATTTAAAAATTATTTTTAGAGAAATAATTATTAAATAATTAAATTTGATTTACACATACCCTATGCCCCGTAAAAAAGTAAATGAATCTTAAATTTTTAAATATAATATGTAATATAAAAATTTAATTCAAAAATAATCAACATTTATTAATTTAATTTCCAGTGATTAAAAAACATTGTGTTCATAAAAACAGTTTTTTAATAGTTTTTTTATTTTGAATTTTATTCTCAATTGATAAAAACTGAATTCATTATATATATTTGAAAAAAATACATTTAAATTTTAGACATCACTATTCATACCCCCAAATTCAATTTCTTCGTGATAACAATAACTTAAAATAATTATACATCAATGGTATATCATGGTTCATTTAAACAAGGTGTTATATCTTATGAAATAAATTGAATAAATTAGATATATTATGGGTGGAATATATCATATTATCACAGAGAATTATAATATAACCACATAATCTAATTTCACCTAAAAAATTACTTAACTCAAATATGAATTATTAAAATAATTCTTCTACATCATATCCTCTTGTTCTAACGTAAAATTATATAATTTATGGTTCTCTAAAACACGTTTATATGGTGATATGTTAGGTTTATCATCACATAACATCTTCAATCTATAATATCCATTAATATTTTATCATAATATAAATAATTGTTATTGGTATAACATTTGATTTTTTTACTTGTGAAGTATCATGTTTGTACATCCTAAAGTGAAATGCATGGAGCACATCATAAAGAGAATATTTATCTGGTTGAAGAATCAAGTGATACGAAACCGTCATATTAATATCTTGAATTTTGAATAGAAGGATATATTTGGGGCTTTGATTAACCTTCATTCAAAATCTCTGGACCACCTTTGTGGTTATATTCTATAAATTACATTTCCAAAAAATTAAAACTATGTAACACAATAATGATTATCAAAATAACTATTTGGTGTACATTGAGATGATTTGATGTGTTTTTGAATGGATCCAAAATACTCTACCAATTCACTACATTTCTCAGGTCCCAATATATTTCTTTTACTAACTAAATCACCAAAAAATGTAGTTATACACTACAAAAAAAGGCTTCATAATGATACACACGAATTCTCGAATAAAATATATTCATGTAAGTAGAACTGAATAATCAATGGTGTTAATTCCAAACAGTTTCAAAATCCTATGAAATAATCTGAACCTTTCATTTATAGTTTGAATTTTATTCTTAGTCAATAATCTATCTGCGCTTTTTATGAATTACTAAAAATCAACTATATATCGAGAGCCTCCTAAAGGCATCCCAAGAACATTGCGATAATCCAATGATCCTAAACAAATATAAATGAATTTTATAGTCCCTGAAATCATACCACATCATTAATGTATATAATAGAACGATAATCAAGAGAAAAAAAATCTCTAATGGCAAAAAATGGGATTATTTCATTAGATGGTTGAATATAACCCAATTAACATTATGGAATTTTTATTATTTGGGGAGTCAAATGATGAAATCTATGATTATATTTTCTCATTTCCATTTAGGTGAGAGTAATATTTGTATAATATATTATAATTTATTCTCTCATCCTTAACATCCATCATACTTGGAATCTTGACACAAAATATGTAGTATGCCTTTTCATGATGACCCAATATTAATGTTTTAACATATATATATACATACACATACATCTAGGATGAATATTAAGTGATATAATATTAAAATTTACTAAAATATACAACTTCAATTATGCAATTTAATGTAAAAATAAATTGTTTCCTAATGGAAAAATTTGATAAAAATCATGTTAGAACCCATGATCCTTCCTGAGTTACTTATATAGTTATACGTCTTAGTTATATTCTACATTAATCCTCCTGGGGATTGATAGTTTAAACATTTATTTGTTAATCATATGATCTTCCACCATTCATCATGATTCCATGTTCAATCTTCATAAAATCCATAATTATTTTATCTGTATCCATCCTCACCATGTCCAATGCATCATATTTATTCTAACTCATTGCATTACCCACATTTTTTGCCTTAACATAGTGGTAGTGAATAGGGAAGTCATAATAATAAATCAAATCCAACAGTATTCTCTAAAGAATATTCAACTATTTCAATATGAGTATATAATTCATGTTTTTTGATTTATTTATGTCTTACAACATTCACCAAATTGATAATTCTTCTATATCATCAATGAC
Organism: Viscum album; assembly: GCA_963277665.1. Lineage (NCBI taxonomy): Eukaryota > Viridiplantae > Streptophyta > Magnoliopsida > Santalales > Viscaceae > Viscum > Viscum album. The sequence continues at coordinate 689,513,169 of OY728146.1, forward strand.
AAAAATTATAAATTCGAGCACGAAAAATTGAGTAAGGTAATTTATCTCATGTATTTACAATTAAAAATAAAAATATTAAATCAAAATATCATTATGAGCGAGAAAAAGATCCTAATACCTTCTTTTATGTATCATTATATACCACAAATTGTTCTATATTGTAGGGTACTGTGTGATATTGTTAAATAAACAACCATATATTTAGTTCCATGTTGTTTTCCTAACATTAATATTTCAAAAGAAACATGAAACCCTTTTATATAGATCTATTTATTTGATTTTATACTCATGATGAATTACTCATAATGAATTGTTAGTATCTTACCAACTTGAGAAAACAAATATCCCTCTTTTAGTTATTAGTTGTAGATATTAATTAGTAACTTATACCATTGATGGAAACACTAATAAAACCTCTTGTGGGATTATTTTATCAAAGAATGTAAACTTATTTAACAGGAATATATACATTATTAATTATATATATATTATCATTCATGTAGGTCTTTAACTCATTCTTAAAATATTCATATTCTCATCCATCAACAACAAATATTTAATAATATCATCTATTAAGGATACCAAAAACTGTCTCAGGTAATATGTAGACACTTAATTAAATTAATCAATGAAGATATTGAGGAATTATATATTTCCAAGGAATTCACAATAAATTCATAATGAATATATATTAAATGTATCACTATGATAGGAATATTTAATTTCATTACCCTAATTTGATGATATCTTGTTTTAGTATCAGTATTTTAAAAATATTTAGAACCTTATAAATAATCAAAATTATCATTTTTATGGTATCGATGAAAATTTTCCTAGTAGAGATCATTTTAGGATAATAATATTTAATAAAAATATGCAATGTAACATTATTCGTCTTATTATATAGAACATTTACACTACACAATGAAGTAGAAGGACCAATTAATCCCTTATATATGTTCTGTTGGATTTGATTAATAATTTATAGAAACTAAATAGGGGTCATTGAAAATGGATTCTTTAAAATAGGTGTAGCAGTAAGAATAAACACAATTGAAATATAATATTCATGATTTTAGGGAATAGTAAAACATTATTCTAGAAGTAAATATTAATAATATGAAAAATAAGAATATCATTGATGTTGTATTTATCACTAATTATTTCACATAAATATTCCGCATAAACATATAGTATGTCTCAAATAGAATAATTGTCTTCCATTATATTTTTATATTCAACCTCACCCAAAACGACAATCATATCTTCATTCAGAATATCAAATGTGAATTACATTCCCCAAAAGTTTATATGACCGCTATATAGAGTGAAATATTCCATGAAAAACTCCATATCAAATACATGAAAATAGATAATCCAAATATTTACAATAAGAACATTCCCACAGCCATCTATTAGAGAGGACATATATCCTTGATATGCGAATATTGTCATTTAAGTGATTTTTTCGTAATTGATCGAATAATCATTAATTATTGGAAGAAATATTTTTTTGTAATTTTATGATATAAATGATTCCATATGAATAATTTTAAATATTACACTTCAATATTTTATGGAAGAATATCACCTCCACAAAATTATCAATCAATAAATTATCCCTTAATAAAATAAAATTATCTATATGAAAAATAAGAATTCCTAATCATAGTTATCTACCATATAATGATAAAATCATTTTTAATGTTTCATAGATTATGACACCATATTTTAAATATTTTACATTTTATATTTCCCCTTGTCCATTCAAATTCATTGTCTGTTAAAATCCTTCTTAATAGGTTTAAAATGAAATAGTGAATAACCCGTTAATATCCATTAGGATGGCTAATATAAGTGTATAGTATTTGACCAACTAATCATCCAGTAGTGAAGGATGTGTAAACAGTCAATATATGACATTCATAGTTTTTACCACTAGGTCCATCTGTTCCATTTCTATACCCACATTCTATTATCATGAAACAAATGTATTTTCTAGGGAAACCATATGAACTATACATTATGAATAAAATTGGATATTATCTTATAAATTTACCAATACCTAGAGTTTTCACTAATGTTATAAAATTTGAATCCCTACAAATATATAAACCTTTAATTGATACTAAATTATGGACGCAGTCATAAAATAAAAATATATTACATCATTTTAATGAAATTTTTAATAAATCTCATTATAACACCCACCAAAAAAATAGAAAGGGTAGTTTCATAAGATATTAGAAATATAAAAAACGTTTTTCAAAAAATATGTTCAATATCTGCAACCATGTTAATATAATGTTTTATCATTCTAATTTATACCCAGTATTAAATTATTATTCATAACTCAGGAGGGAAACCATAAGAATAGGTGAGAAATAATTCCCAGAACATTAAAACAAGGTTGATATCCACCAATATTCATATAAAAGAATATGTTAATCACAAGGATACACTATCATGATTTTATCATTAAAAAGTCATACCAAATCCATCATTGATTTTTAACATGTATCATCGAATATAATTTTATCACTTCAAAATGCTTGAATCATATGCATGTGGAATCATCATAAATAAATAAAACACCACAGTAGAAAATCATAATCACATGAATGTGTTCTATGTTTTTATTAGTTAAATCAAAATTGTAGCCCTAATAATATACTAGAAATCAAACAATATTCATGGTATTTCTTAGTAAGATTATTCCACAATCTATAAGAGTACCTTATATCTAGATGTCCCCATAATCTCTAATGATTTTATTAACTCATTAGTGAATTAGGAGCTTTTAAATTCCATCCTATCATATGAGTTTTTTAAATCTATTTCCTCATTAGGGATTCACAGATCCATCATCTTTACCCATTGTTACCGAGATATTTAAAATTTTTGGCCCACATATCACATTATCTTCAATTATTTATGTATATGAAATAAGAACATAAGAAATGCATCATATCATAATAACATTAACCATAAGATATGAATATTTTTGAGAAGAAAATATAGTAATCATAAAAAACAATATATATAAGGATCATGGATTTAAAAACAAGATCATATTCCATGAAAATAATCATAATCTTCATGAAGTGTTATAATTGATAAAAAAATCCTTCAAAAATATATCCAGAATATTTCTGGAAGATAAAACCATTTTCGTTTTAATAAAAATTATTCAAAATATAATTATTTATAAAATAATAAATAATAATTAATAAATTAAAACATGTTGAAATCTTATAATCAACGATTCAATGAATTGAGAATCCATAGGGGTGCGAAATTTCATTCATTCAATAATCATTAAATAGAATGGGTTTTCTCACATATTTTGTAAAAGTGTACATTCATAAAATGAAATGAATATTATTTTTTACATATCTATTAATGGTAAAGTAATGTTAAAAATATATATAAATGATAATTAATTATTTTTAAATTCAATATTGATAACAAGTTTGGGAACATTGATTTGGAGGAAAAATATTATGGTTAAAAAAATAGATAAATGGTTTATTTTTCATTAAAAATTATTTTGAATAGTTTTTCATAACAAATAGTTTAAACATGAACTAAAATTAAAAAACTACAGAAAAAATATATTAGAATAAACAGATTTGGATTTATTTTATAAGGATCCTATAAATAACATAAATTTAAATTTAGCATGAATAATCCTACTATTATTGATACTGAAACATAAATCTCTTAACTTAGATCATTTATTTATTCATCCATAATGAATCCTTCAGTTTAAAAAAATTAATTTGTTATAAATCTACTCTAGAAATATTCTAATATATATAATAAGATATTCTGTTTTATTTTAAAATCTTATAACTATAATATTAACAATCCATTATTAAATTCATTGTTCTTCTTGATAACTACTTTGTTTTTCATGAATGTTTTCATTTAGATGTCAGAATACTATTACATTGATAATGATTCCATCATGTCCATAATTTTATTCATTACATGAGTATAATATTTATGTATTATAGATACTTATATAATTATTCATATAAATCAATGATGATAGATGAATTATATTGCTTCATGGTGATAGTATTCTACAAGTAAACACATATGATGATTCCACTTATTGATAAGTGTAACAACATAAAATTATATAATAATTCATGTTTATAGAAATATTAAAATATTCTAAATATAATAAATATTCTATATATAGACCCTATAATATTAAATGTGGTTATTTATTAAAATTGAAGTGAATCACAATCTATGAGTGATAGTCTACAAGTAAAAAGATCATTGTTTTCTTTTACCATAGGATGCATGGTAGATTTACAATTGATGTTAGATAATCATAATAAAAAAATAAAGAATATTTAATTTAAATAATTCATTATTTTTTAATGGATACAATATATATAAAATTTATAGAAGAACAAATATTTTTGAAATTTATGATTATTTTTTTGAATTATTGAAACGTCCAAATTTTTTTGGGATGTACCAAAATCTATAAGGGGAAGGAATAGAACCAGATTTGGTGTTATGATTAGTTTTTTGAATTATTTAATGGTCCAAAAATACTAAATAATGGAAATTTTATGTTCTTTATTAATATTTAGGCAATGGGAAAGCATTGAATTAAGTAATATATTAAATTAATATATAACTATTTTTCATGTTTGGGGTAAAAAATTGATATATTACAAATATAGGATGAATATGAGTCCAAATACACTAATAAAATAATATTAACACCATATTATGTGATGTTTTATCAAGTATCCCTTGGGTTTTACCACCACCTCCACAAACACAATCAAACATCTATCTATTAAAATGATATTAATATTACATACTCATTATGAAACATTAAATATTCAATGAAAGGAATCATGAAACAAAAATTGAAAATGGTTCATATTATATAAAATATCTAATTCACTTACACAATGATAATATTTTAATAAATTATAATGAATTTAATAAAATATTATTTATCATAGGATACCATTAATGTAATTTTCGAGAATATTTACATAAAATGAAACGAAAAATTGAATAATAGAAAAATAATTTGAATGAAAAAAAATAAAAACATTAATTGAAAATTTAAAAAATTAATATAAAATACAAATTCATTTAATTTTTCTTTATTTTAATAGTTTTCAAAATATAATTTATTTATTTTTTCAATTATTTGAACAATATTGTGTCAATGTTCCATAATGAATTAATGTAATTAGTTCCTAACTAAAAAATAAAAATAAATGATAGTAACTAAAAAATTATTCTTTCAAATAATAAATTATGCAAAAATATATCCACTTTTTCCATTTTACATAATATTAGAGATATTAATATAAATAGATTTAGGTTTGGTATTACTTTTTTGAATAAAATAATATATACATCATTATCAATGGAATGTGTAGAAGAATTGAATAAACTTATAATGGAGGATTAATAAAGGTGAATGGAACATATCCAATAAAATAAAAGAACATGTTTTTGATATTTCAAGTCCTTATCAAATATTTTAATCCATGTGTATCACATTTTACCCTTCTTGAGGTGAAAAATATATTCCATGGTAAATATTTATACGGAAAAATGGTCATATTTTCAAAATTGTAACAACCTAATAAAAAAAAATTTAATCAATTTTTCAATATTAAAATTCTATATTTTCCCATAGTATATTTTATAATAAATGCAAAAAAAAAATAACAAAAACTATTTTAGAATAGTATGGTTTTAAGCATAAAACTAGAACAATTCTTATCCCATCACTACTAAAATCAATTAGATGAATGTTATGCCATTTCAAAGTCTATAATATATATATATCATTAAAAATTTTTCTTATAAGTGAATCATATATTATGTTAACATATAAATTCATTTTTTCATAAAAATAATTTTTAGAAATACATCCATTTTTTAACTTCATTAAAATCATTTTGTCAATTATAAACCTATGACTTTATTCTATACCTAAGAAAATTAGACATTTTAAAAATTTGGTGTATCATATTAAAACTCAACAATGTAATTTATTGTTGAAATATATCACATTAAATAATTATAATTCCATATTAGGTTACAATGTTTTAAAATTTGACTTTATGTTCAAAGAATGTTATAACATACATTAACATTTTTAAATAGTAATATTTTAATAAATCATACTATGTAATGAAAAGGAAATGATTATGTGGTATTGTGATAGATTTAATGGTAGTTGGTTTTGATGAGTGTGGGAATTTTTTTTATTGATTCATAATAGTGATATAATATGTGTGTTAAGGATCATTAATGAAATGGGAGTGGGAGAAAATAAATTAATTATTAGATTTTATTGAAATTTAATGAAATGAAATAAATTGAAATATTATGAATTAAAGTTCTAAATGGATATTAATTGCTTTTTAATAAACATTGAATTCAATATCATAAAAAATGTGAATTTATTATTATTTGGAAAATGAACATATGTTGTTATAACATAACTAAATTAGAATTGTTAAATATATATTTTTATTACCTTAATTTTGAAATTTTGGATAGTTCTAGGAATTTATTTGGAAAAAATATTGATGTGTTTTTATTTTTACAAGGAAATGGATTTATTTTGATGTGGTATTTATTTCATACATATCATTTAATGATGGTCTTATGTGATTATATTTATATATAATCGGATTTAATTTTTTTCCACAAACCTAACCTGAGTTTGATAATCCGACTGAAAACCAATGGAATCATGTTTTGTATAATTTCATTATAATACTTCTTATAGAAGTCATATAGTTATCTAAACCCTATTTCCAATATTCCCATCAAGAATAGCTTATGGTTATATTTTGAGCAATTGGGGGAAATTCATGGATGTTGTTGGGAATAAGTTTGATGACTCTCATGTCCTTGATACCCTACTATTCATGTTAAGATGGTGGTGTTGGTACATGTATATTTCCATGCATTAAAAGAGTAATTGAGGTTTATTATATTGATGCTAATTATACCTCACTCTACTAGATAAAAATATTGGCTGGTGTTTGTTTTTAAGACAAAAAATGATGATGGATTCAGTAATAGTTAGGTTAGATTTGGTCAATACCCAAACTACATAAAATGATTATATATAGAACGATTCTATAAAAGATTATTATTATTGGGTTGTGTTTAGATAAAATTAAATATTAAGATAGTGATGGGTTCCCTTATTATAAATTCTATTCTATAAAGTAATTATTCATGGATATGATATTTAGAAATTGGTATTTTTTTGATGCTATGTGCTATCTAACATGCTTTGTGTATATTTGTTCATCTATTTTTCCTTAAAAATAAATACACTCCTTTAACATTTTATTCATAGTTCTCTAGTATAATCCTACATTATATACATGTGATTCAATCAAATATTAATATATTAAACCCTTTTATTTAAAAATGGTTTGTTTTTTTAGAGGGAAAATATTGTCTTAGATATTTGTATTGGCTATTGAGTTTCTACCAATAAAATTTATTTTTTATTCTATATAAGGAATTATTTTTGTATACCATATTCATAAATTTAATGATAACATCAAATGTTTCCCAATTTATATCATAATAATGATTAGTGGTTTATTTAAAAATATGATGGATCTATAATTTCATTTGATCTCATTTTCATGTTTTATATCTTCACTACTAGTCGAAAAAAGAGGGCTTATAGGACATGGTGGGGTCCATGACCACTTAGATCTTCAATATCAGCCAATGAGAGTTCCAAGATATTGAAAGTAATAGATTCTATGGAACACATTCATTGATTATTTTCCTCAAAAGATCATAAATACATCTTCATTTAATATAATATTCTTATCATTATGTATTAATTTTAATAGTAACACTCATAAACAATGAAACCGGATATCAGAATTTCTGAAAGAATTATCCATATTCCAATTTTAATGTTCCAATAAAATTTTTTCTTATATTATTCTATTTTTTTCTAATTCAATGAATTTTTTCATTATTAGACTAATTGATCTCTTTTGGTATTTCTAATAATTAACTAAATTTTTTTTAATCTCAATACTAATAATTAATTTAATCCCTTATGGAAATATTTTTTTTTCATATGATGTTTCATGGGATATTATTTCTATTTTAATAAATACTATAATTCTCAAGGTCATCATGTCAATGAATGACGATTTTAAAAAATTTTAATTTCTTGAAGCCACTAATTGATATATTTCTAGAGAATATGATCTTGATACATAAAAAAAATTATATTTTGATATGATATATAGATAATTAATTATAATTTTTTAATCCACATTATAACATAAATTTTATTTTAAAAATATTTAATTCATAATAATTAAATATTTTAAATGAGTTTATAAATGTATTTTTTGTGATTCATGGTGCTGCTTAAATTTCTAGGCATAAATAGATAAAAAAAGAAAAGAATCATTGATTTTTTTTGTAGGATGTTTCAATAGTAATTTTTTGTTATGTATACATTGTTTTGAAATAAATTTGGAAAAAAAGAGGGAAATATATTAAATATTATAAATTGAATTGAATATTTTCTAGATACATTCCTCCTAATGATAATTATTTTAATTAATATTGTTGTGAGTGTTATAGTGGGTACTATGATTCATGTTCATTTGAATTACACTGGTTTGGAAATAGGTCTGGAAAAAATTCCATAGAGAATAAATCTATGATGAAATGCACACATTTTTCTATGTTTAGTGTGAGGCGGTTATGTGTCCCAATGGAAAAGATGAGGAGTGAGAATTTTTAGTTAATTTTATCATGGAGATAGTGATTAATATCATTTATTTATATTAATATGGAATCATTTATATTAACTCAAGGATTCATCGTTCTACATCAGTTTTTTAATTGAATTATAGAATTATATTCTAGACACTCTATGACTCAGAGTAATTATAACATTAATTAAAATTCCTCTATATTAGAGTGATGTAAAATTTATTTTATATCGAGAAATCATTGAAAATAATTTATGATGTTTATATAGTATATATTGAGAAAATTAATTGATTGAAATGTTCTTGAGTGATTTGTGAGTTTTTTCTAGTGAGTGGCATCATAAGGGGAATTTGTTGAATTGAAAGGGAGAATAATGTGAGAATATTTAGAAAGGATTTTTAAATTATACTTTTATATTAGGAATAATTAAAATAAAACTGATTGGTTTGATTTTTTTCTTTTCAAAATATTTACCTATGGCATTATTTTTTTTATCGCCTGAACATCTCCTATTTTAATGTGTAGAATGAAAATTTTTATGTTGAGATTTTTCATGGGGTTAAGAAAACATTTATATGTGGGCTATCTTAATAAGATATTAAACACAAGTAATTTCTCCATAGTTTGAGTGTTTACATGTAATAATATTTAAATAATGTAATTATATATATATTTTTGGTTGTAATTAAACCGTTAAGGAATATGAAAAATTAGTTGATAAATTTAATGATTTTAAATGTTTTCATTTCGAAATATCATCAAAAAAACATTAATGTAATTTCATGACTCTAAAAAATCACATACACATAGATATATATGAATCCCATTGCATCATGTTCAATCTATAAAATTACATAAGTCACAAATATATAAAGAAGAACCACTATCCTATATTGACATGTCTTATTCCATAGTAAGAATATATAGAATAAATAAAGCAAATAAGTATAAGTATATATTACAAAATAATATCTAACATTAAAATGAGTTTTAATATATGTTCCATAAAATAATAAATAGAGATTAAAAATATGTCAAATAAAACAATTTCCCTTACATCTCTTGTGAAAACAAAATCACAAAGGCCACAACATGCCATTGGAGCCATTAATTAACCATAGTTTTGTCGAACACCACAAAAGTAATAATGTTAGTGATTGATTATGGGGATATATATTAAGTGGAGAATCAATTAAAGGAAAATCCAATGGATGAACCATGGATATATAATCGAGATTATGAATTTTTATAGTGGTGGCCCGTATTATTTCATTTCCAAAATAGTAAAACTAAATAAATAATTTACACCATAACTATTACATTACAGAAACTAGAAAATTTCTCAACAAGAAACGAATTACAATAATATGAGTTTTATGGGGTACTTTTTCTTTATTTTGAGAATCCAAATTTTATAGGAAGATATGTAATACAACCTAATTAAAATCAAGAGGAAGGGTTGCGCTATAACACTAATCATTGAAAAACATCAATATTGTTCATGAATAAACTGTTTATTAAATAAATATGTTGGAATATGGATATTTTATCAAAAAAATGAGAGTTTTGAAAAGTTTTAAAACCATGGTTCAGAACAATTGATGATCATTTTATAACATATATATTATTTCTTAACTTTAAAAAGAGATGTTTTAATGAAATTCTATCCTAATTGAAATATTTAATAGGCCACAAAATTATGATTTGGATTATAAAAATCTTGAACAAATGATCTCATTTTATTATGTTGGTGTATAGTATATTGGACCTTGATACAAATCATATCATTTGAGAAATATAGAATTACAATGAGTTATACCATAACCCTTTTACAACACTGTTATGATATTGAAGCATATAAATATATAATGTGGCCCTATTATTGAAATGGAGAGATAAAAATGTGTGTTACTGTGGATATACACTGGAGACCTTTTGGTTGACATAAATTATGTTCACAACATATATTAATTGGTGGAATTTTATTGTTTATTGAATTAAATAAATTACTAAATACATATATTTTTTTATATTTCATTCATTATTTTATTTATTATTATTTCAAAATCTTCTTTTTTCATTCCATAATAACAAACTATCCCACATGATGGATGGATTCTCTATCATGAATGGGTAGTTTCCTAATGGTTGGTGTTCAAGCATTGATTTTTTCTAATGAAATATAGATAATTAAATTTTTTTATGGATTTCATGTTATATATTTGAAACAGATTAAACATTAACTTATTGACATTTTTTAGTTTCTTATTGAGTGATTCAAATTTGATGGAGTATATCTAATGTGGTAATGATTTATGGGATTATGAGTTTTTTCATTATTCTCTATATTATTTTCATACTATACCATATTACTAGTTTTATAATTTTATTTCGATAACTATGAAAAATTGAACAGACCTAGTTTGATTTAATTAATACTATATGTATCGGATGACCTACCATTATTGCGTCTCATTACAAAATATCATTTATATTATTTAAAATAATTATATTATATTCCTTTTTAAATAATTCATCTAAAAATGATCCATTATATTTTTTTTATAAAAAAGCCTTCAATGTTTGAAAAGTTCATTATTGTATTCCCAATATCAATTGTTTATTAAAATTATCTTAGCAAAAAAAAGAAACATTGACTATGTTATAAGTAAAATTACACACCAATGGATTGATCGTAGTACATTATATTATTATACTACATTTATAGTTTTTTTAATATGTGTCTTGGTTTTAAATTAACCTCATTCACTAAATTACCTCATAGATTTGAGGGAATATTGATGGTTACAATGCACTATTATGAGTATCCTGAAACATGAGATTTTTTATAATTATCCAAATTCAATGCTGAAATTTTAGTATTATACCAGATATATATATAATGAAATTAATAATTAATATGGTAATTTTAATATAAAAAAATATAATATAATCAAAATAATTTAATCATTAAAAAATTTTAAAAAACATTTTAAAACAATACAAGGTAGATTGTTTTTCAATTTTAAAACCGTAATTACACAGGTAAAATAAGCTAATCAATGGTTATGATTATTATACTATCATTTTTCTATATCATCTATATCCAAATGAAGTCAAATACTTGTTTTTATATTTTCAAAACTATGGAAGATCACCAACATAGATTCTGGATATTCGGGATCAATAAATAATGAGAAATTTCATTCCGAATTAATTTTATTTAAGTAGATATTTTTTATTCAAAAAGGGTTATCCAAGGATCAAAATGATGTTGATGTAATAATATTTGAATTCGTTGAAATATCATTTCTATTAATTTCATTATCTCATTATTATATCATTCATGTTTTTTATATACTAGAAAATAAAATCAATAAAATATTAATCTTGTATTATCATCTGGATCCAATTGTTCCATAAGTACATGTATCATTCTCAATGTATTGGAATGTAAAATTTAATTATTATAAATTAGTAGAATAAATTTTTTGTAACAAATTAATAAAAACTATATAATGTATTAAAATATTACCACCAAATATATTTAGTAATCAATGGTTGAATGATGGATAATGTTTTCAATTGATGATTTATATCTTTGAGAACATGTTGATAACCAATAAAATTTTTGTTATGATTACCAAATCCATCATTATAGGGAGATAGAAATTTAATGGAACTAGGATTCATGTGTACTTTTTTATAGGCATGGTAATGTGTTAGTCCAAATTCATATGTGGGATGTAGTCATGCCATAATTTCGTACCACTATATATGTGGTTTTCTTTCAGGTCACAAAAGATGTAACGTGCTAGTTTAACTTAATATAATCTGACAAATTATTTGATATGTGTATCAATTACTTATTTATTATAGAATTTTTTTGAATATTACTAACCACAAATCTCTATCTATCCAGTACATATACTAACATAGAATTGGGATAAGTTTACAATGCAATTTTTATGGTATTTTTTCCATCATTATATAGTCTATGTTTAGTGTGTGAATTTATTTATTAGTTTACTAATATAACCCAATTTTAATGGTTATATTATATTAAAATAGTGTATATTTTAAAATATATATACATTCTTGATTAATAGAATTGAATAAATTAAAAATTCTATCATTTATAATATGGATTTTCATTTTAAATTATATGTTTAATATTGTTTATAAAAATATTTAAGTACACATGTGAGTTTGAATATTTAATATCATCCTCAGAATAATGTGTATTAATGAAATACAATTGTTATTTTAGAAGGTATGATACAAGAATATGTTATAAAATTTACTATTCCACTATAAGAACACTTTATTTATTTATATTAATGTTTAGTATACAATAGTTCATACAAAAATAGTTTATTACCTATAAGGGAAACTCTTCCAATCTCAATTATATAAGATGGATATTTCAGAATCATCATTGATTATACCTATATTAGAAAAAAATAATTTTAACTATGTCATGTAGATTAAAAAATGATATACACACTACATACCATATGAAAATAATTGAAATGGACCAATCTAAATTATCATAAATGATCATTCTTTTCATCAATATTATTTTTTCTAGAGACACTAATATCTGGAAAAATAGTGGATGTTGGAATGAATATTATTGTGTCTTTTTTATGTAATAAGATTTATAAATATATAGATATTATAAATATATTATTCATAGGGATTTCGCGTAAGTTTTTTAAACATATATAATAGTTAATTCATGATAACATATACTAATAACATCAAATATAAAAGAATAAAACAAGGAAAAAATATAATTGATAACATAATTTTAACATGGTTTGGAGTATTGTGATAAATCTTGAATTCTAAAATAAAAGTTACATTTGTTATCAATAGATATTTATAATTTCCATTACATTGGTTGAATACATTTCCATTCAAGTGGTGCATGTTTCCAAAATATAAATTGATGGATGTTGGGATGAGGAAACACTATACATATATATGATGGGAAAAATAAGTAATAATTAAAAAAAATATATGATTTCACAAAATCAAATTAATATTCTACCACTCCACCTTTCAATTTCTAGTTGGATGGGTATCCAATAGCCTTGAGATATAGACTAAATAATTATTTAGCTAGTATAGTAAACTAATGATCAAATTAATGTAATTTGGAGCATAATATAGACATTAAATTGTATAATGTGGTAAAACATATTACAAAACCATGTATTTAGAAAATTTCCTCAAGAAGATAAACGTACAAAAAAAATTTAGAAGCCCAAGACAAATAAGAATTTATTTTATTGTATCCAAATAGGCAAATAAGTCTCCAATGTTACACATTAAATAAATTCCACTCTACATTACTAAATACCTATTAAATATATTTAAAATACAATTAAATGAAATTTTCTATAATATAAAGGAAGAATATAAGTTTTTACATGGTTTGAGATTATCTATACTTTATAGAAGGAACTCCATAACCATTATATTAGGAATACATGGTTAGTATAATGCTACTCCAGTTACATATATGTATGATCGGAACATCACATGAATGACTGTGATGTTTAGTAGTATAATTATTGTAATAAATATCTTAGTATCATAATCTATTTATTTAATTACAATTATATCTAGTAAAAAATTTTCTACAACAATCCAATCAATGTACTCCATCATGGCTTCAACCATGGAATTAATTACATATATGTACTACCTCCAGAGAAACATCACACTTCAGAATTTAATGATTATTTCATATAATAACCATCCATATTACAGTCTTTACAATTATAGATAATTATGTAACATTTATCTTACTACACCATCTCCTGCCATTGTACCCTTATAAAATTTATCATTAGGGACTTTTGGAATTTTATCTAGAAAATAATCATCATTTATTATTCCAACTATAAAAAATCTCATTTTATTTCTACTTTCATGGATTATTCATTATTTCTTAACCAATTATGAATACATATTCATACATAAGTCATTCAATAATTCTATGGATCATTTATTTGACCCATCCCCCAAACATTTCTCACTAAGAAACAAGATCACCATATATATTAATCTATTATTCCATTTTTTATTATAACATAAAGATAATGAATCCAATATGTTAATCATTTCCATAATAATATCTATTTTTGGGTCAACTATATAATTAAATTATTTCATTGAATATTTATTTTCCATGATAGACTAAATTCCCAATAATGTGGATCATATTATTAATATCACATATTAATACCATGTTTCCCAAATTCCATATCAATTTTTTAGACAATCACTTCATTTAAATCATATACATCAATGAATTATACATTTCTATATACATCACATTCGTTACAGATAGGGAAAATACCTATTTTACTCTAGATATCCAATTTATAGACATACTAATAAATTAAAATACATATCTAATAATAGTTCTCTAGAAGTTTGTATCTCCTCCAATTATAGATTTAAGAAACCCCTATAATATATCATTTATATTATAACACAAGGACAAATATATAGTATATTAATGATATATATTTATTTATTTCATATATTCTTAATGATCCATTCATATATTCACTATGATTAAACTAATACCACTAATAAAAAATGACATGCCATCCATTATATAATCAACATAATACATCTTGATTCTGAGAACCACTAACTTCAATCAATCACTATCAACTCAGCCTTATATTCATTTATTAGGGGATTCCATTGGGTAAAATTTAATTTCCATCCAAATATATTGAAAAATTATTTTATATAATCCTTGAAAAAAATTCTAATAAAAACATGATATATTCAAACTCATAGAACATAAATAATAAATACTTCTAGTCCCTTAGGGTCCATATCCAAAAAATACACATTACATTATCGTGATTTCTCAACATGAACATTTTGAAAAATTCACCATTCAATTCTATATAAAATTTCATATTTATGCCCATAAAATTCAAATAATTCATACAAAAAATATTTTTTATGGAATGATCCATCATATAAACATTATGGTAATATTAATATACAATTTATTTTTAATAAATTAATTACATCAATAAAGGAATAATTGATCTAGATTCACATACTTTGTGATTTCATCATACCATAAAATATCTTGTTTATCTTACATAGTACATTATTCATCTAGTTAATATGAATAATATATTTTAATTTAGATGCATTATCTCCTCCAAATTAACATAATTGAATGTTATCATAATATATAACTATTATGTATATAGTTCCATATTTTATACTATTCTTAGCATAAATTTTATTATTGTATGTATAAAAATGTAGGAAAGGATTCATATAATTCCATATAATTTTTTTAAACCCTTCCAAAATAATGTCATACTTATAATGTTTGTTATAATTATTTACATTTAGCTACTATTGAAACATTGGTTTCTTAAATTCAATTTGGTGTTCTATTATTTCACATACAACATTGACATGTAAGGAATCTATTTCTTCCTTCGTTATAAATTCCCACTAAATTGATACATAGAGACATGCTTCATATTTTGGTATCATATTTCCTCTATATCTTGTAAGTCGAAAGAATTTTTAATCTATTACCATTTTTCCCATGGAATATGAACCTTTTTAAATTATGAATTCAACATGACATTACAATCCATATACTATTTATTCATTCAAAACATTACCCGGATCTACCACTATCCAAGAGCGATCCAACACATTTTTCTATTGGATATACCTGAAATCAATCAACCATATTATCCACCTAAACATACCGGTATGTCTAGAATGATTTTGATATGTAAAATAATCATTGAATTGACACACTCATTACCATAATCATGTAAACAATCAACTGATTATTTTTTATCAACTATATATTACTCATTGTTTTTATCCCTGCAACAAATACACACTTTTAAGATAATTTATTGACTTGCAATGTACATCCAATTTTCACTATACAAGATCCAAACTACAAAACAATCCCAATAAAACGCACCAAAAAACAATTGAATGACTTTTATTCATTCTTTTACCATTACATATCATTGAAATAAGCATAAGAAATGATTCCAAAAAATTTCATATGTGAGGAACATTAAAATTTCATAGTCATTTGTTCTTATTGAATCTTATACACCATAATTTCTTATGTATGTACTCTAAATACATAATCCACAAAAGTATCTAAATCCTTCAGACAAAATAATTTATGTAAGGAATCTAATCCTCATTATTGAATCCCTCTAAATCCAAATCATTTTCATTTTTTAATCAAAACAATTTTTCATATTCATTTTCTATATATTATTGAAATAAAATATGATTTTCTTGAAAAACCATCAAAAGTTTATACTAACATAGCCACTATCATTATTAAAATCATGTATTTTATCATCATTGTAGTCTTATTTTTTTCTATGTCTCTATATTAGATTTTTTTAATACAAATATCTACATAGAAAAAATGAAACCACACTTTTTATTTTTTAGTATCGCTGGATATAACATAATACATTTCACCCTAGTGAGATTGAAATATCTATAGAACCATACATACATATGGTCTAGCTCCATATTTTGATACTCAAGTATTCTTACTTTAATGTCAATGTCTATCATCTGATACTTTAAAATGATACATTAATTTCTTGTTTTATACTCTCTACCACTATGTTTTAGTATTACTTTTATATCAATGAAATTTACCCATTTATCACCTGTGTGATCAAGATTATTATTGAAATATTTTTTATATATAATTTTCTTTATATTGATAGAATTATACCATAAAATATCTATTTAAGACACAATATTCTGTATTTCACACATTTTTCAACTACCATGGTCATTTATGTGATATTCTAGAAAACTTCAAAAATTTTTATTGAAACCCATGTAATGTTGTAGACATGTAAATGTTATTTTTCTATATAATATTAGTATGTGACACTCATCATTCAACTCCAACAGAAATTCACATTCATTCATACATTCATGTCACCCTTTCAAAAAATCATAAGGGATACATTATTAATAAGAATAACCATACTATGAATTATGGATAAATATTTTTATCTGAATCCCAAAACTAAAATTTGTGGGAAAATAATAAATATAATCAGCTTTATATCATTTATATAGAATAAATAAAAATAGTAAAAATGTCCTCTTATCCCTATATACAGTGTTTTCAGACGATATTATGATATATTACCATATGAAATTGAACATTCCATGCATATAATAATTCCTCAAATGACCCTATTTCCAACAAATGATGGCATATGAGACAGAATATAATAAATTTCCCTAAAATCCATTATCTCTTAATTCTTTATTTTTTCTGGTATTTCAATAGAGTGATACTTCATTTACCTTCCGAATTAATGAAAAAAATTATTTTCTTCGACGTCCTTTCATATAATCCCTTTTATGAAGAGTTTCATGAATTTAGTTATATAATATTTTTGTTGAAATTAAATTATCATAGTAGTATTTATTATTTCCCTTGAATATAATAGAGTAATATAATGAGTAAAACAAATAGTTTTACTCCAAAAATCACATCAAAGTATATCAATAATCTTTCTATCATGTCAAAATCATTGAAATAATATTGCATATACATTCTTACATACATATTTAGGATGAAATGTATACATATCTGAAACAATTTTTTTTCTTTATAATAAGTATTAAATACATTTCATCCATGATAACATGACCAACTTAGTTTTTTTCTCTTCTTTGTTATTTGGTGACACTATTAATTCTGACATCGGCTCAATAAAACAATTTTTTTAATCATGTTTTCATTTTTCATATTTTAAATTTATTTTATATTAAATCCAATGTAATTAATTTCATTATATCATTGAAATATATTTCATTTATTTTGTGTCCTCAATAATGGTAAGTCATACATATGAAACATGTCTTCTCGGAACATTCCATTTTAGAATCCCATCATTTCATAATAGAAACCGAGTTAAACAAAAACACGTAAAGCATAATTTATTCTTACCAAAGATAATCTACATATAGACTCAATAATATCAATGAGATCATATTCTACTATTGGTGTTGAAGACACTAATTTTTAAAACAATCATTAGAACCTGTAATTGGTGAAAAAAAGATCAGTATATCATTTATAAACAACATCCAATTTTTTTTATTATTAACAAGGAACCATTCACTAATTTCTTACACATGATTATCATAACCATAACTTAAAGCCCCATATATAATTAAATGATGATGGAATGGAAAAATAAATATCATAACAAAATAGGACAATATAATTATCTATATAATTCTTGACATTCAATTATTTATAAGCAGAAATTTAGTCTTTATATTAAGAAAAAAGAGTAATATTAAATAATTTAATTTGATGTTATAATAACAGTAACACAACTATTAATAAAAAAAATACTAAAAGTACAATGATATTAATAAATATTATAATGAACCCACCAATATATTAAAAAATGATCTTGATCGATGAATCTAGTTCCAAAACTATCTTATATTTTTACATCATTATTATTGATCCTACATAAATGTCCGGATTCTAAAACAACCACATTCTATAATCCTATATCCAAAATTAGTGACTAAATATTTATTTTGCATTTCTATATTATGAAATCCAATATTTTGTAACATTATGTATTCTTACCTTTTTATTATATTAGTTTCTATAATGTCCTTATAATATCTTTCCAACTTGTATTTTATAATGAAAAATAAAACATATTCCAAAAAATATTTCAACCTAAAAAAACTAATTTGTGAGATGAAATA
The DNA here is from genome assembly GCA_963277665.1 of Viscum album. Lineage (NCBI taxonomy): Eukaryota > Viridiplantae > Streptophyta > Magnoliopsida > Santalales > Viscaceae > Viscum > Viscum album. Next base: position 689,532,768 of record OY728146.1, read on the forward strand.
ATTAGACTCTTAAAATCTTAATACTAGAAAATGATCCTTTTATGTGGCCATGTATAAGTAATAAATTAAATTATATCACGTATCTTTCCTTATAAAGACATTAAATCATTCCCAATAAAAAATCTCAATTATGATTTTTTTAAATGTTTTTAATAATATAAATTAATCAGCACATGCATCATAATAACACATTACATATTTTATATTTAAATATTAAATAAAAATTAATTTTTAATTCTCTAAATAGATATCCATTTTTTTTATTATGTTAAACATAAACAGTTTAATACATAGGAAAATAACATTGGATAATATATTCGTAATAATGATAATATGATATCTACTCCCAAAAAAATCATTTTAATATTATCAATGATAATAAATTTATTTCCTAATAAAAATCAGTGAAACATTAATTCTATTAAAATTATAAAGTAAATGTGGGTGATCCAATTTAAAAAATATTCATTATCAATGTAAATTTATCATTGAAACCAATTTTCAACTTCATAAATATGAAATATGCATCCTGTATAACATATCACTTTTTCATCAATATAACTTGACTAAAATGAATATAATTACAACATGTGTCTTTATATTTTAAGGAACTCACATATAATATAAAATAAATTGTGGTCACACATTATTAAACTCACCAAATATGTAGAATAAATTTATTATGGATAAATATTTAAATCATTATAATTAGAATCATATAAAATAACCATATTATATTCAAGTAAACAAAACCTCACATGTATATACCCTTTTTAATACTATAATATAAGAAAACATAGATATTTACCACATGAGTTACACTTGTGACACATATGGTAATAAATGAACTACAGATAAAAAGGTATAATGATGAAAATACTAACACTATGTTATATAACATTAGTGGTAAGTTTAGTCTCTATGCATGTGATCAAGCATATACTAATCAAAACATATAATCAAAATTCAAGACACCGATGATATATAGGGTTATGATCATATTATAACAGATGATCTATGTGACAAATTGAAATGAATGATAATATATTTACTTTAGTATCTATTAAATAATATAAATGTAAATAAACGAATAACACATGACTAACATGATGTAATTAAAACTTATATTTACCTAATAATTATAATTTAACATATGACATATTTCATTTAACAAAATTTAGTATGTATAATCTTAATTCACCTCATTTGATTAATTATAACGAAATAGATTTAATATATAAGAAAGTATTTATAGAAATAATAATTCATATTTTTCACATAAAGGATATATCTAATGGGCAAAAAACATTTCAAATATGGGTTTAATCTCATTGAATTTTGGTTCAAATTAATAATTAATACATAGGAGGTAGAAATGAAATATTATTATCTATAGGTATTTATAAAAAATATATTATACATAATTCTATGAAAGAAAAGATTAATAGTGGGGAGGTAATAATATCCCAAACTATTAGATCATATATATGTGGAAAAAATGTTTTTTATAATTTTTATGTGGAAGGGATAATTATTTTTCTAAATAAGATCACTAAGAATAAATGACAATAAAAATGAATAAAAAATGGAATTTCATGTAATAAATTAATCTCAATTTTCAAAATAATGATAAAAAAGATCATTGAAATCCTTAATAGAGTCTAGAAAATATGGAAATTTATATCCATTCATATATATATATATTAAAAAAATAGTAATTCACATTTTCATTAGTTTAAGTGCTAAATACAACTTTTTCCATTATTTATCAGTTTCTCACTATATTATATTCCATTATACATTCATTTTTCTCAGTAAATATTTTATCAATTGGATTAGGTGTGATCAATATGGATAATTTAATGAAATCCCATATTATTTTATCATATATTAATGTGGTTAAGGGTGTTACTTTTGAAATTATAACTTTATCTATATTTTAGTATTTTTCAAAAATATATTTTCTCAAATTAATCAATAATAATATATTCTGAAAGTTTCATTGACATATCCCTATATGTAGGTTATATAGATCACCGTAGGTTTTCATGATTTTATAATATGTGTGTGATTTATATAAAATGGGCACCATGTATGATAAACACTTAGAGGTATCCCACAAGAAAAAAATTAATAAATATAGTTTTAATAGGTTATAAAAAATATTTGAATTTTTTAATAAAATATGTTATGATTGATGTGGAAATTTTGATGTTTAATTATATACTTTTAATTTATTAATGAAATTTCTATGCTTGTATTATATTTTCTATATGAAAACATTCTATCATTCATTGTGATATTTTGGAATAGTAATGATAATTTTTATATTTCTACATGTAATGAATGTGTTATGATGTTTTATTATGAAAACAGGTTGGATGACCAAAGGTATTGGTATATCCAAACAAAAAACATGGTATGAGATTGTTTCTTTCAATTATAACTACTATGATTCTAATAATATGATTTCTCCATCATCAAATGAATATTTTTGTTACTTAGAGGATTGATGCATATAAATTCTCTAAACTTTTTGCATTAAAATAATATCTTATTTTGTTCATTTACATATTTTTATTGTATCATGATGATACACCCAACAATAGTATAATATGTATCTATCTTCATTGGATCATGGATTTTATCAATAATCCATTAATTAGTAAAATCTATAAACTTTTTTATAGTTGTATTGATTGTAATAAATTTTTAATGGATATTTTATATAGAACCTCAGTTCTTCATTGATGGACTTGTTGTAGAAAACATAGTTTACATATTGACATTAATACCAACTATTATATTTTGGACATAATTGTCAAATAATTATTTATCATGAATAAAAAATATCCTTACAAAATTTTCAAGATCATTTACTTAAATTGATTTATACAATTAATAAAAATAATAAGATAATAATTTTTTTTATTTCTCATCTAATGGAAAATTTTAAAATATTTATAAACTACTTATTCAATATTAGTTATTCTATATCTCCAACAAATGATTCAAAATGATCATCTATTAAAAATATAATATGTAATTTATTTATTCATAACTCAATTAAATGGATACAAAATAATCAATGAGCTCAAATCCTTATTGAGGGTAAACATAGAAGCTAACCCTATAAAAAAATAAATGAGAAAAATATTAGCATAAATAATATTGTAAATATAGTTAAAATATTTGAATTATATTATAGAAATATATTAAAATCATAAAATATCCATATATAATAATGGAAAATAAAAGATCACGTGGATACCAATACAAGATTCTATAATGATGAAATTTATAATGTCAAATAGATAATTACATTCCCTAATCCAAGACAACATGAACATAATATAAAATCCAAATATGTCGAGGTTATTTGTTTCTCAGTAGAATAAAAAAAGTTTCCCTGTTCAACTATCTCATGAGACGTGTTGATTCATTGAGTGATAGTTTGGGGACAAAAACAATATCAAATATGTCCAATTCAATCTTCATTTGAAGTAAGTGATAACTGTATAATATATAAAGTAATTTCTTCCATAAAATTCAATATTTATATAATATGTATATATAATTTAATTATTTCTTGAATTAATTTAATGGAGTATAATTTTTTGTAATAATCTCTCGAGATAACACTTTATAAAGTATGTTATATGATTAAGTATTTTTTTCCCACAATATATAGAACAATGATTCTAACTACTTGAATATCCAATAATTGTAATATTCAAAATAAAATAGAATATACCCTTATAAATGGAATTATAAGAAAGTATGAGATAAGAGTACTGTCAGAACATAAGGATTTCAATAGTAAATGACCTATCAAAATATGATTTCATAAATAGAAAATTTAAATACACAGGAATGGATGCGAAAATACTATTTTAATAAATAATTTCTCAAAATGTATCATATTAGATGAATGTGGTTTATAAATTATTAGTATAACTCAATCAATTCAATTGAGGTATGAAATCCCTTCAGTTAATGGTTTTAATGACCTGCCAATTCTAAATAGCTTAAGAGTACAACGTGTCATTATTAGGCCTTAAGCGACATCCCACAGACTCCAAAGGCTAGCAATAAATGCCGAAGGGTTTCAAATACATGTGGGAGACGATTTAACCTATAATAAATAAAACAAATAACAGACCAACCTTAAAAAAATTTACTATGTGATGCATGAACGGATGAAAGATAAATCAATAACTTCAGGTATTTCAAAACCACATCAAAATAAATAACAACGAAAGAATAACAATGTTTCAAAGTACAGAGAAGATAGACTACACAAGACTCTCCAAAGACATCATCACTCCATGATCCACAAGCTCAATGCTCTACAATCTCCAAACAGCCCAAACATCATGAGGTAGTGCTAAATAGTTGTGAAACATTACATATTCCCTTTCCTTGGAAGATAGCATCTCTAAAATCTCTAATGTTCCAAAGTAGGGGTGAGTATTAAACTCAGTATATTTACCCAAAAGTCTTCTCCACTCATGCCAAAATTATAGAAGAGTTAATAACAATTATATAAAATGATTTATATAATTTTTTTTTCCAAAAATAGTTTATAACTAAATATAAACATGTTTCCAATTCTATTTATTACAAAAATCAAAGAAGTGGAATTGAAACCAATCTTCCTAGCATGATATTTTTTTAGAAAAATAACTAAAAAATATTTACAAACATTACACAATGTCCCTATATCGGCATACCCAACCATTCCTCAAACCCAAGAAACCCCCCATGCATGCTACATTATGATAGTTCCATACTCATGAAAGGTTTCTCATCGATCTACGAAGTCTTCACAAGGTAACTGTTTCTCATGCGCCATTAATCCTTTGGCACTGAGCACAAGGTCATATTTCAACAAAGCCCTGTATATGAAATTACCATGTTCCATTAAAACTTTGGCACCATGCATGAGATCTTATTTAAACCAATACCCATATATGCAATATGAACACACTACACATATGATCAATGATCATGAAAAAATAAATCTTTCACTAAAACACCTTTTTATAGAAAAATAATTCTGTCAAAACCATTTCAATGCTAAACCATTTCAACACCAAAAAATTTCAATAAAAAACCATTTTTGTTGAAAAATATTTTTATTGAAAACCATTATTTCATAAACCATTTAGAAAATCCAGAAAATCCATAATTTAAAATCATCATTTAAAAAAAACCCATTTTGCACAACTATTCACCAAGATCAGGCTATTTCCCAACAATGATAAATCCTCACAAATGAATATTTTTGCATGAATTTCCCAATAATTAAAACAATTTGAATCCAATACAATAAATTCTTTCAAGTGTAGATGTGGGTGAAGCCACCTACCTTGAAGGTTTTTATGAAACGTTGACAACAGATGAAGAATGTACAAGATAGTGGGTTGATTCTCCAAGAGCGGCCATAGATCTATTATCATAGAAATATCACAACTCAAAATTGAATTATTTGGTGTCCAAAAATGTATATATACCCGAAATAGGTTTAGATTTGTGAAATAATGGATATTGTAGAAGAAGATCTAAGAAGATCTACAAAAACGTGACAACTAAGGAAAGAATGGTGACATACCACAAGAATTGGACTCGAAATCAACAATGGAAGAAACTAAATTGGCTCCAACTCATGTGGGGAGGGTTCTACAGCCTTATAAGGATAGTAATTTCTATGTATGAGTGTTTTGATGCAAAAACGAAATATAGAGTAAAAACGAGGAAGATCGAAGAAAATAGGATCTATATTTGATCTATGCGCCAGATTTGACCACACAGTTTGGGCCAACTGTGTATGGATTGTGTGACCTTCCTTTTGGTCCCAATACTCCTTATTAAAACCCCGAAATATCCCATCCTTCACATATACCCATTTTATGGAAACACATTTTTTATGGAAACATCCCACTTTATGGAAATACCCCACATTATGGAAAAAACCCACATTATGGAAACAACCCACTTTAGGGAAACTCTCTATATTATGGAAACTCTATATTTTATAGAAAATATATATTTTATGGAAACTCCCTATTTTACAGAGACTGTCTATTTTAGGGAAACCCAATTAAAAAGACACTAATTAAAAAAACATGCAGAATGTGGTTATGAACCCGAAAAGGGGGTATTACATTCTCCCCACCATTGTTCATTCCGTCCATGGGAAGTAGAAAACCTATGGTGGCCAAAAAGAGTTTTGGCCACTGATCATTTATTTCCTTCTCCTGTTCACATGTCTCTTCCTGATTCTGACCAGGTTTCCCAAAACCCCCCCACTAGGTCGATGCTTTTCCAACGCAAGACATTCTCTTATCTATCCAGGATCTTCACTGGGATATGTACCAGTGACGCATCTGGTTCTTGCTCAATGTGATCCCATCTAATCACATGGTCAGGATCAGGGTGATACTTTTTCAACTAGGATACATGGAACACATTATGCAGCAAAATAAACCATGGTGGTAATGATAACCGATATGCCACCTCTCTATCCCATTCTAGTATCTCAAAATTGCCAATGTATCTAAGAGATAACATTCCCTGCTTCCCGAAACGACGATGTCCAAGACTATGAGACATTCTCAAGAAGAAATGATCACCCCCAACAGAATACAAAGGTATTCGATAGTGATTTTCATATGATTTATGAAGATTCTGAGCTGTCTCCATCCTCTTTCCAATCAACATAATATTCTCTATTATTTCTTGGACAAGGTTTCTCTCGACTAGTGATGTTTCATACGTTTCCACATAGTATAGTGGAGAACAACTAGTACGCACATACAATGTTTGAAACTGAGCCACGCGCATCGAGGCTTGATATCTGTTATTGAATGAGAAATCGACAATGGGTATATAATCTTCCCATGAGCCACAAAAATCTATTACACTAGACTAAAACATGTCTTCCAACATTTGTATCATCTTCTTGGTTTTCCCTTCCCTATGACGGTGATACTCCGTACTCATAGTAAACAGAGTTCCAAGGGCTTGATGTAATGAGTTCCATAAAAGAGATGTGATCTTTGGATCTCAATATAATATTATTGACACTGGTATACCATCCCTCTTTACCACTTCTCAGATATAGATTTTTAAAATATCCTCCATCGTATGAATTTCATGAATTGGGATGAAATGCTCTAACATGGTTACACGATCCACTATCAGAAAAATGGAATCATGTTTCCGGACCATTCTTGGAAGTCTTGTAACAAAATACATTGCAATTTGATCCCACTTCCATACTGGGTTGGGAAAATATTTTAACATACCAGCTGGTCTCTAATGCTCTTCTTTAACATGCTGACAAGTTAAGCACTGTGAGACGAATTCAACATCTTTCCTTTTCATGTCGCTCCACCAAAACTATGCCTTCAATACCTTATACATATTTTTTTTTCCTGTATGTACAACCCATCTTGAATGGTGGTAATAATTATGGAGTTGTTTTTTACTAACCATAGATACACACGTCTGATCTCTAAAACAGAAAACTAAACACAAATTAAGATTCCATCCCTCAAAGGTCTCCCCACTATTGAGTTTTGAACTTACAACTAGACATTTTGAATTAGATATTTGTGCCCTATTTGATCATTTTTACAAAATAAGGAACAAGCGTTACAGAAAAGAAAATTAAAACATCACCTCGGTCTTCACATTCCTCATGCATGTCGACTAAGACCGACATCAACTTCTATTCATACAATGTTTCTTTAACCAACTGAGAATATGAATTTCTACTCAATGCATCCAATACCAAATTTACTTTCCCTTGTGTGTACATAAAGTCAAAGTCAAACATTTGGAGATACTCCATCCATATCCTTCTCCTCAGATTCAAATCTCTCCATGAGAAAATGTGTTTTAAGATTTTGTGTTCTGTAAACACATTAAATTTATCACCAAAGAAATAATGTCACCATGTTTTCAATGCATGGACGACAACAACTAACTCCAAATAATGTGTTGGGATGTTCTTTCATGCACCATATACTACCGTGAACCATAAGAAACAATGTGATCTCTTTTCATGAGAACATAGCCTCACCCTGATCCCAAAGTATCACAATACACCATATACCCTTGTTTGGATTCAGGAAAGATCAAGATAAGTGCGGATGTAATATGAACATTCAGTTCATGAAAATACATCTGACATTACTTCATCCATTTCAATATAGCATTCTTCTTTTTCAGACCTATCATTGGTGATGCTAGTCATGAGAAATCATGCACAAGGCGTCGGTAGTAACCAAATATACCAATAAAACATCATATCTCGAAAACATTCTTCGATTGTATCCATGAGATATCAGCTTCTATCTTTTCAGGGTCCATAGAAACACCTTTCTGAGAAATTACATGGCCAATAAAATGTAATTATTATATAAAAAAGACACACCGTTATAATTTTTCATACAAAAAATGATCTGTAAATATTTGTAAAACTTTTTCATGGTGCACGTCATGATCAACCCTTTCCATTGAATAGAACAAAATGTAGTCCACAAACACCACAACAAAAGAATCATGATATTGGTGTAATATATGATTCATCAATACCATGAATACCATTGGATAATTAGTTAATCCTAAAGTCATGACTACATATTCATAGTGGCCATATCAACTTCTGAAGGATGTCTTCGGAATATCCTCTTCCCAAACTCTCAATTGGTTATATCCTAATCAGATGTAAATTTTGGATAACCCCAGTGCTACCCTTAATTTATCGAAAGGGTCATCAATGCGTGGAATTGGATATCTGTTCTTTATTGTATGTTGTTTAATCTTGCGACAATAAACACAAAGCCCAAGAGATCCATATCCCATTTTCACAAAAAAACTTAGGTTTCCCATGGAGATGTACTTGGTCGAATGAAACCCTTGATGTCCAGCTCCCATAACTGCACTTTTTATTCATCTAACCCTATTGGTGAAATCCAATATGATGGAAAGAAAATAGGACTGGTCGCTGAATGGAGAACAATCATAAAATCCACTTCCCGTAGAAGTGGTAACCCTAAGAAGTTCTTCAGAAAGTAATCTAGAAATTGATCCACAACAGTAGCAAAACTATTTTTCTCGATATCCTCTATTGATGACAAAGAAAACACTTCCAATTTGTAAGATATCGTTCCCACAATTGGTGCCAAAAATCTCTTTTCACCTTTCATTACAATACTCTCTTTTTTAAAGAGATGCTCGATGTCATCCTCATTCATGAAACTAACTGTTCTCCTTTTATAATCGATTTTATACTTAAACATTGTTAGCCAATCCAGACCCATGATCACATCCTAGACATCTATATCAAACATTGAGAAGTACCATTTTAGCCGAGAACAGTCAATATTTATAGCACATTCTCTACACATAAAGGCATGAAATTCCATTTCACATAGAGGAGTTTGCAGTTTCAAAACATAAGGGATCATTTCCAGTTTTAAGCATAGCATGTCAACAGAATGAGAAGAAATGAAGGAATGCGATGCACCGGTATCAAACAACACTTTCACAAAGGTAGAATTAAAATGTATCATACCTCTAACTGTAGATGGTCCAGCCTGATCATCATCAATCATTTGATCAGCTCCATACAATTTCTTCTTCACTATACTATTCTCATGGTTTCCATGCTGAGGTAACCCTTGTTGAGGAGTCATGGTTTTTCTAGAATCACCATGGGTAGCTATGCTCTACTGATGAGACTAATTCTTCTATCCTCATCCAATCGATGCATACAATGCCTTCAACACCTGAGAAGTTTCTCGAACACCAGACCTTGCATCACTATGGAAATAGCGCTGAACATGTCCCATCTAGTTATAATTATGACATGCCCTATGTTGTGTTGTACTATATCGCTTTTTTTGGTTATGCGAGCCACATTGAAAACAAACTGCTTTATTATGAGGTTGTGGAGGATGGTTTAATGATCCAACAGTCTGGTTCTTATTTCCACTTGCACCACAGAAATTGGCATCCTTTTCTACTTGTTCCCAATGGTTGAGTTCCAACCATTTCCTATTGGTATCATCATGAATCCTCTAATAGATCCTGAGATATCATGTTCAACCACAATCGCTCCGTTCACCATTTATGTATAGTCTTTAATACAAGGTACCAAAATCTTTCATTGAATCTTCTATCGTAGCACTTATTTGAAGATGTGTTCCTTCAAAGAGTCACTTGATACAACTTCTAGTGCAAATCATACTTTGTTCCTGAACTTAGCTGCATACTCTGAGACATAGAGATTCTCTTGTTTCAGGCTGAATAAGTCCGTTGTTTTCTGGATCATGAATGTGTGATGGTAGTATTATTAGTTTTACAATTCCTCAAAATCCTCCCATGTATGTCCTTCACCCAATTTGGCCTACACCACTAAATCCCACTACGGACGTGCAAGATCCTCGAGAAAATACATAACCATTTTCACCGTTATCTGTACTGGTGTGCCAATGAAGTCAAAGATACGATTATTCCTACATAGCCACTCCACCACCTTCTCAGGTTCGGAACCACCCTAGAAATTTGGTGGATTCCTCTTCATGAACATGATGGTATGATCTAAATTTCTGGGCTCATTCCTCCGGTTCCCTATGTCCACAGCTTGAATAGCATGGACAATACTCTGAACTAGCTATTGGTTCACAAATGGTTCAGGTGAAACAACATTCTTTGCAGCTTTTTAAGATTGGTTTTGATGATGCCTACCAGGTTCCCTTTTCTAAACTAACAACAAACTCTGCTAATCTCACTCTCTAGAAACAGTTGTCTTAACATATCAAATTCTATCACATCAACTATTACACCATTTTTTTCAAAACATTGTTTTTCCCATGTTCAACTATTTTTTAATCCAATTCACAAGCTTTTGAAAATTAAACCATTTTAAAAATATGATAATCATTCAATTTTTTCAAAATCATTGATTTGAAAACCAATTACATACTTTTTAAATAATGATCATTTCTAGAAATGATGTATGCACTCCTAGAAGGAAGAAATCCATCTATAATGCAATTCATGCTTGTCTCGTTGGTTAAACCCATTAAAATGAGATTTCAAAATCCATGAATTGTCTCCAATAATTATTTACCCAACTCCCTGGTAACATGAAGTTCAACATAAAAGGTTTAACTATATCCTTTTATGCTATACATATGAAGTTCTGAAAATCCGAATCCTTTTAGGATTCCCACCCAAGAAATATACATGAAGTGATTTAATCTTGAAAACTATGAACATTGAGGACTACATGTTAGGCATAGACCGAACAAACTGATATCTTTTGTATTGACCTGTCAATTTTCATTGTCATGAGATTACAATGAATCATTACAAGGCATTAAGAGACATCCCCAACATACCAAAGGCTAGAAATAAATGCCAAAGGGTTTCAAATACAAGTTGTTGACAATTTAACATTTAAGAAATAAACCAAATAACAGACCAACCATAACAAAAAATTCTATATTTGTTGCATGAATGGAAGAAAGAAAACTATAACACATCTTTTATCTCAAAACCATATCTACAAAAACAACAAAAAAAGAATAAAAAAGTATCAAAATACTCCGCAGAAAGACAACACAAGACTCTCCAAAGTTCTCAAGACTCCAAGTTCCACAATCTCCATGCTCCAAAAACTCTGATCAGCCAAAAAATCAATAGGTTGTTCTAAACACGTGTGAAACATTACCTTTTCCCTTGTCTCAGAAGATTTAATCTACAAAAACACCAAAGTAACAAAGCGTGGGTGAGTATAAAACTAAGTAGGTTTTCCCCAATGACTTCTCTACTCACGCCACTAGGATAGAAGAGTTAGTAACAATTATATTAAATAGTTTATATAAAACAATTTTGCAAAAGTTGTTTATAACAAAATATAAAAATGTTTTAAAAAATATTCATGACCAAAATCATACAAGTGCAATTGAAACATATTTTCCCAGCAAGATATATTTCTCGAAAAATAACTAAACCATCTTTACAAAAGTTACCCAATATCCCGATATGAGCACACCCAACCATTTATCAAACCCATGCAACAAACCATGTGTGCTATGTTGTTATGGTTTCATACTCATGAGCGGTTTCTCGTCGATCTAATAAGTCTTCATAATGTAATTGTTTCCCATGTGCCATTAGTCATTTGGCACCGAGCACATTTTCATATTTCATCCAAGCCCCATATATGAAATTCCCATGTGCCATTAAATATTAGGTTCCAAGAATAAGGTGATATTTCCGTTAAGCCTCATATATGAGATATGAAAACATAGCACATATGCCCAATGATCAAGCCCAAATAACCATTTCAATAAAAACATCTTTTTATTGAAAACTATTTCCATCAAAACCATTTAAATGCCAAACCATTTCAACTCCAAACTATTTAAATAAGACTCAATTTTTTATAGAAAACCATTTCTATTGAACATTCCTTTTTTCATTAACCATTTAGTAATTCTAGAAAATCCATAATTTAAAATCATCATTTTAAATAAAACCCGTTTTACATAACTATTCACCAATATCACGCAATTTCACAAAAATCATAAATCATCACAAATGAATATTTTTACATGAAATTCAAAATCGATAAAACAATTTTAATCTATTACAATCAATTCTAGATCGAGTATATGAGAGTGAAGCCACCTACCTAAAAGGTTTTGATGAAAATTTTACAACAGACAGAGAACACACAAGAAAGCGAGTTGATTCTACAAGAGTAGCCTTAGATATCTTATCATAGCAACATCAGAACTCAAAATTGAACTATTGGGAATCCAAAGACGTATATATACCCACTATAGGTTCATATATGAGAATTAATGGAGATTAGAGAAGTAGATATAATAATAACTATGAAAACGTGACAAATCAAAAAATAATGGTGACATACCTCAAGAATCAGACACGAAATCACCAATGGAAGGATATAGGTTGGAACCAGATCATGTGGGGAGGGTTCTCAAACATTATAAGGAGATTAATATCTATGTAGGGTCTTCTTGAAGCCAGAATGAAATATAATGAGAAAAAATGAGTAATCTCTTACTAAATAGGATCTAGATTTGACCTCTATGCCAGATTTGACCACACGGTTAGGACCAAACGTGAATGGATCATGTGAACTTCCATTGGGTCCTAATAATCCTCATTAAACCCACAAAATATCCCATCCTTCAATTTTACCCTTATTATGGAAGCACTTTTTTTGTGGAAGCATCTCACTTTATGGAAACACCCCACTTTATAGGAACAACCCACTTTATGGAAACATCCTACATCATGGACACACTCTATATTATCTAAACTCTATTTTTTTGAAACTATTTATTTTATGGAAACTATTTTTTTTAATGGAAACCCAATTAAAAACCAACCAATTAAAAAAATCATGCGGAAAGGTGTTATGTACCTGAAACTGATGTTACTACAACAAGAATGTAAGAATCAAAATAACATGATGGGGATAAAATGAAATTAAAATATAATGAAAAGAAATATATTCATTATACAAGAAATTAATTGGCTATTTAATAAAATTTATGGAATAAAATATGGTGTCAAATATCAAACACGTCTCAAAAAATTGACAATGGATAAAAATAACGAATTTGCTTTTAGAAACAATAAAATAAAAACCAATTGAGGTATAAAATATCAAATGAAATACTAAATACAGTTAATAATAATATAATCATAATATAAATTATCAAATAAAAAAATATTACGTCGTATTGTATGCAAAATGGTGTATATCATAACTAGGTCTCAGGGAATTGAAATTTGAAGAAACCAAAACATACAAGAAACATTATACATGATGTAAGAATATATTAATAGAGTTTTTTCATAAGAAATGTAAATTATCATAAAATGAGTTGGAAATTTAAATAATTTTATTCACAATGTATAATAAATGAAGCATGGATGAATAACGATCAGTAAAAATTTTGGCACCTAAATGGATGGAAATAAAATTTGGACAAACCCTTACATTGTTAGATTCATTAATGTTAAAAACCCCTTATAGGATATAATTTACAAAGAAATATTAAATACCATTAATTATGATAGGATCATGACAACACAATATTAAATGCGAATAAGATACACCATTTTCATATAAAAATAGTATTCATTAAGAAATATGTCTCAAGGGGTGAAAACATGATAACCACATATTTCCATAGACATATTCAACTAAAATCTCATTTATGGATAGAAGTTATAGTGGAATATTTAATAACATAATAATAACCAAATAATTTTAAAAAATATAAAATTCTAATGATTTGAAAATCTAATAGGAAATATATTTTATAAAAAATATTGTAAAACATTATTGAAATTTGTGAGAAAGAACCAATATCATTAACAATATAATTGAGGTAATAATAATTTTATATCATGGTTATATCAATGAATTTTTTAATCCCAAAAGTTTTTTGAAATAAATAAATGTTTGTTCATTCGGTAGAATAAATTATACATTGAAATATTGATTCCAATAATATTTTGGTAACACAATTGAGTAAAATTATTGTAGAAAAATCCCTTAAAAACATAGATATATTATATTCAAAAACCCATGAGAGATATGAATTGAAATTATTCATTCTAAAACATAAATTATAGTATGATATTGATAAAAAATATAAATGGTGGTGTAGATATAGAATTAAAGTCAAAACATAGAATTTAATAATAAAGTTGTCTATATCGGTGAATATTTGAGAACATAAACTCGTATGACATTAGAAAAACTCGATTGAAGTAACCTTGAAGGATATAATTTAAATGTTACTATGAATTAGAATTAGTACTCAAAGAATAATAATATAAAAAATATAATTTTATTAAATAATTTTTATAATAGAATGTGTACGACATTCTTGTGTGTCAATAAATTGAAATTTGAGATACATAAAACCCAACATAGTTGTATATTTTGAATCAATAACCATCAATGTATATGATTTCAAATAAAAAAATAAATACCTTTAATAATTATATTATCAGGATAAATAATATTAAATTGATATTGTATACACCATTCTAGTGGAAATATGTTTTATAATAATGATTTTTTTCGAGGGGTGAAAATTTGAGATAATAATCAGTTACATAAAATAATAACATTGACTAAATACATTGAATATAAAATATATAAAAAATTATAATAATAAGATAAATAATATATTACTGAAATATATAACCTTTTATATAAATAAAGTATATTTTTCTACATTTATATTAATTAGTTTTTTATCTACATTGAGAATCAGGTGTGAATAATCAGTATCATTTAGATCTGTTTTCATAATAGTAGTGTTCTTTTTCATTCATATCCAAATGATAATAATCACCTAATCATAAAATGTTATGGATTTTATCTTTTATAAATATTCTTAAATTTATAAATAATTTTATTAGGTATTGTTGGATGTTATTCCAAAATATTAATTTGAACACGAGCTTGTTTTGGTGATTTTCCCTACTTGTATTTTGGTATCTTATCTAATGAGTTCAAATGTTATATTGTAGTTAAATAATAGAAATAATACCATTAAATGATTATTTATATTACAAATTCTCTATAGTTACTTTATCAATGTAATCTATTATAATATTTTATAGCATAGTTCGCGTATTCTGTTAGACAGACCCAAACGAAAACATACCATAATTTATTGATGATTATGGTTACAAAAGTCATTTATTTATTATTAATATAATTACTATAGAATAATAATGTTATTTTTTATAAAATTTAATGTTGTGGAATCTTATATTAAAAGGGTTTAACAAATAACAAAACAAGCTATATGAAAAAATGATATGTAACATCATGATGGTGATAATCAGCACAACACATAATTAGTGTTTTTATTTCATGAATAATGATGAGGAATAGAGTTGGATTGTTATTTATAAATTACTCAACCAAATAATATTATGATATTTACATTCCCTATAAATCCAATTTTTATTACATTCACATATAGGTGTTTTTGTAATATGGATTATTTTGCTTCATGGAGGTGGTAGTCCACAAAAAAACAAATTGGGGGTCAGTTTTTCATAAAATAAAATAGAAACTGTACATTATATTAATTCCCATGGAATAAATACAATTAATTATGATGATTATATTGATAAAAAATATTTTATTTTGGGAATTATAATTTGGAATGGATGAATTAAAATAAATTTTATTAGGAAAAAACTACTCATGTTGAAATGGGGGTCATAAGAAAATGTACAGATTCATATGGGTCACTAAGAAGGTATTCACGGATCTCGAGAACCCTGGCTATTCTCTCGGGCTATAGGTGATGACGGCGGTGACTACACCGGACTTCCCCCCCTTGGGGGGGGGGGCGAGAGATTCGTCAGACAATGGGACACCAATTTTTCGGCCTTTTTCAAATCCTGGTTTTCTTCCCCCCTTCCCTAGGGTTTCACAGAGTCCCAAAATTCCTGATTTTCTCGATGGGTGCCCCAATATTCCACTCTAGATTTTAGAATTTTCATAATCGTATGCTCTGTTGAACCTATCTTTGATTGCATGTTTTAGGAATAGACGCCCTTATGTTGATGCTTTTGATATGTATATCTTTGGTTCCTGGGATCTTTAAGAAAGTACGATTTTTGGGTTGATGGACAGTCGCCACATGATGATACGGTTCGAATCGGAGGCAGACCTCATTTCTGCTTAGTCGAAGGCTCCTCACATCGTCAACAGATGTTTTACGTTGGACATTTGATTTGCACATGAACCACGATTCACCGGCGGCACCAGTGTGGGTAAGTTTTCCCAATTTGCCGCTTCTGTTCCAGAATCCTTCTATTATGCGTATGCTTGGTAACCTTGTTGGAAGATATTTGTGCTCTGATACTCGAACTAAAGCTGTGTGTCATCCAGTTAACCCCCAGATTTGCATGGAAATGGATTCTTCTCCTTTTTCTTTTGACTATGTATGGATCACGATTGAAGAGGAGTACCAATGCAAGAAACATGCGATTTACGAGGGCTGGACATATTTTTGTCCTGCGTGTCATCGCTTGGGTCATACTGTTGAGAACTGCCGAAGTGGAGTCCCCTTGAAGGCGCATCTTCCAAATGACCAGGCTCCCACTCAATGGGAGGAGGTTTCACGGGGAAGGTTTCCAGAGGGTGGTTTGGGGAATCGTATAGGACGTAGGAAGCTTGAATCGGTTGAAAGAGGTAAGGGGAAGGAATTGCAGGTGGTAGATGAAAATTGTAGTAGGGTGCTGGTGACTAGTGATCTGGTACCTGCTCAAAGGGAGGAAGATGGACAGGGGAAGGTATGGGAGGGGGTGCGAGGGAAGACTCGGTTCAAGAGGATATGGGGTCAGATGGAAGGGGTAGAGAGATTCTACCTTCTGTAGTGGCTGTTCAACAGATAAATGTAAACAATGGGTTGGATGAGGTTTTTCAAGGTGTTGTGTCTCCCAATAGTATGGTGATTTGGGGGGAGATTTATAGTGGTGGGGCGATGTCTTCGGATCCTGCATTGAGGGGTGTAGGAGTTAGCACCATTGCAGACGCTGCAACCTCAGGGGAGGGATCTGGTTTGAATTTATCGGCAAAACCTCTTATTTCATTAAGCAATAGGTTTGGATTCCTTGATAATGAGAATACTGAACTCGGTTTAAGTGATAACACAAGAGGAAGGGATGCTGATGGTGGGGCTTACAGGGAAGAACAACATACTAGAAATATGGGTGAAGGGGAAGGTTGTAGGATTCTGGTTAATCCTGCTTCCCTGATGGTGGTGAGAGCTTCTACTGAGGTTGTGTGACTCCCGTTGAAGGAGTGTAATTCCCTAGTCGAGAGGTTGGGTAATGACAATGGGTGTCCTGTTTCTGATCTGGTAGAACAAGTCGGAAACGGAATGAGAAGCTCCAGAGGAGGTAAAGAAATTATGAGTGGTATGGTTGGCTGTTCTTTTAGTGAAGTTTTTTAGAGTGGGAATCAGAAGATGGTGGCTAGAGAAAGACCAGCATCTTCTACACCAATATGGAGGCCAATGAGATACTATTATTACCTTCTGAGTATGATGCGTACTAGATCGACATCCAAGTGAAAGGGAGAGGTGGTTGTAGCTTTGAAAAAGGGAAGTGCTATCAAGAAAGATCCACCTAATCTACTTGCACTTGAACAACTTAGGAGTAGGGTGAAAAATAATCACTTTTGGTGGCATCCGGAGTGGGAATCGGCTACTGGCGAAGGATAATCCATCATGGGTTATGGGTAAGACTTTGGCTACTATGATGTTTATGTCTATGTTCTATGTGCTGTTTTTTTCATGATGTTCTCTTGTCCTATTTGATGTTGTATTTTGGGGTCCCGACAAACCTTAAACCAACTTTATAAAATGGAAAAAATGATTGGCGGTACTAAGAATGTATTGGATTTTAGGTTAATAAATAATGGTTAACTATCAAGTTGAAATGTAATTTTGTGATTGGAATTTAATGGGGGTGTGAGAGGCCCCATTTATAATAATTAAGAATGGTATTCTTGTAAATATTAATATTTCTATGATGTCATAACATGTTTCATAAGAAAAGAAGACTCCAAAATAAATAATAATAATGTATAAAATGTAATGGGTTCGTTAATATACAAAAAAATCATTTCCACAAAGTATCATATATTTTCTAAACAACATTACTAAAATTATTCTCACTTCTACCATTTTTGGATTTATGGTGTCACTATTTTTTTCCACATTAAATATTTTTCTAATGTTTTAAAAAGTTAATAATATTATATAAGTTACATCTTATAATTAAATTTATGAAATCATTTTTAACATAAAAAATATATGTATAAGAAGAATGAACTTTAACATTGACTCATGTAACACGTAAAATCCAGTTCGTTGTAAAAGATTATTTTTTTATATTAGAAATCCTGTGTGGGATGAAATTAACAATTTCACTGATATTTATTAAAAAAAATGTAATTTAATTAAAACAAAAAATTTATTATTATTTAATATTGTGAAAAAACATTATTTTATTGAAATAATATTTTATCAAATGAAAAAACATTTTATCGGAAAATATTACATTGGTCCTTTTTATTATGAATATAGATTTTATAAATTCTATATAGTGATTTTAAAATTTATTTTTTTCATCATAAATTTTTATATGAAAAACTAAATGGTTTAATATCATTTTTTTCTTTTTTATAATATCATAAAATGTACATACTTTGTAAAAATTATATTTTTTCAAAATTCAACAAAAAATTATTTAGTTATGAAATAACCTTAATATAATATATATCAAAATATTGATATAATAAATATAAAAATTCTATTTATATTGTAATAATTAAATATACTATGATTTGGTTAAAAATTTTAAATAAAAACATTAATATAAATTGAAAATTATTTTCATAGGAAAATAAATATTAAAAAACATAAATATTGTTATTATAATTTTATATCCACTAGTAATAATATTATTATAAATATATTAAAAATATATATATATATATATAATATCCAAAATACTCTTTTATTAAATAATAACATTTATTATTTTATTGGAATCATGTTAAATAAAAAATCATTCATTTTATATTTTTAGCTACCATAAATGAATATGCACCAATTTTTTTAATTAATATCTTTTTTTTCTTCATATATTATATATTATTTTAATAAATATATTTTCCCCTATTCTAAAGTAAAATTTAATATTTAGATACTATATAATATATCATTTTGTTTTAGTGGTTCATGTATCACATGTTATCAAACATATTTTTCTTATGGAAATATATAATTTAGATTCTCAAGGTGGTACATCCCCCCTCCAATAAATAATTATTATCCTCATAATTTTAGTTATCATTTATTAATAAATTTATTCAAGGGTTTCTAACAGATATGTGTAAATGAAGAAAAATATTCAAATGAGGTGTTTGTATTAATATCAACGTTATGAAAAGTAAACACATGGTTTCCCTTCATCATGTTAACTGGTTGTATTAGTTTTCCTCTACATGTTTTTACATTATGACCTTATTTTACATGCATCAATCAGCTTCATGTTCCATTGATATATTCCCCTTAATGATTCTTTCAACATTTTCAATATGGAGTAAGTGAATATTGATTTGTTCATTATATTCATCACCATAACATCCATAAGACTCCATACATAATGTATTTCATTTGTTTTGGAAATAAAATTAGTTCATATTGATAACTATAAATATTAATTGATATTTTTGTATAAAAAATGATATCTCAGTTATGTTCTTATCCAAATATGATTCTAGTATGATATTTATCTACAATGTTAATGGTGCCAATTTGATAATACGATTCATTCAGTCATTGAACATCACTAAATAAATGAGTTAACATGAGTAATAAACACCATATCAAAACAATTATATGGTAATTATAAGAAAAGTTCATCCTCAAATCGTTTTAAAAATAGTCCTTATTATATTTTATTTCATTTGATCATAAATAAATCTCAATTCAATTTATGATTATTTATGTTGGGATCTTTGTAATTCCATAAACTATTTCCACAACATCATAAATTCTAAATAATTCATTTTATATATAATTTTATTAACTATCCCCTAATCATTTATTACTAGGTTTATATTTGTGGTACAACACATCTACACTAGTGTGATGATATAATTTTTCCTCGACCATCATTTTTAATGTTATTACACATAGGTGAATATGTTCCATTTTTTAATCCACATTATAGTATAATCTCAAATATATAATCTCTTGGAAAACAATAAAATCTATACTTTCCCAAAATATCATGATGTTTTCATGTATGTAAAATTTTTCCTTAGAATTATCCAAATAATTTTCAATAAATTTATATTAAACTAATCAATAAGATATTAACACTTCCTCAACTAACCTAATTTAATATCCATAAATTTTATATTATGAACAACCAAAACATATAAGCCCTTATATTATCACTAAATTACACTGTGGAATATAATTTTATCTAAACTATACTCTATATAAATTTCAGCACACATAATCCACCCTATATATCCATTTTTGAAAACACATTCCTCACATATAGGCTTTAATCCCAACTCAAACAACACATGATTTATGGTCCCATAATTACTTGACATGAAGAAATAAATTCATTAGATTCATTACTGAGGCCAATTATGTTAAATGTTTTGGATAATTTATAAGAATAATAACAAAATAAATTCCATTACTTTCTCAACTAATCTAATTTTTCAGTATATAGTAAAATACAAAATCAGTATTAATTGTTTTATAACTCCCACAAATTATACAATCATTTTATTATATTATATATTCCATCATTATTAATTTTCATTATAACGAGGGGAAATAAAAAGAAAAAATTGGGTCGAATCAAAATATAGGTATGTGTAAAAATATGTTATAAAAATAATATATTATAAGTTACTTTTAGATGACCATAAATTAAATTATATTAAACGATATCCTTCTATAATTATAGAGATCGAATCAAGGTTTCCATATATATATATATATATATAGCCTTCTAACCGAATATGGAACATTACTAAAGGGAAACCATGATTATCATGGTTTTGAAACTATTTCATAAGAAACATATTGATTAAATTGTGAATGATTTCACATAAAAATAATATTTTAAACATAGTGGAGTTTGTCCCAAATATAATGCATTACCCATCCATATGTGGAATTTCCATGAAAAAATCACATAATAAAAATATAATAACATGTGTAAAACATATAATGAAATAAACTCTTAGGTCTCCCTAAAAACTTTCCCCCATATAAATTTTTCTAACAGTGACTACAATCAGCCTCCAAAGGTTTACTACACCTATCAAAATAGAAATTTTTAGTGAAATAAATGGTCATCATTTTAACGGAACAAAATTGATATAATTATGTGACATAACTCCATCTGACTAAATTAGATAACATTAAATCACGATTAACAAATACAATAAGAGATTATGTGATCTAAAACTAAAACATAGATATTAATATTGGAATGAGTATAAAATATTCTAATAGGTCACCACTATTATACACAATGAAAATATCTATGAAATAATATTTAAATATTATTCTAGTTGGAAAATGAAGTAAAACATGACTTTACATTCATTATAAAATATATCCAAACTGCATTCTAAAAGGATGAGTCTGTATCAAATTAATCATGGGATTGGTGGAAAATAACTCATATAGTTTTTATTCATCCGACACTATGATTCTTTTTCATCCAATTTGATATAATTTCCTATATATATAAACAACATATAAAATCACCAATAATAACATGTTTACTTACAAGGTTCACTAAAAATTCAGAGTATCTAGTCATTTACATAGATTAGGTATAGTATACTTCCACACATCAACTTGAATGAATAAATTTTGGTTTATTTCATTTATGTAATATGTGAAACTTTATTTGAAAAATATTTGATTTATAGTGTACATGAAAATTGAAAAAATAATATAATAAAATATTTTTTCATTTAATAATAGTAACCATCACAAATGGGCTTCAGTAAATTATCACCATACATATGGAAATTTCAGAAAACCAAAATTTCTATATGTTATTCTTACTCTACTTTAATTTTTTGAACAACATCAAGAATGAACATCAATTTACACAAATTTTTTGAACATGTACGTCTGATGAACTCAAAAATTTGAAAGTATCATGTATGGAATCCTCTTTTTACTAAACCTAGTATGATTTTATGGTTCAATTCCTCTATTTCTATTATTTTTTTAATAACCTTTCGGGACTATCCATTTTCAACAACCTAAATTTTGTTTAATGGTGTACAATTCATTTACACGAGATGCCTTAAGATAATTATTTTACACCATACGTTCCCAAAAAAATTCAAATCTAAAAAACAACCACATATTAATCATTAAAATTTTATATAGTCATTATTTCATTGATTACTAAAGGATAATAATTATGGTAAAATTTGATTTTCCCACTATACTTTTCAATTTCCTCTCAAAAATCCTTAAATAAACCATTTTAAACAGTTCATTAATTTTTATATAGTGCACTTCACAACGAAATTCTTAAACTATGAGTGATAAATATATTCTATAAACCTTAATAAAATATCTAACATATTTATGATTGTTTATGGAACAACTCATGATCATAAAAATTTAGGCTTTTTCAATAATTATTAAATGATTAAAAAAAATGCATCTTATAATTCATCATAATTATATAATCATCTGGTGAATACGTACTCAAACATCATTACAGTTTCTATTTTTAGGAATCCATTCTAATGGATATTTTAAGAATACTCCCTCTACTAAATTAGTTTATAGCCCTATTTATGTATTTATCACAATGTAAACTATATTTTATTCCATCACAAATATCAATCATTTGCTGTCCTTGCTATTGAATAATCAATATCATAGACTGAAGAACATCTCATTTTCCCAAAAAACATATATTTATTTATATAGAATTCTATTTCAGTAATTATTAAAAATATTTTGTATCTAGTAATCTCTATATGATAAGCCTCATATTTTTGACCATACATTATTTTTCTAAATTAACCTTGTATCATGATTATTATATTATAATCATGAGGTTTTTTACATTTAATATTAGAACTTAATCAGTTTTTTTTAAATTTATATGATATATATTTCCAAAAAACAATGTATTTATTTGGGAAAACATTTGATTACATCATGTTTCTAATAAATATTGTTGGATTAGATCCATCCAATCTTCTTAATAATATTTTCTCAAACCATTAACCTGACTTTGTTACACCCATATTTGTATGACCAAAAACATATTGTTTTGAGAATAATCATTTTCAACAAATTCATATGTTGACAATAAAATTAAACATCCTCAAAAAAAATTGCAACATGGTTCATAAATGGAACATAATCAACTCATAACCTATTGGTCTCAGTAATCACTCAATACGGGTTTTAATAATCATAGATGAAATTAAATTACTAATTTACTGAAGCATATAAAATTGATCAATATCCCAAAATTAAAATCTTCCATCTACTAAATTTGTGTAGAAAAAAATTATTTCCAGACAATAATTAGATGTTGTCTATAATGAAGGGATTAAAATTCATTTCAAATTTATACCTAAATATAAAAAATAATCATAAAAAAATAACATAGTTGAACGTGTTTTCTATATTTCCAACATTCACATTAATAAACTTATAAATAGATCACTCAAGTAATAATAACAACTCACCCATTATAACAACTCACCCTTATTGTATTATATCCACGAAATTGTATTTCAAAAATCAAATGAAGGTTATATATTATATATATTCCATCTATTAGAAGTCCAATAAAAATATTATAATATACATGGTATAGAGAACATATACCTTATCCATAGAGTGAGTGATGTAGAACACACATAATCATCCTAATCTTACTAAGATATTAATTTAGAAATTGTTTAGTCAATATATAGGATTCTTCCACATTTTTGGTGAGGAATATTTTATTGGTTCATTTCATTACATGTATTGTTTAATAAATATATATTTTATAATGAAGTTATATGATTTTGAATATTGCAATGGATTCATGGGGAGACATATCACACATTCATTATCGTATCCCAATAGAGTGGTTTATTCTTAATATACAAATAAATATTTAAACCATGTCTTCATTTATATTAACTATTTTACAGAATGAATTGAATCTACATATATAGGTTCTTCTTGTCTAGGACTCAGAACAATTATTTATTCATTTTCTAACATGAACATATTTCTTCAATAAATAATACCCAACTATATGTTGTTAATTTTTTTTGAGACATCCTTAAAAATTATAATTTGAGTAACCAAGTAGATAAATATTTATTATTATTTCATAGTTTAATATAAAATAAATTATACATGTAATATATCTATGAATTATTTTTTCAGGAAAAAAGAGGGGAATTTTGTGATGATTTATTGATTACACAATGTGTAAAATAAAACAAATAATATGGAAATAATTTTTTAGAATATAAAATGATTAAAATCAATTACATAAAATAGTTATTGTCAATAATTTTTCCATACACATCTATTGACATATTTTTTCCCACTGAAATTGGTGTGAAAATTATATTTGAATATTCAATATGAAATATATTTATGGGTTACATATCATTTTTCTATTAAGAATGAAAAATGTTGCATTTATTTTGTGAGATGAGTAATCCAATATATTATTTCATTTCTCAATGAATATATATAACACAAAATTTTTTCATGTCATCCTAAAACCTGTCACACATTTCACCAAAATTCTATGAATATATCCTATCATCCACCTAAAAAATTATAACAAGTGAACCCTCTTAATTTTCTTTTATGTATATTTTTTTGTAAGCTATTCCATTTCTAAAAAATTACATCTTTCGTAAGTTATCCAACTTATACTATCAAGTTCATATTGTATATTTCAACCCATATACATATATCTTCATATTTTATATGTATTTTCATCTTAAACCTGAATAATTCTACAAGGATGGTCAATACAAATATCTTTTTTAATATCTTCAATGAAGAAATAATCTTTGACATCTATTTATTATAACTTAATTCTCTATTTTATGGAAATATAAATATTGATTCTGATAGAAAAATGTTTTTATAGTGGATGAAATTTCTCTTCAAAATAAATTTCATCACACTATGTGTATCCATTATAAACAATTACCTATATATTTATTATAACATAACCACTTTTATTCTTCTTACAATATGAAAATAACTATTTTCAAAATAGTGAGCATCATCCCCCAACTGATATACACATCACAATCGACTGAAGGATCCTGAACATCTATATTGACTTCTATAAAAAGTTCCCCAACCACTTCTTAAGAAGCACTATCATAGGCATCTACCAACATGATGGGTGAAAACATACTCATTAGTGAATTCAAATATCCAACAGATAACTTAATTCGGTGGTATGTATATCATTGGTGAGATAAAATCACCAAATTATAACCTAATCCACATCAAATTGTCACCACCTTCCCGTGAGTCTGTGTCACTCAGAACCAATGGAATTTCTATCCCAATATCACCAGCCATGACCAACCTAATGGCCTACTAGGCTCAATACAATGTCCATGATTCCCAACATATAGTCATCACCACCCATGTATCTTGGACAAGCCCAAATATAAGATCAAAAAAACCTCAATTCAGATGTACTACCCACCACAAGTCTATGAGCAATGCCTCTCTTGACCAATGAGATCCAAAATTATCATCACATACATCTCATGCATTTCAAATGTACCATTCAAATAAACAATACAATTTATATTATTCAATTTAACAATTAAATTTAAATAATTTATTTAATAAAGAAGATTAAATTTCACATTCATAATAGATATAATAATTCATGATATAGGTCTTCAATAACTTATATTTTAATAATAAGATAAATCCAATTTAAAAAATTCCCAATAAATAACGAATGAAACACCCTTAGAAAAATTTCCCCAATGTGAAAAATCCTCTAATACAACCTTACTCAAGATAAAATGTAATTGGTCAAACCCAATGGTATCACATATGTATCATAGTCAAATTAATATGAAGAAATTGATAGAAATGGGTATTTATGAAAATACAAAAATGTGAACTAAATACTGTACCACAAAAATGAATGTGAAAATAGAAATCAAGATATGAACCACATACCATGAAATCATATACACCAGAAAGACTAATTTCAAACTCCAATTTGAAGTGAATTAGAGTAGATTTATGTTTCCATAAAATTAAAAGATGATTATAATATATTAGAGTTTACATATAATCCCCTATAAATTGTGAGCAACAGATCAAACAAAATGTATATCATGTGAGTTGAAATAAAAAATGAATAGTAGGCTTGGTGAGGTTGGACATACCAAGAGGCCTCTGATGCACCTGATAGATCTAAAATTAGACCACCTAGTAGAGAGATTGATTGAATCTAATATGGGAGATGATGAATAAGGTTCATGAACCTATGCATGGGACAAGGAAAAATAATGATTGAGAATAAGATTAAAATAAAGAAAGTGATAAAATAAAAAAACCACCATGTATAGTTCGTACGATTTACTCTAACAGTTTGAAAAACAATGTTGTAATCATGCGAGATTTAGTATTGAGGTTCTACCTATATAGATGAACATATAATGACAAATAAATTATTCTATATATCCATGAGTAGACTATGCATATTCCTCTATTGAAACTATAGAAAAAAACTCACAATCATGCGCCTCACATTCATGTTTTATGTAGACAATGTTAATGATCAATAAAATATCACACATTTACCTGGATTGGGCCACATGGTTTATACTAAAATGTGATACTGGGCCTGAAACTCCATGACTAGCCATTCAGACTCCAACACTCCATAATCCTATTCTAAACACCAATGTCTTTAGATAACACTCGAAAATCGTGAAAAACATTATATGAAACTAATTTAAATCTCAAAATTTATTTCCAATAAATTATAAATAATATGGATAAGAAGCCAATTAAAAAGTATACAATGAGGGCTATTTTTAACCTAATTCAAAAATAGGGTATGTTAAAGAAATACACAACAAATCATGTCTGATGAGGAATGTCAACACATGAAGGGAATATTATTATCCCTAACCATCAATAAATAGGAAAAATTAATTCCCAATATGACA
This sequence comes from Viscum album, assembly GCA_963277665.1. Taxonomy (NCBI): domain Eukaryota; kingdom Viridiplantae; phylum Streptophyta; class Magnoliopsida; order Santalales; family Viscaceae; genus Viscum; species Viscum album. Next base: position 689,560,642 of record OY728146.1, read on the forward strand.
TAATTTATAACAATAATATTTATTATACAAATTCATTCATAAAAATATGTGTCTCAATAATATAAATTTGAATTTTCAATATTTACAATATTATTTAATGGAATTGATATATATATTTAATCATACAACAAGTTAAATTAGTTTGGAGTAATGGTATATGATTAAGTTAATAATTTACCCTATAATTTTACTATTGTTCTATGTAGGTAAATATATAACAATAGTAATATTAAACACACGATGAAAAGTACCCTTATTAATTGAATAAAAAAAGGGAGTAATGTAGAGTACAATCATAGTGTAAGAATAAAAATACGAAATGATCCATCAAAATACGATTTCATAAATATGGAATGGATTTTGAAATACAATCAAATATAATATTTTCATAATATATGAAATCATATAAGAATGGTGTTCTAGGATATACATTATATCACAATGAAAAAACGGTGTTATAAAAATACCATAGGGTAATTGTAACAAAAGAATCAAAAAAATCTAAGTGGGATATTATAAAATGAAAATATAATTAAATAATATATATTCATAATAATTTATTTCAATAGTGTATTGATTACACCATTTAAGTGAATATATGGTTCTCATTATAAAACATGTCATACTGAATTGATAATGGATAAAAAAATACACACAAGGATTTAGATACATTTGGATAAACTCCCAATATAGATAAAAATATATTTGAAACAATAAATTCAATAAATATTGATTTACCAATTTTATAAAATACCAGCAATGTATTATATAGATAATAATATAGAATAAGTAGTGTATAATAATATATTGTCACAATGAATTGAAATTTGTGACAAAAAAACCATACATATAGCATAATATTTATAGTAATGATAATTTGATAATGTGGATATAAGTAGGAATTATTGAGGTTTATCTAATAAATAAATAAATATTAATCAATAGATTTTGATTTGAGATCTGGTAACTCAGTTTATGAAAATTGAGTTATCTCAATCCCTTACAACTATAAATGTTTTGGAGCTATTTTCTCTTAAAGAACATGGTTTCCAATATTAAATTACCCTCCAATAATAAATAGACTCTTTTGATAAAAATATTCATGTGTTATTTTATACAAAACATTTGACAAAATGTGGGTGTAATAATAGAAATGTCTCATAAGGTGATGATCTGAGACTAGAAATCCTCAAAACATTAGAAACATTTTATTCAAAACTCCTTGAATGATTGAATTTAATTAAGAACATTAAATGAAATAAAAAATGATTTTATCATGATAATAAATATATAATGTTTATTTATTAAACTATTTAATATAAAACATGGTTTATAACAGAATCATTTGTGAAAAACATGGCCTAGATACCCCCTCAAACCGATACTTGGCTCAAACATTCACAAACCATATGGGTGCTCTCATTCCCCATAGGCTGGAGACGATTATTCAGGAATTAAATAAACTAAATGGAATTATTTCTACCATAATGAAGTGGACAATATGACATACATATATACATGATGAGAAGAAACATTAGATGAGTAAAACCTGAAATTTGGGTCTGTTGCAAAAGGAAGCAATAGAAATAATTAACTACAAAATTATATAAAAAATATCCATTGAAGAAGGAATAATGAAAAGGAAATATATAACCAAAACAACTAATCCATATAATAGTATATTAAAACTCACACCATATCATCAAAAACATCTTATATATAGTTGATAAGAAACCTCACCTCCTCACTGCGGCTCCATTCCATTCCCTATGTCGAAGGACATAACATGTTCTTCACACAACTGATGGGGTGCATAGGTTGTGAGCTATACAAGCTAATTAGGACCCCACCTTGTTACAATTTATAAATTATTTAAAAACCATTCTGAACATGATACTATTTAATGGAATAATGGATGATATTCAGTTAAATAGTTTTTTTTTATAAAAAGTATTGTGAAACATTTTATCCTTTTCCCATTCATCCAAATAATATTGGTCATACAATTTCATATCATATAACATGTATTATAATATTCAAATAAATTTAGGTATGACATGTTATATTAAAATAGAAATATATATAAATAAACATTATACATACTATAATTCCAATGATCGAAATATTTTAGACAATTTTGTACACATATACTAGTATGTAGAAAACAATGGGTGTCCAGCCTCATGATATATGCATCAAATACTGAGGGAATATGAACACACGGAATATTGAATCTCCAAAAAATTATCTAAAAAATTATTTTAAAAACCAAAATAGGGAGTAGAGGGTCACCCCATGAGTGACCCTATATCACCATCAATAGACAAGTCATATTTGTAGATATTCAACATATGTAATAATTATTCCATTGGGGTATGTTTTACAAACTATTTAATGAAAATTATGATTTAAAATTAATTACATAAATCCATGTTTCAATTAATTTAAAATTACAATTGTATTACCTAAACAAGGGGTAATCCATAATTTCTAAAACAACTACTTACACACACAAAAAATCGATCATTCCAGTTTATTTATAAAGTATTTTATGAAACTGGAGAAATATAGTTAATTTAACATAAGGTAGCGATAAAGCGAACTACCTCAAATTCAGTTCAGACATTCCTGCAATGTTATCCACCATCATGAAAATCACAGTGAAAAAAATGGAGGCCCTAGAAAAAATCCAAACAAATAAAAATAAATTTTTTATGAAAAACTATCCATATATATTATGACACAACACATACAACATGAAATTAGTATGCCACACTACAACCAATACAAATGTCAGCCTTGAGAGGAAATCCAAAAAATTATAAATGATAAAGAGATTCACCTCCACAAGACCAATACATCTTAAAATAAAATTCAATGTGACTTCAATAGAAATGATAAAAAAATATTTATAAGTATCACATATTCATGGAGAGTAAGTGTGACCGTGATGGGGATCAATCACGTGATAAAAGTTTTCTAGTGTGAGTGTATATAACTAAATTTAAATATGATCTCACCTATGTATTTGTAGAGATGGAAATAGATAAATATAAATAAAAATAGGAATATAGAGCATAAAAAAATAGACTATGAACATCTCAAGATGTGAATCATGAGTACATGAAATGAAATCTATGAACGGTATATACACTAAAAAGGAGTTTCCCTTAATAAAAATAAATGATGAATCATTTCACAATGTTGAGTAGCTTCACATTGTTTAAATAATTCACACTTATAATTAGTTCATGATATCATCCTAGAAAACAATTCAAGTCAGGTATCACTTTCAGAACATAAAATCGTTATTTTGGATGATTTTAGATATATACATTGAAAAATCCTAGAATTCAAAATGTACCCAAAACCAACATCCCCTTAATAATTAATCATATTTTTTCTCATAATTTATAAATTCTAGAAATTATAATTCCAAGATCATTAGTTCATTTCCCAAAATAAGTATCTCCATCAATATATGTCCAAAAATACATGCAAAATAATAGTGAAACAAAAATATAGATGAGAAATACCATAATGAAATTAACAGGATATTTAAAAATCCCCACTCTTTGAATATATATCTCTGAGAATCCATGTGGAAGAATGGTTTCTAGAAAGAATCTATTCTACTAATCCCACATCGACAACTCATGGTACCATGGCTTGTTAGAATATGGTCTATATATCTATAATAATCTAACCAATGGATGTGAGCTCCTAAACAGTGGGGTTTACCATAAATTCAATGATAAAATCTAGATTATTTTTAATAGAATTGGATGGTTCCAACTCAAAATAACCCAAATAAAAACATGAGATAAATCAGGATGGTCCATCCCAAGTTGAAATATGTGTAATACATCTTTAAATATAACAAAATGAACTATATATTCCAAATGATAAAAAATATCCCAGGCTGCTTAGTTCCCTAAAATAGTCCATCATTCCTTAGCACCTACTTTCGATATTTTCATGGATGACGGTGAAACAAATGAGTAGAATGATTAATTAATGCCTTTCCTCTAATTGGAAATGTAAAGGTAAAACAAATATATTATATATATGATGTTTTAAAACTCTATGATAGTATTAGACAGTAAAAAACATCCTGATTTCTAACTGATGTCACCTAAACAAGACCCCTTACTAGATTGGAGGAAACCCCCACCTCTATCTAATAAAAGTCAAACTGAATGACAAAAATACAAATCCTTGATAATATTAATTCTAATATATGATCAATAAAAATTTTCAAGAATCCAAAATAATGCCCATAAGTTTTTCTAATGGTCTACTGTAATCTATGACACATGCAATAAGCATAAACTCATTCATCTGTATAGAGCACTCTATTTGATTATTTTAAATGGATGTTAGGTTGTAGTCAACTTGATATATATTAACATCACCCCATATAAACTCTTCCAACCCATGAATTAATCCTTTTATCCCCATCATAATAAATGGAATCATGATCAATTTGAATCCTTATAATATCGTGTACAAATATCATACCTGGGTCATCAATAGTAGTGGTTTTCTTGATAAAATGAAGTGAGATAACTTTTTTCAGTCAATCATTCATCACCCATATAAAAGTCTTCCTTCAAGGAGTCCATTTCAATACCAATAAAATTAATATTGTCACCATATCCATATTATAAAAAAGAACCATTTGTGGAAAGATAAATGAATATGGTTTCAAATTCTATTACATTAAATCTTTCTATATATTACAAGGGGAAAAATAATTGGAAATATCATGCTTTATAATCGTCCCTCAAAATTTCCTTCACATTTCATGATGCATATTGTTAGTTCACTGATGAAGGCCTCTTAATGAAATATGATTCCTTCATCATTTAGTCACTAATATATCATTATATACTCAAGGATAGAAGATGATAAAAAAAATTATGTCATAATTATACATAAAACATACTTTTGAGAATCCTGGTTCTAGTGAGTGAATAGTCAAACATAGTTACATTCATCCTTTCAATTAATAGCATCATGTGACTGTAATTTCCTCAAACAAATCTCTACAATTTCATTCCCATTTCCATGGGGTATGGTTTATGTATGTGAAAAACATAAAAATATATTCCACTCACCCTATCTCGCTAATATGAAATATTTTCAATCAAATTATATTTCTCATAGTATTGTGGTATAAGAAGACCATGAACGTCACTCCAAAAACATAGTTTCACTAATATTTATCTAAATGTATATATGTAATAATATATATATATATATATATAATTGGGTATATCTTCTCATATGATTGATGTTTGTGAGAGTAAAATCCCCCACATGATATTCATTCATAGTCACGCAACCCAGACCAACAATGAGAGAATTGGATTATACTATATACACCATTATAGGATTAAGTAATATCAGAATAGGTGAAGTAGTTGGTATTCATTTAAAATCATCCAAAAAATAATTACAATAATCATCCCATTTGAATTTTATCCCATTAATGGTAAGACAATTCAATGGTTACACCAGAATTTATAAATCCTTGATGTTCTATTAGTTGATCGAAGAAACAATTGGAGTCTCCCTATATCAAATTAGAAATTGTTATCTTACCATTAAAATAATGCCTTCTCCTTACAATGGTCCATTGTTAAGCTATTCACAAAAATCATTTTTCCCAATATCTTCACTTTAAGGATATATTAATTACATTTAAAATTGATTCTGTAAAAATGGTGGCCCCTCTGGATTTCCATAACCAAATTCAAATGGTTCTAATGATAGTACTTGCTTCTAAAAAATGACTAATACTAATCAAATTGTGTGTAGATACTAGTGGAATATTTGATTCATCCCATCAATAAAAATTTAAGAACCACTAGGTTTTTCAAATGGAATCACAATTTACTTATTATCTCCCTACCTACTCTTGAAATCCTTCATTGATATATTAGACCCCAAAAGTCTGAGTTGATGGTTACATGCTTGAATATCTATCCTTAGAAACCAGTTTCCCCAATTTAAATATTCCCTCATATTATTCACAAGGGGAAGGGGATAAATGTTCATAACTGTTACCTAGTTCAATATCTGACTGTACTACCACAAAAGGAGTGGACCATCATCTATATTGGAAAGGATAATTGGGGTTACCCTAGGAGAACCACTATGGTGAAAAATCATTTTCAATAATTTTATCCCACATAATATTATAATATTTATGTTCCTCTTGAACTATAATATAAGAAGATATCAATACTAGATACATACTTGAGACTAGATCTATTAAAAATTCTTCCTCCATCTGTAAAAAAGGTTAAAGAAATCATCATGTAAAATATCAAGAAAGTGTTGATCAATAGTGGGAATATAAATAATGTAAGAAATTTCCTCATGATCAACTAATTCATATATGAACAAACTAATGATCTATGTGTTGTAAGTTCATATAATACATGGACATATATACCACTATCCACGAAACACCTAAAGCTCCCATCAATATCAAACTACAATACATGTCGATGATAATAATAAATCTTATCATGGTGAGTAATAAGATAATCCATCGTAATAATGATGTGAATAATATCCATCTAATGATCAATGACATCATAGATAAAACACCAATAAGTTATCGATAGGGAACAAGAAGGGCTTTTGAACCCTAGACAATTCCAATTACCATGACGATTTTCGAAATCTAGGACAAATGTATGTATTTTTGTTGTATGATTTATAATATCCAAAAAAATGGAAATATTTAAATGAGTTGGAAGAACCAATATCAAATAAATTATTCCAAAGTGAAGTTTCATTGAACATGGTAATTAACACTATTTTTGGAACTACATCTTTCTACAACGAAAAAAATCCATTAAATGAAAATGATCCACTCGTCCGGCCTATGGCAGGGGCCCTAATGTCTTGTAAATATCCAACTGTTCTTACATAGAAATTGTAGATGATTTTCCTTCAATATAATGATGAATATTTATTATTAAAAATAATTAAAAATAAATTTCCATACTAGCCACATCCATTAATCATCTTCACTGGTGTATAAAATTTTCTTTGGGATTTTTTATCCTTGCCAGACCGATTGTATGAAAGAGGGGAACTACTAGTTATAATTGATGATGTATATGAGGGGTGACAATGATAACCACCCCCACCACTCTTATTATTCTCATGAAACTTTTTTAAATTTCGATTCATGCCATTAAATATGGAACTACATAGAAGGGAATTGGAATTATAACCAACCTTGTTTTCTATGTCCATCTATACCATCATTTACATGTCAACAATCATTGAATAAGTTGAATTATTCATCAAAAAATGATAAAATAATATATATAGTTCTAATCCATGTAGGTAATTTTGAGCCATTATATTTTGATTCTTTAATTCTAGTAGAGAAAAAATAACCAATTATTCCAAATAATGGGTGTACACAAAAACAAGATGATATCTCTCTCCTACAAGGATATGATGTCTATAAACCTAGTCATCATTATTGAAAGTTGAATTAATGTATAAAAGATGAGACTATTCAAACCCTTTTAGTAAAAAACATGTCTATACACCAATAAATGGAATCCAAGTATCTATTAATTGGACCCTATAGTCTAAATGTCTCACACATTAACTTGGTATTCTATCATATTTCTAAGAACACAATGACATGATAGATCATTTCAATCAATTCTTCCACATATTGAGTTTCATTCATACCCCTAATGGATGTTTTCCTCCCATGTAAGAACTCATGGGATTGATCCTTTTATCATACAACTCCTCTATTTACCTGAAAAACAACATTCAATACCTGTAGTGAATTTGGGTCAACATTAAGAAGTGTCCACATGATAGAATTGATAAGATTCAAATCTAGAGGAAGATTCCTTTAATAAACATCAATTGGACCATACTGAGGAACCCGTGTATGTACTCGCAAAGGCATTCAGCACACAAAACAAATTTAAGAAATGATCATTCAAAAAAATAGTCTCAGTTAACAATAAAAAGTCATATAAAAAACTGAGAGTACGATTATGAACTCAAGAGATGTGAAATGCATCCCTACATCTAATGTTATTTAGAGTATAATCTTAGTAGGAGATTTCTAGGAACTCAATGAAACCAGCCAATCAAGTCTCAACAATACTATATCCAGTCATCCAAATTCACAAAACTGAGCACTACCTACTATTGATTCCAAAGTATGATGTTCCAGACCCAATACCCACTTAAACTACTACTGGGCCAGATCATTCTCACACCCCAAGGGTGTTCTCGATCTCCAGTAGCTTGCAACCATATCCTAGGAATCCAAAAAAATGGAGGAATTTTAATCCCAAATTTATGTACACAACATGAAATATACATATACATTAGGGGAATAAAAAAAGTTAGAGTAAAATAATAAAAATATTTTATCAAAAGAAAAGAACCAATAGATGAAATACAGCTGAATAGTTTTTAATAAATGTACATAATCCATGTCCAATAGAAATGTACAACTAAAACCATAACAACATCTCAATGTTATTGAATGCAAAATACCAATACATTTCCACAATCTTACTAGACATATCTTACCGAATCCTAACAACTCCATCATTATGAATTTCAATTCTATGCATAAAAATACAAAATGAGGTATACGCACTACATAAGGGGTGCATGGGGTGTGAGACAAACATGCTCAGTATGAACCCTTCATGGTTTTCCATATCATGTATCAGTTAAAAAATCAAATTATTCTAAAACATAAAGACATTATGGAATGATATTAAATTAAATAATTTAATATTAAAAGAAATGTAAAATTTTTTCCACATTTTCCACAGTTTTAAATAATATTGGTAAAGCAATTTAAGATAATATAAAATATTTCAATGCATTAAATTCAAATAATGTATCATATATCATATCAAAAGAAATATAATACTGTACAAATTCATATTTAACATCATTAAAATGATAAAAAAAAGAATTTCATATAGAGGAAACACATACCCAGACATAATCTAAAGCCTGAATGAAGCCTATATATATACATCAAATATAGAGGGAAGTAGAACACCTCATAATGTGAAAAAATAATAATTTTCTAATAAGTACCTATAACATTATGCCTTTAGAGAAGAGGAGCACCCCATGAGTAAACACCCTGACAATATCATAAGTAGAGGCCCATTGATACTCATTCCATGTACGTATAAAATTCTTCCCAAGAACTATTTTTGCAATTCCAATTCAACAAAATCCTTATTTGAAATACATTTTATATATCCATTCCAAACTCATTAAAAATACATATTCCTTTAACAAAATAATAAGAACATAATATTTAAAAAAAATCATTTCTAGAAAATAAATATCAATAATTCAATTTTTTTCATAAAATAATTATCAAAATAGAGAAATAAATTTCATCCATCACTGCATTGAAATGGAACAACATACCTCAATGTTGTGTCATAAATTCCCACAAAGGGATCCACTTGGGAGAATAAAATTAAAATAACATAGGACCACTAATAAATCCTTACATATCAATATAAATTCGAAAATTAAAATATATTGTGGAGAAGAAAAAAATACATAAAAGTCATGAAATGTAAACTACCCATCACAACCAGCATAATTGATAGCCTCTAGTTGAATATTATACAATATATCTTGAATAGATCAAGAGAATAAATTCATGAAGAACAAAAAATTATAAAACTAAGATCAACGACACTATGGGGCCATTGGAAAAAAAGAATAAGAATGATCACCTAACCGGAGGGATGAAACACATCCACTATTATAGTCAATTGTCGAACAAAATTATATAGAACGATAAGATATCCCAAAAATAGACTGGGCATTTTTCTATGTCTTCGGAGAGATAGTTGTAGAAAATAAATATAAAATGTCTTGTTATGTGCATAAAAACCTACAGATGGTTTCCATTTTATAACATGAACCTCTGGTTAATGACTTGAAATCTGTTAAATCCATATAAATAAAATAATTTGTCACATCATTCAAAAAAACCGTAATAAAACCTTTCTATACATGAACCAGTATCAAAAAGTGTAAAAAAGTCATGCTTCGACAAGTTCTTGGAATTGACCCCAAAAAAGATTCACATCTTTTAACCTATTGTGGATAAGAAATAGTCCAATATTAAGATTCTATAGAAACACTTAGGTAAATACCCCAACTCAATATGGTCCCAAATAGACATCCTTTCATGTGTTTTGTTTCTTATTCACATTATCTTTTAATTTATAAAATATATATATCTCCTAACATTATGCCATTTCCCTTATAAAATTATCCATAGACTTGAAGTAACATAAACCTACCCAATAAAGTATGGAAAACATAAATGGGAGATATAAAATACCATAAATAATGTAATGTGATATAACATGAGGACTCATAGAATTAGAATTTATATAAAATAACCCTTAAAAGAAACATATTACTTTATGTTGTGATCATTATACCATGAAACTATGAGGAATAATAATAGAAAATAGGAAATGAAGGAAATAAAAATCAATGAAATTAATATATAGAATAAATAAAATACTAAGAAAATAGAGTTTTAAAAATAATTTTTATAGATTAATCGAAGAAAATTAAGTTAGTTTATACCATTCAAAACCATGAAATATTTAACACAAACCCCATTGTAGGATATGTTTCAAAATGGATTATAAATAATAATAATAATAACAATATAAAATTGAAATAAATTATTAATGGGGTGATAGATAAAATAAATAAATGATTAACATGTTGTACAAAATGAAATATGTCTTATAGGGTAAAATGTTGAAATGAGAAACAATTAAAATAATATTTGTTTTAATAAACCCCCCCCCCCCTTGAATGATAATATGTTCAAATAGAACCATAAATAACCAGACGAATGATAAAATAATGAAAAAAAATTTCAATACGATGGTATATATATAATATAATTGAAAAATGATGAATGAAATATTAATGTCTCATGGAATTTGAATTTGAGGCAATTCACCCTTATATCATTAAATTATTTTAAATCAACAACCCTTGAAGTCTATAATCCCCAATAAGAACAATAAAATGAAGAATAAAATGGTAATTAAGAAAATATCAACTAGTAATTATTTAAACAATTATCAACAAAATGTGATCTACAACAAGGAATACAAATCGAATGGTCAATGTTTGAGGCAAATTACCCTTACCGAGATTATATACATCCAAAATATTTTTTAATATAAAAGAAATAATAAATAAATATTTAAATAAATAAATTTAAAAAAATTATAATATCTATTGATTTTTATGAGAACTATTTTTTATTTATCTCTACATGCACATTAATCAGTTATTACATACATTCAATATGTGGTTTGAGAAATGTTTATCATTTTGAACCTGTTTCTTCAGATCGGTGTTGTTCATTATTCTTATCCTAAATTTTATCATTATAATATATTAAATTGTACTATAAAATATATAATAGTTATTTATATAGTTATAGTCTCATTACAGGTTATTTATGTTATTGATTCATAAATATTACATTGGTGATGAGCATGCTTCGGTGATTTTTCACAAAAGGAAATTGGTTTCTTAATTGAATAGTTAAAAATTATTATTAAAATTCCATAAAAAATATAAAATATTACATTAATTATTTAGATAATATATTATCTATATGTATTTTCTCGTATTCATTCATTATATTATTTTATTGATTTTTTATGTAGGTTTTTATATCGATGAAAATGTAAACATTCAATAATTAATGGATTATTTTGGTTATGACTATTTTCATAGAAAAATATAATTATTATATTATGATAATGATATAATTTATATATAATTAAAGGTTTTAATCACAATTTATAGAAATATAGTTATTTTTTCTAAAGTAATGAAACATTCAATTTTGGTAAAAACTGTATTTTTCACTATTCTACATAAAATATATTATTACATAAAAATTGAAAAATTTATAAATAAATATCACATTTATATGATGAAACTAATAATGATATTTACTTTTATAAATAAAATTTCTAAATATTTAGTCCAACTTATAAATAAATTTTAAAATATAAATGTTTATGAAAAATGTGAAAAAATAGCCCAATGTACATACACAATTTTATTTTATTTTTTTCAGATCCACATCAGGTTAATTTTGATTTTTTTTAAAATTGGGAAAAAATTAACCAATGAAAATAATTTTTTTTTTCAATCACCCCATTGGGTTCACCATTATTTATATTGAAACTCTAGATGAATACTGCATCTATAACATGTTATGGGAATGGTTTCCAAAGGCTGGTAGTACATTGGTGAGATTAAACACAATAACAGATAAAAGAAAAATTTGGATGAGAGGATCATAGTTTTGTCTCCCCACACACTTTTTGGGGTAATTATTTCTTACTCCTATAGTCACATATATATTAAATATAGGGTTATTAATTATTCTCAAATTATTTTATGAAAATAGTTAACCTAATGAAATAATATGTTTTCATATCCCAACATATGAAAGTCAGTTCTCTATTAATTATCCATTCTATTGGAATAAGAGGTTATCTATGGAGTTCCAATTATTTTATATAAATTGGTGACAATTTATATTTTCAATCCATATAACCAGGCACTCTGAAGTGTACATTCATCATAGAAGGCCATCAGTGTATTAAGAGTGTGATGAAACCAACAAAAGGTGTTCTATATGTCTTGTAAGGATAATAATAAAATAATAGGTAATGGTTTTGATATTGATATATATCATATTAATGTATTGCACTATTTAGTTTTACATCATGATGAATATACATATATGAATTATTTTTTCCATAGTTTATATAGATTATTCCGTATTATGGTGTCCTATAAGGACCCGCCCTTAATCATTACATATTATGGAATTAAATGGATAATTCACATTGAGGATCTTTTCAGGTTTATAGTTTTACAGAATTTGGTTATAACATATAAATAACATCATGAATATGAAATGTATACAATTCCACTCAGTATCCATTTTTTTCATTAAATAAAAACTATTAAAAAAGAGTCAGGTCTAGTTCTATGTTTTAGACAACAAGAATTTTTATTCATCCCATCATTGACCCAATTAATATTTAAGCCATATGAAAAAAATTTCAAAACAGGGGATGAACATAATAAACTCAGTAAGGGTTATAAAATAATGAAAAGAAACATTAGACCAAATAAAAATTTATTAAACCATATTTTAAATCCTAATGTACCTCGTGAAATCATAAGATTTATGAATAACACAATGAAATAATAATTCATAAAGGTAACACATAGAATCCATATCAAACATACATTGTAGTTATCACAACTACATAGGGGTCACATTTGGAGTACCTATTCCCTAAATCACTTTGGAGAAACATTAATGTTTACCTCCGCCACGTTACCCAATGCATTCAAGAGGTATCTCGGGCTCACCCACCCTAGGATTATAAAGGAACCACCCATATACGTAAAAAATTCCAAATAACCCTAATATAAAAAAAACATATAACACAACTATAATGGAATGATAACATTTCCAAATTCCAATATATCAAATCATGATATTGGAATAAACAATGCCTTATAAAATCATTTTCAAAACCATTTAAAATGAGAATTTTGAATCAATGAGTCCCATACCACTTTGAAGATTTTAAAGGAATTATCATTTGAAAAATTTAATGTCCATATAAATAAATCATAAAACCCATTTAGAAAACATGGACATTAATGGGAAATATTACGAATAATAAATCATTAAAACATTTAAAATTATATTTTAGTTAAAATTGTTTTTAACAAAAAGAGGGATTCTTGAATACAAATAATTGAGGAATAACATTTAATCATAACATTATTATATCATGAGAATAAATGTATTCATGATATAATATGTCAAAGGACATTATATACACCATATAAGAGTGAATTGGTCCATAACAACGATGAAGTCTTAGCGGGAATGTAAATTGAGATGAAATCCCTAATAAAGATGGTATCCTTAAATTTAAGGATAAATCAATCACATAATTATGTTGGAAAAATATAAATACACCCAATATAAGTGGATATTATGTTTAAAACAATCAGAGTCCATTTATACATATTCAAAGGATGACATATTCAAGAAGTACAAGGTGAACCCAATGAATTGAAATTGGTTTAAGAAGTTCTATTTCAAAAATTTGACTGCCTAACGATGTTACTTTTAAATTCAGAAAACAAGTTAATGTGATTAAAAATGAATCTAATCACATGTAAATAATTTTTACATCAATAATTATATATAAGAATATATCCCAATATAATAAGATGTAAATTAAAAGACATAACAAAAAGAAGTCTTTTAAGAAGAGGAGGGTGAAAGGTCTCCTTAACGATTTGGTAACTTACAAAACATACACCACATAAAAGAAGGATCATAAAATGATGATTGAAATACTAATAAATGAAATTATATTACAGAAATAGTACATTCATGGGATGTACATACACCACACAAAAGGAAATAGTGGCAAATATAGAATGAATATGACGGGAATAAAAAGGGAGATGAAACCCTTTACCACGTTGTAATAAACTGATTCATATGAACCTTAGTTAATAACCACCAAGTGAATCACAGAATGACATGAATATAATGATAATCACAATAATATATATCAACTTTCAGTACACAATAAACCACATTCAATGAATAACTGGAGAATAATGAAATATCACGGAATTAAATGTGAGATATCAAAATCCCTTACCTCATGTTTGACTTGTCTCATTTGTTCCTTGTTATTCTTGAATAATAAATTAAAGTTAATTTAAAATTTCATAAGAACCTTTTTAAAGTTTATTATTGTTTTTATATCACTTATTACCATTTTATAAACATTATTCAATCATTTAAGTTAATAGTGGTTGTTTGGTCGATATTTTGTAGTTGAGTCAAAAATTGACTTCTTGTAATTACAAGTTTTCCTTGTGGTCAATAGTACATTATCATCATAATGATATTCATGATTTTGATATCATATATATCATTTATATCTAGTATATATATGTATTTATAATATTACATAACATTTAAAGGTACGAAATGAAATGCATCATTCATGGAGACTGTAAGCCGTACGTACGCATGAACACTACTTTAATTTCTATTTCATATTAAAACAAAATTATACATAGGTATATTATAATTCCTGTATAATATCATATATAATATAATTAATTCCATACTTTATATGTCCCACGTATGGAATTAACGAGTCATATCACTTTGAGGGGGCGGTAGTCCGCACTTTCTCAAATTAAATTATCTCATTTACCCATCCACAGAAACGATTTGTTCTTCACTGATTAGATTGAGGTGTGTGTATGTGTAGTTATAATACATCTCATAAAAACATCATTGTATATATAGGATTATTTATTTGTTATAAAATAATGGAATAAAAAGATTTTAGGGGTTAGAGAAGTAAAATAAAAAAAGATGTTAAGAGAAATTGTTACCTTTAATTTGGGTAACTTCTATTGGTTTGAACTAAAAAGACATCTTGAAGTGCCTTATGCCTAATATAAGGATTATAGTAGGAGGGGAGTGATGTATGGAGATTAATTTTGTAGATTTTGTTGCAGCCTAAAGGCTTGAGAGGTGTGTGTAATTAGTTAGTAGTGTGGGCTTTTTATAAGGGGGGAGGGGCTCTTTAAGGAAGTGTGATAATATTATTTTATTATATAATGATATTCAGTTTATAATGGTCCCAAAATTATTAGAGTCAAACATAATATGACTAATGGACGAAATAAAATCATCCAATAATAATTGGACAGGTTTTATGTTATTTTAATATTTATAATCTTATTTATTTAAATCATTTATTAATGAGGTAAATACTGCATCATTATTGTGTCAATACTAATTTAATTTATTTGATGTCTAAAAATTATAAAACGATACCATGATGTAGAAAATATTTTTCTATTTCCAATTAATATTTATAGTCGAAACGATAACTTATATAACTATATGTAAAAATTAATTTACTAAATGATATTTGTTTGTGTCATTTTTTCCATTACATTTAATTAATTAATCTAAAGTGTCATTATCACTCTTAAGTGGCTCCATGGGGTCCCAAAATCAACCCAAAGATGCCGATGGTCATCCATGACTAATAAAACAAGGTTAGTATGAGTGTTAAGGATATTTTGTATTATTATGATATATTTTTACCTTGAATTACAATATTTACCATTAACAACTGTAAATAAAAGTAAAAAGTTACTATTTAAAAAAATATTTTCATATTATTGAAGCAAATTTCACTTACTAATAACAACCATTTATATTGGATTTTCAAAATTAAATTCACAAAAGTGGTAAATTTTCATTTAAATAAAATATTCAGTTTATTAACTACTACTACGTGGTTTCACTATTCATCAAAAATTGATGTTTTTTAGCAAAATACCAAAAATTAAGCCTAATATATATTTGATTTTCCAAATTAAAAAATGATGACTATTTTTCCAAATTCAAATAATTTAAGTGGCATTAATTAATTTAAAATTAATTTCCTCTTGTTATAAAAAATTTCTTGTTTTTAAGAAATAATAACTATCAAAAGATTGACACTTTTTTATGTCCATATTCAAAGTGAAATTAATTCCAATGACCAAAATTGGATTAAATGGAAAAAATATATTCTAATTTAACTTTATAACCAATTAAAAAGATAATCTAACCATATAAATAAACTAGAATAAAACACCGTTTTGAATTAAAATACAATATTTTCAATATTCATTAAAAATAAACTTTATCAGAAAAATAAAAAAATTTACCGAAAGTAAATTTTGTTGTCTCGAATCTAAAGAAGAATTATATTGTGTAAAATATAACATATGAAAATGAAAAAACTAGATTTAATGAGGGTTCTCCCGTAAATGGCGGTAAATTAACCTTTTACTGGATATTAGAATATTACCACTTTAAATTAGATTCATTTATATTTTAAGCCCCCAACATTTTATTGGATAAATGAAAATAAATTTAACAAGCATGCATAATCATATTGTAGTTAGTTTTTTTCATTCCAACCCATAAAATGTCTAAGAGTTAACTACAATTTAAAATAACAATTTTATATTATTATTGTGCAACGTAAGATTTCAAAGAAACCTCTTGTTGCATATGAGGTACATTATCTAACATAGCATCCCCATTAAAGTAAATTTAATATTTAATTAATATATATTAATAAGTATGAAAATATCTTTCTCATTATTTACATGGGATTTTACATCCTCCCCCCTTTTGGAAATTGAGTCCTCGTAATTTTAAAACTATGCATAGAATCATAATTGAATGTCCACATTGGAAAAAGAGTCAATAAATATATCACTTTAAAAGAAAGAAAGAGAAGTATAAGGGTCACCTGATATAATATATACTATGAATCCTATAACACATGGATATGGAAGAGAAAACAAACCATCAAGTTCTGATGGAGAGTGATAGAAAACATGATTAAGAGAATGTTAACCACCAGAAAATCACAAACATGTGATGGCTTAAACAGTCTTTGATTCCCCAGTATAAAAATATAACAAAAACTGTTTTTGTTTTAAGTTACTTTTCATTGAGTAACCTATTTATGAGTTTAACTAGAAACATAGGGAATCATACTTACTTGTCATGTAGACTTTCATCCTTTACAAGATTTCTAACACAAACTCATATTTTCTCCAAATAATGATTATTCAGGAAGACTTGTTCACATTAAAAGTGCTATAATCAACTTCTAATGAATCACATAATCCATGAAATATGATCTATATATATACATTTTCTTTAGATATTCACTAAAACCAAACTAGTTTGTAGGATATCAAATAATCCCCCAAAATGATAATCCTTTATAAAAATAAATACTACTATTAATCTCCAAATTTCAACAAAAATTACCCAAATATCAAGAAAGACCATTCAATAAACCATTGTCCTTAAAATTCATCAAAATAATCAAAACTAGTATTGAAACCCAAAAAACAGAAGGATTAAAATCACCTAGTCTTCCAGAGAAAATCTTAATATTTATCCCCAAAAAACATTGACTACTCTTAAAGTCTCATACTGAAGTGTAATTAAGATAATCACATATTCTCTATGAATGGTTAATCATTTCCCTAAATAACCCAAATCAACTTATGTCCCCAATAAAAAATTATATTCTTCCAAAATAATATTTCAACCATTATTCCACAATTGAACTCCCATGGTATTCTATTTTCCATAAGAATATAGTGTTCTCAAAAGAGAGAATGTCTTCCAAAATAACCATTATCACTTAATCACTAAATCATTTCCTATATTATGAATATCCATTTCATAAATCATATAATCCCAAATAAACTTATTCTTGATCAATAAAATCATTTAACTAAAAAGAATTAGTCATACTAACCAAGGACTTTATGTAGTCCAATGTTAGCTGATAAATCCCAATCGAAATTTGGTTGTGGGATCGATTCCCATAGCTTTGTCTGACACAACGGTTTGTCACAAGGTCTGCATGTTGTCCATTTTAAAAAACTATACAATTTCATAACATTCCAAAAAATAGGCAAATTCCTCAAAAATAACCATAACATAATATATCCTCAAAGGTTAACTAATGCGTTTCATTTTTCACCCCATAATGTAATAACCATTTATCACTTCTAAAATAACTATGAATATTTCTATTATGTTAACCATTATGGTTATTTTACTTATGATTAAATTAAACCCTATCCTCTAATGTTATATAAACCTCCCTCTGATACCAACTATAAGGACTCGGCCTTAGACATTACATATTCTCAAATTAAATGGATAATTCCCATTGAGAATCTATTCAGGTTTATAGTTTTAGATAATTTGGTGATAACATTTACATAACATTATGAATATTACAAGTAGAAAATTCTAATCAGTATCCATTTTTTTATAAAATAAAAACTCTTAAGAAAATATTCTTGTCTCGTTCCATGTTTTAGACAACAAGGCTTTTCCTTGATCCCATCCCTGACCTTATTCATCTTTAAGACCTGTGAAAAACATTTCAAAACTTGGTATGAGAATAAAAAACTAAGTAAGGGTTATAAAATAAATAAAAGAAACATTATCCCATATAAATTTTTTTGAAACCATAATTTTCAATCATTACATACCTTATGAAATCATAAGATTTATGAATAACACACAGAAATCATAAATCATAAAGGGAACCTATGGAATCCATATCAAACATACATTGTAGCTATCACAACTACATAGGGAGTCACATTTGTAATTCCCATAACTATATATTCCCTAAATCTATTAGGTGAAACATTCACGTTTACCTCTGTTACGTTACCCAATGCATTTGAGAGCTATCTTGGGCTCACCTGCCCTAGGATTATCACAGAACCACCCGTATACATAAAAAATGCCCAATAACCCTAACATAATCAAAACACATAACACAGTTATAAAGGAAATACAACATTTCCTCATTACAATATGTCAAATCATGATATTGAAATGAACAATGCCATATCAAATCATTTTCAAAACCATTTAAAATGATATTTATCAATCCATATGTCCCACACCACTTTGAAGCTATTAAATGAATTATCATTTGAAAACAATAATGTCCATATAGATAAATCCTAAGACCCATTTTGAAAACATGGACATTAATTAGAATTATTTAGAAGAATAATTCTTTAATAAGTTTATAACAATGTTTTAGGTAAAGAGATTTTATTCCTAAAAGAGGGACCCTTGAATACAAATAATTGAGGAATAACATTTAATCAGAACATTATAATAGCTTGAGAATAAATATATTCATGATATAATATGTTAAAGGACAGTATATATACCATATAAGTGTGAATTGGTGCATAACAATAATGAATTCTTAGTGGAAATGTAAATTGAGATGAAATCCCTTATAAAGATGGTATCCTTAAATTTAAGTATAAATCAATCACATAATTATGTGTGAAAAATATAAATACACATAATATAAGTGATAATAAGTCTAAAACAATCATAGTCCATTCACACATATTCATTGGACGAAATATTCAAGATGTATGAGGTGAACCCAAAGGATTGAAATTGGGTTAAGAAGTTCCCTTGTAAAAATTCGACAGCCTAACGACGTCACATTAAAATTCGAGAAATTATTTAATGAGATAAAAAAGGTATATATTCACTTGGAAATAAATTTTACATTAATTAGGATATATAAGAACATATCCCAACACAATTATATGTAAATTAAAATATATAACAAAAACAAGTCTCTTAAAAAGAGGAGGGTGAAAAGTTCCCTTACCGATTTGGTAACATAAAAAACATACACCACATGAAATAAGGATCATACAATAAATTTGTAAATACTCATAAATGAAATTATATTACACAAAGAGTACAGTAATGGGTTGTACGTACAACATAGAAAAGGAAATAGGGGAAAATATAGCATGAATCTCATGGGAATAAAAAGTGTGATGAAACCCTTTACCACGTTGTAATCATCTGAGTCGTATCACCAAAAGTTAATAACCACCAAGTTAATCATAGAATACCATGAATATAATTATAATTATGATAATATATATTAAATATCAGTACACAATACACCACATGCAATGAATAAGGGGTGAACAATGGAAATTTCAAGGAATTAAAAGTGAAATAAGAAAATCTCGTACCTCGTGTTCAACTTGACATGTGTGTTCCTTGTTCTTCCAGAACAATAAAATAAAGAAAATATATGATTTATTAAGAAACTTTTTAAAGTTGATTTTTCTTTTTATATCACTTATTACTAGGTTATAAACATTATTCAATCATTTATGTTAATAATGGTCATTTGATCGATATTTGGTACTTGAGTCAAAAATAGACTTCTTATAATTACATGTTGTCCTTGTGGTAAATAGTCCATTATCTCCAGAATGATATTAATGACTTATATATCATATATATCATATATATCCATTATATATATTTATTTATAATATTACATACCATTTAGAGGTAAGAAATGAAAAGCACCGTTCATCGAGGCGGTAAGCTGTATGTACGCATGAATGCTACTTTAATTTCTATTTCGTATTAAAACATAATTATACATAGTTATATTATAATTCTAGTATAATATCATATATAATATCATTAACTCCATCCTTTATATGTCCCACATATGGCATTAACGAGTCAAATCACATTGAGGGGGCGGTAGTTCGCACATCCTGAAATTAAATTATCATGTTTACCCATAATGGAATCCATAAAGGAATGATATAAATGAAAAATAGATAATAATAAGGAAAAAATAAACATAATATTTATATAAACTATATAAATAATGTTCCATCAAAATTTCTACCATGATAGGAGATAGGAGATAATTGAACAATCATCGTTTCGTGAGGCGTTAGTTTGCCATCCACAGAAACAGTATATTTTTCACTCATTATATGGAGGTGTGGGTAAGTGTAGTTAAAATACATCACATAACAAAATCATAGAATATATAAGTTACTTTATTTGTTGTAAAATAAGTTAATAAAATGATTTTAGGGGTTGGAGATGTAAAATAATAGAAAATAAGTTAAGAGGAACTGTTACCTTTAATTTGGGTATCTTCCGTTGGTTTGAACTAAAAATACTTCTTTAAGTACCTTTTTCCTAATTTAATTCATCTAGGAGGAGGATATTGATGTAGGGATATTAAGTTGGCAGAGTTTGGACGAGCCTATAGGATTGAGAGGTGTGGGTAATTTCTTATAAGTGAGGGATTTTTATAAAGGGGAGGAGGGACTCTTTAGGAAAGTGTGATAATATTATTTTTTTATATAATGATATTCAGTTTATAAATGTCCCAAAATAATTAGAGTCAAATATAAGATGACTCATGGTCTAAATAAAATCATAATAAAAGAATTGGACTAGTTTTGAAGTTATTTTAATATTTATAAGCTTATTATTTAAATCATTTCTTGATGAGGTAAATACTTCATCATTATTGTGTCAAAAATAATTAAATTTATATGATGTCTAAAAAATATAAAACAAATACCATGATGTATTAAATATTTTTATCTTTCCTATTAATATTTATATTCTAGAATATAACTTATGGTAACCCATGAAAAATTTATTTTACAGAAAGATATCTGTTAGTCTCATTTTCTCCTCTACATTAAATTAATTAATCTAAAGTGTCATTATCACTATTAAGTGGATCCATGGGGTCCCAAAATCAACCCAAAGATGACCATCGTCAGCCATGACTCATCCAAAAAGGTTGTTACATGTTTTAAGGTAATATTATATTATTATGACATTTATTTACCTTGAATTACCTTATTTACCTTTAATCGTAGTAAATAAAAGTCAAAAGTTACTATTCATAAAAAAATTATTTTCATCTTATTGAACAACATTATACATTCTAATAACAACAATGTATCTATTATTTTTGAAAATAAATTCACAGAAGTGGTAAAAATTCATTTAAATGAAAATGTCAGTTTTTTAACTACTACTAAGTGGTTTCACTATTCATCAAAAATTAAAGTGTTCAGAAAAATACAAAAAATTAAGCCTAAGATATACTTGATATTCCGAATTCAAAAATGATGTCTATTTTACCAAATTAAAAATATTTAAGTGGCATTAATTAAATTGAAATTAATTTTCCGTTGTTAAAATAAATAGCATGATTTTAAAAAGTAATAACTATTAAAAGATTGACACTTGTTTATGTCCACTTTCAGTGTGAAATTAATTCCCATGACCAAAATTGGATTAAATTTTAAAAATATATTCCAATTACACATTAAAAACAATTAAAAAATTATAATATAACTGTATAAATAAATTTGATTAAAACTCGGTTTTGAATTAAAATACAATATTTTCACTATTCATTAAAAAAGTAAACATTATTTGAAAAATACCAAAAATTTTCCCAAATTAAATTTTGATGTCCTGAATCTATAGTATAATTTCATTATGTCAAATAAAACATATAAAAATGACCATACTAGATTTAAAGAGGTTTTTCCACCAAAAGGCTGTAAATTGACCTATTACTGGATATTAGAGTATTCATGCTTAAAATTAGATTCATTCATATTTAAATCCCCTAAAATTTTATTGGATAAATGTACATACATTTAACAAACATGTATAAAAATATTATAGTTAGTTTTGTTCATTTCCGCCCATACAATGGCTATGAGTTAACTACCATTTTAAATAAAAATATTATATTATTCTTGTGCAACGTAAGATTTCAATGAAACCTGTTGTTGTGTATAGGGTACGTTATCGAACATAGCATACCCATTAAAGTCAAATTAATATTTAATTCACAAATATTAATAAATATGACAATGCCTTACTCATTATTTACTAGGGATGTTACACGTCCAACACATCCTACTTATAATATGAATACGAGTCTTCATAGTTCAGACTATCACTGTCCTGATGACGGGTCGAGAATGATAATTAATGAAAATGAAGGTTATTTCCTAAAATTTAATCAATAAGTTGATTCATCACGGACCTACACCAAGGTGGATTCCCATGTACATATGAATTTGTATCATATTTTTTAACGTTTCTTACACACTAATGATTAACTATTTTAAGGAATTAAATGATTATAGTGGAACAATCATTGAAAATTTATAAGGTGGTGTGGTTCATACTTGTTTTAGAAATAGTATTTAGCATTTTATTCATTCCCACTTTACCTGGATGTACAACATATGAACTGAATCACGCATGAAGGAGTGTACAATTAGAATATTGGGCCTCTGAAACAATTCCAGTGTTTAATGATTATAGTAGCAATCAAAGTCATTGTAGTTGAGTCACATTTCCAAATTCTATTATGGATATGGAAGATTGGTATATACCTAAGTGTCGGATCATGTTAACAAGATTAAATGTAATATCTAGGGTCTTACATTGTGGTTTATTCCCATGAATGATATCGAACCCTATTCTTCTGATGGATAGATGGTGGATAACATGAGCCGAAAATTGATAATGCTTGTATGGAATGAGGATACCCTAATACAAATACGGTTTCATGAGTGAATAACCCTAGTATACTAGGGATAGATCCCATTTTATGGGAAAACCATGACCAAATTATCATGGTTGCTGGTTCACATTATATGAGGGTACATGTCAATTTATTATTTTTGGATATATAAGACATGACTGAGGGTGTCTTCTTGACATTTAATGGTTGTATTCCAATAAATTATAGTTAATATTATATCAATTGTTTAGAAATAGATGGGTGTTATACTATGATGGATGGAATTTCCTATGGGGTATTCGTTAGATGGTTTACATATAATAGGATTGTATTTAGATAAAAATTGATTAGTCACGATGTCTTTGTGTGATGAAAGATAACATTACTTGGTCCTTTCATGTGACATGGGCAACATGTCCAAGGATATTCCAAAAATCAATGATAACATGTTGATGGGCTTGCATTGGTATATAGATTACATGTATGATGTGTTTCATGTGATCTTTCTAACATATCTATGGAATTCTGTGTCATCTAACTAATATTGATAATAATTGTTTCTAGAAAAAGTTAAAATAACTGGTGGTTTCATCTAATAAATTTTGAACTTCTATGATTATTACCAAGAAACCATAAAACATGTCCAGGGAATCATTACATGATCATGAATATGATCACATGAATCATATAATAACATCATGTAAAAAATAAAATATATTTATTCCCCTGATTCTTACATTATTTTCAAACATCATTATATAATACTCCTAATATTTTTGAGTCATTTTAGTGGTGAGGTGTCTCATGATCAATTTCTGTATCGAAGGCAATGTGCATGATCATGATAACATTTTAAATATCCTTCTTATGATGAAGGAAATGATGACATGATGTGTATCTTCATATCATGTAATCCATATTATTACTTACCTGGTAATATAAGGTGGGAAACTGTTGAGATCATATGATCCATCATTTTAGTAATCCTTATCTCGACACTATATATTTTTATTTCTATGTTTCAAGTGGAGATTATATGGGGATCATAATCTATAATATATACCAACATATATGGTATATACTACTAATATTTTATCTTTATTTAGATAAGTTAGTTTTCACCAAAGATATCACATGATTCTCATGATCCTTCTATGTGTCAATAATGATGTCATATTTTTTGTTTCAGGATAAATATTGTTCTTTTTTTTTCACTCAATCATTACCATCATTATTAATCACAATGATTATAAAACAGATTTCACATGATCGATATGATATTTCAAAAATAATTTCATTCAAACAAATACACATATCTAATAATGTGTTTAAGATTGATTTAAAAAGTTACAGGTCATTTTCATGACCATTCAGACATGTCTATAATACTTTTCATGGTTAGGTCATATATCAAATGGATTTATACTTGTTTATGAAAACTCTTCTATGGGACATAATGAGATAATATTGGTATATTAAATATCATTAATGTGGTCAATAAATAGATCAAACATTGATCATATATATATCAAATAAAAATAGTGCAACTCCCTTCACATAAGGATCCAATCTTTTTTTTTCATTGAATGTCCAACATTGTTTATTTTCAGACATTTCCTAATTGATATTTCACATGATTATAATGAATCATCTATAAGAACATTAATGATTGATATTACATTCCATGTTTCTTTAGAAATATCTATACGATGTTTGTAGGGACCTTTTTTATATAAATCTACTATTTATAGGGTCCATTTCATGATCATGTTATCAAGAGGAAGGGTATTCACATTATCATTCCATTAATCATCCAATGTGAATAACCCCTTCACATAAGAAACAACATAATATATTTGGACCCTAGTATTTAATACATTAAAATTACACTTTTTAGGGAAATTTTAATTACAATACAAAAAATATATACTTGATACTTATAAATTTATTTTACCTTTGGTATCTTGGACACCTAAACAACTAGTTCATAAGAATTCCACATCATCTCCCACATATTTCCTCATAACTAGAACCCTTCATATAAATATCACACGTTGTACCTATCATCATAAAATAAGGAAACAAAATATAATAATTGTTGAGATACAATTATTTGTAAGGATTAAAATGGGAAATACATAATGATAACCTAAGCATATGGGTATATGAACATGATCATAACATATTATAAAAATAACATATATACCAAAGATTAAAATCAAGAGTAATAAAACAAATATAGGTTGTTCATAAAACATGAATCATAATGAAACCAAATAACATCTTCCATTAGATCATAATATAGATATAATAAATGGACCTATGTAATACACTTAATAATATGAAACCTTATATTTGAACCTCCCATTAAGATATTCATAACATGTAATGATTTGGCTAGCCCTTTCTGTACATGATTCCTGTTTAACATAACCTCTTGTATACCCTCATTTTGAGATTGGGAAAACATATCATGTCACTAATTCCATCATTATCCATTAAAAAAATTCATTTGTGGGAGGAATAGGTCCCACACTTCATATAATAAAATCATTTCTTCAAGAATGTCCTAAAACATTCATCATTTCTGAACCCCTTAATGGAAATGTGTTTTATAACATTTTGATAATATAATCTACCAAGGTAAAGAAATAAATTTCATAAATATACTTTCAACATAAAAAACTATAGAAATACTAATAAAGGAATGATTACATTTTTTCCAAAATAAATAATATTTAACAATCTTCAAGGATGTCATCATGGATGGAAACTAAATTTGAATAGACACTGATCATTTCTTGATGAAAATAACATTTCATTAAAATATAAATTTGAAAAAAATATAAAAAATGGAAAAAAATTAATTTAATATTATTTTTAATTCTATAAGACATAATTTTTACATTTCATGTTCATCATTGAAGGAAATTCATTAAAAGATAAAATAATGATTTCTTTCTCATTTTTAATAAAATTCAAAAGAACTTTATTTTTCTAAAAATATTATTAGCCATTTTAATTTTCTGAAAACTGTAAATAAAAGTTAAATGATAAAAAAACATATTGTAAAAACAAATTTTTTTATATTTTTATATCAATGATATTTGAGAAGACACGTTTTTAATTATGGGTAAGATAATGTCATTTTTCTTTCAAATTTTTTTTCTGGAATCATGTGTACATGTTAATAGAAAAATGAAGGAAAAAAATTGAAAATAAATAAATATAAATATTTTAAAAAAGGTATTGATTTTCAGGAAATACAGTATATAATATGCTCTCATAATATATATAAACATAAATAACCAAGATAAATGATGACATTGTATCATAAAACCCTTACCACTCTGGTAACATTGAATCACAATATCTATAAATGAATAACATTAAATGAATATTAAAATATCAGTATCATAATTATATTCATTATATTACAAATCAAAGGGACTTTATATACACCTCATAAACTAAGATAGGATCATAATATTACATATGTCCAAAAGAATGCAATTTGATGCAAAATTACCTAAAATTATGACTTCATCTGTATGCATTAAAACATCATATATATGGAATATATTATTATTATATATTTATTATAGAAAAATTAAAATATATATAAAACCATATATGATTTACTTATGACTTTTTATTAGCCATATAGTATATATTCCAAGTTAAAATTTTGTTTTGGGAAATTACATATTAGTTTTTCATTTAGGATTCGATATCATATTTTTATTAATCAAATATTCCTGATGATAACATAATATTTAGAATGATAATAATTATATTAATGTCATATATATAAATTATTTTTTGATTTATTGTAATTCATAAAATTATGATATGGAAAATGAAATACATTATTTATTGATATTGTAGGTCATACGTATGCATGAATATTGCATCCATTTTATCGACAAGTGAAATGAATGAATGGAAAATAATATATTACCATTATGGAATTATTATTATTATATATATAACACATATATTAATTAAATTTACCCATTTTACATGCATTAAAAGTTTAACTAGAAAACGGATCACATCACTTATTGGGACGGTAGTCCTCTGTATACATGAATAACATTATCCTATAGCCTAGTAAAAATAAAGGTATAATTTGTCTGAGATAGAATATTTTATTGAGAATATTTGAGTCTAAAATATAAAATATATTATCTTCATATATTTTTATTATAATCATTTTAAACATAAATGAAAAACACATCATATCGGTTTGTGAAGCAGTAGTCCACTGTACTCATGAGTCACATTATAATTCAACAATTTTATTGCATTGAAATTATATACTATTTATGAAATGAACATAATTAAATATTATTATATAAAAAATTTAGGTGTTTTTTCATTTATTAGAATATTATTTTACGGATTTGGAAGAAGAGATTATAGAAATGTTCATGTTTAATAATTTTAGGTCTACTTCAGAGAGCCTCTTTAGATTTATGCCTAAATCCATCATCGGTCGGATTAATAACAAAAAGAATTCCCCAATAATGTAGAGAGATAAATAAGGAATATATTTAGGTAGTTATTTGTAAAAAATGGTTTTTGATGTGTGAACAAGAGATAGAGGTTGTACCGTTTTATAAGTGGGGGAGTGGAGACACATGGAATTTTTTATAAATAAACAGATTCTGACATTTATATCATTCAATAATCCTCCAAAATAGTTCAATATATACCTGTAGATTTTAAAAGGTCATAATATCATCATAAAATGGGTTTTCGAAAGGGTTTATGTCAATTTAATGCTTTTTTTCATTGTTTTCCATCTAGTAAACAAATTTTTTCGTTAACCACCATATTTAGTTTTTTCTATTTTACATTTTAGTTTTAACAAAAATAAAGTTAAAATATAATGAAATATAAATTATAATGATTTAAATTATTAAATCCATTTCTTGAAATAGAATTAATATAATTGGATTATTTTAATATAAAATTAAACCTACCAAATTAATTAGAATGTGGTTTTTCAAATAAAAAATGTTATAACATTTTTAAAGTTATTATATCAAAAGATAATATGATATAAATAAAATTCCATATATAAGATAAATAAATATATAAAAAAACTATCTTCAAATTTAAGTCAATCTTAAAATAAATAATCTTTATTAAATCATTAAATAAAATTTAATATTTCAATAATATAGTATATTTTTCATCACACAATAATTAATTAATATTTCCATGAAAATACCAAAAAAATAATATGAAACTAATTTTAACATTTAGATTTAAAAAAAATCGGTTTATTAAAAATAATTTTATAAAACTTAGAAATATTAATTTTTTTTTTAAAATTTCATAAAAATATTCCTTCTAGAAATAGTAATTTCGAAACATATAAAGAATTTTCCAAAAAATAAGTTATTTTTAGTCAGTATATTTTCTATATTGATAACCATACACTTATGATTTAATTTTTTTCTTCATTTTCATTCCCCCATGTTTAATATCTTGGTTATAATAATCAATTTTAAATAATAATTTTAATAGTTAGTTTTTTTATTGAAAAATGTGATCCATGTAACATAAGATTTATAAAATTTAAATTTATATAAATAAGATTTCATAAGAATTTATTGTTCCATATTATAACCCAATAAAAATGAATTTAACCCTTTAAATTTATCACATTGATAAAAACAAGTAAGTTATATTCTTTGGTATCCACATCACTTATAAATATGGGGTTTTTTCCATTAAAGTTTGACCATGTTAGTTATCTTGTTCTGTAGAACATTCATTGTACAATCCATAATATCGAAATATTATTTTCTCAAATAAACTATCAAGGTTAATGTCACGACCCGCCTTCACCAAAAGGAGGGAAGGGTCAGCAGATTGCTAGGCCCTTCCTTCTTTAAGTTGAAGGAGTGATAATGACCCCCCGAAACCCGCCTTCAATAGGTCCCAGAGTGGCGACTATAACCAAGGGTATGGAAATTTCATAAAAATGGAAGGCATTACCCTTTTTATTTTATAGGATCAAGAGATAAGAAGAAGAAAACCCAACAACACCAAGGTAAAATGAAAAGTAAAGCCAACATTAAACCATTCCCACATGCATGTTTCAAAAGTAAAATCCACAAAGTGCAAAAGGTGTTTACAAGGGTAAGTACCAAAGAAAGAAAAAAGACAATTGCAACTTCTCAAAATATCCGAGCTAGTATGGTCCCGCATGATCCCCAATGTCCTCCTTGAAACCTGAAAGCAATTTTATATACGTAGGATGAGCATACAAGTACACTTAGTAGGGAAAACCAAAGACTCTCGTGCACAAGTGGGGGAACGTACTGAAGTCCCGTGAGAAAAAGAGTAAACCAAACACCGAAAAAGGTAAACTATCCACCCAAGCCTCACCAAGGTACAGTCCCCAAATAACGCAAGTCAAGTAATATATAATAAGAGCATATCGATGTTTGGGTACCCCGTGCCACTTTCCCACTGGTTATTGAAACATCCTATGTATCAGACCAATCCCACCATTCTCACCGTAGTCCCACTGCCACACCCGCCCGCACACACCTGGGCCTCAACTGTCACACGTAACCACACCTACCAACACCTAGGCCAGAACAACCACCACCACGCCTGATGAAACCTAGGCTAAAGGATCCACTGCCACGCCCAAAGACACCTGGGCCTCGTCCCGAAGACACTTGGGAAACCACCTGCCGCACACACCTGGACAACCACCACACTACCCTGCCCGAAGGTTCTTGGGCTAATAATGGACCTCAGGCCATCACAGCCTGCCCGAAGATACTTGGGCTATCCAGGAAAGGGAGCAAAAAAGGAGCTAATAACCAGTCACTAAGAATAGTGTTGGGAAAAACACCCTCCCCCATGAAATGGGGGTGTTCGGCACTAAGTGCTCAACTTGGGTGGGGAGTGAATAAGAAACACAAAGCTACAAGTATATATATAGGTAACAAGCACTCACCCAAAGATAGGTTTTTCTTCAGACAGCCTACAGATCACAACAACACTCAAGTCCGAGTCACGACTCTTGCCAAAAAACCCATTTTCCCCATTCTTATTTCACGTTTAGTGATAATGTTCAGATAAGTTTATGCACTACTGGGCAACTAACACCATAAGCATAACCAAGGAAATGAGTCCAACCAATCATCAATTTAAACATTCTATTGTAATGTTTCAACAACAATGAAAAGTGAGATACTGGAACCTAGGACAACCCGGGACACTACCTTGTGTCCCCTCCCAAATGTTTTTTTTCATCAACAGAGGAACCCACCCGAGTATGTGATATAGACAAATAACCACTAGGTCTTAAAACTCACAATCACCGAAGCCACATCAACAGGGGATCCCATCCCTAATTTCATACCCACCGAAAGCATAATAGATCAGGGGATCCCATCCCCTCCCACATCTCCAGCAATCAACTCGTAAGAGAAAACCACCAAAACACTGCCACCAACACTAAGTAGGGCCAAGCCTGTATTTTCATATTTAATAGATTTTACACGTTCCATGATTTCAATTCCATTTTGACCGGGGTTAGCATAGAAGGGATTGATCCTGGAGCTTTCAAATTATGCAGCCGGGTATACGTGATTAAACAATTTATGTTTTTACAGCAAGAGTTCACAACCACAAAGAAGCCACATAAAACATCACTAAGGTTTGTTAATGCACAGACAACGACCACCAACAGCTTCAATTTTCAGAAGGTGCAAGCCGACACAACTCAGAGAGATGATCATAGAAGAAACAACAACAAAATATAAGACAACATAAACGATCACAGCCCCCACTTCTTTCTTTATAGAATCCGTTCATTATCTTTATTTAGGTCTGGTTTATCCAATTCTACGGAAACAAAAGGACACCCACCCCTAATGATACACAAAATCGAGAGACGACAAAATTCCATACCTGTTGATAGATGATCAAAGTTTAGGCTGGGGGTGGAACATCACGGATAACGATGCGGGTAGCCCGATGCCCCAAAATCCGATCGTCGGGATGAAAGTACTCCAGGCCGAGGGTGATCGATCAAACGAGGAACCAAGGACTAAACCTTTAGTTATAAGGGTCGGGGTGGTTGAGATAAAAACACTGAACTACGTAAGTCATGGGGGTTGTGGGTTGACCACGTGACTCCACACATTATTTAAGGGTTCAGGCAGTTTAAACTGATGCACACACCATGTTAATTTATTGAATATTTAATTATAACATTTATGGGTGCTACCGGGATTTAAAACAAGCTTAAAGGGGATCAAATAAGGGTTTAAAACTCAAATTGCGCAAGAATGAACGCCACTGGAAAGAACCCGACAAAGCTGGGTGACGCCGATCGGTCTCATGGATCGGTCGTGCTGATCAGTATCACTGATCCGATGCACCAATCGGTCTCACTGATCGGTATTGTCGATCGGTCTCACCGATCGGTCGCGCCGATCGGTCGCACCGAGACGCTACCCCCTTAGGACCCGGATTATTGGCAAATGGAAGGACCAAGAGAGTCTGGGTCATCACATCAGATACCTCTCAAACTATTCTCGCTCTCGAGAATTTAAACAACCCATAAGGAAAGAGCGGGTCTGAACAACCACCTCGAAAGATACCTCTCAAGATTGAACCTCATCATTAACTAAGAACACCTTCCTATCACTAACCAAGAAACATATCATGTCAAACTGCCCAGGGATGTGAGGGTTGGGTAGTCTCCTTCCCCATGTCAAGATATTATCCGCTTTGGGCGGCACTGACTCACCCGCATGGGTTTAATCGCATCTACCTTAATGCATCTTGATATGGGGTCGGGTTCTCTCCTCCCCCATAGTCTGGGCTTTTCACACACAATCAGAGGAAGAAAACCAATACATTTCATAGCCAAAAGACAAAATGTTCTACCACAACAGGCACAATAAAGAAGAAAACTTAAAACAACTCTGGGTACTAGGTACGCATCTGTGCTTCCCTCTCCCACGTACTCTCCTAAAGCCCACCATGTCTCAACAACACACGAACCAAGGGAATGGTTCGGCCACGAAGCACCTTTTCTTTGAGATCCTCGATCATCACTGGTCTCTCCACAAAAGTCACGTCGTCCTTGATGTCCAGCTCACCCCAATCAAGGACGTGTGAATCGTCATGCAGATACCAACAGAGCTAGGACACATGGAAGAGATCATGTATCCTTAGTAGAGGCAGTGGTAACGCTAGCTGATAAGATACTTCACCGACCCGCCGCAACACTTCGAAGGGTATGATGAACCTGGGAGAAAGCTTACTGCCCTTGCCGAACCTCCGCTACCCACGTTGAGGGGAGACCTTCAGGAACACGTGGTCTCCAACTTCAAACTCCAGGGTCCTCCTTTTGGTATCAGCATACGACTTCTGTCTGTCCTGGGCCGCCTTCAGCCTTTCCCGTATGAGTTGAACCTTCTCTGTTGTGCTCTGCACCACCTCCGGGCCGAGGATTCCTGCCTCTCCTACTTCTGTCCAACACACAGGAGAACGGCATGGCCTCCCGTACAAAGCATCAAACGGGGCCATGTCAATGGTAGTGTGGTAGCTATTATTGTAGGAAAACTCTACCAGAGGAAAGTATTGCACCCATTATCCTCCTGAGTCCAGAACACATGCCTGCAGTATATCCTCCAATGTCTGGATGGTGCGCTCGGTTTGTCCATCCGTCTGGGGATGGAAAGCAGTGCTAATGCGTAGCTGGGTGCCAAAAGCATGCTACAATCCTCTCCAGACCTGCGAGGTAAACCGTGCATCCCTATCCAATACAATAGGCCTCAGAACTCCAAGCAACCGCACCACCTCATCCACATAACTTCATGCCAAAGTATCCACTACACTCGACTCCCTGACCGCCAGAAAGTGAGCCGATTTCGTCAGCCTGTCCACTACCACCCAGATGGCGTCGTACCCCCCTTGGACCTTGGGTAGTCCTATGAAGAAATCCATCGTGATGTCATCCCACTTCCACACGGGGACATCTAGAGGCTGTAGTAGGCCGCCTGGAACTCGGTGTTCAGCCTTCACTTACTGAAACACTTAGCACTTGGTCACAAACTCTGCCACTGCTCTCTTAACACCGGGCCACCAAAACTGCCACTTTAGTCCCTGGTACATGTTGGAAACTCTTGGATGTACTGTCAGGGGTGAGTTTTGAAACTCACTGAGAACCTTTCTGTGCACCGCCTCCGGAACGAACAACCTTCCCTGGAAAATCATCCGGTTCTGACCATCCTCTATCCATCCTTCTGGAGCATTTCCCTGGTCAAATCAGTCACGCATCACTTCACACTCTGGGACTCCCCACTGAGACTCCTCCACTTGCTGAAACAGAGATTAATGCACTGTCATCTGATATAGGAAGCCTCTACCACTATCCATATTCGCATCCAGGTGTAAAGTAGCTTACTTCTCTATCGCCTTCTAGGCGTCTGCCGACTCCCGGACCGCATCCTTCCGCGTCCTCCTGCTCATGGCATCGACCACTACATTTCCCTTGCCCTCAGTATAAGAGATCTCAAAGTTGCAATCCTGGAGGAACTCCACCCATCTCTACTGTCACAAGTTTATGTCCCACTAGGAGAAGATATACCTCAAGATTTTGGGATCCATGAAGACCATAAAGCGCTCTCTGATGAGGTAGTGCCGCCATAAATTTAGCGCATAAATGACTGCTGCATGCTCCAGGTCGTGGGTGGTGTAATTACGCTCATCGGGGCGTAGCTGCCTGGACCCATAAGAGATCACCCCTTGTCGCTGCATCAATACACATATGAGGCCCTGTCCTGAGGAATCAGAGAACACCTCATAAGCCGCCCCTTCTTCTGGAAATCTCAGCACTGGGGCACTGACCAAACTCTCCTTCAGATAGCTGAAGTCTGACTCACACTACTCACACCACACAAAACCTGGTCATTCTTGGTTAGAGCTGTCAAAGGGGCTGCTACTCGGGAGAAGTTGGGTATGAACCTCCTATAGTAACCTGCCAGCCCAAGGAAACTACGGATCTCTACCACATTCTTGAGTTCTTCCCAAGAAACAACTACCTCAACATTTGACGGGTCCACTGCTACTCCGTGATCGGACACCATGAGCCCAAGGAAGTGCACTTCTCATGTCTAGAACTTGCATTTCGACAACTTCCCATAGAGCTGGTGCTGTCAGAGGACCTCCAAAACCGTACTCAGGTGCTCCACATGGTCCTCCTCTGATCTAGAGTAGACCAGGATATCGTCGATGAACACAACTATGAACCGATCTAGGTACTCTTGGAAGATGGAATTCATAAGCCCCATGAACATAGCTGGGGCATTCCTAACACCGAAAGGAATGAATACGAACTCGAAGTGTCCATATCTGCACCTGAACGCTGTCTTCGGGATGTCGACCTCCTTCACTCTCAGCTGGTGATACCCAGACCGCAGTTCGATCTTTGAGAACCATCCTGCCCCTTTCAGCTGGCCGAAAAGATCATCTATCATCGGAAGAGGGTAGCGATTTTTGATCATCACCTGATTTAGCCTCCTGTAGTCTATGAACAACCTGAGACCACCATATGCCTTCTTTTTGAACAAGACCGGAGCTCCCAACGGTGACACACTCAGTCGAACATAACCTCTCTTCATCATATCGTCAATTTGGATCCGCAACTCCCGTAGCTCTGAAGGAGCCATCCGGTAAGGAGCCATCGAGATCGGATGAGCATCGGGCTGTAGGTCTATCCTGAACTTGATATCACGCTAAGGGGGTAGAGTCGTCACCTCCTCAGGAAAGATGTCCATAAACTCACAGACAATCTCTGGAACTTCCACCATCTCAGCATCTACTGACTCTGCTGATAGCTCAGCTATCAAGGAGAGGAGGGGTTCCTCTCGCCTGTTGCCCTTCCGACTGCCCTTCTCGCCGGTGAAAACAACTCACCGGCCGCCCATGTTTGAGAACACGAACCTTCCTTGGAAACAGTAGATGATGGCACACACAGAGAATAGACAGTCGATGCCTAGGACGACATCGTATGGTTGTATCTTTAGCAGGAGAAGATCCCTAACCGACTGATGTGGCTCTATCATCAGTCTAAATCCCCGATAAACAAACAACAAGTCGGTCTGACCTCTGACTGGTGTGATCAACACCAGGGGCGCTAGAAGTCTCTTGACATCTAGACCCAAGGCATGGGCTAGACTGGGTGCAAAAAAGGAGTTTGAAGCTCCAGTATCAAACAAGGAATAAACAAGAGTTCTAAACAAACTGATCGTACCTTGAACAACCTCCGGCCCTGCCGGAACTGGTGCCTCTACGACGTGTAGCTGTCCACACCCGACTCCTCTACCCCTTGGCTGTCGGCAACCTCCCCGACCACACCTTGGTCGGGGCCCTAGAGGAGCGCCATGAGGTCAGGCTCCTCCTCCTACGTCTACCCTCGGAGGAGCAGGAGCTCGCTGTCCCTTCTGCTGTTGCTGGAAAGGCCTTGCTGGAAGCTACTGCTGGGGCGGGTGCTGTGGTTGTCCGCCACTGTCATACTGCACCCAGTCTGGGCACTGACTCCGGAGTTGTCCAGGGCTCCCATAGACGAAGCACCGCGTTCCCAGGCCTGAGGGAAAAGGGCGAGGATCGGGGGATCGAAACTGAAACTGCTGTGGTCTACTCCCTGCTGGTCGGAACGTGGAGGGTCCTGACACTGGAGGCCTGGTGCTGACGGATTTCCCCTTCAATGGTCCCAGATGGATCCCCTCTTGGGACGCATCTCCTAGAGCGTGCATCCTCTCCACCACTTCGGCCTTCATCTGGACCTCCATGTAGGTCAGAAGGGTAAAGGGGGTAACAACATACTAGAGGGAGGGTCAGAGAACCTCCTCCAAACGTCTTTCTCGAGACTCCTCGTCGGGAAAGAGGTCCGGAGCAAAACATAAGAGGTCCTTGAACTTGATCCCTAGCTACCTCACTGACATACTCCCCTATTGGAGGGAGAGTATCTCCTGTCCCTTTTCTGCCTTCATCGTCGAAGAGTGGAATTCTGCCCGGAACTCCCTCTCAAAATCAGCCCATGCCACCTCAGCCTCTCTCCTCTCCCCCAGGTAAAGCGTCCACCACTGACGCGCCGATCCCCACATCTGGCTGACGGCCAGAGGAACCCAGTACTTAGTCGGGGCTGAATCAGGCCGAAGGCTATCACTAGCTTCTCTATCCAGCCTATGTCTTCATGTCAGAGCTGCTACCCTCATACATCTCGAGGGTCTATCACTGGATGGCCCGAAGAGTCTTCTGCCACTGGTTGTCCTCTTCCTCTCGATCAGCTCTCTGTCGACCGGCCAAAGTAGTCTGTGGGGCCTCGATCACCGGCACCACACATGGTCGCCTTCCAGGTGCCATAGCTGCAAGGTAAACAAGGAATGCCTAATCCCAAGTAGTGCATAATATCGTTCTTAAAAATTCTTAAAATTTTAATTTATTCTTAATTCCAAAGACATCCCAGAAACACGAGAACACAAGTCATTATGATGCATGTATCTTTCCTTGGGTCTCTACCCTCCAATCAGTGTGGCATCACTTGGTTGTTTGGTAGGTCCAGAGTCCATGCATTGGATCACGAGGGGCCCAAAAATCCCGTGTCCTAGCCGGTCTTCCCTGGCCTAATTCACGCACCGAGGTCACCCAACACTGTTTCGTTACCATCCCATGAAATCCTCACTGTGCCTACCTCCAGACTCCATCTTATCTCTCAACAACCTCCCTCTGACACTATTCTGTCACGACCCGCCTTCACCAAAAGGAGGGAAGGGCCAGGAGTTTTCCACCATCCTTCTTTAAGTTGAAGGAGAGATAAGGACCCCTGAAACCCGCCTTCAATAGGTCCCGGAGTGGCGACTAGCACCAAGGGTATGGAAATTTCAGACAAATGGAAGGCATTACCCTTTTTATTTTATAGTATCGAGAGATAAGAAGAAGAAAACCCAACAACACCAAGGTAAAAAGAAATGTAATGCCAATAGTAAACCATTCCCACATGCATGTTTCAAAAGTAATAGCCACAAAGTGCAAAAGGTGTCTACAAGGGTAAGTACCAAAGAAAGAAAAACGACAACTGCAACTGCTCCAAAGATCTGAGCTAGTATGGTCCTGCACGATCCCCGAAGTCCTCCTGGAAACCTAAAAGAAATTTTATATACGTAGGGTGAGCATACAAGTACACTCAGTAGGGAAAAACAAAGACTCTCATGCACAAGTGGGGGAACGTACTAAAGTCCCATGAGAAAAAGAGTAAACCAAATACCTAACAAGGTAAACTATCAACCCAAGCCTCACCAAGGTACACTCCTGAAATAACGCAAGTCAAGTAATATATAATAAGATCACATCAATGTTTGGGTACCCCAAGCCACTTTCCCACTGGTTATTGAGACATCCTACGCATCGGACCAATCCCGCCATTCTCACTGTAGTCCCACTACCACACCTGCCCGCACACACCTGGGCCTCAACTGTCACACGTAACCACGCCTGCAAAAACCTAGGCCAGAACAACCACCACCACGCCCGAAGACACCTGGGATAATGGATCCACTTCCACGCCCGAAGACACCTGGGCATCATCCCGAAGACACTTGGGAAACCACCTGCCGCACAGACCTGACCAACCACTACACTACCCCGCCCGAAGGTTCTTGGGCTAATAATGGACTTCAGGCCATCACAACCTACCCGAAGATACTTGGGCTATCCGGGAAAGGGAGATTAAAAGGATCCAATAACCAGCCACTAAGAATAGTGTTGGGAAAAACACACTCCCCCATGAAATGGGGGTGTTCGGCACTAAGTGATCAACTTGGGTGGGGCGTGAATAAAAAACACAAAGCTACAAGTATATATATAGGTAACAAGCACTCACCCAAAGGTAGTTTTTTCTTCAGACATCCTACAGATCACAAAAGTACTCAAGTCCGAGTCACGACTCTCGCCACCAAACCCATTTGTCCCATTTTTATTTCACATTCAGTGATAATGTTCAGATAAATTCATGCACTACTGGGCAACTAACACAATAAGCATAACCAATGAAAAGAGTCCAGCCAATCGCCAATTTAAACATTATCTTGTAATGTTGCAACAATAAGGAAAAGTGAGATACTGGAACCCAGGACAACCCGGGACACCACCCTGTGTCCCCTCCCAAAAGGTTTTTTTCATCAACAGAGGATCCCACTAGAGTTTGTGATATAGACAAGTAACCACTGGGTTATAAAACTCACAATAATCAAAGCCACATCAATAGGGGATCCCATCCCCAATTTCATAACAACCAAAAGAATAAAATAACATGGGATC
The DNA here is from genome assembly GCA_963277665.1 of Viscum album. Taxonomy (NCBI): domain Eukaryota; kingdom Viridiplantae; phylum Streptophyta; class Magnoliopsida; order Santalales; family Viscaceae; genus Viscum; species Viscum album. The sequence goes on from OY728146.1 coordinate 689,600,187, forward strand.
CCATCCCCTCCCACATCTCCAGCAATCAACTCGTAAGAGAAAACCACCAAAACACTGCCACCAACACTAAGCAGGGCCATGCCTGTATTTTCAGATTTAAAAGATTTTACACGTTCCATGATTTCAATTCCATTTTGACCGAGGTTAGCATAGAAGGGATTGATCCTGGTGCTTTCAATTTATTCATCCAGGTATACATGATTAACCAATTTACGTTTTTACAACAGGAGTTCACAACCAGAAAGAAGCCACTTAAAACATCATCGGGGATCATTAATGCACAGACAACGACCACCAATGGCCTCAATTTTCAGAAGGCGCTAGCTGACACAACTCAGAGAGATGATCATAGAAGAAACAACATCAAAATATAAGACAAAATCAACGTTTACAGCCCCCCTTCTTTATTTATAGAATTTTTTCATTATCTTTATTTAGGTCTGGTTTATCCAATTCTATGGAAACAAAAGGACACCCACCCCGCATTATACACAAAAGCGAGAGACGACGAAATTCCCTACCTGTTGATAGACGATCAATGTTTAGTCCGGGGGTGGAACTTCACGGATAACGATGCGGGTTGCCCGATGCACCAAAATCAGATCATCAGGATGAAAGTACTCTTGGCCGAGGGTGATCGATCAAACGAGGAACCCAGGCCAAACCCTTTAGTTATAAGGGTCAGGGGCGGTTGAGATAAAAACGCTGAACCGTGTAAGGCGTGGGGGTTGTGGGTTGACCACGCGGCTCCACACGTTATTAAAGGGGTCGGAAGGTTTAAACCGATTCACACACCGGGTTAATTTATTGAATATTTAATTATAACATTTATGGGCGCTACCAGGCTTTAAAACAAGCTTAAAGGGGGTCAAATAAGGGTTTAGAACTCAAATTGCGCAAGTAGAAATGCCACTAGAAAGAACCCGACAAAGCTGGGTGACGCCGATCGGTCTCACCGATCGGTCGCGCCGGTCGGTCTCACCGATCGGTCTCACCGATCGGTCACACCGATCGGTCTCACTGATTGGTAGCGCCGATCGGTCTCACCGATCGGTCATGCCGATGGGTCTCACCGATCGGTCGCACCGAGATGCTACCGCCTTAGGACCCGGATTTTTGGCAAAGGGAAGGACCAAGAGATTCTGGGTCATCACAATTAATTGTTAGGATAAATAATTTTATTTAAAGTTATGTGACTTGTATGTACATCCTCATATAAAATACATGGAATATAGAATGAACTATAGAGGGGTTAAGTGGAAGCATCATTCAATAAGGTATAGTTTTCATAAGACTATATAACTTCAACGGTACCGATATACTTAGAGAATAGATTTTAATTCTTTTTAAATCTCCTTAACATAATCCATGGGTAAATTCATATGAAAAAAACCTCACAAGAACAAAATTATAGATCATTTCTGTGTTTATTAACATATTTTTTTGGTGAACATTATTCTTCCCTTATGTGATGCTGATTGAATCTAACATTCTATACTATTTATTTTGATAGTTCTAATATAAATATAATTATTTCCCAATCTTCATACATTTTTGTTGGAGTTATAAACATCGTATTATAAAGGTATTTCTTTGGATGCATCTGAATTGTAGAGTGAAATATTTTATTATATTAAAATTATACTAGAGGGAGGCTTTTATTCAATCCATCATTAAAATCCACAGTACAAGATATCAATATTTCCTCTAGGGATTGAATTATTCTCATAGAATAACCATCTCATTAAGGTTGATACACTTTTTTAAAACACAACAATATTTTATGATCTTTCATAAGTCAATGCCATAACATTGAGGTAATCATTATATCTTGATTAGATGCAATGGAATGTTGTAATACATGAAACCATAATACTTCATTAATTTATATCATGGAATGCAAATCTAAATATAAATATTAAAATGTATTGATGTATATTGATGACTATTTAATGTTCTAGGATAAAACCCACATTCTATTGTTCCAGTTAGATGTTTTGGGTACTCCTATGACAAAATCCATTATTATGTTTTCCTATTTCAATTCATGATAATATAATGGATTTAACAATCACATTGACTTTTTTTTTCTATTATAAATAATTATTTTTATATAATAGGCCTCAACATACATGATTTTTGATATCTTCCTTTATCATATCCCAATAGAAATACTCTATGAAATATTTAAAATCCCTCATACATACAGGGTGAATGAAGAATTAATTTCTTTGAGATTCCTCTGATAAAACAATAGTTAAATCTGATATAAAAGATACATTTATATGTTTTATAATCATTATGATTCCATGAAAATATTGGTGAAACTCATAATTATTTCTCATCTTCTTATATAGTTATATATTTTCATTTAATGACTCTTTAATCCGAACATGGATAGATAGTTGAACAATCCTTTAATATATATAACATTTCCACATTCTTTCAATATTTCTATATCCATCTTATGAAAATATAGAAAAAATTTATATTTTGGGATCATCCTAATAGAAAATAAAGATTCATGTATTTCATATAATACATTGGAAACAATGTTTTATTACATAGTGTGGAAATGTATTTATCAATAATAATATTTATTCAATTGTAACCTTATTATATGGTTCGTGTTCAACTCGTTTTGTTTAAATATATACATTAATAAATATATATTAGGATTTATATGATAATTTTCATCATACAGATAATTCATCCACATCATTAATGAAATAATTCTCATAGTTATGTCCATATCATGATTTGTGTAAATTTTAAAAAACTATTAATTTTCATTAAGAATATATTACAATAATGTCATGTCTATTAAGAATGAAACCCAATACCCCATTAAATAAATCACTATACATTACAAAACCATATCCAATGTTGGATAAATGTATTCGTGGGTTTGCAGACTAATCTTCACTTTAGTTTCTTGAAGTTTTCAATATAGTTATTTGTAAAGTGGAATATGTATCCTGACTAAGTTAATATGTTCATTAGATTTGATAGTCAATGTAAATTATACAAAATATATTAATAATATCCATAAAAACAAAGAAAACATTATTTTTCAGTTAGAGTAGTTGGCATGGAAAAAAATTCAAGAACTTCTATCTTTGATGGTTCCAATTATATACCTCTATTTTTACAATATAACTGTAATATAAAAAAGATTCAATTTAAAAATTTAATTTTTTAAATTTAAATATATTTTCTACAAACAATGGGTATTTAGTAAAATTCAAAAGTGATCTTCTTGAACTTACATTCCAATTTAATAAATAATAATGTTGACTATGAATTTTATTTCACACTAATCAAGGTAATTTTTTTAGACATTATTAATTAAATCTATGGTGATAACATGGACATTAATAATATAAAATGGCCTTAGTATATACTCTTAGTGTACATCCCTTTTATTCAATGTTTTCACGGGTATATCTTCTTTCATAACTCTAAATTAATGATATCTAGAATGAATTCCAATATTAGAATATTATTTAATACTATAATATATATCAAACAATTCTTTCATGTAGGGTCGAAAATGATGGTTCTTGATCAGGATATTATTCATCTCCCTAAATTCAATTTAGAGCCTTAGTGATCCCTAATTATTTTTATCAAAAAATTATTGGTATACCCTACACTAGGACCCTTTGATGAATTAATCCACTATCATAATTCCCCTATAGTTTCTTTGAAATTTTCTACAAATAATTTGAGTATATTTTATAATGAGTTTTAAGCATAGGTGTTGCACCATCTATGAGTACTAGGGAGATCCTGACATCATTTTTATACAGAGTATATGTATCATATTCTATTAATACATCAAAAAAATAACATACAACAGGAATATCATAAATGTGTTTTTACCCACCAACCATCTGATATAAACTCACCCATTTATTAGCTATAAACACCCAATCAATAGATTTTATTTCTATCTAAGATTTTTATTTACCATCACATTGATTGATGAGCATTAGCTATTGTGGAATATTATAGGTGAATTAACTTTCCAATAAATTCATGTTATATTTATGTATACAAATACAATAAATTCTGTTGATAAAATTATATTTAACAAGAGTAATAATGGCCTGATTTTAAGGAATCACATCCCCCATAATCATCAATCATCCATGAATAAAATTATTGTGATATTACCATCATTTCAGTTAATGTTTTAAAATATAATTAAATATATAATATTTGAGGAGATATTTTATCACCCTAATAAAATTATTCATATATAAAAGAGTGGGTATATCGATAGTCAAATAATTGATTCTCAATTATGGAATTGATTGTAAGTGTACCTTTTATCGCATTATATTACAATCCATCATTTGAAATAGTAATCTCATGATTTTTTTCTTTTCCCCATGGATTAAACATTTACCAATGTTTATCATTATCAACAGTCCTTAAATATTATCAGTAGATAAAATATTCCCATAAATCCATCAATTTGATGCACTGATACATCTTTGGCACATTTTGTGGGGCTTTCTCGGTATTGGTATAATTCATTTACATATTTATATTACCACAAAATTCCCTGATATAGTGAACTTATATTAAAAAATTAATAAATTTAAATTTAAAAAAAATCATATATGTATCCTTACAAACAAAGAGAATGAAATAAATATCATTTTGTACTCGTTATTATTTTTAGTGTTTCCCATAAATTTCATCTTTCTTTGTATATTAAAACCATAAAATTTATGGTTATCTCCAGTATCCATTCCACATTGATAGAACAATGAAAAATTTATTTATATATAATAATTTCATGTGTGGATAAAACCCATTGGGTAATTTTATTTATTCCAATAATCATTCAATCATCTATACATTCAATATCATAGATAATTCTAGAAGTGTTTTTAATTAGTCTTGTAAAATTTTAATATTGTGTACCAAGAGATTCACCATTGATATTTTTAAACTAAAGGAATACCTTATACATTTACATTTGAATATTATGAGGGAAGTATTTATTGAATAATAATATCATAAATTAATACCACTCTATGAATTATTCTTTATCATATTGTCCATATTTGTAATAAGATTGAAACTTTGATCAACGTTTCTATCCAAATGATTGATGCCCAATATGAATTTTTAATTTTGGAAACACAATATAATGGAAAATATATATTCACTGGTAGTGAAACATTTCATTGAAGATATTGTATTAGTAGAACTACTATAATAATTTGGATGTTTCCTCATGATGAACTCAAAATATTTTTATCCACTCTTTTCCTCATATGGAAATACAGGATGATTCCTATACTGAGAATTTTATTTGGCTGTTGAAAAATTTTCAGGAATTCCAAATACAATAACATATTCTTCTTTGGAGTAATATCATTGTATTTTCTATCTCATTTATAAATTTTATGGTTCTATCAGGCTCTACTAATAAGGTAAACAAAAACAACAACTTAAGAAATAGAAATCATAACGGAAGTCCACAAAATCATAAAAACACTTATAATATGTCTAAATCATGATTCTTAACTTTATCCCATGACACATAAGGATTTTATAGTTTATTAATGATCATAATATATAAAAATATTTTATGATTATTTATAAATAACTTGTAAATGTTCTGTATAATATCCCCCATGAGTGTAAAACCATGTTCTCTTTGAAGACCGTTTTTTTGTACCCATTAATGGTTCAGTCAATCCCAACACACATTTTTCAATGTTATTACAGCAAACTATATCTATTCTAGAACCTAATACACAAGTAGGGCCCTCCTAGTGTTTTATTTGTATGTAATACACATAATATCTTTATTAACAAATCATTATGATGTTAATATTTTCTTAGCCTCAACCTAATGTTGGTCACTAAAATTTTTTAATCCAACTTTCAAAAGTATAACATAACGTATCCAATGATACCTACTATAGAAATATGTACTTTTTTATTTCTCAATATAATTGATACCTATCAGGGTACTCAATTGGATGCTAGACCTCTGGGGTGGGGTAAACCGCCTTCTCTTGTTGGTGCCCTTTTCCACAAGAAGCGCTTCAGCGGAGTGCCATCCTTCATCCTATGCTCACATGTGAGAGTTCCCAAGGATATGATTACTTATATTACCTCTAATACAAACTATAATACCCCTTGATTTATATATATAAATATATATATATTACAAGAATTACATAAATTATAATTACAATACACAAACACACACATAAGGATCATAACTGTATAGTGCATTTGGGAACATTGGATCATAAAAGACATTCTTCATATCGTTTGACATAATCTCTGACATATATTCTCATAATGTGTACCCATAATATATATATAATATTTCATAAATATCATTATAAAATTTCGGAAAATTAATGAAAGTGTGGCCTCATATGATATATAAGTGTATATAAGGGAAATGCCTAAACATGGTGTGAGAATAAGTGAATGGGAACTTGATCATAATATTTGAGAATGATATAATTGATATCATGTATATAAATATAATCTCATAGAATAAATATTTAATATTCATAGGACATGATTCCTATATGAATGGAATAAAAAAATTCATGAGATTATAATATATGAATAATAAAGGGAATTGTGGAATGTACATAATAATAAAGGGCCAAATATCATAGATTCCCCTAAAAACTTAATAATATGGTGGGCCAATTATATCCATCAATGTACCTTCCTTGGTCAGAGAATAACCATCTTCATACCCTATTTTTGGGCATGGGAGAAATTATGATGTATCTTATGATCTCATTAAACATCACCCAATTCCTTGGAGTGATATATAGGTCAATCCTGTAACATAATCCCTACATTTCTTTTCCAGAATATTATAAAAGACTAATTAAATAAGAAAACATGAAATTAATTTGGGTTCATAACCATTTCATAATGTCATATCATTGAGTAATGAAATTTATTTCATAATAATTTTTTCAACAAAAACATAGATAATTTCAATAATTATTAATAATGGAATTACTGGATCATATCTCTCAAAAAAAATTATCTTCAATGAATTCCATAATATATAGACAATTATTGTGAGAATCATTTGGAAATAATTCTGTAGGAAAATAACCATCCATTGAAAATATTTTTATTAGAATAAAAATTTATAAATTCATTAAGAAATAAATTTCATTAAAAATATAATATAAACATTTAAAGTAATGAGTAGAAAAGTTAGTGTTAATGATGATAACAATTCCATTCAAATTAAATTAATTATTCCATTCACATTTCCAGTAAAATACATGTTTATTAAAGAATAAAAATATATTGATGATTCCATTAAAAAAATTACAATGAATGAAAAAATAATTAGAATATAATTTAATAAATAGTAAAGGAAAAAATTCTTTTTTAAACGAGTTTTTCCAAATCATTATATTAGAAGAAGAAATAATTCTCATATGAAAAGCGAAATAAAGATGATTTGAAATAAAAATATTATTTTGGAATCATTGGTCAATAAAGTGAGTCTGATTAGGTGGAAAAATGTATTCTCAAAATAATAATATTTTAGAAGAAAAAAAATAGTTTAATGATGGATATTTCAATGTATTTAATCATCAAGAGTATATACATAAACATTCTCATTGAATGGTGATATTGTTTCACAATACCCACACCTATTTGATAACATTGAATGATCATCCCAATGAAAGAATAAATTTATGTGAAACCTAAATATATGATTCGAATAAATAAATTCATGATATCAAATGTCAATGGGGAAATATATACACCTCACAAAAGACGATATTGGAACAACAAAATTTATAACTCAAAAAAGAAATATTGGGACAAAAATCCATTACGTTATGTCTCAAATTGTTTCATACATGTTATAAAATCATTTATAATAAATATAATTTTATTATAAATCTATAACTATAATGGAAAAATATATATCATACCATATATATTTTTTAAATGACAGTTTCTTAATCATTCATTAAAAATTCCATTTTAAAATAGTGTTTTATGCATTAATTACATTTTTTTTCAAGAATGTTATGATATATAGTATTTTCATATTAAATTAATGATGAATACATAATTTATATAATTTTATCATTATATAAATATCATATACATATATTAATTACATTTTTATTTATATTACATCATAAAAGATAGATATTTAAAATAAAATACATCATTTATAGAGATGGTGGGCCATACGTTTGACTGAAATATCATTCCATTTTTATGGATGATAAAATGATATATTGGAAACACTATATTAAATACACCATATAATTATAATTTCAGATATATTTCATATATAAAAAACATCTATCCTAATTACCATCTATTAAAATCATTAGTGAAAAACAAATTTTATTTCTTTGTGGAGGCGGTAGTCTACTATATATATGAACAATGTTATCATATCCCTTAATTAATTGAATTTATGGTCATATATGGGAAATAAGAATTAAATAATTATTATTATGTATAAAATATAATATATATCCATTTAATATATCTTATTATCGTCCAGTGAAAATATAAATGAAAACCCCATCACATCAGTTTTCATGGCTATAGATCTCTGTACACACAAGTGGAATTTTAGTTTTCTATTTTTATGGATGTGGAGAAGGAAATGGTTTATGAAATTGACAAAAATCATGTATCATTTTGTAGGTTTTACTGGTTTTATTCAATTATCGTATTTTACATTGATTTTATGGTGTTTGTAAAATAAATAAAAGAAAACCCATATTTAGGAATTTTACATCTTAATCAAAGATATAGTTAAAGATTAAAAAAATTATTCTCATTAGGGATTCATAATAAAACATTTTCATATCAGATGCAGGTAGGGAATTAAGAAATATATTTGGGTAATTAATTTCCTATAAAAAGGGATTTAGAAGTGTAAAAATATAAAATAATATATATTTATAGAGTAATAAAATTTCAAATATTGTAATTTTTTTTAATAAATATTAATTTTAGTTTAATAGGGACACTATGTATGATAGCGAAGTTGACATGAAAAAACAGGTTTCTCAGAAATCTTACATTTCACACAATAGTAAGCTATACAGAAAAAATAAAATAAAAATATTATTATTTTAAATGTTTGTTACTGCATAAACATTTTATTATAAATAATGAACCGAAATATCTACATTATGATTTAACATATTTCATAAATGTTTTTACATTTATCTAATGACTTTTAGAGGCTTAAAATGAGAATAAATACCACTTTTATCAAAACATACTCCAATAATTTTTAAAGAACGTTTGACAAAATTTTTAGTGTGAATCCTTTTTAAAAATATTTTTCTAGTTTCTATTTGAATTAATTAACATCATTTTTTGAAGCGGGATATCAAAATTTATAAATGATAAAAATCATGTTTTTTTCTGATAAAATTCATACATTTATGAGTATTAAGAAATACATCATTTTAATTAAAAACATCCTTTTCATATAATATATGTTTATAGATATAATTTCCATTTAATTGAGATTAATTTCCAGTTAGATATTTTTATCATTTAATACAATGGTGATCATTAGATGTAATTTCACATATAAATTGTTCATAAAAATATTTAAATATTTTGAGAGTTTTTAATTATAAAAAACACACTTTCTTCTTTAGATAGATTTATTCATAATGATGCTACATCTATCAAAAAGGTATTTATAGTGTTAATTTGTATGAATTTGAAAAAATACCAATTATTATGTAATTATTTATTTAACAAACATATAAAAGTTAAAATCCCATGGTTAAGGAAATATACTAAGCCTAGATACATTATGGTTAACTCTTGTAGTGAGGAACTAATTAAGATTATCAAACATAAACTAATTCAATCATCTGGATAGAAATTCCTTCCACCACACTCATCTTGATCAACGATTAATTAATGGATAAGACTACGTTATTTTCCATCCAAATTCCTAATCCGGACAACCATCCATTTATGGAATCATAAATTGATTAATAATGTAATACAAAATATATTTATCCCTGTTATTATGAATTTTTAAAAACATTTTGGATTTATTTAATTAATTATTATTCTTGTTTTATTCAATAATACAACAGGTATGTCTTTATTATTAATGAAAATATGATTCTGATATTCCAAAGGGAAAGCTATCATAACTAGCCAAAAGTGGACTTCACACATTTTTAATCACATACATGACATGTAAAAATCATTCATATCTTGTCAATAGTAATTAAGAATGTTTAAAATAATGTTCATGTCTTGAGACAATTATCCGATGTGAATCTCAAATGCAAATTGTGTAATATTCAAAGCCCACTTCCTACATAATGGTCAATTAATGTGAAGAAACTAGTCATGAGATTACATTACACATTGTGAGATGACTCACTGTAGTGACATGAAGCTTGATGTACATTGACAGTACATTACTTTTTCGGAATACTTAATACATAACAAAAACAGACACACAAGGACCATAATAGTTTAGTGTCTTTGGAAACTTTGAACGTAATCCTCTAATCGTGGTGAAAGATCGTCAACATCTCCCATAAAGATCTTCCCCCTTTTTTTTCTTACCTAAAACCTTTCTTTATATCATGGGGAAAAGAAAACATAAAAACGGTGAGCTCAAATGCTTAGTAAGGGTAATCATAGATAAAATAAAACATACAATATACATTTGAACTTAAAAACAAGAACATAATGTTTAAACATCAAAAGCTTGAGCAATGAAATAAAACATGGAAGTACGCAAGGCATAGATCATAAAGAAACATTAAAAATGATAAAATAACCTGGGAATAAATCATGTAATTGTGGAAACTATTAAGCACATGATATGATTTCCATAGTAGCCAAGGAATTGCTACCAAGACCATCTTAGTGGACAAAGTCCCTTTTTGAATCGAGGTCACTCCTCATTCCTGTCCCGTATTACTAAACTGGTATAACTTTCGTTCTAGACATGTCTATCTCATGAGATATAAATATTTACTCAATGTATTAGAGGTAGATAAAGGTCCCACCGATGTCATAATGAAGTCATTCTTACTTGTTCCACAAAATAAACATACATCATTCATAATAACCCAACAAATAAAATGGGTTTCATAAACATCATCCCATCATCACATAATCCATATAAAAGAAATGGATATCATTTCATAATCAGAAAAGTGAAACCATGTAAATCATAGATACATTATATGTGAAACATACACATATAAAATAATGTCATCATAGATGGAAAATGGTTTTGATAAAACACTTGAAATGAATTCTTGAGGAAAATATACTTCCTTATTCAAAATCATTTTCTTTTCACAAAATAGGATTTTGTTGAAAATAGTCATGAAATCTTTTGGAGTAATCTTCATGAAAATAAGGCTTTATAAAACTGTAAAAATCCGTTCATGCCGTATAAGTAAAAAATAGCATTCTCCTCGTACTTTTGAAGGAAAAGTCAAAAAGTACCTTGTAACGTAAAAAAAAGAAAGATTCCTTACATACCATGTAGTAAAAGTCAAAAATAGGTAAAAAGGACTTTAAAAATACATGAATACACTTATATAAAACTTGGACATGGGTGATATAAATAACCCAAGTAAATACTTACGAATAAGCAATCTCGGATAAAAATGAGATTTGAAAAATTATCCCTTACCTTATGTCTGATACGGTTTGTATGTATCCAGACCACCTATATAATGATTTAAATAATATAATTGACTTATTACAGAATCATATTCATTGTTATGATATCATATATTGTTCACTTATGACTTTATATTACCCGTTCTTTTGTAAATTCCATGTTAAAGAGAGTTTTGGGTAAAATCGTTTCATTTGTCGTCCGTGGTTTGACTTGTAATTATTCATATGATTACATAGATAATGATTACATAATTACAGAATATAAAACATGATTTATATATAATATCTATTCATAATATACATATATATAATAGATCGATAAATGGAAAGAAATACACCGTTCATGGAAACAGTAGGCCATACGTACGCATGAACGCTGTTTTCATTTCCCCATTGAATTGAATGGAATTAATTGGATGACATACATATATATATATATACATAAATATAGTATAATTATGTCATATATTTCATGTTTACTTATTATATATACTTTATAATCATTCATGAATGGTTAATCATTGAGAATGAATCTCATCGTGTCGTGGAGACGGTAGTCCGTACGTATGCACGAGCGATGATATAGTTCCGATAATTATTTAATTGAATTGGAGAGGATGATAAAATATATCACAATCAGTATGATGTTATAATAACTATGTATAGTTATTATTTACACCATTATACCCATCCAAGTATGGTGGTGTTGGAAAAACAGATTACACCATGGCGTGGAGACGGTATTCCGTACGTACGCACACGCGGTGATTTCATTTTCCGTAGGATGGATAGATGGTGAAATAGGGTTGTTTAATACATATAATAACATATCAGTATATGAGTGATACTGATGTTATAACTTCATAATGAAACAACTAAAGAAGAACAAGTGGCATAAGAAATAAAGTTGAAAGAATCGGTAACGGACATTACCTCTTCTTTGAAGCGCCTCTTTGAGACCTCCTCTTAGGGCACTAAAATTGGTATTTGAAGAATACCAGGACCTCTAGGATGTTTTTAGGGAAGTGGAGAAGATAATTTGGAAGGTTTTGGCTGAGATTGAAGGCTCAAAGTGGTTTGATGAAGAGAGGGAGGAGGTTCCCTTTTATAATGGAGGAGAGGGGCACCTTTGGAAATCATAAATATATTAATTTATAAGAAATCTAACCCCACTTAAAAACCTCAAAAAATAACTCATATTAGAATAATAGATGGGATAGGGTTTTAATCTCATAAACCAATAAAATTTAGACATGTTAGGAAATTATTTTAAACATTATCAACATGATTTATCCTTACTTAATCAATTTAATTTTATTTGTGGTAATAAAATTATAATTTTTAAATTATAATAAATAATTACTTATTTGTTGTGAATTGTCCATAATCGGATACTTCATAACATTTCAGACCATATAAATTTAAATTTATAATTTTTATATATTTTTTTGATTTTTAAACAATTTTATAATATGTTATTTTTATAAAATAAAAATAGTGTCAATTTTGACACTATTCATTTATATGAATTTAAATAAAATATATATAGAAAATATGTTCAAAATAAAATATTTAATAGATTCATAAAATGTCATATGAATCTATAAAATTAGTTGAGAACATTAAATAGTTCATATAGTATTTATTTTGTTATTTTTAAAACAATTTATTTGGTTTATCTCTTAATAAAATAATTACTACAACATTTTTGTATAATTATTTAATATACTTAATTGTTGCCTAAAAATTAAAAATAAAATCCTATGATTAATATAAATCTATTAACGTTCCCAATAATAGTTTTACTCGAATTTATCATCTTTAAATCAGAATATTTAAATTTTTATATTTATTAACCTTTGAAGGTGCCAACTTTGGCATCATTTAAAATAAAATAATATAAGTGTCCTAATCACTTCTATAAGAATCCAAACGGTTATATATTAGGTATTTGGATGATTATGGTATAGATATACACTACCAGTATGTTTTGGTCATGTTTTTGGGCTTTTTAATGGGTATTATTATTTCAGTAAAAACTATATTACTGATTTTTCACTTAATATATAATTTCTGCATCATTAATGTATCACCATTAATGACAATGATTTAATCAATAAAAATTCTTATAAATTATCATGATGTAGATAATTTTATTAGATTTATTGAGACAGTTCATGTTCTAATTTTCATGATGTTTATCACTAAATTAAAGTTATTATATTTATCAGATTTAAGAGAGTGACATGTTGTCACTTACTTTGGTTTTAATAATAATTAAATTATTTTAATGGAAAAAAGTACATTAAATGAGTCTAATCCGACCCTTAGGTGATATTGGTCGACTTTTATTCATCCAATAAGATTTTGACAGATGTTAGGTTAGTTTTATAATCTTATATTTACCCTTAATTACCCGATTTACCTTTAACTATGGTAAATAAAATTTACCGTAGTTACTATTCATAATGTCCAAAAATAAAAAGTAGCTTATTAACATAATTTGGACCCACTTATTCAAAATATGGAATCCATTTTTTAAAATTCAATACACAAAAGTTGCAGAAATTAAATTAAATTTAATCCCATTGTCGAAAGAAAACAGGTTTTTGTTTAAAACATTGCAAAAGATTGAATTTATTTAACCTACGAATTCAATGTAAAATCAAGGCTAATGACATAAATTATATTAAATGGTAAAAATATATTCTATTTTTACTTTAAAACCATTCAATATTATAATTTATCCACATATGTTATTACGATGAACAAAGTTGTTTTTAATTAAAATATAGCGTGTTTTTACTATTCATTAAAATATGAAAGTCATTAGAATAATATGAAAAATTTATCCAAGGTAAAATTTTATATCCTAATTCCAAATAATACTTTTATTTTGTAAAATTAAACTTATAAACATGTCAAAAACTATATTCAAATAGGGTGCACCATCAAAAGGCGGCAAAACTGCATTTTTTGAAAAATAATTATTTTACCCGAAAAATTTATTTTGTTCTTATATCATGTTCTAGAAAATGTGTAAGATGAATAATAATGTTATAAAATTAAAATTTTAGTTAATAATATTCAAAATGGATAGTTCATAATAATATTATAATAATATATGGTTGTTTAGTAAAACCTGATATTGCGTACAACACACGCTATCGAGGAAGGTCGTGATTACATGTAATGCAAGACAAGATAGGGTTGTGTGTTGTACAAGAATCCTTTAATATTTAATATAACAGAATTCAACCATATTTTATTTATACATTCAATATATATATATATACACACTCAATGTTGCGTAGAATGACTATTATAAAATGAACTTGAAATTGTGTGTTACACAATCTATGAATAGTGTTCCGTATACTTCAAGATAATAAAGTGTGACGTATAGAACAAGATAATATTGTTGTAGCATAAAACACAAGACATCAAATAAATTAAAAATAATACTTATCACAAAATATTCGGTTGTTACATTCTACCCCCCTTAAAATAAATTTCGCCCTCGAAATTCGTCGGGGTTATAAATGGTTTACTACTCGAAAGTTTCTTTAATAGAAACCCACATCGTAAAAAGGAATACCAAAACGTGGGTTTAAAAACTAAAGTATGAAATGTATCGGTTACCCAAATTAACTCATCATTGGGTTTCCACGTAAAAGAATATAGTTGAAAATATGTATATGAAAGAAAAATCTAACCATCATGTTACGATGGAGAGTGGTAGAGAACATGGTAATGAAAAATCCATCAATCAAAAAGCCATAAATTTGTGATGATCTAAGGTACCATCTGATTCATCGGATATAAGATCACTAGGACATCATTTTTGGTTTTCAGGATCATTTCCCTAAAGTTGATGAAATTGGAATTAGAATAAATACTTTCGTGATTTTGGTACAGTCTCACCGTTGGTCGTTCTTTGGACAATTTCTACTTCATCCCTTAAAGAAATGAAGATGAATTTGACATTCATTAAGTGTTAGAAGATCATGTGATAGAATGATGGGTCATTCCATCTGTCTCAAACAAAAGGTTATAAAATTTATCAAAAATAAATAAGTCCATATATAGCGAGATTAATCATATATGGTTCTTAAAATGGACTTATACTTCATATATCATACTTCATAATATAATAAAAATAGTTTCTACTAAACAGGGACTTCCTGTAGGCCAGTGGTAGGCGATAAAGGCCAGTCACACTTCGGTTGTGGGTTCGATTCCCTTATCCTTGTCCGACGCGATGGGCTATCTCCCATCCTGCAGGTTGTCCTTTTTCTAAAACAACATTACTATAACATCCCATAAACAATATCGAAAAAAAACTTCTATCCTTAAACAATAATAACTTATGTCCAACATAATCTATTCTAATATTTAAGCTTATCCCTAAAACTGCAGTCCACTCTCATATTATAGTGAAAACGATTACCAGAGATTTCATATAACAAGCATGTCAATTCCATTGTTGATCCCCATATATCATAAGATATGTCTTGTTGGTCACATTCCAAACATTTGAGGGCCTTAATCATGTATTCTCTGGAAAAATGAATACCCATTGAATGTTAGTGAAAACATGAGTGCTATCAAAAGTTAACTCTTTCCACATACCAAAACCCCAAAATTCTATATACTCAAACCATGATATGACTATATCCTTATATCTGTCATGATCTCATGAATACTATCAAACATTTAAATTTCTCCTTATACCTTCATTATGTGCATATCATATACTTTCCAAAAATACTGGTACCATTCATCTCACACATTTAAAACTCATGGAAAGACATCATTGTAACAATCCTTATATGTCTCTTTATTCCATAGTACCATGAGATTACTTATACAAAATTACACTTGATAAACATGTAATCATTCCACTACCTTCTTAAACCATTGACCGAGATTCAACAATTCTTTCATCTCACATATTATTTGTAGTCTCATCATCATCATCAACACAAATATTACCCATATGACCATATTGATTCTCTTCATGAGACATTCCTTTAGGGAATTTGTTTTCATAATGCCCATACATTCCACATTTAAAACATTTAACAATTGTTGATGTTGTAGAAATACCATTATCCTCATCTATGGTGTTAACCGATCCTTTTCCTTTGCACTTACTGGAATTATGTCCTTCTTTTCCAAACCCAAAGCATATTCCAATTTCTTTGAAACATTTTCCATGATCCATCTTCCCACATGACTTACATAGGAAAAATTGAACTTTCTTTCCTCTATGATCATCATGAAACTACATCTTTCTCTTATTAGCCGAGTCAGAAAACTTACCAAATTTGAGTTTATTGATCATATTATGAGATTGCTGATTCGACATAATAATGATGTCTGGACTTCCAAATCCCATTTCATTAGGTTTCTCATTATTAATATCATTCCATTGTCCATCATATCCTCCATTATCATGAATCATCTTGTTTCCAGCCGTTTTCTAAAACCCAAAACGAATAATGTGAGAGGAAAAAATCATAATAAAGGGGGAGTAACATCAATATCTAACATCTTAGGTTTAATCTAATATCGTTTCCATAATTTTAGGACTATAACCTATACTTATACTTAACCTTAGGGATATCCCTAGAAATACCTTAGAAATATCTCTTGGGGTCTCACTAAAGTTCTAGCATCCTAGTTTCCAAAGGCTGACTAAACCTTTCCTATGATACCAAAAGTAACAACCCTTACTTTACATACATGGTTAATACTTCAAAATTGAAGCACACTTATTACAACATATAACAAAACCAGTAAAGGACCGTATAAGTATAGAGTCTTTAGAAACTGGGAAACATAAACAACTGGTTCAAAAACTGACACACAAGGACCGTAATAGTTTAATGTCTTTGGAAACTTGGAACGTAATCCTCTAATCATGGTGAAAGATCTTCAACATCTCCCATAAAGATCATCCCCCTTTTTTTTCTTACCTAAAACCATTATTTATATCCTAGGTAAAAGAAAACATAAAAAGGGTGATCTCAAATACTCAGTACGGGTAAGCATGGATAAAATAAAACATACCATATACATTTGAACTTAAAAACATGAATATAATGTTTAAACATCAAAAGATTGAGCAATAACATAAAACATGGAAGTACGAAAGGCATAGATCATAAAGAAACATTAATACTGATAAAATAGCATGGGAATAAAACATGTAATTGTGGCAACTATTATGCACATGATATGATTTCCATAGTAGCCAAGGCATTGTTGCCAAGATCATCTTAGTGGAAAAAGTCCCTTTCGGAATTGAGTTCACTCCTCGTTCCAGTCCTATATTACTGAACCGATTTATCTTTCCATTCCAGCCATGTCTATATAATGAGATATAAATCTTTACCCAATGCATTGGAGGGAGATAAAGGTCCCACCCATCTCATAATGAAATCATTCTTACTTGTGCCACAAAATAAACATACATCATTCATAATAACCCAACAAATAAAATGGGTTTCATAAACATCATCTCATCATCACATAATACATATAAAAGAAATGGATATCATTTTATAATCAGAAAAGTGAAACCATGTAAATCATAGATACATTATACATGAAACATACACATATGAAATAATGTCATCTTAGATGGAGAATGGTTTTGATAAAACACTTGAAATGAATTCTTGAGGAAAATATACTTTCGTATTCAAAATCATTTTCTTTTCACAAAATAGGTTTTTTTTGAAAATACTAATGAAATATTTTGGAGTAAGCATCATGTAAATAAGGCTTTATAAAACCATAAAAATCCGTTCACGCCGTATAAGTTAAAAATAGCATTCTCCTCGTACTTTTGTCGGAAAAGTCAAAAAGTACCTTGTAACGTAAAAAAAAAGAAATATTCCTTACATACCATGTAGTAAAAGTCAAAAATGGGTAAAAAGGACTTTAAACATACATGAAAACACTTTTATAAAACATGGACATGGATGATATAAATAACCCTAGTAAATACTTACGAATAAGCAATCTCGGCTAAAAATGAGATTTGCAAAATTATCCCTTACCTTATGTCTGATATGCTTTGTATGTATCCGAACATCCTGTATAATGATTTAAATAATATCATTGACTTATTACAGAATCATATTCATTGTTATGATATCATATATTTTTCACTTATGACTTTATATTACCTGTTTTTTTTTGTAAATTCCATGTTAAAGAGTGTTTTGGGTAAAATAGTTTCATTTATCGTCTATGTTTTCACTTGTAATTATTCATATGATTAAATAGATAATGATTACTTAATTCCAGAATATAAAACATGATTTATATATAATATATATTCAGAATATACATATATATAATAGATCAATAAATGGAATGAAAGACACCGTTCATGGAGACGGTAGGTCGTACGTACGCATGAACACTGTTTTTGTTTCCCCATTGAATTGAATTGAATTAATTGGATGAAATATATATATATATATATATACATAAATACAGTATCACTATGTCATATATTTCATTATCACTTATTATATATACTTTATAATCATCCATGAATGGTTAATCATTTAGAATGAATCTCATCGCGTCGTGGAGACGGTAGTCCGTACGTACGCACGAGCGATGATATTGTTCCCATAATTATTGAATTGAATTGGAGAGGATGATACAATATATCAGAATCAGTATTATGTTATAAAAACTATTTATAGTTATTCTTTAGCCCATTATACCCATCCAAGTAAGGTGGTGTTGGAAAAACAGATTACACCACGGCGTGGAGACGGTATTATGTACGTACGCACGCGTGGTTATTTCGTTTTCCATAGGATGGATAGATGGTGAAATAGGGTTGTTTCATACATATAATAAAATATCAGTATATGAGTGATTCTGATGTTATTACTTCATAATGAAACAACTAAACAAGAACAAGTGGCAGAATAAATAAAGTTGAAAGAATCGGTAACCGACATTACCTCTTCTTTGAAGCGCCTCTTTGAGACCTCCTCTAAGGGCACTAAAATTTGTATTTGAAGAAGACCAGGACCTCTAGGATGTTTCTAGGGAAGTGGAGAAGATAATTTGGCAGGGTTTGGTCGATATTGAAGGCTCAAAGTTGTCTGAGGAAGAGAAGGAGGAGGTTCCCTTTTATAAGGGAGGAGAGGTGAACCTTTGGAAATCATAAAAATATTAATTTATAATAAATCTTACCCCTCTTAAAAACCTCCAAAAATGACTCATATAAGAATATAAGATGAGATAGGGTTGTAATCCAGCATGAAATAAAATTTAGATATGTTAGGAAATTATTTTAAACATTATCAACATGATTTATCCATACATAATTAATTTAATTTTATTTGTGGTAATAAAATTCTAAATTCTAAATTATTAAAAATAATTACTTATTTTTTGTGAATTTTCCATAATTTGATACTTAATAACATTTTAGACCATATAAATTTAAATTTATAATTTTTATATATTTTGGTGATTTAAAACAATTTTATAATATGTTATATTTATAAAATAACAATAGTGTAAATTTTGACACTATTCATTTATATGAATTTAAATAAAATATATACAGAAAATATGTTCGAAATAAATGCTTTAATAGATTAATAAAAGGTCATATGAATTTATAAAATAAGAGGATCACATTGAATAGTTCATATAATATTTATTTTATTATTTTTAAAACAATTTATTTGGTTTATTTCTTAATAAAATAATTACTACAAAATTTTTGTATAATTATTTAATATACTTATTTGGTGCCTAAAAATTAAAAATAAAATCCTATGATTAATATAAATCTATTTCCTTTCACAATAATACTTTTACTCGAATTTATCATCTTAAAATCACAATATTTAAATTGTTATATTTATTAACTTTTCAAGGGGTCAACTTTGGCATCATTTAAAATAAAATAATATAAGTGTCATAATCACTTATATAAGACTCCAAACGGTTATATATTAGGTCATTGGTTGCTTATGGTATAGATATACACTACCAGTAAGTTGTGGTCAGGTTTGTGGGCCTTTTAATGGTTATTATTATTTCAGTAAAAACTATATTATTGATTTTTCACTTAATAAATAATTTCTGCATCATTAATGTATCACCATTAATGACGATTATTTAATCCCTGAAAATTCTAAATAAATTATCATGATTTAGATAATTTTTTTAGTTTTATTTTGACTATTCATGTTCGAAGTTTCATGATGTTTATCACTAAATTAAAATTATTATACTTATACGATTTAAGAGAGTGACATGTTGTCACTTTCTTTGGTGTTAATAATAATTAAATTATTTTCATGGATAAAAGTCCATTAAATGATTATAATCCGATCCTTAGGTGATATGGGTCTCCTTTTAGTCATCCAATAACATTTTTACAGATGTTAGGATAATTTTATAATCTTATATTTACCCTTAATTATCCGATTTACCTTTAACTACGGTAAATAAAATTTACCGTAGTTACTATTCATAATGCCCAAAAATAAAATGTAGCTTATTAACATAATTTGGACCCACTGATTCCAAATATGGAATCCAATTTTCCATATTCAATACACAAAAGTTTCATAAATTAAGTTAAAATTAATCCCGTTGTCGAAAGAAAACGGGTTTCTGTTTAAAACATTGCAAAAGATTGAACTTATTTAACCTACGAATTCAATGTAAAATCAAGGCTAATGAAATAAATTATATTAAATGGTAAAAATATATTATATTTATACTTTAAAACCATTACATCTTATAATATAACAACATAAGTTAATACGATGAAAAAAGTTGTTTTTAATTAAAATATAGCGTGTTTTTACTATTCATTAAAATATGAAAGTTATCAGAATAATATGAGAAATTTATCCAAGGTAAAATTTTATATCCTGATTCCAAATAATACTTTTATTTTGTAAAATTGAACTTATAAACATGTAAAAAACTAGATTTAAAGTGGGTGTGCCATCAAAAGGCGGTAAAACTGCATTTTCTTAAAAATACTTATTTTACCCGAAAAATTTATTTTGTTCTTATATCATGTTCTAGAAAATGTGTAAGACGAATAATAATGTTATAAAATTCAAATTTTAGTTAATACTATTCATAACGGCTAGTTCATAATAATATTATAATAATATATGGTTGTTTAGTAAAACCTGATATTGCGTACAACACACGCTATCGATGGAGGTCACAATTGCGTGTAATGCAAGACAAGTTAGGGTTGTGTGTTGTGCAAGAATCCGTTATTATTTCATATAACAGAATCCAACCATATTTTATTTATTCATTGAATATATATATATATACACACACTAAATGTTGCGTAGAATGACTACTATAAAACAAACTTGAAATTGTGTGTAACACAATCTAAGAATCGTGTTGCGTATATTTCAAGATAATATAGTGTGGCGTATAACACAATATAATCTTGTTGTAGCATAAAACACATGACATTAAATAAATAAAAAATAATACTTATCATAAAATATCGGGTTGTTATACTCACATATCTAAATCATGAATATTCATGAAAATATTGGTACTAGATAAAAAATTCACTGAGAAACCATCGACCAAGATTACACGATATGAGATGATTACACATCATCTAATTTTCCACATTTTTTTGCAATACACGAACATCCACATATAACTTTTCCATAGTATAAATTTTATCCCATTTCTCTCTCTTATCTCCCATTATTTCACACCCAAATCAACTAAAAAAAATTAATTTTACCATTTTGGCAAAATCCAAGCTCTATTAGTTTATTTGGAAGTGTTCATCTTTTCTTCCATATCAATTTACCATTTTAACATCCGTATCCCATTACAATTTCCACTCAACAAAAGTTTTACCATACATTCGTGCTTGTTTATTATTTCATATAAGTGTATGATTGGTTTATTATATACATTTATTTCAAAATAATTTATTCATAAACCCTTGATTTCAAAATGTTGTTTTTTAACTATTTTATTAATATTTTGTGCAAGTTTTCAATTGTTTATTAGATCTTTACTATTACCCTCATGATCGACATATGGTAATATTTGAGAGTAGGAGTGTTCTAATCATTATGACCTATAAATAATTACTTGGAAACACTTATTAATGTAATAAGGTTTCAAAACAACTGTTTATTCAATTTTTTATACAACCATGTCTATGAGAATATTAAAGGAATTAACCTCACTTAATTGAAGTAGGGTAGGAAATAAACATTAGCCTATGATACATTCAACCGTATAAGTTGTGTTTAATACATCAAGTTTGTCAGATATATATGAAATAATGAATATTTGAATCTTAGATATATCTATTTAATTCGACCATAGTTTCCTAGTTTTATGTGCACTTCTTTTAATTTTAAGATCGAGGAATACTACATGGAAGGATTGATATTAACCTTTTTACCTGAACCCTAAAATTTTCCATGATCCCTATCTTCATTCTAACTCCTAAAACAATCTCCATATCATTATCTAAATAGAAAACACAACCCATTTCATGAAAACACCTATATAAAGGATTTGGTGTCACTGGTTCAATATTTTCCAATCATTACCCATGTGTTCTTCCCCACACTACAACTCTATTAAGTCATTATAGAAATTTTAGTTTGGGAAAACTGAAATTCTAATCTAATTGTATACCACAAAAATTAAAAAATACATCAGAGTGAGTGAATCCCACACCTCGTATGAAACTAGGGAATCATGAAAGAAATAAGCTATATAAAATATGATAATTGAACATATAGTGTGACTATAATAAAATATGAATGATAAAAATTTAAGGAACCATGGAAAAATAAAGGATATTACTCAAATTAATGATTATAATTGAAAATACAATATTCATGATTAAAAATTCATCAAAAAACACAAAATAGAATTATAAAAAGTTAAATTATTTAATGAAAATTAAGACCGCACAATCTTGGTCGACTCTTCATTAAATAGATGAACACTGATCATGGCCTAACATAAGGAATTGTGGAGACAATCCTAAGGTCCCCAGACAACATTTGTGTCATCAATTATCTCTTGGAATATTTTTTTTAAAAACATGATCCTTCATTGTGAGATTAAATAATTCATTTATTTATCATTTAATACCTATGAAATATGAAGGTGTGAGATATCTATGAAATCATGTGGAATATTTTATCAATAAGCTTGAATAGAATTTTATTGTGTGAAATGCTTGTTCACCATGCAACATATTATAATGTAATCCAAGAAAGTATATTTAAAATATTATTTTTCTGCAAAATATTACATTACGGGATGACATGATGTAATTTTTCAATATTCAAGTGGAATATTTTACACAATGACTCACAATAAGAAAATACATAGTGGAAAATGTGAACTTCCAAAAACAAAATTTGGAAAAGTACTGAAATATTTAATATCTAAATTAAATATAATTTTGATTCAAATAAGCTGAATTGGGTGAATAATAATATTATTAAACAAATTTAACATTAAAATCCATCTTATAACAAAATAGAACCATATAAATTATTTAAATATAAAAGGATATTTCAAAAAAAAATATTTGTCAATTTTAATAAAAAATGATAGTATTTCAGAAGAACCCAAAACCTCGCAAAAAGATAATTTTTACAAGTTGATTCAAAAAATTGATAATAATTCATCAATAAATTTTTAACGTTTTTATAAATTAATTTTAATGTTTCTTCAAAAAATTTAATAGTAATGTTTTTTTTCAAAAAAATATTCAAAGAATATAAATTCTTTACTAAATAATATATACTTTTTTTATCAATATTTATTTATTATATAAAAAAATTATATATAATTTTCTTAAAAAATTATTCCCATTCATATATTAATTTTTAATTTCTTGGTTATAATGGTCACATTTAGATAATAATATAAATTTTATAATGCGGTTCGTTAAAACGCACAGTAATGTCTGCCACAAGTTGTCTAAAATTTTAAATTTATAAAAAAAAATTACTAAAAACTTGGGGTGTTTCATTTTAACCCCTAAAATTATTTTTTCACTCAAAATTAAATCCATTTGGTAGAAAAATTTTAGGATTCTTATGCCTCATTACATTTTCAGGTTCTCACATAGTTTCCTCAAGCATGTGGTTTTTGCCTCCAAATTTTGACTAGGTGAGTGGTCTTATTTTTCATCACATTTTATGTATTATCTAGAATATCTACTAGTAATTACTCATAAGAAAGGTCATTCCACATTGCAATGAGATCTTAGTTCATTACATGAGATGGATAATATATGTACTTATTCATGAGAGAGATATATAACACATTCTAGACCTGTGAGAGATTTGGTGGAAGTGCTATGTGATTAAAAAATATATCTATTCGATTAAGAACATTAAAAAGCAAAATATATGTAGAGATCAACCTTACTTTATTTCTGAATATCATATCAGTCTTCGTTGGATATTTTTTTATAATCACCTTTTCACTAATATCAAATTCCTGATAGTTCCAACAATTTTAATCATAACATTTCTTCAAATTTTGTTCTTACCATATGTGTTTCTAAATTGATACGACCTTTTATTAAATTTCCACATCTACATCTAAAACATCATCTTAGGAAATTTATTTTGTATATATATTTTTATTGAGGGTTTAATAAGGATATATAAAAATTATTTTCTGAAAGATATTGCTATATAAGAACATTAATATAGTAAGGTGTTGATCCCAATATCTTTTAAAATACATAGGAAAAGATATCAAAATAACTTCTAGAGATTGAATTTACCTCCCAAAATAAATATATATCTATTGATTAAAATCAGTGTTGAAACACACTTTTGAATAAAGGGCATGCTGAAGGATTCTCCAAAATGTCAAGGTATGAATTGGATCTTTAATTTATAAAATTTAATTGGTACTCCATGATACATTAACACTTCCTTAATATGTATTATGGAAAGATAATCTAGAGAATAATGTACTCAGATAATTATTATGTGTGAGGAAATTTTAATGAAATCTATTACAACCAAAATAAAATTATTCTCTTTATATATTTTGGGGAGTTGAATAACAAAATCCATATTAATATTTCCCAATTCCAATCTTGTCTGGGAAATGGTTTTAACATCCCCTAAGAATATTTTCTCGCTGCCTTACCATGCAGACATACATATCACCACAATACAAATGATGAAATATCTCTATTTATGATATCCCACCAGATATACTATTTTAAATCTCAATACATCATTGTAAATCTATGTGGAATAGAGAATAGAGAAATACAATCTTGCTCTAACAAATAATTCATCAAATATAGAATGTATGGAACAAAAACATGGCTCTTTAACATTATAATTCAATAATAATCGATGTTAAACTTAGGAACATTTTTCACCATCTTATACAGCTCTATATCAACCATTTGTGCCGCTTTTAACATCATATGGATAGATGGTTGAACTCTTATTTGAGGAAGATATGATTTGATTACTTCTATAAATATTTAATGACACATTATTTCAAAATCAATAAATACTGCATATTTTTTTATCCTTGTCATGGTTACGGTATCATGATCAATTGGATTCAAATTATTGACAACCTTACTTGCTTTCAATGGGTGGTAATGTATTGACTAGTCGTAATCATTAATTAGATGCAACTATATTCTCTGGATCATATTCAAACCCTTCTATGGGAATATATAATTTATATCATTATGATTGGTATATATATCATGTTTTTTATTTTTAAACATAATAGCACCATATCTTAAAAGAAAAAAATTAATGTATCTAACTCCAAATCATGAGTTGGTTAATCACCAGAATGTGGGTTTTTTAGAAGTAAAATCTCTTAAATAATTTATCAGTTTTCATGTGAAATATAAATGTGAAATTAATTCCAATGGACGTCAGTGGATTTAATGATAAAAACATAATCCACATAAACATTAATCTCAATTAAAATGGAAATATATCTATAAAATACATACCTTTTACTTTGGAATATTATGCATTGTAAATTAAGTAATTATTTTTTATTTACCATGGTTAAATTGTAAATCTTGTAAATGAAGGAAAATAATAATAATATAATAATAAAAAACTACACAAACACATGTCCTTATCATATTGGATGAGATATGACTGACCACAAGCATCCTTGGGTATATTTTATGACCCTGTGGAGGAACTTGGGTTTGATAATGACCATTTTATAATAATAATTTTAATAAATTGGAATTATAACACAAACATGTATCTCCAAACAAAAACAATTTTATTTTGGTTTATATAAATTATCTCATCAACTAAAAATATCATATAGAAGTACAAAATTATTTCCTACATCTTGGAGACTTATTTATAATTTTTAATAGTTAAAAAATAAATTTAACTTTGACACTACGATGATGCATTAATTACCTTATTAATGAAATATTTGAATATATGATATTATAAATATTAAAATAACGTTAATATTAACATTTTTATTACATCCACGATTTTTGTTGGATGAAATTGACATGTGGGGAATGAGTTAATGCAATTGTATGGAAAACTATTTTCTCATGAAAGAATGATTGTTCAATTTTCTCCTACCAGTTCTCATGGTGGAAATTATTATATAACTATATTTATATATGACATATATTATAAATTATTATCTCTATAATTAAGTAATTTTTATTTTCATAATACCTTTATAATTTCCATAATGTGTAAATAAAATAATTTCTTTTGAGGATGTGGGGACTACCACCCCTCAAAGTTATATGACTTGTTCATTTCATACATGGAATGCTTGTCATATGGTGTTAGTGAACTTGTGTAACATATATAAAAATGTAATTAAACTAGAATTATAACATACCTATGTATCATTTATTTTTCATTCCTTTAATATGATAATGAAATTGAAGTAGTGTTCATGAGTATGTATGACCTACAGTCTCCTTGAAAATTGCACTTCCTTTCATATCTCTAATTTAACGAAATAATATATATATATATATAATATTTTATTCATAAATTATATTCTGGAGATAATGGACTTGTGACCACATGGAAAATTTTTACCACAACAATACCCTTTTTAACTCAAAAATAGAACATTGAAAAAACATCTGAAATGAACTCAAATAATTGACTAATTTGTATAACATTTTAATAAGTGATATAAAATATATAATAAATTTTTAAAATTTTATAAATCAAGTATTAATTATAATATTTTTTTTATTTAGGAATTTAAATAAAGAACGATACACGTCAGACTCAATGAAAGGGAATTCATCTCAATCTCCTATCATTGAGATATTTTTTATGATAATATGAAAATTTATACTTTTATAAGGTGTATATATAGCCACAATGTCATTTTAGATCTATATTTTATAAATAATAATGTTATTTATTAAATAATATAGATTAATATTTAAATGTTCAAAGTGGTATGGGACACCTTGAACATTTCAATATTTAATTATCAATTATTTTCCTTCATGATATTAAATTACATATTTATTTATGTGGGTATAAAAGGAATATATTGAAAATTTTAGGTCAATTAAGTAATTCATTAAATGTTTTCAAAAGGAATATTTTTACATGAAGTTTTTTTATTTTTTAAAATTGAAATATGGAATGTTTTTTGACATATATGATGATAACTACTTCTCAATCACTTTAACCATTATTTGATATTTGGATTCACATACAAGCCTTAATGTATTTTAAAATGAAAATAAATCCCTTAATCCATTATTAGGGTATCATTGTATTGAAAATGTGTTCTTCAATGAAAACAATATTTTTAAACAGAAATGTTTTTCATATAAGAATAGAATAATCATTCAAAAAGGGTTTTTTGTTTAACGTGTTTTATTCTTGTAATGGAAAATTATAATTATAAGATACATGTGGGCCTGATATAGTTTATATGAAGGGTTAATCCCAATAATGTCTCACATTTGTGCTGAACAAAACTTATACAAATGTTGGACCCCCCCATTATAGCTCAAGGGTGAGCCCAAAATAGCCTATACAATGGGCTGAGCCCATTCTATCTCATAGGTGACCATGATTAGCTTATATAAATAGTTATCCCAATTATAGATTTTCAATTTATAAATCAAAAATATTTTTATTCCAATTGGAAGATGTTTGAAAGGGTTTTTATGTGATTTTATAAGGTACCTATCAGTGTATTTATTGCATTATATTGTTTTTAGTTTTTTTTCATTGAGAAAAAATATTAGCATTATTCATGTGAAAATGTATTACTTCATGTGCTGAAATAAAATTGAATTTATTATCAGAATTTAACTGGAATAATGGTGTTTCATAATTTTTATGTAACTTATTTTTATTTTTGTCATCATCCCTTGTTTATAAATGTTTTCACAATATTTAAAAATAGTTTTCGTCACATTTATAAGAATTCATTTTACTACCTTTTGATGGAAACCCCTTTCTTAAAATAGATTTCGTCAAATTTATAAGCTCTATTTACCAAATAATATTCATATTTAGATGAATGGCATGAAAATTTACTTTTGATAAAATTTTGGTATTTTTCTAAAAAATCCATATATTTACGAAAAGTCAAAAATACTGCATTTCAATTCCAAAATACCTTTTTCATCTTATATATTTTTATAGTTATATTTTCATTTAAAATGTTTTTAATGCGTAATTGGTTTAATTTGTTATCATATAATATAATTATGTTTATTGTAGGTAATTTTAAATTTATATTTGACATAAACAGTTGTCAATATTTTGATAGTTTTCAGTTCAAGAACACCCACTGGGATTGAAAACATGAATTAATTTGAAATTAGTTAATATATATTATGTGTGTTGAATCTGTAAAAATGGATTCCATAAATGGAATCATAATGTCCAAATTGTGTAAATAGGTTCCTTTTAGTTAATAACATTAATAATAATAACTTTAGTAACTATATTTGCTTTACCATGGTTAAATGGTAAATCAAGTTAATAAAGGTAAAAAATAATATTATAAATATATAATAATTCCCAAAAACGATTCCTAATACAATTGGATGCGGTATTTCTAACCATCGAATAACAAT
Organism: Viscum album; assembly: GCA_963277665.1. NCBI lineage: Eukaryota > Viridiplantae > Streptophyta > Magnoliopsida > Santalales > Viscaceae > Viscum > Viscum album. The sequence goes on from OY728146.1 coordinate 689,630,035, forward strand.
TTTATAATTTAGGACTCCATGGAGTCACTTGGGTGTGATAATGACCTTCAATAATATTTAATTTAATGAAAAGGGAAATATAACCTAAACATGTATCACCTAACTAAAGAAATTTAATACTGTTTATATAAATGAAATCATAGACTATTAATATTCATTATAAATATATAAATATTTCCAACATAATTATATTTTATTATAATTTTTATATATTATATAAATAAATTTATTTGTGACATAATGATGATAGAATGAATAGATTATATATTAAATATTCAAATAAATGTTATTATAAATATTATTATAAACAATTTATGGACATTTTTAGGTCATCCATGAATTTATATAAGAAATTCACATGTGAAGGATGATTTAATTAATTTATTTTGAAGGAATAAATTATTTATGACACTAACACAATTCAATTTATAAATATTGTCAAAATAGATATAAATGAGTTTTTTTAATAAAATATTATTCTATTAAATTATATAATAGTATGAAAAAATATATGATTAGTCTAAAAAATTTAATTTAATGTTAAAAATTTCCTTATTGTTCTACTTGTGGTTCTAATGTAATTTTATAGTAACTATAGTAAACATATATTTTTAAAATGAGAGAAGACATGGTAATAGTTAATGTTTTTATCTAAGGGTTACAGATAAAAGAAAATGTCAATATTGTGAACTAAACTTGTACAAAACCTATTGGTTGTTAGGATTTAGACCCATCCTTATCATATCCTAAAATTTTTATCTTTTTAAATATATGAATTATTAAATCAATTTATAATAAACTAATATTTCAAGATGTTACAAAAGTATCTGTCCTTCGTCTTATAAAAGGACAACACCTCTACCCACATAATGACACCTCTCAATCTCTTCGGATCATCCATATTCATCTCAAATAAGATCCAAAAATCCCTACCTTCCTCATATAAGACCCTCCATAGGAAGGATTCGACTAAATGATCCTTTTAGGAAATATCAAAAGGTGTTAGTCTGTTTAGAGCTAATTTCTTCTCTCAAGATCCTTTCCGAAATTTTCCTTCTCAATCCATTAAACTATAATTATTCAACTATTATAATATAAAAATAGTATCCTAAATATATTAAGATTTTTTTACTCTAATTTTTCAACATACACTAAAAAATCTATCTAATGGATATAGAACATATTATTTCTGTGTACGATGAACTAATGCCTCACAAAACGATGATTGTTCAATTTCTCCTACAACCTCTCATAGTGGAGATTATGATGGAACTGTTTTTATATATCATATATATTACATTTATATAATATATATTTTTCTGTAATTTTTATTTACATCAAACTGTTATACTTTCTAGAATGTGTAAATATGATAATTACATTTGAGGAAGTGTGGACTACCACCAACTCAAAGTGATATGACTCCTTCATGCCATAAATAGAACACATAACGTATGAAGTTAATGAAAATTTGAAGAATCTATAACATATGTATTATAAATTAATTGTAATATATCTATTTATAATTTATGTTTCATTACATTATCATGAAAAATAAATTAATGGTCGTTCCTACATACGTACGACCTACCGTCTCCATAAACGGTGCATTTCATATCTTATATCCAAATGTAATGGAATTTTCTAAAGACATATATACTAGATATTTATGATATTTTTGTCATGGATAATATTTTTTAAATAATTTTCTTATTACCATAAGGAAAATATTTATCAAAACAAGACAATTTTTTACCCAAATACCGAACATCAAAAAAAATGTTTGAAATGTACTCAAATGATTAACTAATTTCAATAACATGATAATAAGTGATATAAAATTAATAATAAACTTTTTAAAGTATATAATGAATTTATAAATCATCTAATGTTTATTATTCCAGAAATTAATGAATGAATGAGAGTAGTTGGACTCAATATAAGGGACTTCATTTCAATCTCCTTTAATTGAATCATTTCTGGATAATATACACCATTATTGCATTATAGGGCGTATATACAGCCACAATGACATGAAATATCGAAATCTAATATATTCTAATAGAACTAATTAAATCATGGAGATTAATATTTCAAATTTCAATGTGGTATTGTTCGCCTTGAACATTTAGATATTTAATTATCAAATATTTTTCTTCATGATATTAAATTACATATTTAGTTATGTGGTTATAAAAGGAATAAATGAGAATTTTTATTCAAATATTTAAAATCATAAGAAAAATTAAATTAATATTTTTATAATAAGGGTTTTAAATTATATAGAAAATGACAAAAAAATGTGTTTTAACGTATACAATGATAACGACTTCTCTATCATCGTAAACATTATTTTATATTTAGATTCCTCTATAAGCATTAATGACTCTTAAAATGAAAATAAATCCCTTATTCTGTTACTTGGGTATATCGTTAGAGAGAATGGAATCTTAAATTAAAATTTTACTTTTATATGGAAGTGTTATTCATATGGAATTAGATGAATCTATAAAAAAACCATTTTTTAATGTGATTCATTTAATAAATGGTACATAATAATTATATGAAACAATTGATATTGATATAGAATATACATTGCTTTGAGTACCATTATAGCTCATGTTTGAGCTTGAAGCATCTTATACAATGGTTTAAGCCCCATTATAGCTCATGGGTGAGCCTGATATAGCTATACAAAGGGTGATCCCTATTATAGATCACTAATTTGGAAGTCAACCATGCTGTTATTCTAATTGGGAGATGTGTGAATGATTTTTATGTATGTCATTCAATAATTAACCTAAATGTGTTTTTATAGCTTGTTATTGTTTTTTTTGTTTTTCATTGAGAAAAAATGACTATTGTGCACGTTAAAATATTTTGTTTCATGTACTCCGAGAACATCGAATAGGTTATCAGGTTTTAACTTTAGTAATTTTTTTTTCATTATTTTTATATCCCTTACTGAGATTTTTATGCTCAACCCATGTTTTTATATGTTTTCATAGGATTTATGGGAGAATAGGGTCATGTATGGAATCAGGGAAAATTTATGATGATTACATATAAAATGACACCATACCACTTTTTAATGTTTTTTATGTTATGGAAGTAGTAGATACTACTGGAAGTGTCCATATGGTATTTCATTGTTTTGGTTATGTAATAGTTATGACCCAATACTATAAAAATATAATAATAAAAAGTCTCACAATTTGAATTATGGACTTATCTCAAGATTATGTGAGGAATATGGCTGGGACCTTATAAAAAAAGAGTAGAGTGGGTGGCCTTTTTGAAATAGGGGAGAGGAAAAACATGAAATTTTTTATAAAATTGGATGACACTCATGTTTTTATCCTGAATATATGAAGAAAAATTTGTCATTGAAACCCGTTAAAAATAATAAGTAAGATATATGTCCATAAAATTGGTATTGGAAAATTTTAGGTCATTTCTATCCATTATCATCCTAGTTTAAATCTCTATAAACAAATTTTCTTGTTTAATGGGAGAAATTAATTTTTATTTTTTTAACTCTTTATTTTGAAAATAAATTACATTACCCATATTATTTAATATAAATCATTGTTATTCTAGATTTTTTATTACATTTTTTCAGTGATGTCGAAATATATAACATAAAACTAAACCTATAGATTCGAGGATAATGTGGTGTTTCAAAAATACAATGAAACAGAGTGTAAAAAAATATTTTCAAAATTAAAAAAGAAATTCCATTAAAAAAAATACATTCCATAAATAAATATATAATATAAAAAAATTAAAATATATAGCAATATTAAAATAAAATAGTAATCCAGTCTGAGAAATAAAAAATATTCCCTCGAATATATTTTTGAAATATGGTTTTCAAAAAATGACGTTTATTTTCCAAACGAAATATAACCCTTTTCACAAATAACTCATTTAGGGCCTATGTTCCATCTAATGGGATTCATGCCCACTGGGTTTTCAGGCCAGATAATTGACATTTAAGGATCGTTTTGTCGGTTAACTCTTGGGGGGGGGGTGTGTCTTACCTTTCTGACCCAATCTGAGGAGTGTTTTTGTTTAAATGTAATTGTACCACAAACACATAATATATATATATATATATATATATTTAAAAACTTATTTAATTTTTATCAATATTTTTTATTTATTTAAATCAATTGTAATTAATATTAAAAAAAAATATTATTATACAAGCCATAGATTTTTACCACATGTTAATAACATTCATGTATCAATAATGGTATTAACTGATTATTATAGTTTGTCAAAACACAATGTCCCATGTACCAAAAGTTATCAATAAAAATTATTTTCTTCAAAAAAATCCTAAAATACCATGGTTTTATAAATAACCCCATCACATAAGGATATCGTACATTTTAAAATTTTGTCTAATGATCATCAAAAGTGATTTTGATATGTTTTTAGATCAACATGTCACATGATTAAAACGAATCATCGAGAAGGCTTCATAAAACCACCTGATATCATCTTGAATACAATACAAGATAGATTGGAAATTTCTAAGGGCTATCTAATGTCTAGTAATATAATAACATGATAAAAATAATCCCATCAGATGAAAAAATTTAACTCCATTTTCATAATGAACCCATTATTTTCATATTTTACCCAAATGGCCCCTTGGGGAGACAGTTCAGAATCGATTGATCAACATTGGTCATGATCAAATGGACTAATCGGAGAGGATTCACATGACCTTTAGGGATCGTACTGAATCCATTATAATATCATGTGGGATCATTACTCATATTTTCAAGATCAATTTTTAGAAAAATTGAAGAGCATGACCCATTATCATAGGGCCATGAAATCATAATTCTTAAGGATGGTTACACAATTTCTGTTCCTTTAATGATTAATCATTATTTATCCATGATGCTCCTTTCACCCCTTTATAGAAAAATTAATACCAACATTTCATGTATTTATATAACCATAAATTCTCATATTCCTAGTTTTTTGGAGTCATTCCCTCCCCAAAGTGATGTCTAAAAGAATAGGAATGCAATTCTATTGAAGTAAATGCACGATTGAATCTACTAGCTTTCCACTAGTTTGTTTTCCAGGTTTATTTTGATAATCTGAGAGACAATTTGTTTTCAAAGAGGTTCCCTATAAATATGGGAGTGAGAGTCCATTCATTTAACATATGAATAAAACCTCATGTACTAAATTTATTTCTCCTCATGAATGATTTTTTCAAGGAAACATCCCATAACATTTAATAATGAACAATCCACACAACTAATAAAACAATCTCAATGTTTTACCAATTCAATTGATATATTTTTCTCGATGAATCTTATAACACACCAGATAAAAAAGAAATATTAATTCATAGAAACCATAATTCACTTCCATTGTTCTAGTTGTTTATCATTTTTATTGTTTGTCTATTAAGGGATATCTCTTGATCACTTTATATTTATGTGATTCATGGGACCTTCACATGGTCTCACAATCACTAATATTAATATGGATCTTGTGATCATTATATGTTTTATAGTTTAAACTATTTTAGAGACTTAAAAAATATAATGTGGTTCACAAAATGGTACCCATGCTATAAAAATCAATTATTTGAATAACATTGATTATTACTCATTCACTGAAAAAAATAACCCAATATATTCTTCTACTCTGTTCATATAGCTTCCAGTTCAAAAATTCCTTTTCATACAACCAACTAGATAACTATGATTATAGAAAACCGTAATTTCAATTCAAAGTACTAATTAGTTTTTAACAATATGTTTTCAATGGGTCTTCTTCTAATTTCTTTTATAGTCTATCCCATTTTAATGAGACACCACATTTACATATTGAGCCTATTAGATGGAATCTACAACCCTCTACCATTTACTATATTCCTTATCGATGGTTGGAATCATCTCTTTAAATCATTAAAAATTCTAAAATTGAGGATAGTTATATTATTCTTATAGAATTATAGGGGTTATCCTATATGTTGGAGAACTCATTAATGGGAACATATGGTCATTGAAAATCTCATAAACTGATCACATAGAGTAACTCATGATTAATCATCTCATCTATATTTAATGCTAACTGTATTTAAAATACAGAATTTTATTTTAATACTGGTGGACACTTATCAAAAAAATGAGAATGAATATTCTTGGTTTGGTAGAGCTATACAGAACATTTTGAAAAACATTGTGACATTACCCTCGATGAGGTGATGTGGATTAGTCAATTTATTATATAACAAATTCTAGATTGACATAATGAATATATCAACTATTTTTGTGCCAACACCAACTCTTTCTATCTAACTCATTGTGAGTTAGGGATTAACATATATAATCATCAATGGATTGAGGGAATACCCCCTCTTAGGGTGATGTATGATGAATTAATTCGTATCTATGTAGTTTACTATGACCCTGAAAAAACTCCATCCTTGGATTATGATATGATTTACATTATTTAGGAGATGTTAAAAAATGATTTGATCCTACCATTGATGATTTCATTCAAGGATGGGATCAGTATACACCATTTTCAATGCATGAATTGGGTAACTACTATATACCCTCATTGATTCTCATACGAAGTCATTTAGGAATATTTGGGAACTTATAGGGTCATTCTAGATGGTATGGAATGTCATTAATTCTATGTGCATGACATTTACCATATGGGAAAAAATCTCATTCTTTAGAGATGGAACATTTTTTAGGGAATCCCGGCATGATGATTGTCATCCTCTCAGCCTTTATTTTTGAACACAATCATTTCTATAACCAGAACATTGAAATTTTAAAAATATAAATGTCCCTTATTTAAATATCAGACATTTTTATATTTTATTTTCTTGGATATGAGATCTCATATAGTGTTCCATGTATTACAATACTATTGAAATCACTCATGTGTGGTACCATTAAAGGTTTCTGAACATCTACGAGGTTGAGATGATCTCATTATGATTTGAGGATGTAATCAATAATTTGATATGGAATAACCATTTCAATTCCATGTTGTACCCCACACCTATAGGGATTATCCTTGAGAAGGATAGTGGTTCCCTATATGTAGCTCATATAATGGCTCACTCTGGTAAGTGGGTATTTCAACTCATTTATATGACTTATTTTTTAATGATCTATTTGACCATTACTGGTTTTCTCACAAGATTCATTATAATCATAGGGTTTCACATCTTCTTTTATCAAATAGTCACGTTGAACGAAATCATGGACTCATCGGTTTAGGATTATAATTAAACATTAAAATAAAAATATATAAATCATTCCTCTATCCACAAATACCAACATAATCATATTTGATAACTATCCGAAATATTTTATAAAATCATTCCTAGTTGGATATTAGATTTGATTAATTGTTCATGTCGACAGGCCAGGTGTTTTCCATTTCCCATGTCAATATTATTGATATATATTATTCTATAGTTTAGATACCCCCATAGAATGTTCTCTCATCATATCAATGAATCTTCCATCAGAAGGTAACGGTTTGTAGGGGATGATATGCAATTGTTACTGGTGGGAGATGACATCTAGTTTGAGGAATGATATATGACACTCCTTCTTGTTCCTCTATATCATCTAAACCAATTTTCCCTTAAAATAAAATGATAACTAAAAATATACCTTTTATTGTTCTTTCTTCAGATGAACTCTAACAAAGGATTGATGGGAGATGGGTATCATGAATTTAATTCAGACAAAATTTCTTTCTCGGTCAACTGAAATTCCACATAAAGGATATCAGTTACCAATGGGAACACCTTATACTAACACTTTACTATCAATTGATAAGGAAATATCCAATATTATTAATTATATTTCATATTTATAGAGTTTCAGCAATTCCAGTAATAAATTTTTATTTACGAGAGGGTGCTGTGCAACATTGATGAAAGAATTTATCTTGACTAATCATTAAGGAAGGATTATATGGTTATAGAATAAGGATATAAAAATATATATTTGTTTCACTCCCAATCGGATTATTTGACTTTGTAGATGGAAGAAAATGAGTTTCTTAATGATTTCATATGGTCAGATATTTTAAATGCATCAACTATTATAACGACCTCTCATAAGAGAGGTAAATATTTTTCCTCTTTGAATGAAAATCTACATCCTTTGTTAATGGAGGCAAGGATGGTGAGTGTGGAACCTCATAAATCAATTGAGGTCACTTACCACACATAGCGTAATTTAGATAAACAATGCTAGGTTGATTATATTATGAACTATCTGTGTACATATATATTTTTTTCACCATAAAACAATTGCATAAACTTAGAATTTTGACACTCCTCCCTCATTTTAGCATCTTGAGTAAAAAAACATTTTTATCCTTAATATTTTATGGTAGGCTTTCTATCATTGCTCATATAACAGTAATTTTGTTTACTTAATATAATGTATAATGTAAAATATATAAATTCTATTTATAATAATCATTAACACATATTTTGAACTCATATTCTCAAATACTTATCAAACATATATTTTAACTAACTATACTATTTTAATGGAATGAAAATTCACACTATCTAACTAATCTATTCATCCTGAGTTACTTTTGATAAAAATTAATAATTTTCTCAAACAATACAAAGGGGATAATTTCTCGAACATTTCCCTAAAAAAATATACACAATGAATGTATATTTATTTTTTCTAGGGCCATATAACAGTCCCTTATAATATTTGTATCTCTTATTTCATAACTCTATTTATGTTTAATATAGGTAAATCATAGTCATCTTGGTCATGTATTTTTCTCTTCCACCCCTTATGGATTTTTATCCTTATCTAAATTGTGCCAATTTTTTTTCATATATCCTCAATGTTACCCAAATTGCACAAATTGTGTGTCCTACAGATAATAAATCATCATTTTTCTAATAGGTTCTCATTTTTACTATTATAGATATCGAGAATTGTGTATTTTTTTAATTGGGTACTTATGTTTTTACAAGATATACTATTGTATTTCTATATATTAGGGTTGTCTAAATCATACATGTTATTTCATTTTATTCTATTAATGTAGGATTTTTGGAATATGATTATTGATGAAGGGTTTGAGTACACTATATCCATGCAATGACAATGAAGGATTGGAAATATTGAATGGTTAGGATAACCCACATCATTAATGATATGAATAAGGACGGGTAATAAAGAATGGTATGAGTATCATGCATCATTTATTTTGTTAATAAGGATTGTTATTCTTAATAGTTTTATAAATAACTCAAAAATACAAAGATGATGAAGGATGGGAATTCATGAATGGTTCAGACACCCCCACATTATTTCTATTACGATGAGGGATGTGTATTCATGAATAGTTTTAACACCATGTTTCCCTACTGAGATGATGAAGGATGGGTATTAAAGAAGAGTTTCCAATCCCAAAATCCTCAAATAGATGATTATGTATGGGTATTCATAAAGGATTTTGAAACCCCAATAACTTATTTAGATGATGAACGGTGGTTATTCATGAAGGTTATGAACAATCTACATTCTTCTAGAGATAATAATGATATGTATTTTTGAATGATTTTGACACCCCATATCTTTACTAAGATGATGAATGATGGGTATTCATTTTTAATTTAAACACCCTAAATCATTGCTAATTTTATCGAGTATGGGTAATCAATAATGTTATAGAGACCCCTAATATATTGTTAAATATGGATTTATGTGTGGTGGAATAATTATAGGGAATGAAAATGGACTAGGGTAGTATGAATCTGGGTTATGTATATAATGTATTAATGATTTTGAATCAATGTTTGTGGAATGGGGAATAAATTTCCGGGATGATCAAAAAACAAATTGAGGTGAGGAGTTCCACTATTTGGTTTCTGGGGCTCATGAGGATTGGATGTCCTTTCCAGCAAGGATGATATTTCTCTTGTTTACTAGTCAAAGGCCCACATGCAAATCCCACTGTTGAATGTTCATGGAGATGGGTCCATGATCTTTTACAAGGGTATTGGGATATTTATGGGAATTCAAACATTTTTATTGAAATCTAGAGTATTTATGAAATTGTATATATGGAGGGTTCTAAGACACTGGGTGTATTCATATTTATGTTCTTAATTCTTAGGTCATACGTCATGTTGTTTCGGGTCACATAAAAATGGATTATAAAAATGTTTCATTAAATAATATTGAATTACTTCTTGGATAATGGTTACCATAATGGGTGATGCGCTTTTTTGTATGCCTAAGCAGCATGAATTTTTTGGTAATAGTGATTGTAAAAAATAGACTAGGAATATATTAGACAATAGAACATGGGGAAATATATACTAGTAGGCCATTAATTATGGGGAAACTAGTATTGAACACATCCATGATAGTAGACCATAGATTTAGGGGCATCCATCCATCCAAAACTTAAGCATCCACTTGTAGAAAGATTATATGTGTTTTATTATTCACTAGAAAATCATAGGGAGTTCCTCTAGATCATTCAATCCAAGTCACCAATAAACTATAACTAACGAACAATAGAAAATACTCAAGTAATTAGTGATGATATATCAAACATCAAACATTTGATGATTTTTTTATCGAAAATGTAATATTGGAGAATACATCAGGAATACTAACTATTGGGAACCTTCCTACTGAACAAATTATCATAGAGAAGATATGTGTTGAATCATTACTATTATTTTTTACAGGTCCAATGGGTTACAAAAAAGAAAATTTATAATTTATTAAGGTAGAAATAAATGAGATAAGATATTTATTTATTTTTTGATTATATGGTACGTTTTTCATAAACCCTACAGAAAAAAGATTGGTGAGTTGTGAATTTTTTTTAAAACACCATCCTTTGTGGGTTTTCTGCATAACAAGTATTATGTATCTTTAACTATAATTTTATGATCTTTTTATAGAGAACCTATATTCTCATTACTGGATATGAAATAATTTCATATTATTTTTTATTAAATTATACTAATACATTCATGAGGACCATAACTATTTAGTTTCTTCCAAATCATTGAACACAATATTCAAATTTAGTAAAACCATTCTACAAACTCCCATAAATATCTTCCCCAATAGTCATATCAACAAATATATCCTACATAAAATCAATATTCATAACCTAAGGAAATGTAAAATAATAAAGGGTGCTCTCATATGCTTATTACGGGTATACAAGGATTATACATAATTATAATATAAAAAATAGGGTATGAGAACATGAAAATATGTTTTGAAACCCATTACATACATATAAAATATCATAGGCATGGGACATGGATTAAAAATTGGTAGTTCATAAGACATGAATCGAAGGAGTTAAAATTACATCATTAAAGGGGGACTAAATTTTGAATATGACATATATATTTGGAAAAAGATAATCATTGAATGATATATGTACTGGTTATTGAAAAAGACATTCATAACATATTAGGCGTCAACTAAACACATGCATACCTAAGTTGGGGTTGGGATAACCACTAGTGTCACATAATTTTTGGCCTTTTATTATCCACTCATATACCCCCCATTCCTATCATCGGTTAACAACATATTTAACCTATTTTTAAATAGGTTTATCTACCCATGTACACTTTGAGATTATAGAACATTTATTATTACACAATTCATTCGAGGTATATATAGGTACCAACCATTATATATGGAAATCATATTTATGTGTTCCTCAATATCCTAAAACATTCATTATATCATATACAAGGAATGTAATTATGTTTTAATAACATTTAATTAAATCATAAAATGTGGAAAATGATAGTTTTCATAATCATTTCATTATTCAATCATAGAATAACCGTGAAAATTATGCATTTTTAAAAATAATATTTTCTTGAAAAGGCATTTAGAGAAATTATAAGTTTATTATTATTGGTTTGTCTCTATAAAAAAGAGTATGATACACCAAATGGAATAATTATAGATGGAGAAACATATTGAAATTAAACCTTTAAAATTTCCCAATGAAAATAAATTTTATTTCAAATCAAAACATTAAAACTAAAAACGAATAAAATATTTTTAAAAATAAATTTAATTAAAAATAACATTGAAAACATATAATGAAACCATTAAAAAATAGTTACAATATTTTTTTAATAAAATATCATTTCTTCACTGAATAATGAAATTAAAAACATTTCCAATATCAATTATTTATATTGAAATAAGTTTTTAAAAATCTAAATATTCATAAATTTTAGGGAATTACATTATAAAATTTATCCTCAAAAAAATCATGGGGATCTTAAAATAATAAATTTTTCATGACATCAAGAAATAGTTATCATATTGTACATGTTAATTTTATTTATCATGTTCAAAAAAATAAAAACATGCTTTCTTTTTATAATTAATAATATGATTCTTATTAAACAAATTTAGGATAAGAAAAATATCAACTTTCTTTAGATGTTTATCATAATATTCCATCATCAGAAAGATAATAATGAATAATACAGATAAACGATTAGAATATATCCAAAATCATTACCACTTTGGTAACTTTGATATGTAATCCCTATTAAGTAATATCATTAAATGAAACATATAATATCATGAGGATAAATAAATTAATGATAATACATTTCAAATGGGGTTTATATATGCATCATCCAAGAATATAGGTTCATCACATAATATTATTTATCAAAAAGAAAAATTATGACAAAAATACATTACCAATTTGGAATCATTGGAGCAATAAACCCTATAAAAGAGAGATCATAAAATGAATATTTAAATAAAAATTATTTTTTGTCCAATAATCAAAAAATAAATTCTTTGTATTATATAAACTATAAAATAAACTAGGGGTGAATTTTAATATCTCTCCCGGAATAGAAATAGAGATTGTAAATCCCTTACTCCATTATACTTTTTTTAATAGAAGAATACGTAATGAAAAAAAGAAATTGAATAAGTATATATCAGTAATGTAAACATAATCATCATATAAAATGTCAAATTGGATGTATATACCCCACATATAAGAAATGATTGATGTCTTTTTATATATATCCTATAAGTAAAAGTGTGCCTAAAAATCCCTTATATATATAGTAATCAATTTAATCATAAGACCCAATAAATAGTAACATAAAATGAAATTTTATTTATCAATAAAATAAATATAATCATGATAAAAAATTACTTATTGTGTTATATAATCCACACAAAAGAAACTAGTGGTCAATTTTTATATGTATACTAAAAATAGAAAAACTAGAAATCCATTAATTCTTGAGTAATCATTTTAATCCTAATCAACATTAAAGAAAAAAAAATATTAAAAATCAAATATCATTTAACAATGTAGATTCATGATATAAAATTTTTAATGGGATGTATATACACATCAGAAAATAAATAGGTGGTCCATTTTCATTTGTCTCACCACCATATAAGATTTTTATTTAAAATACACATTAAGAAGAAAGTGGGGAACCATGAGAAACCAAATAATTATCTGTTTGTACTGATGGAACTCATAGATTTTCAAATGAATATACTAATATAGAATGATTTATCCACCTTATAGAGTTCCCATTGTAGATAAGTGACCTGGATATTCAGGTGATTGTTATTGAGTTTTTCTAGAAGATTATCCATTTTACCCCTTCTCTGAATCAATTCATCCAAGTTGATTTTATGATCATTGAAACCTCTTGAAAGAATTTAGTATTGTTTTTGAATCTACTCATTTTTTTCCTCATTTGTGACATCAAATAGAATACGTCTCTCATAAATTATATCAATCAACTCTTTTTATTCTTTGATCTGAATGACTCATCTAGAATTTCTTCCTTAGATTGAAGAATGAGCTTTAGACACCCCGCTTGCGTGCTTGCAATACATAATCAAAAGCATTGTTATCCACAGAGGGAAACTACTAACACCTCTTGTCAAATTCTTGCTTGACCCCTTCAATTGTTGAGGCCACCTACTATTTTCCTTATGCCTCATTCATCTTTGCATTACTAGATGATCTAGTTACTATATTCTTTGGAGTATTCGAATAGTCATTGAAAGGTCTTGATTTTATCCCCTTTATAGAATAGAAATATCCCAATAATAGAAATTTCTTTTTTCCCATTCAATTATCCAATCCCTAACATATTATCCACTAAGGAATCCTTCTTTGATACACTGTTGGTCGTGTCTCATAGAATAAAATATAAATATGGCATCCCTTTGTACATTAATATACATTTGAATCATAATACCCAATGATGAAAAAAACATAAAGTAAAACAATAAATATTATTTTAATTCGAATGATATTTGAATGATATTTCAATGATGTAGTGTATATAAGAAAAAAAATGAGTGGAAAATTGTCATAAGTCACCCATAAATAGATGTGACTATAAATATCATATTGATTTAGTATCTTTTTGAAACAAAAGACTCAATAAATGATACCATAAATTGAATCATTAAAAATCCTGAATTGAATATTATTTAGGATATATCATATCCAATGGGATGTGTATAAACCACAAAAAATAAATTATTTTTGAATTTGGATATTTTTACTATAAAAAAAATAAAAACAATAAGATACCTTAACTTCTGTTTTGGTTTCCATAATACACGTTTGAAAATATTCAAAAATATATTTAGGATTATAATAAATTTATTACTAAAATATACATAAATGTATCACACAATATATTATTTTATTCTATTCATTTATCACTTGAATATTAATAATTCCATGTTAAATTCATGGTTTGGGTAATAACAAATTTGTATTTTGTATATATATTCATGTGTTATATTTAACCTTTTTTATTGATTTTGAAATCCTTAAATATTATCAAATACATATTCATTACATGTAAAAAATAAGGGATAATTTAAATCATATTTTCTTGGGAAAAAGTTGAATAATACATGAAAAATAATAAATTCTTCTCAATACAGATGAAAAACATCTTCATGGGTTCACCCTATGTTACTTCTTTTGCATTTGACATCCTGTTTAAATAAATTAATGTCATGGTTTTCACATCAATCCTAGTAAGGTAATATCGTGGGTGAAAAAATAATCTGGCCAAGAGAGATATCAATAATAAAATGAGGTAAAACAATAATGCATGAAAAGGATACATATGATTATTATAGTAACAATGATCAAAACATGGAAATATGTCTAAATTATTTTAATAATACATTCATAAGAACATCATCTTTGTTTGTACCAATGTGTCATAAATGAATATTAACAAGGATATTCCACAACATATCCTAAAAAATTCATCTGTACGGATTAAATTATTTACCTAATATATTGGAGTTATATTGGGGAACACCCAAAATAATCAATAATTAATTTGAGACACATATATCATAATAATTCATAAAAATAATAATCTGTTGAGAATAAATGATAATATTCTAATAGAAACCACGGTGTACAAAATTTCCTAAACACATGATCATTTAATATAATTTAACTCAATGAATGGTAGGTGGTTTTCATATTTTTTAATCCCCAAAAAATTGTTATTATTTATATATATCTAAATTATCATTACAAATAAAGGAGGTTTGGGCATTCCAATAAAATTTAAATGATAATTTCTAATGTGAATTAGTGAAATTCAAGAAATAAATTCACGATCTTGAGGATTATAACACATGGTTTTATAAAATTATAAAAAGTTTTTGGATAATGGAATCCCATTGATAGATGAATATTATTGTTATAATAAAAAAATGAAAAAAGGAATTTTTTTTGGAAAAAAAATTGCATAACAATATAATATATTAAGGGAAAAAAGAAGTAAATATTTCCCTCAACATGAATTTTTTTCACTAAAATAGAAGGATTGAATCATTAGTTCTTGAGGTCAGCTTGGGGTACTCCAAAAAAATAAAAACCACTTGAACTTCCCTGGGGATGGATTGAGAGAGAAAAGGAATGGATAAATTATTTGGTATTTGTAGAAAAATTATGGGATTTGATTAATATTTTTCAAAAATTGTTCTTTGAAATCTATTTTTTAGAAAATGAAAAAAAATTGTCTTACCCATGGTTTTTCTCAATTTATAGACATTTGTGTCTAGAATAATGAAATTATAATCCATCATAAATGATAAATATTTTTTCATTCCCATTTGAACATGTAATTTTTAATTTTCAAAAAATAAATGCACTTATAATGAATCTTTATTTTTTACTCTTTCAGAAGTAATTTATGGTTTTGGAAATTGATCGAAATCTAAAAAAATTAATTCTATTCATATTATAATAAATTTTTTTATCATGGAATATTTTTAATTAGTTATTAAATCATTATGAAAAGAATATTAAATCTTCAAATATATCTGAAACCAAATATGTATTTCAAATATTCATGGAATTATATTGTATTTTAGAAAATTTTCATTGATTCCCTATAACCAAATATTATATGATTAATTAAACATTAATTTTTATTTTATACGAATAAATATCTAATAATTAGAATTTTATTTTCCAAATAAAAAATCATTATTTATTTTAATCATTACTAATATTAAGTTAAAATTAAATTTAAAACAAATATTAAAATTTACTAAGAGATTATAAAATTACTTTATCATTTTTATTTTGTAAATATTTCATTATTATACTATTTCATTTAATGAAATATTACTCTGAATAATTTGGTTTATTATAAAATATAATATCTTTTCTAGAAAATAAAATTATGTTTTATATATGCCTATAAATGAATTTATCAAATTTGCCTCCTTTAAAATCATATTATAATAAGAAAAAACTATTCATAATGGGAATTTGTGGAAAAATCATTTTATTTATAAATAAAATTTTCTTTTTATGTAGAGAAGACTTGGATATATAAAACATTATTACACTGGTATACTCCCTATGGGTATGATTTTTTATGGTGGTATTTTAATGGGGTGGCTCAACTTACATTGACATAGTGGTAATATCCACTAACTGGAAATTATACTATAGGAGATTTGGTTCAAGATTTACCTGCTAAAGATCAGATTGAGAATGTTTTAGGGAAATACCCAGTGATTATACCTCCCTCTCATGTTATAATAAATTGGATTCCCATGTAATATCTCTATTGGTTGTGGTCATCATTTTTCTTTTCTACATCCATCACCATAATTCTATATTAATTAAAATTATTAGTTGTAATGGTAAAATTTTCAATACATTATATAGTTTCCAATGTTTATATTGTATAATGGTAACATTTAACATTGGTCATATTTGACTACAGTCATATAATTGTTGAATATCAATAGTCACATTTCCTGTTATACCAAATAAATACCCCTAGATTATTTCGATCAAAATTCACTGAAAATCAACTTATGGTTATATATTTATATCCTATAATGTTGATTGGATTAATATAATAATTTTTTTATTTCCACAGTGTTTTTTTGGGCGATGATTCTAGTAGATTTGGGAAATCTATATTTTAATATTTCTTTTGATTTTATATTATTTGTGTGGTTGTAATGTTTATTATTTTAATTAATTTTATAGATAACTAATGTAAAGATCATCATTAATGAGATTTAGTTATTTTTGTTCCTCTATATTTGGTACCAGTATCTAATAATATAATATGTTACAAATAATTATAATGGAAGTAATATATTTTTAAAATAACTAGGTCATTACATTCTTCTTTACATAAGAAATTTAATTCCTTAATTTTAAACTGATTATCTCCATTGAGATATGTGATGGCACTTCTATCCCATTATTCCCATATTGTTTCTTTGTATTTTTGCTTCTTATTAAACACATCAACAAGGTGGGTATTTGTGTAGAACGTTGTATCTACAGCCTATGAAATCTACTAACTGCTCCTCATAACAAATTTATTATTATAGTTATATCACATCCATATTCAGGACATGTGAGGGATTAGTTATGTGCTTCCTCAATTAAGAAATGAGGAATATATACTAAATATGAAAAAGAGTCGGTGGATGTGTTTGTCGATGGTCCACTAGTCTTATGTGATCAATTATTAAAAAAGGAATAATATACATAGGGACACGATTCCTTATATTTCCAAATCACATAACTATAATTAATGGATATATCTAAAGGAAAAATTATTCTACGACATAATACATTAAGTTCCTTCAACAGTTATCAGAATAAAACTTCTTATAACCCCCATCATCCTTTATATTTAGTTGGATGGGCTAAAAATTTTTTGTCATCTCTTGTGAAAGATAAGGCCCACATGTTTTTTTCTCACCAACATCATCCTGACATGTGAGAGTTCTATATCGATTACCACTTAGGGCATCATATAGTTTCATTTTAATAATATAGTGGACCGTTTTATTATATGGGAACTCAACTAATGGGTAGTACTGATCAAAATGTCGTTTAAGTTCCATTTTTATGTTTGTATTATTTTATCAAGTGTCAGAATAGTTCTTTCATCTTGGCCATCAGTTTGTTGTTTATTGGACATACTAAAAGTCAATTCAGTAGTAAGATAAAATTATATAAATCTTCATAAATTGGAGTTGAACCAAAGATCATTATAAGAAATGATATAAATTTTCACCACATAAATAATCACCATTTCTAGTACGTATAAATTGGAATTTTTTTTGAGAGAGAAATACATTTCAAATGTGATAAAATGGTAAGTATTTTTGAGTGGATCCACTATATCCCATATTGCATTGATTACGTTGGATGTTATTGAAACATTCTATAGTGGAATTGTTGAAATTTCATGTTGGTATAAGTAGTATTTGAAATACATATTTCATAATGTTTCAATCTTCCTTCACTTGCTGACACACCAATCACATCGAAAATGTAGTTTAAAATGACTATTTTCATATAGTAAATCCAGTAATGATCTTGATGGTTCCTATAAATTTTCACGTAAATAGGATGTTTTGGTAATGTAAATATAAGACCATAAATCAAAATTAAATATTTATCTTTTGAGATAGATATAACAAATATTCGTTATTGATATTTTTGTACCCCTCTTATTCAAAATTTAACTCCAAAATCTCCCCATTCTCAACAGTATATATCTTTATTTTATGTCAAAGGATCCTCTCTTCTATTTCTATTCATCTTCTCCAATAATGATGATTATTTAATAAGTTGGGATGGTATTAATGATGTACCTTCCCACATTATTCCCATGTCTAACCATACATGGTCCATGATCAATTTATAACCTCGAATCCTCATCATTGCAATCATAACAGTGTATTTCCTATAAAATGAAATAGACAAGTTTTTTCTCCTCTAAGGTAATAATTAATTCAACAATTATAGTATTTATAATGTTACAAACATCTACTTTGTTTAATTTTAAAATAATTTTGTGTTAATATATACATCAAACATTGTCACTCTATGTATATTTCACATTTATCACCACAATGATAGTGCATATATAATTTTAAAATATTATGGATAACTCCATGTCATGCATATAATAATTTTACTTATGAGGCTATAAAAGTTGACTGGAATAAGAAATAACATTTTCATTTTTCATGAGTATTCAACTGATACCTTTAAAAAATACATCACTATATTTAAAAAATCAATAAATTATAGGGCATCAAGTTTACAATGTCTCAAAAACCGATCAATTATAAATTTATTGGTAAACATCTTCACGATAATTGTTTTAGGTGAACATAGCCAAATTTTGTGTTAATATGGATAGTGTATTAGAACATTGTAAATATATTCTGACAAAACTCCTATAATATCCTTCTAAATCGAGGAAACTAAAAATCATAGTTACCAATATAGGATGAGGTCATACCTCTAGAGCCTTTTTCGAGGTAGTGACAACTAATATTCCATAAATAGTTTCAATGTCATACAATAATGAAACATATTGTAACTAGAATCCAAATTTTCTAAATTTTCAAAATAACTTCTCCTTTCTCTTAAATTTTTAAATAACTGTTACATAATCATCGTAATTCACATGAATTTAAAATTATATCATAACATAATCAACCATTACTAAGAAAAAAATTCATTGTATTCATTGACTGCTCTACTGTAATATACATAAATATAGCATCATCATTTTCCAACTTGAACCACATTACAAAGAAGTAATTTGGACCATATATTATTTAAAATTTACCTTTTGACTGTATTATTACACCACCATAAACTTTTAAAAACCATATCATTTGTCAATATTGAAGTATAATTGATTCCCATGATGATTTTCAATTAAATCATCATTATTGGAGAGAGGGTAAATTTTAATTAGTATGATCCCATTAATTTTTCTATAATCAATTCATATATTCATTGATCAGTCCTTATTATTTACAAAAAGGCATTGATCTCTCTATAGAGACACAATTGGGTGGATAAATCCATTATCCAGACGATCTCAATGATTTTTACTTAATTCCTCTTACTACATACATTCCATTCTATATGGGGTCTTCGATATAGTCTTCCATCCATGTATAAGTTCAATGCTTAATTATGGATCTTTATATAGTGGAGCACTAGAGAATTCTTGAAGAATTAAAGTATTGTATTCTAGAATAATGGGAACAATCTCAATATTTTTACTTTTATTTCATTCTCTATCTTAAATTATCATCTCCATAAATAACGATGTGATATGTTCTTCTAGGAAAAGCTATAGACGAGACATGTCTCTTGTCAAACAGAATTATTTTTCTTCCATTTAAGACTATTGAAATTTAAATTCATTGATATTTAATCATAGCATTATATATTGTTAGATATTCTATCTCTATTATAGTTTATAATTCCAACATGGAATCAGATACTATATTTGTGATAATATTATATCATTCAATGCTAATAGTGGAGTTTCTATACACTAATTATGCTATAGTAATACATCCAAGAATCATGACTAATAAATATTCCTTAAGAAGTTCAATGGTTGAATCAATATTCGCTGCAAACATCTCTGAGATAAATAATGTGTCGAACTAGAATATAACAATGTACTAGCTATATTTGACAGAACAATGAGTATACCTACCACAAGATCATTTAGTTCATATAATTAATCCGTCATTGTATAAAATTATCAACTTTTATCTCCTACACTTTTTTAAGTTTGATGATGGTTTCCATTCACTATTATCAGATTTGGGTATTGATTAAAATAGTTCCCAAGATATCCACACATTAATCATTGATCTTTTAAATGGGAATACACCATATTAATTTTTTTAGTGTCATGATATTGAGGATTCCCCTCACCATGAAAATTTTGAGCTATATATACATATGTTCAATACTTTTAGCACTTTCCACCCCAATCAAGAAGTTACTAAAATGATTCATTCAATAGTTTTCTCACATGTTATGTTTCAGTTTCATTACACCTATTCAATGATAAAATTTGATCCCAATGTTTGTCTCCATTTTTCATTTATTTTATTTCAACTTTTTTTACCAAATTGACTCTATAAACTCCAATTGAACCTTCAATGAACACCCCACTATCTTATCATATTATTTTAATTTCAGATTTTTTATATTCATCCACAGATGAGGTCTTTATCCACAAAAGAATATATCAAACTTTACAATAGGATCCATAACATAGCTATATATGTTTCAATCATGTATTTTTCTGATCATCTCATATCCTTCCACTTATTAATTTACCTTTTTCATCAGTTCTCAGAATTATTTTTCAATTTTTTCCCCTCGAATTGGTAAAATAATTTTTCAAAATGATTCCCCTCTATATTGAATCAATATAACTACACGACTTAGTGAATTTAATGAATTTCCACCACTCATCGACATATCCTTCTTTGTGGTATAATTACATGGTGAATTTATATTCCTCTAAATAATAGTGTACATAAATGTTAGTTTATATATATATATTATCAACCATGTCACGATCAATGGGACCTTTGGTCCATGCAAATAAGGGGGACACTGACACAAAAAATAATAAATATAAGGTTTTTCCCTTTTAGATGAGTATAGTCACACAACAATATTGAGTTTGATTTTCATAACTTGAGGTAGTTTATCGATCATCATTATCAAAGATTCTACTCTATCTTCCTTCAGAACGTCATCAGTGCATCATCCATTGAACTTATCATTTACATAGTTCCCCTTAATTCCATTAGTGTTTATGATATAAGGAAAAATTAGATAGAAATGTGTTAGTTTAATAAATATTATATTAATAATTGATCATAGTTCATAAAAAATTCATTCCATAATATGTTATTAATCTCTTCTAATTACATTATCCACATATCCATCATAGTGGTTTGTAAAACTATTATGATTTACCAAACATATCCATCAGGATTGTCAAAAAAGGTGTAAAATAAGGCCGATTATCATGCATGATTTCTTGGTCAAGTCCACCTCAATGAGAAATTTGTAAATGTTACCCCTAAGTACATCAATGCTCGAGCCACATCAACATTCATTATCTATACAATGATGTATTTCCATAGAAACCACAAACACAATACATACAAAATACCATGGTTTCTTCCTATATTTAGACTATTCCTTAGTGTCCATTCATATTTTGTCATGTCCTAATTTAGAAAAAAAATTAACTAAACAACCTTTTGATACCATATCAGTTATATTTTCTTTTTATTAGAGAACAATTCAACAATGTGGACAAAATATAAAGACATTTAATGTTTAGTTTCTTATAAATAAGGTCCATAATACATGAAAATATAAAACATTATTGTAAATAATATTTAATGAAATATTCATGGGTTCACACTATGTTACTATTATGTAATTTCATATCCAGGGGATATAAATCAATGCAAATATGTTATTATAATGCCTTGTAAGGGAATAAAAATGGGAGACAAAAGAATGTTACCATGGGACATATAAATAAGAACGTGAGGCATAATAATAACGAATGAAACTGAGGAATATTATTATAATAATAACAGAAACTAGAACATAGAATTATGGATAAAATATTTAAATAAGGAATTCATAAACATATCACCAAAATTTATTACCAAGGTGTCATTATTGAAAATTTCCATGGTTATAAACCATGGAATTTTAAAACCTATCATCTCTAGTGATTAAATTTTTTAACCAATGAAATTGTGAGATATTAGGGTGAAACCATTATATGGATTAATTAATTTTAGAAACATATATCATAAAAATTAATTTCATTAGAAACTGATGTAGAAGAATGATTGTGTTTGATATCAAAATAATGGCACACAATAGTACTTAAACAAATTTTCATTATGTAATTTTTTAACCCATTGAAATGGAATTCAAGTTTCATGTAGATAAATACCCAAATATATTTTACATTTTTACATCTAATTATATAAAAATTTAATAGAAAATGGGTTTGGGTTTTCAAATAAAAAGGAAAAATTAATTTATCATGTAAAAGGATGAAATTTAGGAAATAAATTCTGTAGAATTACGAGTATAAAAGGTGATTTTATAATATGATAAAATTTGTGGGTAAAGAGAATCAAATTTATAATTAAACTATTATTATATTAATGGGATAATATAAAGTGAAATATTTGATTGATTTATAAAAATTTAATACATACTAAATTAGGGAATTGAATAGAAAAGAAAAGTCGGTATTTCCCAATCCATGAATACTTGACACTCAAAATTAAGTATAGAACCTTGGGGGATTGACCAACAAATTTTGGGACTACATGGGTATTCATGGATGATGGATTTGGAGTGATTTTTGATGGTGAAAAGGGGGGATATTTATAGAAAAATTGAAAATTTGTATGATAATTTTTAAATATAGGTCTTAGAAATCTAGGTTTTGGAAAATGAAATCCCAATTCCTTTCCAATGGGTTTTTATCATTTTTTTGAAAATTATAATCCCACATAATTATATTTTAATATAACAAAATCTATCATTAACAATTAAAACCCCATTTGATATTAGAAGATAAATTTTCCCCAAAATTAAGTTTTTGAGAAACAAATTTTTCATTTTACACATTGAAATGACCAATATATGTTTTGAAAATGATTAAAATATTTTAGAATAATTAATCATCATATAATAAAATATTTTAGGATGGTATTTTTTTTAATTTAATTATTACACCCTTTTGACAGAAATATGAAGTCATAAAATATAGAGAAAACCGAAAACTATATTTATATTATTAATGATAAAATATTAATTTAAAAATTATATTAAACTCTTCCCAACTTAATTATAACATTATTATTTGATTTATAATTCTTATTATATATTTTTAATTATATAAGTATGATAATTTTACCTTTTAAATAATAAAATTCTTATCTATTTTAAAAATAACAGTTTTTATAATAGAGTCAAATTTATGACATATAGAAAAATTACCAAACATATTATATAATTAGATAATCATTTTTATTTAAAAAAGAGTGTATTAATATACAATTTCATTAATAATATTAATAAAAATACCATAACATATTAAAAATGTATATCATTTTTTAAAAATTTTTGGTTTTATTTGTGTACAGAAATAAATTTATCGAATACATCTCAATTAATAATATATTTAGTTAAGAAAACTATTAATAAAAGGAATTTATGGTATAAGGAAGTTATTTTTTCAAAGAAAATTACAATTTTGTCAACTAAATACTAGATAGGTAACCCATTATTACAATCACAAAGGACTTAAGTGTACGGTGTGTGAAAGGGGTAGTTTATGGGGGTGGATCATCTAACATTGACCATGTGGTGATCTTCAATAACAAGAACATATCCCAAAGGATAATTAATTAAACATAATTTTTTTAAAAAAAATTTGGGCTTGGTGAAGGAAAAAACACTATGATTCAACATAACTCCAACATCTATACAAATGGGCTTAAAATGAAATATCTTTATGGGTGAAGGCCATTATTTTTCATTTCCGCAAAAATTATCCTCATTCAATTTAAATGATTAAAACTAATTATAATATTAAAATTATATTGAAAGGGAATAGATTCCAATGGTGATATTGACCTGTGGTCTTATATGACCAATAGTCATCTAACATTTAAATATGAATGTTCACATATATTTTTATAGCATATATATAAAACTATATTCTTTAACTAAATATTCAATAAAATTATAATTTTGTTCATATTTTCATTTCAAAAGATGTTTATTGGTTTAGTAAGATTTTGATTCCATTCTACATCATGTTATACATGGGACATGATTCTAGAAGATTTGGGTGATCAAAATTTTACCATTCTACCATTTCTATTTTATATATTTTGTCCAGTTCTATTGTTTTTCATTTCAATTAGTTTAATAGATTTCTAATGTAATGATCAATATTTTTCACATATGGGTTTGGGTGTTCCTCTATATTTTTATTGCGAATAAAATAATATAATGTGTAACACTTATTTATTCCTAAAATAAATATTGTTTAGAAATGTACTTGGATATATTGATAACAATTTAATTATCAACATTATTTTAACTATGATATAACAATCATATTTAGTTATTATATATTTAATTTAATTAATCAATAAAATTTAGTGGTGTGAAATAAAATAAATCATTTATGGAGATGGTAAATAATATATATGAATAAATGATGTTTCCATTTTTGTTTTATGCATAAGATGGAATTTTAAATTTTATATTCTAATAAATATTCAGTTTCATTTAATATATATCATATATATTATTTAACCCATCCATAATACCTTATATGTAATGCGTGAAAGAATCACATCACTTTATGATGCTGTAATCCACTACCCACACTATAGATGTTATCATATTTTTAGAAAATGTAAATCAGGATTTTATTTGTGTCAAAATATTATCATAATCATAATAATACAATGAATTTAATATATATAAATAATAATATAGTAATTTTTGTCAAATATAAGAGGTGGTAATGAAAAAATGTCTAACAATGGTTCCACTATGGACATAAACTAATGTTTTGTAATGAATTTTATGGACGTGCATATGGATGTGGACGATTATAAAAAAATCATATCATAATATATAACTTAAAAAACTTTTTATTTCATGTTTTTATAATAAAAATTCAAGGAGGTTTGGGATGAACTACAATAAAATGCTTACTAATGAACCTTACATATTATTCGGGTATTATCATTATATTTACATCAAAATCACTCATTGGTAGAATTTATATACAAATTAAGGTTCCTATTATTATAGGATGTATTTTGGTAAAGGAATAGTTGAGGTATTTACCAATCCACAATTTTTTATTGTGCAAAAGGGATTGCAAAGGTTGTAGTCTTTTATAAGGGAGGTGAGTAGAATACTTATGTTTTTTATAAAGATAAAATTTAAGCCGTTTTTTTCATGTTAGATGGAAAAATATATTATTCATAATTATATATGGTTTAGTGTATAAATATTTCATCCAAATGTGTTTTAATAATTATTTTGATATTTTGAATTATACAATTTTCGTCTAACCCCTAGATAATGCGACTTTTAAATTTATAGTAGTAAATGTTTTTGAATATTTTTACAATTAATTTTGGTAGAAATATAATTTTACCCCATTATATAACACAAATTATCTGATTATTGATAATAAATAAATTTTTCAAAATTCAACTCGCATAATTAGAAAATTATAAATTTGTAATTAATCTCGCATATGAGACGAGAAAGAGGGTTTTTAGAGTGAAAATGTTCGAAATATTACAAATTATTTATATCCAAATTAATAAGAAATGATTCCAATAATGTCAATTGAATTAATTGATACATAATAGATCTAATTTAAATTTAAAAACAAATTTGACATATAATTTAACTATATATATAAGGTAAATGGATCAATAATTTTAATTTAAAATTCATTATTTTTTCTATTAAAAAATTACTATTTCCAAAAAAAATAAAAATATATCCTAATATATTTTTCACTTATTTATTAAAAAAAATAACTAAATTTATAAAAAAAATTTAAAAAATTAAATTTGAAACAAAATCCTCAAACATGATGAAAAATAATGTTTTTGAGAAGTATATTTTTTTAACCATGACATTATTTTAAATTAACTCTATGTATAATAACAGTCATTGTATGATTATTGAAAATAATATATGAAATATAATGCATAAATCTCATTCAATACATTTTTAAATATTTATTACTCTAATTAATTTATATGCAGAAGTCGTATACATATTAAAATTGTTCTTAGAAAAACCCACTTCTATACCAAAAAAAATTATTAGAATCCAATATAATGATAATTCCAATGTAATTAAGTGTATTAAATATATAAATATAAAACCCATGTAAATATAAAAAATAATTTTCCATTTATATTTCTTAATGTGTTGAATTTAAATGTATATTTTAAAAAAAATTGTATTTTTCTATATTTGTTGAAAAATTAATATTTTCTAAAACATTAAAAAAACAGATATTAAATTCTACATGACGATTTTAAATTTTATGATTTTTTATACAGTAGTATATATAAAATTTTAATAAATCAGTTATTATTATTATTTATAAAATGGAAAAAATTAAGATATCATTTTTTAATTAATATAAATACATTAAAATAAAATGATTTATTATTTATGATGAATTTATAAGTAAATTTGTATTTATTTATACATATATTTGTAATTATTAAAAATATTTAATATTTTTCATACCAAAAAATTAAACATATTAGTTATGGTGGTTGTAATTTCCGGGATTTTTCCATGTATTATTTTAATATTATATGGGAATTATTTCGAGACTAGGCTCTAAGACGGTGTGCAGTTCTAGGGCCCGGTGTTCCCGAAACAAATGTTTGAATTTAATTTAATAATTAAATTATGCGTGCATGCGGTTTTCCTGAAAAAGTAGAATAACTCTCGAACGGGTGCTCAGAACCTAAATCTGAGGGCACTGTTGAGTTCAGAACAACGATTTTACCTAAGGCAAGGCTTGACATTGGCCGGAACAGGTTGGTGGGGAAATCTGGTTTTTGGAATCAATAGTAATAAAATATTTAATAAAAATATTTTATTTAAAATTTATTTCTACTCCGAGATCATTTTAAAATCTGCTGCACCAAATATCTTTTATCATCGTTAAATAGAAGCTTGCACCAGGGTCTAGGGCTACAAACCACATAACCTTGAAAAGCCTTGGCAGCTCTGGAGGTCCTGGGGGGAAGCCTCCCAACGCGGCGACGATGTTCTTTACGAGTTTCGCTGGCGACGACGACTCGGCAACCAGATCTTCGCCAACGAACGCTGCGAAATCCAGGTAGGATGTTTGGTATAGATTTCATTTTCCCCCATTTTTGATTTCCACGATGAACGCGGACTAATCCACAAACAGATTTGTCCGCAAGTTGATCGTTCTTGCGGGACGAGATCATGTGGGGATTTGAGGCTTTGATTCTAGAGATTTTTTTGGTTTTCAATCTAACAACGGCAACCCAGATCGTGATGAACAACGATCTAGGTTCGCCCCTCTTGTTGTTTTTTGTTTTTCCCCCTCGCGTTCTTCGTTGCGTTCTACACATTCTTCGAGGATATCGATCGTTACATATTAGGTTGTTGCCGCAACAATCCGAAATCAAAGATCCAACGTCAAGGCGACCTAGCGGAGGTGTGATGGCGACGGTGGAAGATGAATCGGTGCAATTCAGAAGTTCCAGTTCTTCTTGCGTTTTCATGCGGATGGATCGGGATGTGTTTTCAAGACCGATCGGATGCCCAAAACTGGAGGAATCGATCTCGTAGGGGCGGGACGACCCCAAATCTGAAGTTTCGTGATGATCGGACGATTGGATCAAAATCTAGAGGGTTAGCTGAGGCGCACGGAGGAAGATGACGGTTCTGGAAAATTCCCGACTACACGCCGTGTAGTATGGGATACATAGCGTGTGTTCGTCGGCAAATGACCTGGCGTGTACTTCGGGGGTACACGTACATGGGCATGGTACACGGCCAAGGACACACTGTGTATACCCCTCCCCGGCTAGACCCAGCCAGATACACTGGGTAACCCGTGTGCTGGTACATGGGTAAATGACACGGACACGGGCAGTGATCATGTACAGGCACATGGCCAGCGTACACGAAGCGAGCCCAGGAACTCGAACACAGCATGTGATTTCTTCTACATGTCGTGTAGTTGTTTTCTATATGATAATCCGAATGAGACAGGTCGGTTATAGGGGCAGCACCCGAGGTCAAGGAACAAGGCGTGTACTTTTCTACACGCCGTGTAGTTTGGTTTTGCACTGCTTGATCGAAGGACACATGCTGTTTACATAGGCAGTACCCAGGGTCAAAGAACACAACATGTAACCATACTACACACCATGTAAATTTCTCTTCATGGCTGGAGGCACTTGGCTTCTGTGACATGGACCAGTTCTTAGGGTCCGTACACTTGGTAATCCCTTGAAAGTTCCGGTATCAATTCCTTTTATAGAGAAGTGTGATCCCTTCAGCAGAACTCCCTGAATAATGTTGTTGGAATCCCATATGTGAGACTTAGAGCTGGATCCTGTATTCATTCATGGAACCCTATGTAGATTTCTTGGTATCGGCGTGACCAACATTACCTGGGTGCCGATCGTCTGCTTAGCGGATTAGCTCATAATGAGTTGTCGGAATCACCCCATGACATGCCCATGATCCTCATCTTAGCATCTTTCTCCCAAGGTACTTGTGGAGTGTGTTCTCCTGGAATGAGTACTTCTTGTCGCTCTGTTCAGACCACTGAGTGTGTAATCCCAATGGTATGCTTAGTGGAATCTTTAAGCTGGATCTTAGTGGTGGTTTCGCGATGGTCGCCTGTGTATGAGTATATCTGGATATTCTTGTTATATGTTCTGTAGACATATACTATGTAGAGTTGATTGTACATTTCTTTGTGGTATTTTTCTTTGTTGTATTTCCTTTGTGGTTTTCGGGGTGTCCTACTAGGTATCGTTATACTCACCCCTACATGGGCTTTGCCCGCACGTGTCATGTCTTGTGCAGATGAGCGAGCCTTTGACAGGATTATAGATGGACCAGGACCGGACAGTGCACAATGATATCAGACAGGCCGAGGTGCGTTCCTTTGACGACAGGTTGCAGTCCCAGTACCTTTTTCAACAGGTTAGACTTGTTTCAGACTTTCTTTTGGTGGGATTGTACTTTTGGCCCAGGGTTTGGCTTAATGTACCTTACTTCCCTGTCGTACTCTGTTGGTTGGGTTTTAGTGTATTCATGCATCTTTTCCATTTTTTAGTTTTTTCTTTTCAGCTTTGTGGGCTTAGAGATTTGTCTGTGTGTGTACAGGTTATAAGCAATGCCTCCCATGTGTGTAGCATGCCTACTCAGTGCTAGGCACAAGCCCCTGGCCTATTGGAGGTGTGTTTGGGGAGATGAATCTCGGGCCCCACTGGGATGGGTCATGACAGAGTGGTATCAAAGGTGGTCGGTTCAAACTTACGACCAAGAGTCTGTGATTTGGTTTGGAGAAATAGTGTCAAGTGTTTCGAGTTCGTCTCTCAGGCCAGGGACCCCGGTGTTGGTGCGGCGACAGACATATCCATACACCAGGACTCTGGTAACTTTCTTTTCAACTCGAAACATGAAAACACTAGTTGCGTGGGGAAAAATAATGGGACATGCATCATATAAGAATGGGTTGTGGTTCCCATTTCCTTCTTGAGTCATCTCTCTATATATACTCACTAACTGTGATACATCTTGTTTCTTAAATAGTAGGCCTCTATGACGCGCACCCGCTAAGAACCAGCAGATCGAGCACGAGGGTGACCCCCTCAGCGATGAATCTTCGATACAGGGACTAGATCCCCCAGTTCTACCACCAGGTGGTGTGCCAGTTATTCCACCACTTGTGGGGTAGTGTTTAGCACCTGTTGTACAAGTGGAGGAGGAGCGCAGGCTGAGCGCCCTCCACATGTTTCAGAGATAGAGACCCTCAAGTTTCGAGCTGAGCCTGACCCTCAGGAAGCAGAGGATTGGCTTGAGGAAGTGACCAGAGTCTTCTGTTTGGTCAGGACACTAGAAATCCAGATGGTGATCCTGGCATCGAGCCTCTTGCAGGGCTCGGGAGGGCGATGGTGGAGTTTGGTCATCCAGACTCATGATGAGGGGACTCTTGCATGGTTAGAGTTTGAGCATATCTACAGAGAGGAGTTTTCACCAATTACCCTGAGAGCAGTATGTATACAGGAGCTATTTCATCTCTAGTAGGGAACCATGATGGTGGCTGACTATTCATTGAGGCTTACCGACCTCTTACAATACTCGATGGATATGGTCAGAGATCAGTAATTCAGAGCTCGGACTCTTGAGCCGGGCATGCGCAAAGATATACAAGCTAGCATCATCTCTATGAGCATTCCTACTTATGCTGGGGTGCTCGAGCGATCTTTGGTGGTTGAGAGCTTCATGGAGGAGCAGGGTCAGCCGACAGTTGTCAGTAGTGGGAAAGATAGAGCAGAGACCTCAGCGGCGGGGAGCTGATGACAGGGACCCAGGCACGGGATACGTTTCCAGAGGAGATCCCAGGATAGGGGATTAGCCGTACAAGGTTCACAGGTCACATCCAGCCTGCCTCGAGAGAGGTGATGTTACTCATGTGACGACATGGGACATCTCACTCGAGATTGTTCGACCCGCCGTACTACTAACACGATATCAGTGGATAGACCACCGAGGTAGAGGCAACACATGGACCAGGAAGATCCGCAAGGCGGAAGATGTGGAAGAGGAGCTGGGATAGAAGCTGGAGGTGGTCGGCGTTTCGACCCTTTACCACCACCACCCCCATGAGGTCCACCCCAGGCTCAGGGAGCTGGTGGATAGAGGCAGGGACAGCTGCAGGTGGCAGAGGATTATGACCCAGGTACACCCGAGATGATTAGAGGTACTATCTGTGTCTTTTCAAATTTGGATGCCATATTGATAGACATAGGTTCTAGTCATTCCTTTCTTGCTGCTTATCTTGTTCAAGACCTTGAGATTCCAGTAGAGTCGTTGACTCGACCCTTACGCATAGAAACATCAACTGGAGAAGATTCAGAGATCACACACCTTTTCAAGCAGTGTGACCTGACCCTTGGAGGTCAGAGTTTAGGTTGTAACCTCTTGGTGGTAGCATCGAGGCCTTATGATGTCATTATTGGCTTGGATTGGTTATCCACAGTTCATTCACAGATTGATTGTTTTTGGCGAAGGGTGCGGTGTGTCTGTAGTGATGGAACGAGGTTCTTTTTTTCAGTGAAAGAGAGACCCATGCAGCGCAGGATGGACTCGTGCATAGGAGGGCACAACCGATTTCACACCAGTTGCCTAGACTAGCCCTTGACGCAGACGATGTAACGAGTTTCTGGTTCCCAGAAGTGGTGGCCGAGTACGAAGACATCTTTCTGGAGGATGTCCCCGGGCTACCTCCTCGTCGGGAGAAAGATTTCTGCATTGAGTTGCAACCCGGGACGACCATGATATCAGCATCGGCTTATCGGATAGCTCTTGCAGAGTTCGTGAGCTGAGGATGAAGTTGGACGACTTGCAGAAGAAGGGCTTTGTGACACCCAGCGTTTCACCCTGGGTGGCCCCAGTGTTGTTTTCCAAGAACGCGGACGGAAGCTTGGGACTATGTGTGGATTAACGACACTTAAATCTGGTGACCGTGAAGAACCGGTATCCACTACCGGGGATCGATGACCTCTTCGACTAGTTGAGAGGGGCGCGGTGGATCTCGAAGGTTGATCTACGATCAGGCTATCTCCAGTTTCGAGTACATGATGAGTATATACCAAAGATGCCTTTCATATGTCTCTACGGTCACTGTGAGTACTTGGTGATTCCCTTAGGCATGAAAAACTCCCTAGAAGTGTTCATGGGACTCATGAACTAGATCTTTCATCCTTATCTTGACCGGTTTTTTGGTGGTCTTCATCGATGATTTCCTTGTGTACTCTGCGTCCGAGGAGGAGCACGCGAGACACCTAAGGATGGTTCTGGACACACTCTGAGAGTACCAGTTGTATGGGAAACTCTCAGGGTGTCAGTTCTGGTTACAAGAGGTCCACATTCTAGGGCACGTTATCTCAGCAGATACTGTAGCAGTGGACCCAGAAAAGGTGGATGCATTGATAGCATGGAAGTCACCCTAGAGCGTGACGGTGGTGCAAAGTTTCTTTGGGTTGGCAGGATACTATTAGATATTCATCCATGATTTCTCTAGGATTGCAGCACCCATGATTTCTTTGACCCAAAAGGGACATCCTTTCATGTGGAGCAAGATATACCAGCAAGCTTTCCAGCAGTTGAGATAGAGTCTGATGACTACCCCGATCATGAGATTAACAAAGGAGGGTGTTGAGTACGTAGTGTTATGCGACGCATTAGGAACATGGCTTGGTTGTGTCCTAATACAGAGGAAATTGGTGATTACCTAAGGCTCATGTCAGTTGAATCCACATGAGAAGAACTACGTGACCCATGATCTTGAGTTGGCAGCGGTAGTCTTCGCATTGAAGATGTGGCGACACTACCTGACAGACGAACAATTTACCATCTACATTGATCACAAGAGTCCATGATATATTTTTTCTCAAAAGGATCTTAATTTGAGACAGATGTGATGGTTTGAGTTCCTCTAGGATTAAGACATTGAAATCGTTTATACTTCTGGGAAGGGGAACGTGGTGGAAGATGCTCTCAGTAGGAAATACAGTTCGTGGTTGCTGGACGAGGCGACAAGGCAGTTGGCCTCTTTGCAGTTGTCCTTCATGGATAGAGATGAGGGAGATTACCTTTAGTCGATTCTTGTTACCCCTCCACTCTTACAACAAGTCAGGGAAGCACAACGTGAGGATGCTAGCTGGGAGACTCTACATGCTCAGATATCCACAGGTGAATCAGCTGATGGATTTTCAGATGGAGGGGAGCACATTGTCCTTTTCAAAGGGCGCACGGTAGTACCAGTGACGTTATGGGAGGTGGTTCTGAGTGAGTTCCATACATCCCCTTTGGTGGTGCATCCAGGTGTGGCAAAGATGTACCAGGACCTCCGACGTCAGTTCTGGTGGCCGGGGTTGAAGTAGAGTGTGGAAGAGTTTGTTTCTCGGTACCTTACTTGTCAGTAAGTAATGACTGAGCACCAGGTTCCAACAGGTTTGACTCTGCCCCATGAGGTTCCAGAGTGGAAGTGAGATGGGATATCTATGGACTTCGTGACGGGTTTACCACACATGTTCAGGGGAAAAGATGCCATCTGGGTGGTCGTTGATCAACTCACAAAGTCGGCCCACATCCTAGACATACATGAGAATAGTTCATTAAAGAGATTGGGACACCGCTATGTGCAAGAGGTAGTTCAACTTCATGGAGTACCATCCACAATCGTCTCAGATCATGATGCTCATTTCACATCCCGGTTGTGGAAGGGATTTCATGAAGCTTTTGGGACTCAGTTATGCTTGAGCAAAACGTTTCATCCCCAAAATGATGGTCATACAGAGTGGACCATCCAGGTCATGGAGGATATGCTACGAGCTTGAATACTTGACTTTAGTCGTAGGAGAGAGGATCACCTACCACCGGTGGAATTTTATTATAACAAAATTTATCATCCCACTATTGGTATGGCACCATTTGAGGCTCTATATGGGAGACCTTGCAGGCCAAAACTTTGATGGACTGACCCAGGAGAGTCAGCACTCATGGGCATAGAAATGGTGAGAGCTACTACAGAGAAGGCACCGGTCATCCAAGAGCGGATGAAAATGACACAGAGTCAGAAAATGTTTTATGCCGACCGGAGGTGGAGGCCTTTGGTGTTCGAGGAGGGAGACCATGTGTTCCTTCGGGTCTCACCTCGATGAGGATTGTGGATATTTGGCTGAGCCTGCAAGCTATCTCTGAGGTTCATTGGCCCTTTTTAGATTCTGAGTAGAGCTAGCAAGGTGGCGTATCACATGGCTCTACCTACTCAGATGGACCTGGAACACAACGTCTCTCATGTGTCACATATATGGAGGTATGTGCATGATCCATCGCATGTCATCACCTGGGGAGAGCTGGACATCGATGATAGAGCGACCATTGCTGAGTACCCAGTGGATATCAAGGATCGGCAGGAGAAGATCCTTCGTGGGCGAGCTATTCCCTTAGTGCGTGTCCGGTGGAAGCATGGGAATATCTAGGAGAG
Organism: Viscum album; assembly: GCA_963277665.1. Taxonomy (NCBI): domain Eukaryota; kingdom Viridiplantae; phylum Streptophyta; class Magnoliopsida; order Santalales; family Viscaceae; genus Viscum; species Viscum album. The sequence continues at coordinate 689,665,352 of OY728146.1, forward strand.
CACGTGGGAGCGGGAGGCTCAGATTCGCATTCAGTACCCACCCCTTTTTTAGCACCCCTTGTTTTGGCTTTTCGGGGATGTAAAATCCCTAAGGCCGGTGTGATGTATTGTCCCGGATTTTTTCATGTATAATTTTAATATTATATGGGAATTATTTCGAGACCAGGATTTGAGACGGGGTGCAGTTCCGGGGCCCGGTGAGCCGGGAACAAATGTTTGAATTTAATTTAATAATTAAATAACGTGCGCGTGTGGTTTTCCTGAAAAAATGGAATAACTCCCAAACAGGTGCTCGGATTAGAAATATGAGGGCGTCGTGGCATTCAAAACAACAATTTTACCTAAGGCGAGGCCCGACATTGGCCGGTGCAGGTTGGTGGTGAAATCTAGTTTTTGTACGCAATAGTAATAAAATATTTACTAAAAATATTTTATTTAAATATTGTTTATGCAGCGAGATCTTTTTAAAATCTGTGGCAACAAATATCTTTTATCCTATTTAAATAGAAGCTTGCACGAGGGTCCAGGGTTACAAACCCCCTAAACCTAAAAACCCTTGGCGGCTCTGGAGGTCCTGCAGGAAGCCTCCCAACACGACGACGGTGTTCTTGGTGAGCTTTGCCGGCAACGACGACTCGGAATACGGATTTTCTCCAATGAACACCACGAAATCCAGGTAGTATGTTTGTTATTGATTTCTCTTTCCCCTATTTTTGATTTCCATGACGAACGTAGACTAATCCATGAACAGATTAGCCCGCGGGTCGATTGTTCTTGCGGGATGGGTTCATGCAGGGATTTGAGGCTTTGATTCTAGAGATTGTTTTGGTTTTCAATATAATGGAGGCAACCAGAATCGTCGTGAACAATGATCGAGGTTCACCCCTCTTGTTGATTTTTGTTTTTCCCCCTCACGTTCTTCGTTGCGTTCTACGCGTTCTTGGAGGAAATCGAACCTTTCACATTCGTTTGTTGACGCAACGATCCGAAATCAAAGATCCAAACTCAAGGCGACCTAGCGGAGGTGCGATGACGAAGGCGGAGGATGAATCGGTGTGGTTCAGAAGTTGCCGTTCTTCGGGCGTTTTTGTGCTGACGGATCGAGATGCGTTTTCAAGATTGATCGGAATCCCAAAACCGGCGGAATTGGTTTCGTAGGGGTGGGATGACCCCAAATCCGTAGTTTCGTGATGATCGGACAGTTGGATCAATATCCAGAGGGTTAGCCAAGGGGCATAGAGGAAGACGACAGTTCTGGAAAATTCCCAACTACACGACGTGTAATATTGGCTATAAGGCGTGTGTTGGTCGGTGAACAACCTGTCGTGTACTCCGAGAGTACACAGACACGGGAAAGGAACATGACCATGGACATGCTGTGTATACCCCTCCCCGGCCAGACCCGGCCAGATACACGGGGTACCCCGTGTACTAGTACACGAGCAGGCGACACGGACACGGGCATAGACCATGTACGGGCACATGGCCAGCGTACACGGAGCGAGCCTAGGTGCTCAAACACGGTGTGTGATTTCTTTTACATAGAGTGTAGTTTTTTTCTATTCGACAAGCCAAATGACATGGGCCGTTTACAAAGGAAACTCCTAGGGTCAAGGAACATGGCGTGTACTTTTCTACATGCCATGTAGTTTGGTATTGCACGGCTTGAAAAAAGGACACGGTCTATTTACATAGGCAGTACATGGGGTCAAGGAACACGACTTGTAACCATACTACACGCTGTGTAACTTTTTCTGCATGGATTGAGCCACTTGTCTTATTTGACTTGGACCTGTTCTTAGGGTTCGTACTCTTGGTAATCAGCTAAAGGTTCTGGTATCAATTCCTTTATACAGGAGTATGATCCCTTCAGTAGAACCCCCTGAATAGAGTTGTTGTAATCCCCACTGTAAGACTTAGAGTCAGATCCTCTATTCATTCCTGGAACCCTATGTAGAGTTCTTGGTATCGCCATGACCAACTATCCCCGGGCGCTGATCCTCTTCTTAGCGGATTAGCTCAGACTGAGTTTTCAGAATCACCCCATGACTTGGCTATGATCCTCATCTGAGCATCTTGCTCCCAAGGTACTTGTGGAGTGTGTTCTCCAGAAACGATTACTTCGTGTCTCTCTCTTCAGACCTAGGATTGTGTTCTCCCGATGGTATACTTAGTGGAATCTTCGATCTACATCTTAGTGGTGGTTTCTCGATGGTCTCCTGTGTATGAGTATATCTGGATATTCTGTTTATATTTACCGTAGACATATACTGTGTAGAGAAGACTATACTTTTCTTCGTGGTATTTTCCTTTTTTGTTTTTCCTTTGTGGTTTTCGTGGTGTCCTACTGGGTATTGTTATACTCACCCCTGCACGGGCATTTCCCGCACGTGTCGTGTCTTGTGCAGACGGGCGAGCCATTGACAGGATTCTATGCGGACCAGGACCGGATGATGCTCAGTGAGATCAGACAGGCCGAGGTGCGTTCCTTGGGCGATGGGTTGTAGTCCCAGTACCATTCTCTATAGGTTGGACTTATTGCAGACATTATTTTTGTTGGCTTGTACTTTTGGCCTAGGGTTTTTCTTTACTGTACTTTACTTCCCTGTCGTAGTCTGTTGGTTGGGTTTTAGTGTATGCATGCATATCTTCCTTTTTGTAGTTTTTACTTTTCAGCTTTTTGGGCTGGGAGATGTGTGTTCATTTGTACAAGATATATGCAATGCCTCCCATGATAGTAGCATGCCTACTCAGTGCTAGTCACCAGCCCCTGGCCTATTGGAGGAATTCTTGGGGAGTTGCGGCTCGGTCCCCTCTGGGATGGGTCATGATAGTGGTCATATTTAAAACAATATTATACGAGGGTTCACTGAAGCTTTATGTCTCCTGTCATGCACACAATCGCTGAAACTCATTGTTGCATGTAACACGTTCTAAACATGTTTTCCATATAATGAAATATATTTGTAAATTATAACTAATTATTTTTAAAAAATATTTACAAATGTTACATTCTTCTCAATAAAAATTTACTTCACCCTAGATATTTGTCACATTCAACATAGGTAGAAAATTATCAAATCCCTTTATAGAAACTAGCATCATAAAAATAGACGATAAAAATTCCTTTTAAAGATAATGGGGTGTTTTAAATTCATATATTTTTAAACATAAATAGATTCAAAATATGATTAAAATGTTAGAATTGAATACTTAGTCATTGAAATAAAAACTGAGAAACAAATTCTGGAATATTCTGAAAAATAACATTTATCAATGGAAGGGGTGTGATCCACATAAGGTTTAATAGAAAAAATAAAAACCAAAAGTTTGTTGAACAATATCATTGATAACATAAAAATGATTATAATGGGATGAAATTTTATTTTGGGACACATTTTCATAATGTAAAATAATTTTCTCAAGATTATATACATTATTTCACATCATTTCACAAGAATAGTCTTACCCCTTGGATGTTCCTTGATTAATTTTACATGATATCATAATTTAGAATATTTTAGTCTCAATCAATTCCATAAATTATATTCCTAATATAATAAAAATTCCATCCATCCATCACTAATTTTTATCAGAAACAATATTGTTAGCACATGTTATCAAACATTTATTAATCATGATGTGCTATTGTAATAATTGTTTCTCTAAATTCTCATCAAAAATAAACATAAACATGTCAACTAATGGATTGAAATATAACCCTTTCAAAATAGAAAAAAATTTATATAAATTTTATATGTGTCTTAAAAGAAATATTACATTAAACCCACAAATGGAATGAAGTATATATCAGTTGATACATAAATTACATGTGTATACATTCATAACACAATCTTTTGAAACATTATAATAATTATAATTTACATTAAAACATAAATTTAAAATACATTAATCATTATTCTATTAATAAAACAACATATTATTCAATTTATTCTATAATTCCTATAATATTTTAAATTCAATAATTGATAACATAATCCACATTTTTCGTAAATTATCAATTAGTAACAAGTTCATCAATACAATCAAAATTACATTATCCAAGCTAATCATACTATTATCACAAACATTATTATGTCATAATTGACATCATATTAAGATTTATATTGAGCTTAATAATGTTCTTTCAGAGAATATAACCTTTTTATTGAATCACATATCATGATCATCAGTATATTATAGAATATTACTTCAAATATTAAAACTTATTCTAAAAAATTCATATAACATAATTCATGAATACCAATAAATCCATAATTTAATGCACCCACATTATTTTTTTGGTATTCCATAGGCAATTAGTCAGCCTATAATTTAAATATTGTGTTGTGGAATTTAGTTGTGTAATTTTTAGGTTCCCCTAAATTAATGATATCATTGAATTTTTTTATTATAATACCTTTTTTCCACATTGGTAGAATATTCATCTCGATTTTATAAATTTCATATGGTTATTATTTACCACTTCTTTACATGTATAAAGATGAATCATCTATAATCTATAATCATTTCCCCTTATTCAGTCATAAAATTCCACCTTCATTTAATTCGATTTACTAGGAATATAACAAACTTTCACATCATTAATAATATATTTTTATAAAAAATAATTAATAATCATAATGTAAATATCTCCATTAAACATCCAATTTCAGTTCTCCTAGTCACCCAATTTTCCATCATATTGCAATTTAACAGGATTATTTCTTGATCCATCCATTTAATAAAAAAATTGCATGGTGTAGGAAAAAATAATCATGATGCAGAACCACATAATTATAAAAAATCACTCATAAGATATCAAATTCATAAAAACATCCTAAATAATAGAATTTTTTAGCTTATTCCATTAATAGTAATTTTTTATTTGACTCACTCAGGAAGGATTTTAATTTTTTTGTAAATATCTAATGTGTATCCCCCAAGAGTGTCAAACTTGTTGTGCAAGAAGGCACATTTTCATTCACCTAGTGATAATCGAATCATGATTAATGAACCCTTATCAGATTTATTACTCTAAGAAAATCTATCCTATGTATGAATCAAGTTTTTGTATCTGGATAGAGAGGTAATATCTTTGAAACCACTTACTTGATCATTTAGAAAATTCATATAAATTTTACAATACATTAATAAATCCTTATAATTATATTTAAGGGATTCCCAAGACATGTCCACATAAATATAGAAAGGTATAACATCAAATACTTCTTAAATTTTTTTCAAAGGATAACTAAACCTTTACTTTAATACGAATAAAAAATTCTCGAGTAACCATACATATATATTACATTGTTTTAGTTTAATAATCATTAAAATACACATACACAATCATGATGACTATAACCGTTTATTTACATTGTTAACGTTGAACATAATTTTTTTGAATGATATTTATCATTGACCATAATAATCTTACCTTTCAAAAATCATTACAAAATTACCCTACATAAAACCTTTAAGAAAATTGAGAAATGGAATATAATAAAATGTGTTGTCATATTCATTGTATGTGTAAAATTTATAGATTCATAACCATAACATGAAAATAAGTATTTAATAACATGGGAATTTAATTTTTAAAACCATTCAATTTATATCATAGATCATATTCATGATTTATGGAATAATGTTATAATTTTTAAAATACATGAATCATAATGAAATGAAAGAACATAGTACCTGTGGAAATAAAACAACAATAAGACCTAAATAAGTTGAAACACATATTAATAGAAATATTTATAGAAAATATACCATAAAATAAATGTATAACATGTTGGAATTGGGATAAACACAAATTTACATGCATAGAGATCCGGAAAACCACTTGTGTTTCATATTATACAATACTATTATAACTAATATTGTACCCTAATATTCAGGCATGGGATAATAACCGGTGTACCCTCATTTATTCGAAAAATAAAACCACTATACACCCTCTAATATTTGAGAGCATTTTGCCTTACCCAATGGATTGGTTGGAGAACGATGCCCCAGTAATCATAAAATGAAAATCATATATAATTATTCAATAGGATCATAAATCATTTAAAATTTCAAAACCCATGAACTGAAATGGTTTTCATAAACATTTCAATATATTATAAGCAATTAAAATAGATAGTATTCATAATTATTTCTTCATTTTGTCATAGCATAACCTTTGGAAAAAAATTTGTGTTTATAGAAATATTTTTAATGAAATATCATTTCAAAAATGAAAAATAATGGTATAAATGGATCATATACCATATAAAATATGTGTTAGATAAAAATATATCATCAAATAAAGTGAATTATTATTAAAGAAAGACTAAAATATTTCATGGAGAAAAAAACTTTTCATTGTGTTTTATTTTTTAAAACTAATAATTCTTTAAAATATGAAAATATATATCTTTGAAAATAAAATTGGAAAAATATATATGAATCAATAAATTTAATTTAATTGATTTATTGAAGAAAACTTAATTTATTCTTTGAAAAAACATGTTAAAACATAATCAATATACCTTTCTACATTTAATTCATTTATTTCAAATCTAAATATTTCATAACTATTAAATAATATATTTTAATTTAATTTAAATTTGAAAACATCTAATGGGATCATGAAAACATGGGCAGTCTTGATAGAAAGAAATATTCATCATGTCATGCAAGTAAATGTAAATATCCATTTCACATTTTTTTAAAATAAAAATGACAATAATTAATGAAAATGAAAAAAAATTAAAATTAATTTTTTTAAAAGTCCCACATTGTTTAAATTTTTTTAATAAATATTTTATGGAAATGCTTAAAAAATTTTGAAACCTCATAAACAAAATCATGGTATTAGAAAATAATGGATTTTCGATGAAAAAAAATATTTTTATTTATTACAGTATTTTTAAATTATTCAGTATATAAAAAAGATATAATGATATGAAACATTTATTGTAATTATATAACTAGTGTAGAATAAAATTCAGGAATTTCATGATATATTTATTATAATATTCTATTGATGGAAAAATAATCATAAGCAATCTTGAAAAATGATGACAATGTAATACGAAACCATTTCCATTTTTTTATCCTTGAATCATAGAACATATGAAGTAATAAAAATAATGTAATCCAAAATTATCATGAGTATATATTAATAATTTCTTCTAGATATCAATGTGTATGTATATACAATCATATAATAATATAGAAGTATCACATTATCATATGTCATATTGAAAGTAAATTGATAGAAAAACTTGTGATGATTGGGTAACATTTAGACCATAAACGACATGAAGGAATTATATTAATATTTATATGTAAATAAAATTAACATTATATTTTAGATTCATCAAAACAATTATTATATAATGTATTAACCATAAATAATATTTAATAGTCAATTTTCAAATGTATCCATAAAATAAAATTGAAGCTATAAATCACAATCTATGTGATTAAAATTTTTAATCTTATATCCAATTGAATCAAAACAGAAATATATTAAATTCCATTAAAAATAATGATAATGATATAATATATCAAATGGGTAGTATATACACTACTCAAAAGTAACATGTAGTGAATTTCTACATGTCACTCTGAAATTAATGGGAGACAAGAAATCCATTACTACTTTAGTAATATTTTCAATCATAAGCACAAAAGTATAATAAAATTAAAAATTAAATTAAAATATCATTTAAGATATATATTAACGATATAACATGTTAAGGAGGAAGAATACATATAATAAAAATGAAATATGTGGTGACTTATTATATGTCTCCCAAAAATAAAATGAAGACTGGATGTCACATTCAACATTTGTAATATTTTGAATCATAAGACTAAATAAATATTAATATAAAATTAAACATTAAATATTATTAAAATAATCATATATATCAAATAATATTTCAAATGGGATGTGTATAAAACATACAAAAGAAATGAGTGGTAAATGGCACATGTATCCCATAAATAAAAAAGAGACTAGAAATCACTTACTCAATTAGGTGTGTTTTGAATTATAATCCCCACAAATGAATAAGTTAAAATAAAACATTAAATATCCTGAAAATAATAATATTAATGATATAAAATTTTTAATGGTTTGTATACACTCCACCAAAAACAACTATGTGTTGAATTTTTATATGCTTTCTAGAAGTAAAATATGGTGTAGAAAATCCCATAACATATGTCCTAACATTCATCACACATGATTGAACCTCATATATATTAAATATTTCAATATTATACTGATATTACATTACCATATATATATATATATATATCATATTATATTATATTTCATTTTTTACATTTATTACAAATTAACTGACAATTCAATGTTAATGTCACATTTCTGGTAATGACCACATTTTAATCAACATATGTATTTATTTTTTATTTTTCATAATAATAAATTTATAATTATTTAAAAATATCATGAACTATAACCATTATATTGATGTCATATATAATAATTTTTTTTATAGAAATCAAAATAATTTATTAATGGAATATGAAAGAAATAATCCATAGAGAATTTAAGTTATACATATGCATGAACATTGTTTCTGTTTTCTTATTGGAATTAATAATTAAATATAAATGATATATTACATTTAAATTACTAATTTAATGTCATATATATCTCATGTTATTATAAAACCAATCAATAATACATTTCTTGTAATGTTTGGATGATTCACATCATCTTGCAATGTGGTGGTCTACCTTACACACGATCCAAGTTATCATATTCTCAAAAAATGTAATGAACTAAGGTATTGGTGGAATAATAATTAAAAAATATTAATAATAACAATGATTTAATATAGAAACGTGATCCATTATATTTTCCCTACAATGATATGTTGTAATGGAAAAACAAATGACATGAGATGACATGGCGGTAGTCCACCATACACACGAATGTTGATTTAATTAAGCATTTAAATGATGTGGAGATTATTGTAGTTCATTACATAAAAATAAATATATTTTAGTATATATAGGATGCTGATGTTATTAAATCAGATTAGTACACTATGAAATTAATTAGGTGATTGATGAAATAAAACAATGATTCTCAAAGATAAATGTTACCTCATCTTGGAGTATCCTCTGTAGGATGAATATAAAATCTTTCATAGATTTACTGTGTATAAAAAATAAGTCCTATGGACCTAACGATTAATATGTTTTTATATAAAAAATTAATTTTAATTTGATTCAAATACACAAAAATGGATAAATAGATGTATAATTGAACTAATTATTAATAAAAACAATTTATGATATAATTCAAATTTATAAATCAATTATATGAAATGATAGTTTTAGTTAAAATTTTGGATTTTTTTGCAATTCATAAAAAATTATTGTATTTATAAAACGATCAAAAAATAATCTGAACATAATATTGAATTTTTTATTTATAAAAAATGGCTAAATTTTAAATTATTTATCTGTAACATAGAAAATGTAAATTTAAAACAAAACCTTGAGACGCCTCGAAAATGACTATATTTCAAGATAGTATTTTTATGCAAAAGATAATTTAAAATTAAATGTATTTATAATAATATTTATTGTGTTAATACTAATTAAAATTCCATAATATATATTTTATAAATTTTGTTTGAATAATTTCTCAATATTTATTATTTTAATTGATTTAAATGGAGAATCATTATTCACTTTTAAAAAATTCCCATAAACCACACCTCTAAAACCCAAAAATTAATATATTATAAAATCTAATATAATGTTTATTAAAAATCAATTATGTGAATTAAATATAACTAATGAATAATTATAATACATTAATACAAAATTAGTAACTAAAAATACATAATTTATTGAAAAAATTAGTGTATTATTTAAATATTTATTTTGAACTATTATGAAAAAAAATATTTTCCAAACATTTATGAAAATTTTCCCTAATTTAATTTATATATGATGATTTAAAAAACAGGTTTAATTTTATCAAATAAATTTACAATAATTTAAAATATTTAATAATAAAATTTCATCATAAAAAATAAATTTCATTTCTTGAAAAATATCTATTTTATATGAATATGATTACTTTACCAAAAATGATTGATTATTTACTAAGAATTTATAAAAGAATATACATTGAGTAGGAAATAATATTTATATTTCATAAATTACTTAATATTATTCATACCCACTAATTTAAGGTCTAGATTATGATGATATTTTGGGAAATTAAATTATTTCATGGTTCTTAAAAGGTCAATGACATGTGTCATAGCAATGAAACTCATTATTTAATGTGATAGAAGCTAAAGGAAATGTTTATTAAAAATAAATATATCTAGAAAATTAAATTGAAATGAAAAAATTCATAATATCATGGATGTTACAATTATTTTATGGGTCTTCAAAAGAAAAATTATTTACATTCATATTGATTTCACTAAGTATCATCTAGTTTAATGTCTACATGCTCATAGGAATGCCATCAGGAGATTGTTAATCAATTTCCAAATTATGATTCATAAGGACTGGATCACTCTAGTAACCTTTCTGTTGAGGGATTAAGGTGAGGTAAATCATGTCTCATTATTATAATATACTATGGGATGATATGTGAAAGCCATGTAGAAGATGATCACATATCACACTATGGTGATGAGCTCCACTATGATGATGTCGAGGATCAAAACTATTGAACAATCCCACATACAAGGCTATGATAAAATTGGATGATGTTTCTATGTACCATATATATATATATATATATATATATTTCATATTGAAAATATATTTCATTTATCCTTTCTTATGGCGATGAAAATACTTTACCAACTTGGACTCTGAAGGAATAAAGCATTGGTTGTCAATTCTGGTGCTCAGAAGGATGATGAAAGCACCTTGAATTCTTGGGGACTATGGTCATGATATTATAATCATCTTAAAATGACTGCTGATGGAAGATTTGTAAATAGTTTCACACTATTAAATATGTACACTTGTGTCATGTTGTTTATCTTCTTGTGATAATGATATAAATGTGATATATTTTGTCATCTTGTGCCTATAAAAATTAATTTAAATATAATATAATGTGGAAAGGACATGATAATTACTGTTAAATTATATAATATATACTTTCGGAAACCCTAAAATATTCTAGTTCATTTGGATATAAGAGGCATAATATATCATTGAAAAGGATTACTACATGGTTGGCATAAGATGGAGACCATCTAGCGTGGATCAATCTCATATGCAGGTTAGGTGTATGTAAATCTAATTCAAACATAATAATATTTTTTCTATATTAATCGACCATCCTTAATCATTTTATGGACTATCAGTGTGGACTATAGATAATAACAATATGAAATATATTCGTTTTATAATCCCTATGTTCCTACATAAATCTTATAATCAAGAGAATGTCTTGGTATATTTTATATTTCCATATGTCTTCCCACATTGATTCAACTCAAATGTGTTAGGAGGGGTCATTTTATTTTATAATTCATTATTAGGATCCTTTAAAAGTAATTTTTACATTATGACATATCCAATAGGGATAGTAATCAAGACTATAAGGCCCCATCCTTAAAACTTATTTAATATTGAATTAAATGAATAATTCACATTGAGGATATTTTCAGGTTTAGTGTTTCAGAGAATTAGGACATAACTGTTACATCTCAAAAGATTACAAAGTAGACACTTCTACTAAGTTTACATAAAAACTCTTAAAAGAAACATGTCTAGTTCCATGTTTTAGATAGCATGTCTTTACTTGATCCCATCCTTGACCCTATTCATCTTTAAGTCCTGTGTAAAACATTTCAAAAACTTGTGATGAGCATACAAAGCTCAGTAAGGGATATAAAAATATGGAAAGGAAACATGAGTACATGTATACATAATAATCAAGGAAATCATACTTCAATCACAAAACATAAGCACTTTAACACACCTCATCAAATCATGAATAAAACATATAAATCATAAGGCATAAAGGTATCTTGAGGCATTCATAACATTATTACATAGGGATTAACCCTCTTGGTTACATTTGGATTACCCATCACAGTATATTCCCTAAATCTCTTCGGAGAAACCTTAACATTTAACCCCTTCGCATTACCCAATGCAATGGAGAGCTATATCGTGCTCACCCGCCCTTAGTTTATCACGGAACCACCCATTTTCATAACAATACCCAAGAACCATAACATAAACGTATCACATAAAACATGCAAAAAGGAAACATAACATTTCCACGTTTAAATCACAATATAACATTTTAGGATATTGATATAATGAATCCATTAAAAAAACCACTTTCAAAACCATTTAACACATTTAATAAAGAGATTTTTGAATCAAAGTGTCCCATACCACCTTGATGCTTTTAAAATTTTGAACCATTAATATCCATATAAATAAATCCTTAAAACCATTTTTTAAACATGGATATTATTAATAACAAATCATTAAAACATTTAAAGAGATATTTTCGTTAAAGGGTTTTTACCATAATTAGAGACACTTGAATACAATAATTGAGGAATAAAATTTAGTCAGAACTTTATAATATCATGAGAATAAATGGATTCATGATATAATATTTCAAAGTACAGTATATATACAATATAAGAGTGAATTGGTGAATAAAAACAATGAAGTCTCAATAGAACTGTAAAATGTGATGAAATCCCTTATAAAGAAGGTATCCTTAAATTAAGGATAAATCGATCTCAAAATTATTTGTGACAAATATAAATTCACCCTATATATGTGGATATTAAGTGTAAAACAATAAAAGGTCATTCACACATATTAAAAGTATGACATATTCAATAACTACATGTTGAACCCAAAGAAATCGAAATTGGGTTAAAAAGTTCCCTTGGTAAAATTTGACAGCCTAACGACGCCACTTCAAAATTCAGAAAATGAGTTGATGAGAGATAAAAAGGGTATCTCATCACTTGGACATAAAATTTACATCAATAAGGATATAAAATAACATATCCCAAAATAATATTATGTGAATTAAAAGACATAACAAAAGAAGTCTTTTAAAAATAGGAGGGTGAAAGGTTCCCTTACCGACTTGGGTAACTTTCGAAACGTACACCCCACTGAAGAAGTGTCATACAATGAATATGTAAATACCCATAAATGGAATTATATTAAAAAGGATTATAATAATGTGAAGTACATATACCACTCCAATGAAATGGTGGCAAATGCAGCATAAATCTCACGTGAATAAAAGTGATATGAAAAACCCCTTACGAAAACTCGGAAGCCTAACGGCACCACTTTAAACTTCCAAAAATGGATTGATTAGATCAAATAGGGTCTCTCATCATATTAAAATAAAATTTACAGAAAAAGGAAAATAAAAGAACATCCCCCAACATAATTGAGAGGTGCTTAAAAGAAGTGACATAAAGGAGAGTACTTAAAAAGAAAGGGAGGGGTAAGATCCCTTACCTCGTGTCCGACATGACTCGATCGTTCTTTAATATCATGAATAATAAAATTTTTTCAATTTATAATTGCTTAAGGACCACCTTTGAATATTATTATTCAGATCATATCACATATTATAATGTTATATTAATTGGTTAACAAAGTGAGTTCATATCAGATGTTTTTGTCGATGTTCGGTACATGAGAAAAAATTGAACTTGTTGGAGTATAATTTTACATTAGTTATAGGTACATCAAATACAGAATAGTAATGATGTTTTAAATATCTTATATATCCAGTATATATTCATTTTATACTATTCCATAACATTTGGAGATAAAAAATTAAAAGCACCGTTCATGGAGACGGTAGGCCGTACGTACGCATGAACGCTACTTTCATTTTTTGTCATATTAATGGAATTAAAAAAATGATAGATATATATATTATAATTAAAGAATGATATCCATCATTTAGATGTAATATATTACATATATTTCCATTATATATATGTACTTATAATAGTACATAACATTTGGAGATAAGAAATGAAATGTACCGTTCATGGAGACGGTAAGCCGTACGTACACATGAACGCTACTTTCATTTCATTTTTTTGTATTCAATGGAATTAAATAATAATTATATAAAGTTATATTATAATTCAAGTATAATATCATATTTAATACCATTAATTCCATCCTTTATACGTCCCACAGATGACATTAACGAATCAAATCGCTTTGAGGGGCGGTAGGCCGCATTTCCTAAAATGCAGATATCGTGTTTACCCATAATGGAAACCATAATGGTATGACATAAATGAAAAATAAAGAAGCATAAGTAAAACATAAACATATTATATATCATATATAAATATAGTGACATCTTAATGTCCACCTTTGAAGGTGTTAAAATAATATTGAACAATCATCGTTTCATGAGGCAATAATTCCTCATCCACAGAAACTGTATGTTCTGTAACCATTAGACGGAGGTGTGTGAATGTGTAACTAGAATCCTTCTTATAACAACATACTAGTATATTTAAGATACTGTTTTTGTCACAAAAATAAAGTAATAAAAATATTTTAGGGGTTTGGAGAAGAAAAATAAAACAAAAGAACACAAGGGAAGACATTACC